>CM054936.1:11529850-11609682 GCA_029168755.2 Tillandsia fasciculata
TGTAATAAGGATCTAATAGGGGGAAAAAACACCTAGAGGGGGGTGAATAGGTGTAAACAATAAACACTCAAAAATCTTTGTGCGATAAAACCCAATGCGGAAAAAAATAAAGAACACACAAGATTTTTACGTGGAAAACTCCAAACCGGAGTAAAAAACCACGGGACCGATAACACGGCGAAATCCACTAGAATTAACACACGTACAAGGTGATATAACGTACTCACAGACGACTCAACCTTTTACCATACGCTCCTAGTCGATCTTCTCGCTCGCTCCGCAACGCTTCTCGAATCCACGATTTGCGCCGCCAACGCTGAATCCACAGCGTCCACGTCGAATCCACGACGTCCGACGAATCCACGGTCTTCACCCAATGGTACGCTTCGAATCCACACGCTGAGTCGACCGGTCCATCGAATCCGAATACGACGCACCTCGCTCCGAATCCACGAGAGCGATAACACCTTGAATCCACAAGGCCACGCGAGTCCACGCGCCGATTTTGGGGTAAATCGTTGTTTGTTTGGGTGGTGATGATCCGCCGAATACTTAGATCAAGAGTAGATCGGAAATACCATCTAAGTATTCATTAGTTTGATTCAACTCAAGATATGAGTATGAAAATCCTAGAATCAAACTAATCAATATAGATGAAGAACCATTAAATAGATCTAATGATTTCCGTTCTTCTCTATATGTGGATCTAAGGCCGTATAATGATATTTGAAAATGACGGCTCTTTTTCCGATTGTGGATTGCCCTAGAAATGAAAATGGAAGGGCTATTTATAGGTTAGAAACCCTAGGAAGAATATTCGGATCAAAAACAAACTTTTCTGGAAAGTTTTACGACGGCGATCCGGACTGCGCAGGCACGATCCGGATCGCTTACGCGTAGAGAGCAATTTCCAGAAAACCGCCTGTTCGGGATCCGGATCATAATCTACGATCCGGATCGTTCATACAGTTTTACCAGAACAATGTGTTCGGGATCCGGATTGAGATTCCACGATCCGGATCGTTCAAGCCAACAGGTAAAACTCATGTTCGGGATCCGGATCATCAAATGCCATGATCCGGATTGAACTAGTGTATGAACGAACACCCTTCGGGATCCGGATTGAAACCGACATGATCCGGATCCTGAACATGTCCCATGTCCAGTTTTTGATGAATATGCAATTAAAACCTCTTCCAGGTGTTTCTACACTATAAGAAGTATTCGGATCATCAAAATTATTTAGTTAAACGTACCTGATCCTTTTGAATTCTTCTTTCTTGAGATTGAGGTATATGATCCAAAGTTTCTTCATCTTCAATCTTCAAGACTTAAACTATTCACGAAATACGCCAACTCAAATTCCGTAACAATCTCCCCCTTTGGCGGTTTCGTGACAAAACACAAATCCACAAAGAAAATTCAAAAAGATATTTTTGTTGCTATCACCATACAACAAAAATTTACAAAAGAGTTCCAGAAAAATAAAAACATGAGATAAACTCCTAGAACAGACTCTAGACTTAGACATCTGTAACTCTGCACACAGAAAACATTCTTGACAAACAAAATCGTTAGATACCTCAAGAATTGAAACATTCAAAACCAAATACAGAGATAGAGTTTGATCTCATCATGACATTTGAAAGAATCAGATATGTGAAAGAACATAGTTAAAACCAACATATCTTCTAAGCATTGAAAACCAAATGTCAAAGTATGTTAGTCCAACATCAACTTGTTAGTCATATTACATGCCCAAATAGTTAGTCGAATAGTTAGTATAGAAGCATGTCACAATCACAAAAGAAAACCAAAGTTGAGTTGAGATTCATACTTACCTTGATTATTCCTTGATTCATTCACAGTCATTGTTCAGAGTTCATTGTTTTTCATTGTTCAGAGTTTATCTCTTCAACTCTCATCTCTCTCTCCCCCTTTTTGTCACAAACAAAGCCAAAAATGTAGCATGAGCTACAATATGTAAGGAGAGTAAACAAAAAGTTCATAAGTTTCTAACAATATGCAACAAAAAGAGAATTAACCTAAGAAAATATGCACAAACTGAGAGATGAGTAAAGAAAAGTAATGTCCTGAAATCTACAACCCCAAACAAAAAGTCACAACTTGTTTTTCAGTCTGACGAGTCAGAACTAGTACAGCTCAGCTTGCTTAAAAATCCTTTAATCAAGCTCTTAAGATTTGAGTATTTCTTCTTGATTTCTTGTGTTCAGAGAGATTTCTGAAGTTCTCTCGATATCCTTTCATGTGTAGCGAGACCCTCTGTTGTTCTGACGAATCGATTCAAAAGTTTCTGTCTCTGTTGTTTGCGTCCTTGGAAAAGATGACGCTGTCTAGATGCAGATGGTGCATCAGGTCCAGCAGTCCATGGTGATCCAGTTTGCAAGATCCTGAAAGTGAGCGTGCTCTGGTTAGAGGCCCACTCTGCTGGCTTGTACTTCTTTGGACATTTTCCTTCTTGTATATTGTACGGTCTTGGAGGCAGATTTCATAATCTTCCCTTTGGTGAATTTCCTTCTTCTTCATCAATTTTTCGCTGAACATCCTTAAAGAATTCGTCCCATTCTTCACTATTGTAATCAGAGCTGTCTTCATTGGCTCCTTCCGGTTTGTCTCCAGTTGAGACGCCTGGTTCTTCTTTAACAGATGACCCGTGGCACCATTGGACCAGCAAGATGATCAACCAGGAGAATGCCATTGATTCTAGTGCTTTGAGTTTTAAGAAAGTGTCCTGTGAAAACCAACTCAAGAACATATGAAAAATTGTCAATTTTGAAAATTTGAAAAATTGTACCTAGACAATCATAATCATGTAGAGAAGCCAAGAATCAAATTAGTTTTCCAAAAAGAATTTTAAAAATAGATCAATTCATGTTTTACAAAAATTCCTCTTTTATGCCCTAAACCGAATTTTTAGAAATCGAAGCCTAAAAACTCGTTAATCAGTGAAAACCCAGCATAAAAGCAAAACTAATTGACCCAGAGTTCTTATTTCAAAAGAAATTTGATCAAAAACCATTCACAAAAAAAAAAGAAAATCCATCTTTTCAACTCACGTTTGATGAAAAAACCTAAAAACTGTGAAAAACCGAGTTTTGATCATGAAAACTTACTTGAATCCGAAGAACTTTGAGTTTTGAAGCACCAGGAAGCAAGAAATCTAGAGAGAGAAACTCTAGAAGCTTGGAAACCAGAAATTAGGGTAAAGAAATCTTGAATCTGAATGTTCTATAAAAACCCTAGCCGCGATCCGGATCGGATCGAGAATGTGATCCGGATCGGCGATCCACACGCAGGAAGAATCCTGCGTTCGGGATCCGGATCACTTGCCACGATCCGGATCGGCTACACCTTTTTCTCCAGAAAAATTTAGAAAAATTCAATAAAATCCAGAAAAAGTATGTAAGCACTTTACCATGTCAACTTTAAACAAATAGCATCGTTTCATACAACAAGAAATAGATTATGCAAAATCTATCAAAAATATCCAAAAATGAAACGAAAATTTACGAAAGTTAAAACACTTAAAGTTGAACAACTTCAATTACATCTATCCTGATCTTATGTGTAATGCCTTTATCAAATCATCAATTTCAGTAAAGAAAATGAAATACCAAGATCAATAGATGTTTGAAATCCCAGATAAGTTAGATAATATATCTAGACAATCTGTTGAAGGAGTGGCTCTTTGAGCATCTTTTACTAAAATCCCACCTTATACCAACCATGAAATACGACTGAGTCAAGTATTTCAATATGAGTTTCATCAACAATTTTCAAAACAAAAATTTGCTTTTCATTCATGGAGTTTCTTTTCTTTCATTTTCTCCATGTGGTGGTAGTTTTCACACTCCTCATTGGGATGTAACTCTTTCCACATCTTTTGAGCATTTACATTTCATTGACTCCCCCTCAATTGGCTATCAATTATTTAATATATAAGGTATTCAACCAAACCATTGATCTCGAATTCATACTCGACTAAGCAATCAAATATGATAATGACTATACCAAGAGATCATTGAGAGAGAAATTGACTTTGATCACTTAAAAGATGGTTTAATTAACGTAAATGATCATTGCAACATTGAAATATTATGACATCAAAGCATAATAAATTTCTAAATGCATAAAAGGATGCAATTAAAGTCAATTATGAATATGCTCAATTAGTGTGCTATGTACAAAACATAGATAAAGAACAAAACAAAACAAAAACAAAACAAAACCTAACCTAAGCAAAGGTTTCAAAAGAGTTATTTCAAGGAAAGCATGCCAATTGCTTTACGCAAGTGAATAAAACGTTTTTGATCCAAAGGTTTTGTTAAGATGTCAGCTAATTGATCCTCAGTTGAAATATATGACAGTTGAAGAATGTTTGATTCAACTAGCTCTCTAAGAAAATGATATCTAAGTTCAATATGTTTTGTTCTAGAGTGCAACACAGGGTTTTTAGAAATGTTAATAGCACTAGTGTTGTCACATAAAATGGTTACCGAAGATGTTGAAATTCGGAAATCGCTCAACACGCTTTCATCCAAATCAATTGGGTTGAACAACTTCCTGCAGAAATGTACTCCGCTTCGGCAGTCGAGAGTGCTATGCAGTTCTGCTTTTTACTGTGCCATGCAACAAGGCAGTGGCCAAGATAGAAGCATGCACCACTCGTGCTTTTCCGGTCATCCACTGATCCAGCCCAATCGGCATCTGAGTATCCAACAATATCCAAAGTCGTTCCCATAGGATACCAAATTCCGAAATTGATTGTACCTTTGATATACCGGATGATCCGTTTCACCGCTTTCAGGTGAACCTCCTTCGGTGCTGATTGATATCTCGCACAAATCCCAACACTGAAGGATATATCCGGGCGACTAGCCGTGAGATATAGTAGACTTCCAATCATACTGCGGTACAGTTTCTCGTCTACATTCTCACTTTGTGATTCACTTCCAAGTCCCTTATGGCTAGTTCCCATTGGAGTCGGAAAATCTTTAGAATTTTCAAGATCAAACTTTTTGACCAACTCCAGTGCATACTTGGATTGACACAAGTGAATTCCTTCATCGTTTGTTTAACTTGTAATCCAAGAAAATAATTCAACTCGCCCATCATGGACATCTCAAATTCGCTTTCCATGGTCTCCGCGAATTTAGAAGCATCATTATCTCTCTGTTGCTCCAAAAACAATGTCATCGACATAGATTTGAGCAACTATGAAATTGTTTTGATAATGCTTCACAAAGAGAGTCCTGTCAGCTCCCCCTCGAGTGTAGCCCTTTTCCAAAAGGTGCTTTGTCAACCTTTCGTACCATGCTCGCGGTGCTTGTTTCAGACCGTAAAGAGCCTTTTTCAGTCGAAAAACATGGTTAGGTAGTTTATGATCCACAAAACCTTTCGGTTGAGCTACATAAACTTCCTCATTTAAAAATCCATTTAAAAAGGCGCTCTTAACGTCCATTTGAAATAATTGATTTTAAAATGACAAGCAATCGCAAACAGTATACGAATGGACTCGAGTCTAGCTACAGGGGCGAAAGTTTCATCAAAGTCTATACCTTCTACTTGAGAATAGCCTTGAGCAACTAACCTTGCTTTGTTCCTGATGATAGTACCTTCTTCGTTTTTCTTGTTCTTGAAGATCCATTTGGTACCTATCACATTGTGTTGCTTCGGAGGCTTCGTCAGTTCCCAGACTTTGTTTCGCTCGAATTGATGGAGCTCTTCCTGCATTGCTTTAATCCAATAATCATCTTGGAGAGCTTCATCAACATTCCTTGGTTCGATTTGAGATACATAGCATGCAAATCCGCAAACCAATTGTCTCCGTGTTCTAACTCCTTCTTGTGGATCTCCAATTATGTTCGATTCAGGGTGATCCTTGGAGATGCGTAACGTTTGAGGTAGAGGAGTAGGCGGAGGTACACGAGATGATTCCTGCACATCAGATAAGCTTGAAGAACCGTTAGATGCATCAACATTATTATCGAAAGAATTGTTAGAAGAAGATGCATTAGCAGGTGTATCATCATCAAGAGAGATATCGAGGGTAGATTTTTCAGATTCAAAGTGAAAAGCTTCATCTACCTTAACATTTATCGATTCTACGATCGTCTTAGATTCTAAGTTAAAAACTCGATATGCTCTGCTGTTTGTAGAATAACCTAAGAAAATCCCTTCGTCACTTCGAGAGTCAAATTTTCCAAGATTTTCACGATCACGTAAAATAAAACACCGACTCCCAAAGATGCGAAAATATTTGATGTTAGGTTTTCTACAAAACCAAAGTTCATATGGTGTATTCAAAGTCCCCGGGCGCAAATACACGCGATTGATAACATAAACAGCAGTGTTCACCGCTTCAGCCCAAAAATATAAAGGTAAGTTCCGGCTGTGAAGCATAACACGTGCCATTTCCTGTACGACCCTGTTTTTGCGCTCGACTACACCATTTTGTTGAGGTGTGTAAGGTGCGGAGAATTCATGTTTAATGCCATTAGAAATGCAAAAATCAATGAATTTGGAATTTATGAATTCCCCACCTCTATCACTCCTAACTCGAGTAATCCTTTCATTCTTTTCTATCATAATACGATTGCAGATTTCGAGAAAAGAATCAAAGGTATCAGCTTTTTCTTTTAGAAAGGCTACCCAAGTATATCTAGAAAAATCATCAACCAACAAGAAAATATACCATTTACCTCCCAGAGATGGTTGACGAGTTGGCCCCATTAAGTCCATATGCAAAAGTTCCAAAGGCCGTTTTGTACCTATGTGGTTCAAGTTCTTGTGTGCAGTCCTAGACTGTTTTCCCTTTTGGCAACCGCCACACACAAGGTTTTGTTCAAAAGAAAGTTTCGGAACCCCCTTGACCACATCTTTATTTGAAATTCTAGCAAGTTCCTTAAAGTTTATGTGACCTAGCCTTTCATGCCAAAGTGTTTCATTTTTCAAAGATGCTAGGTTACATTTTTCAGAAATCTTAGAAGGAACTACATAACAATTGTTTTCTGATCTAACCCCCTTTAAAAAGAAAGCATGGTTCATGTCAGTTACAGTGCATTTATCAGATGAAAAATTAACTGAATAACCACTATCACACAGTTGACTTATGCTTATGAGGTTAGTCTTAAGGCCATGAACAAATAACACATTATCTAGAACCGGGCCATCTGGAATAGCTACCGTTCCCTTTCCAACAATTTTGGAAGACCGACCATCTCCGAAAACAACAAGTCCTCCGGAGTTTTTCTCAAAAGTTTGAAAACAGTTTTTATCGCCGGTCATATGACGGGAACACCCGCTATCCAGATACCAAGACGAACTATCATATGCATGCAAGGAAACATTGGTAGCAAGACAGGGAAAGATTTCACCTTTGCGCACCCAAACCTTTTTGGAATGCGTCGGTAATGGTCGTGAAGTTGATTTCCTAGGTGAGAGCGTCTTGCTTGAAGAATTGCTGCTCCTTGATGATGTCGTCTTGAGCGGTGTACTACCAAGGCTCTTTTCCTTCAATTTGATTGCAGTTGTTTTCCGAGGAATAGCCCTTTTGGTAGTCATTGCAAGATGTGCTTGAGGTGTGCGTTTGGCTCCAGTCTTGCAATTTCTTCTTATGTGCCCTGAAATGCCACAACGAAAACATACCTTGGTTCTTGTCGATTCCGAAGAGGATGTAGTAGGTTGTTGTCGTTGCTTGTCGTGAACACCGGTGTCGGAGGAGGAGATACCGACTGAGGCACAAATACTGTACCACTCGAACTTGGAATGTCTCCAGTTTGAGTGTATCCGAGGCCGAACTTATTTCTTTGACCGAGACCAAGAAGTCTGTCCAACTTACTCCTTCCAGAAGAAAATCTCTGTAAGTCATCCTTTAGTTGGCGTATGGTCTCTGTCATTTCCAATTTTTCCTGTCGAGCCTCGCCGTAGAGCTTCAAGAAGTAATTCGCTTTGTTCACCATATCATATAACTCTTCTCGAAATGCTCATTGGACTCTTGAAGGGAAACATTTGTCTTAATCAGATTGTCCCTTTCCACTTCAAGATCGGTTGAGATAGAGGTTACTCTTTTTACTTCTTCTTCAAGATCCTGCAATCTCTCTTTCAACCCCTTGTTTTGTTTAGCCAGTTTCTTTGAATCCCTCAAAAGTTATGGTAGGCTAAAACAAAATCTTCACCTTCCGAATCATCTGATTCATCGTCCGTTGCAATCTTTTCAACAGTGGAGTTGGACAGTGAGTCGGATGTACTTGCCATTAAGCACATGAAGGATGAAGATGTGGTGGACGCGTGGAAAGCTGTCGCGTTGTCTTCTTCATCACTTGACGATGACTCATTTGACGTGGAGTTGTCATCCCAAGTAACGACTTGCATCGCTTTCTTCTTAGCCGGATTCTTGTTGGGACATTCCGTTGCTATGTGGCCGTAGCCTCGACATTTGAAACACTGAACTTGTCCCTCAGAACTTTTCTTATCCTTTGAGAAGTTCTCTTGGCTTCTTGACTTGTAGCTTGAAGAACCCTTGCCTTTCTTCGACTTTCCGAAGGATGGAGTTTTGCTTGAATTTCCCCTTCGAAAGTTGCGGCGAAACTTCCTTGTCAAGAGAGCGAGCTGCTTCTCAAAGTCCTCCATAGAAAGGTTCTCGTCGTCGTCCGAGGAGGATGAATCCGCGTCTTCTTCTTTAGTTGATTTCAATGCGTAACCTGAAGACTTAGAAGAGGATGCCTTTCCAGAAGAATAGTTAGTAGGAAAAGTCATTTCATAAGTTTGTAAAGCACCTACTAATTCTTCTACACGCATTTCGTCCGGGTGTTTAATTGTTTCAATGGCTGCGACCTTCGGGCGAAATCGTTCAGGAAGAGTTCTTAGAATTTTTCTTACAACTTTAAATTCTGGAATCTTCTCTCCCAAGTTAGCACATGAGTTCACGATGTCTTGCAATCGTGTGTAATAGTCAGTGAAGGATTCATTCTCTGCCATAGAGATAGAGTCAAACTTGCTCGTAAGCATTTGCAGTTTCTGAATCTTCACTAGGTTAGTTCCCTCATGCGTAACTTGAAGAACATCCCAGATTTCTTTCGCAGTCTCACATGCCGAGACGCGAGAGAACTCAGTTTGTGACAAAGCATTAAATAGAGCATTAATCCCTTTGCCATTGTAAGAAGATAAGTCTATCTCTTCCTTGGTCCATTTCGACCTAGGTTTTAAGGTGCGAACATCATCTAAAATTTCAGTTGGATTAGACCATCCTAATTCAATTGATTGCCACACCCTTTCGTCGATGGAAATTAAAAAGCTTTCATCCGTACTTTCCAGTACGCATAATTTGTTCCATCAAAGAAAGGGGGTCGATTGATGTTTCCACCTTCAACCATTGTTTACAACCCTATTCCCGCTCTGATACCACTTGTTGGGTTTAGGTTAATAAGGATCTAAATAGGGGAAAAAACACCTAGAGGGGGGTGAATAGGTGTAAACAATAAACACTCAAAAAATCATTGTGCGATAAAACCCAATGCGGAAAAATAAAAGAACACACAAGATTTTTACGTGGAAAAACTCCAAACCGGAGTAAAAAACCACGGGACCGATAACACGGCGAAATCCACTAGAATTAACACACGTACAAGGTGATATAACGTACTCACAGACGACTCAACCTTTTACCATACGCTCCTAGTAGATCTTCTCCGCTCGCTCCACGACGCTTCTCGAATCCACGATCCGCGCCCAACGCTGAATCCACAGCGTCCAACGTCGAGTCCACGACGTCCGACCGAATCCACGGTCTTCACCCAATGGCACGCTTCGAATCCACGAACGCACCTCGCTCCGAATCCACGAGAGCGGTAACACCTTGAATCCACAAGGCCACGCGAGTCCACGCGCCGATTTTGGGGTAAATCGTTGTTTGTTTGGGTGGTGATGATCCGCCGAATACTTAGATCAAGAGTAGATCGGAAATACCATCTAAGTATTCATTAGTTTGATTCAACTCAAGATGTGAGTATGAAAACCTAGAATCAAACTAATCAATATAGATGAAGAACCATAAATAGATCTAATGATTTCCGTTCTTCTCTATATGTGGATCTAAGGCCGTATAAAATGATATTTGAAAATGACGGCTCTTTTTCCGATGTGTGGATTGCCCTAGAAATGAAATGGAAGGGCTATTTATAGGTTAGAAACCCTAGGAAGAATATTCGGATCAAAAACAAACTTTTCTGGAAAGTTTTACCGACGGCGATCCGGATTGCGCAAGTCACGATCCGGATCGCAGACGCGTAGAGAGCAATTTCCAGAAAACCGCCTGTTCGGGATCCGGATCATAATCCACGATCCGGATCGTTCATACAGTTTTACCAGAACAATGTGTTCGGGATCCGGATTGAATTCCTGATCCGGATCGTTCAAGCCAACAGGTAAAACTCATGTTCGGGATCCGGATCATCAAATGCCATGATCCGGATTGAACCAGTGTATGAACGAACACCCTTCGGGATCCGGATTGAAAGACACGATCCGGATCCTGAACATGTCCCATGTCCAGTTTTTGATGAATATGCAATTAAAACCTCTTCCAGGTGTTTCTACACTATAAGAAGTATTCGGATCATCAAAATTATTTAGTTAAACGTACCTGATCCTTTTGAATTCTTCTTTCTTGAGATTGAGGTATATGATCCAAAGTTTCTTCATCTTCAATCTTCAAGACTTAAACTATTCACGAAATACGCCAACTCAAATTCCGTAACACAATCTGTGTCCGGTGGTGCGCGTGCGCCGGATTCCGAAGACTCCGGTGCCTGCGCTCTCCCTCACCCCATCACGCGGACAAGAAGCTAAAGGAAAACTAGGTACAACAAATTTGCTATTTACCTTGATCGTGATGACGGAGTTTGCAAGAAGGGGGATTGTCCCGGAGGTGCGCAAACCCTTGCTTGTTCCGCCGTGAATCTCCGCGCCGTTCGATCGTCGGGGGAGGAAGAGGGAGGGGAAGAGGAAGAGGAAGCGGGTCCGTTCCCGATCGGTGCGATACGAACGAGGTGGGTAAGAGAGGATGTCGAAACCTAAAATTCCCCAAACGCCGTATTAATTAGTCGGTTTGGTACAGTGGGGGACTTAGCCCAAAATCCCCAAATTACCAGATAAAAGGTTCAGTGATCAGGTTTTGGGAGACGAAATTAACCCAAGCCTCGGGTCAACCGGGTGGGGGTTTAGGTTCAAACCTGGGCCCGTCGTGCCTCAAAAGTTGTGCTGGGTGCCTGCGTTACCCGCGAACTTCCGGAATTTATTCTGGAAGAATCCGGAGTCGGAAAAATAATCCGGTCGCGCCGCCGCGCTCCATTTCGCGAGCTCTACCGTCTAA
This sequence comes from Tillandsia fasciculata, assembly GCA_029168755.2. Taxonomy (NCBI): domain Eukaryota; kingdom Viridiplantae; phylum Streptophyta; class Magnoliopsida; order Poales; family Bromeliaceae; genus Tillandsia; species Tillandsia fasciculata. The sequence goes on from CM054936.1 coordinate 11,541,243, forward strand.
AAATATCCGCGGGCCCCGATGGTCTGTCCAAAAAAGAATTATTATTCCAACCGCCGGACCGTTAAGGAGGGGGACGCAACAAATAAATAATTAAATTAAATCCAAACATACAATTTAAGGGCGGTTACTACAGAGTTATTGGAGCTGCAGGATTGACCTTATGATTTTATCCTGGCATGGACATTATGGTCAGGTACGCCTTGTCTAAGCGAGCAGTGCAACCTTGGAATGAGGTGATTTATTAGTGGATGCCACTTTTGGAACTTGGAAATTGAGAGTTAGGGGTTGAGCGTTGTTCCAATGTTGAACTCCCTCCCCTATGGATGGATGTGTGAGTGTATTGTGGAACTTGAGCATTTTAGTTGCTAAGGAGCAACGGAGGTGTTATGCCTATTGGAGGCTTGGAGTGTTGGATTTGGAGACCAGGATCTGTGGAAGCCACTACCCGCAGAGTTATGTAGATTCGAGTTTACGCGGGGAATTTGGTCCGCGAGTATTTATCTGGCTGGAGGAAGTTTATTTGATCCCCCGCATATTTTGGAATTCACATTGGATGAGGATTTTGGTTATCAGGAGCACCCGATGCAAATTCTTACTTGTGAGGCAGAAGAATTATGCAGTCAGGTTATACCTTGAGTGAAGGTTCAGTGGAGGCATCATGAGGAGTGAGAGCGACCATTAGAGAGCCTGAGGTTGAGTTGGGTACTTCCTGTTCCCATCGGATTGAGACATTCTCCCGAGATTAGACTTATCCTGGTTTCGAGGACGAAACCTTTTTAAGGAGGGGAGAGTGTAGAGTACCGGAACTTTGTAGAGTGCACCGACCTCGCAGGATGGTATGGTGCGGAGAAATCACCTTGGGCGTATTCTATTTGAGTTTACAGATGAGTTTGAATTGATTCGGATCGACCCAAAATCCTTTGGGAAGAAAAGTGAGTTAGCGGCGTCAAACTTGGAAGCCCAGTTTGAATCAGTGACTTCGGGGCATTGTCTACCTGTAGAATATTGAATTGATTAGAGTACCGACTCCGCCGTGGTGCACGGGGAAAAAAATTGGAAAGTGTGGAACATGTGTATTTTCAGATTACAGCGAGTTCGGGTTGATTCGGACTGAAGCGGAGGCCCCGAAGACAAAAAGTGAGTTGGAGTTGGCGAGTAAAGGATTAATTAATTGATTATAAACCGCTGTGGAATAGAGAAAAGGAACGAGAAAAGAAATGAGAAGAAAATGAGTAAAGAATGCAAGTGAGGATTTTCTTGTGAGAATGCCGGATTGTTGGATTGAGCACACCGACTCTACCGTTGAGCTTTTTGAGTGGGAAAAGCTTGGAACATGTGTACTTTATGTTTACAGCGGGGTTCGGGAGATTTCGGAGTGGTGCGGAAGCTCCCGGGGCAATAAGTGAGTTGTCGGCGAGGATTGGAAGCTTCAGACTTCGGAGTTCGGCTATTGGGTGTTTCAGTTCCGGAACTAGGGCTTGAGTTCCGGAACTGAGCATTGTGTTTCGGAACTCAAGCTCTAGTTCCGGAACCAATGCAGTTAGTACCGGTACCCCACTATGGGTACCGGTACCCAGTGTCTCTGGGAGCCAGAATTAAGCTGAATTTGGATATTTTGGAGGGCAATTGAGTCTTTTCACTTCCAAAGCTGTATGCCCCACGCCACCTTCTATATGAACCCTCCCAAGCCCTGCCTTCTTCTCCACGACAGAAAGAAAGAAGAAAAGAGAGAAAGCAAAGAAAAAAAAGGAGAAGAACAGGTTTGAGGATTGTGCTATTGGTGGTTTCCTGTTGCTTGGTCTTGAGCGGAGTCGCGCGCGCGTCGAGCCGCACGTGAGGTAAGTTGGCAGATTTTTGTAGTTTGGTTTTTGGATTTCTTAGATGGATTTAGAGTGAGAGTTTGAGTTGGAATTTGGTTGTTTTCCTTCTCTTTTCCATCTTGCACATTGAGGAGCAACTTGAGGGTTTTGGCTGTGAGCTTTGGATTTACACTGTGCGGAGCCAAGGGCGCACGCACGCAAGCACACGTATGGTGGGTTGGCAGCGAGTGAGCCGAAGCGCACCGGGATTTTTGTAGAGGACTCGAGAGGATTGTTCGAGCTTCCGGGGATTTTTTTCGAGGTACGCGATAGTGTGCGCGCGCGCGCGGCGCGGGTTTGATGTTCCGACTGATTTTTGACAGTGAGCAGCGCGGCGCTTCACCAACTTCAACGATTGCCTGCGGAAGCATTCCAGGTGGGTTGGAATTTCTTCAAGATGTATGGAATGCCTTCTAAAGCTATTGTATGCATGTTGATCATGTTTAGCTTATTATTTCCATAGCTGGTAAATCTGATAGTTGCCTAGAAAACTATAGAAACATATTTACGAGCCCCAGATATTTTTAGCATGATCTAGGGATAACTTGACACTAGACTGCATGATTAGTTGGCATTAGATTGGCATCTGAACCGTTTTAAAAATCGTCGGACCGGTTTTAATGAAAACTGAGATTTGAAAATGGTTTTAAAATATTGTGGGCTTCCAGAGAGATTGAGTAGGTTCAGGATGCAAATGTTCTCGTGCCAGGGGGCCGAGTGGACTTTTAGAACTCTATGTGTTGAGTATCTAGTGTCATGTGAGTTGAGATTCCTTGCTGAGATTATTCTAGATCATGGGTTTGTATTTCCGATTTGGTAGCGGAGATGGTTCTCCGACTTGGCTTTGAGAGTTTGGGCTCTAGCAGATCGAGTCGTGGAGGTTTTCCGACTTAGCCGTGGTTTGTGCATTATCAGATTGAGTCGTAGAGGGTTCTCCGACATAGCTATGAGAGTGGTTGGGCATTTCCTGATCGAGTCGTGGAGGGTTTTCCGACTGAGTTGCATTATTTGAGCATTGAGTTTCCGATCTGATTGATCGTGGATCATAGCCTGCATGTGCCGCTTATGAGACAGTTGAGACTGATGAGATACTAGAGCTCGATGGGGTCGCTCCCCCCAAGTTACGGTCCGGATGTGTGATGATGATGATTGAGATAGTCAGACTAGGACGCCCCACGTGGAGTGGGCAGGTGCGTTCCTAGTAGTCAATTTAGGACGCCCCACGTGGAGTGGGCAGGTGTGTTCCTAGTAGTCTGTAGGACTCCCCACGTGGTAGTGGGCAGGTGTGTTCCTAGACGACAGGCGCAGGCTTGACTGAGCCAGTTTTGGCAGTCATTGAGATTTGAGTTTTGTGAGCACCTCGTGTGCGAGTGGGGAATGTATAGCATGTTCTTAGATGAGTTTTCCTTTGAGCATGATACTTGAGGCATTTTAGTAGTGGCGAGTGTGTGCATAGCAGGTTCATAGTAGAGATTCCTTGAGCATGATGTTGAGACATATTAGCTGTAGCTTATTTCCTGCTTTCCTATATATCTAACTGCATACCTATCTATTTGCCTCCAGTAGACTTAATGGGCATACCGTGGATATTAGTGACGGTACCCACTGGGAACTACCTTCTGCAGTAGTTCTCACACCCGCTGCGGTGACAGGTTGCTGTTCCGGCTTAGCTCGCACGGAGACAGCTGATCGAGGTGAGGACGTGGCCGATTAGTTCCTTACCATTTTTGACAGTGAGAGGTAGATGTACCCTGTATATTTTATGATTCCACTTTTGTACTGGACAGTCTGAGAGATTGGTAAGGCTTGTATTTATTTTTCATAGCTGAGAGACTATGTATTGAGGTATTTATTTATATCAGATGTTCAGTGGATTTCTGTAGCTATTAGTTCAATTTCAGCTCTGATACATGTTTAGCTATAAATCTGACTTGCAGGGTAGACGCTTCGTCTGTGCGGCAGTTTCTGTACAGATGGCGGATCTGTTGGCGAGCCCGGGTCGCAGTTTCGACCCCGGGGCGTGACAGTGATGGAGGTGCTTGTGCACAAATCGGACCTCAGGATTGGACCCAGCATAAAATTTAGATTAAGATTACTTATCTGGATGCCTTCGATAAATTTTAGAAGTGGAATTTGGCAAAACGGACATTGGATTTGGATTCAGCGCACGAAAACGATGGAAATGAACTATTTACTTGTATTTTTCGGAGCCCGGATGCCAAAACACGAATTTTGAGGCACTTGATTACTGTTCCGGCGGCGGGTAGGCGGAGGAGCGCGGCGGCTCCCCATTGGGCGCGATGGGGACAGGTGGCGGCTTCGGGTTCGGCGGGTGCATCGGGTGCGTGCACCGGGCGCAGCGAGCGGAGGTGGTGGACGCGTGGCGCGCGGGGATTGGCCGGTCAACGCACGTGGGACAGCGCGTGATTCGCGCCGGGCGCAGCGCACGGTGGACCGCGCCAGGCCATGTGTCGCCCGCCCATTGGCGGGCGCAGCGACCCGGCCCGGCGTGGACCGCGCTGCCACGCGGCGCGCCGCGATTGGCGGGCGCTTGCGCACCGGCCGCGCGGGGCGCAGAGTAGGTGACATGGCATGCTGTGGAACTTTCGGGCGCGCACAGTACCGGGTTGGGCCGGTTTTCGGGATCCCGGTTTCTGCGCCCGAATCCGAAAGTCCCTTTTGGTGGGCTTGGGCTATAAATAGGCCCCTTAGCAGCTCTTTTTCTCCTTTTATGGGCTTTTTCACTTAGGGCTTTCTACAGAGAAGTTCTTCCTCTCCCTCTCCTCCACTCTTCGATAGATTTTTGGGATTTTTGGAGGCCGTGGCATTGGCGTTTTCTGCGACGCGGCGCACTTCGACGCTACTTTGTTTGTGGCTTCTACCGTCGCATTTCAGTCCTCGAGGTCCCCTGGATCACCCCGATAAAATTTTGAACCGATTTTTGTGGCAGCATGTCCACGAGAGGTACGCCTTCGATTTCCGTGTTGATCACTTCGCTCCGTTTTGAGTTTTTGGTGGTGTTCCCAAGGTACCTTTTGACCCCTTGTATTGCTGCGATGTTTGGGACAGCGGTGGAGTATTGTTGGGATTTCTCGGCCTACGGGCATCGGATCGGGGCGTGTGAGGACTCGATCAGCATCTACGCTTTGAAAGAAACGCGACCATATTTTTATCGTATTTTTCTGAGGTTGCTCCGAAGGTGATAATTCCACTTTTTCTGGACTGATTGCTACAGATTATTGATCGTGGAAAGTTTTGGCTCGCCGCGGTGTTTTATTTGTTTCTTGGCCTACAGGCGTCGAAACAGGACGTGCGAGTACTCGTTTTGTATCTACTCGTCGCGAGGATCGCAGCGGTTATTTTTATAGAATTTTCCGAGGTCATCTCGTAGGTGAAAATCGACCATCTTCTAGACTGTTGCGCGGACAGCGGCATTGTGTTAATTGTAGGATTAATTTGTGCACCGTGTTGGTTATTGTTGCAGTTTTCGCGGTGAGCTGGGGTTTTCTTTGTGAGAGGCCGAGTTTGGAGCGGTGCTTCGCGATCGAGGTGGGTGGTTGTTGTATACCTCACTTTTCGACTTGCTCACTAGGTTTATTAGAGAAGTCTCTATATTAGACTTATTGATTGATCACCCCATTGACAGTCATGCTTAAATGAAAATAAATGTGAGCCTATCATGTGAGACTAATCTTGTGGAAATATCATGTTGGGAATATTATTGGGGAAATAGTAATGTGAGAACATGATTGTGGGAAAATTATTGTAGGGATACTTATGCATGCTTGTATGGATATACCGTTTACTATGTTAGCACTTAACCTTGCATGTGGAATCGAATAGTAAATTAGGACAAAGTGATCTATCCTGTTAGTGGGTACTACTTGAGGATATTATGGACATGCATAGGTGGATGGTGGTTATGACCGATGACTTATTCTTTGTGAGATTATTGCATGATAATCCTTCTTTTATCTTTCTCGAGAACACTTGCATGCTTGTATGGACATCTAGATAGAGCATCTTTTATTGCTACACTATCATGTTGGAACTTGACTTAGTAGAAGCCATGTTTGCTTCTTTTCTTCTTATTCGTTAGTCAGGTGGTTCATGTTGCTCTTGTTCGAGCAGGGGTTTGGAATAGTGTAGTCGGGGCCTGGATTGTGGGGTATTGCGGCAATCGCGAATATTGGGCGGTTGACCGGATGTCGGTTGTGGGACATGATTGTAGATTGTGGGGTATTGCGGCAACCGCAGATATTGGGCGGTTAACCGGATGTCGGTTGTGGGACATGATTGTAGATTGTGGGGTATTGCGGCAACCACGGATATTGGGCGGTTGACCGAAGGTCGGTTGTTGGACCTGATTGTGGATTATGGGGTATTCGGCGACCGCGGATATTGGGCGGTTGACCGGATGCTTATTTTTGCATCAGATTGGGGATCGGATTTCTTTAGTGGATGGATTTTCCTACTTTGATCATTGTCGTGATCCAGTCCTGCTATATTGAGATACTTGACGGGGATACTTTCTCGTGTGGGTCGCTCCCCTCGAGTGCCACTCCGGAGTGTGCGACCGTGCCGGATAGGAGCCGGTCTGTTACTTATTTTGCGATGCGACCGAGCCGGTCAGGAGCCGGTCTGTATCCCGCTGCAGTGGTACCAGATAGGTGCCGGACAGTTATTGAGGTTTTGCTATCACATCGGCGCGGCTTTACTTGTCCGATGAAGAGGGCGGCAGCAGGCGGTACCAGTTTTTACTGGTGGTTGGATTGGGTTTTTTGGGACGGTTGGTTACTGATGCATACATTCGGTTATTCCATTTTGGGATTGCATTTAGAAGCATAGTAGTGGTAGCTTCATTTCCTCAGCAGTTTTGTTTATAGCTTACCACTTTTTCTTTCCCTTTTTGCCTCTGGTAGACCTAGTGGATGTGTCGGAGTTTGAGGCTTTACCCTCTAGGGGAGGCTACTGGTTTACTAGTAGTTCTCACCCCCATTCTTCTTTTCCTCTTTTTCTTCCCCTTGTTTTGCAGTGTCATCTGCGGGAGCTGCTGGGCTTTCAGCGGCAGATCGAGGAGAGAGGACGGCTAAGTAGATAGATCTCCTGGCAGGATGTGAGAGTTTAGCTGGATTTTGGGTGTACTCTTTTTGCTCAGACTGTTGTACTTTTACTTTTGGGTTTGGCTTTAGCCAGCTGGTTGTATATTTGTGGTAAGTTGGAAGAGACAGATGTACTGTATTTTACTTCTAGTTTTCAGTCTGAGATGTATTAGTTTTTAGCTCATCTCTGTTTTACGCTCTTTATTATTTATCTTTTATATCTGAGCAGGTTTTGGCGCTTCGTGTACGCGGAAAATACCGTGTGCACGGCGGATCTGTAGACGGGCCCGAGTTCTGGTTTACACCCGAGGCGTGACAATATCTCTATATCTAAACATACTTAAAATAATTAATTAATCAAAATCAAAATAGAATAAATATAAACTTTCTTAAATTATCCTAAATACCAAATGAATGCCTGAATAGCTGAGTGGCACCAAGAGCCGAAACCCGAGAACCGAACTCAACCGAGGCCCCGAGTGCGACTTAGGAAGAGCTGAGAACCGAACTCGAAGAGTCACGAATCGTGAACCAAGCCTAACGGGATTTTCAACACGGCTTAGTGGAATCACACTTCTCTAAGAACACAATCGCTAAACTAGCCTGATCAAGGTATTCCACTCTCGACGGAGGAAATGCTTCAGATCAAAGATGCTTGCGGTATTGGGGTCGAGGGGATGGGAACCTCATCTTCTCTTCCTGCACCATCGACCATGGATGCGCAACACCCTGGGGATGGTTTGGAGGGGGCGTAATCGCTGTCAACGCACCGTTGGAGAGACCGGGTTTTTTTCTAGGGTCCTTCATCGTTCGCATGGCTAGAAACAGATCCTTCAAGTTTTTGTCTTGGAATGTCCGGGGCCTTAATGATCAGGCCAAGTGTTGTTTGGTAAAGGCTTTCATCAAATCCAGTAAATGTTGCGTGGTCTGCCTTCAAGAAACAAAGCTGGCTTCTACTTCACCTTCCAAATTCTTATCCTTCTGTGGTTTCCATCTTCAGGAGTTTCGTACTCTTAATGCTATTGGCTCTAAGGGTGGTCTCTTAACTGCTTGGAACCCCTCTCTTTTTGTGTGTGTAAACGCATGGGTTGGTTCATTCTCGCTCAACGTTGTCTTGCGAAGGATAGCAGATGAAAGCTGCTTCACTATCTCTAACATTTATGGCCCCACTTGTGACTTTCTCAAGCCAGCTTTCTTCCTGGAGCTCCGATCTATTAGCACCCAAGTCGTGGGGGTCTGGACTATGATCGGGGATTTTAACGTGATCTTATCTACCTTGGATAAAAACGGGCCTCTCTCCTGCACCACGGAAATGGTTGCTTTCAGGGCTGTCATCCAGGACCTGGGTCTCATCGACCTTCCCCTACTCAACAAGACGTTCACCTGGACCAACGGTAGACGTTTGCCCATTCTGGAGCGGTTGGATCGGGCTTTTGTGTCGAAGGAGTGGCACACCTCTTTTCCGTGTTCCACTCTCCGGGCCCTGCCGAGACCTAGGTCTGATCACTCGCCTCTTCTTTTATCCGTTTTCTCTTTCATTCCGGCCCCGCAGCTCTTTCGCTTTGAGGCCTACTGGCTCCGCTACCCGGGCCTTGCTGACGAGGTTAACCACGCGTGGGCTTCAAGCCCTAGCTAGGCGTTTACTGGGTGCAAGCTATCTTCGAAATTTGCTTCAGTCCAAAAGGCCCTCCGATCTTGGAGCACTGGGCTAGCTTCAAGGATCAAGAAACAGGCTCATCTCTGTCTGATCTGGATCGAGTGGCTAGACAAGGTCTTAGAGTACTTCTTCAGGCGGAATGTGTTCTAAGATCCCTACTTAAAGTGAGGTATGAAGAACTCTGCTTGCAGGATGAAATTAAATGGAAACAAAGATCAAGAGTGAACTGGCTCAAGGCGGGTGATGCAAACACGAGGTTCTTCCATCTGAGAGCCTGCACTCGCAGGAGTAGAAATACTTTATTTCGGTTGACCGATGGATCCTCCTGGTACTCTGATCACCAGTCGTTGGCGCTCCATTTGTTCACTTTCTTTAAGAACCTTTTAGGTGTGGATCTTATGCCTTGCGGGGTTTTGAACTACAACCTCCTCTACCCCGACGAACCACCCAGCCTCCTTAGCATCCAGGCTCCTTTTGAGGTCTCCGAAGTTGAACGCGCGATTTTCTCCTGCGAGCCGGAGAAGGCACCGAGGCCGGATGGATTTCCCTTGACCTTCTTTCAGCGTTTCTGGGTCACTCTTCGTGACGACATTATGGAGGTCTTCTCAGAGCTCTTCCACGGGACTCTCAACCTGGATGACATCAATACTAGCTGGATTTGTCTTATACCGAAGAAGAGCGAGGTTCTTACTGCTGGAGACCTTCGACCCATCTGCCTGGAGAATAGCTTGGTTAAGATTGTCTCGAAGGTTTTGGCCACTCGGTTGCAACGATTTATGGATCCACTTATCAATCCCTTTCAGGCTGCTTTCATTAAGGGGCGATCCATTCTTGACAACTTCCTTACTGCCCACATCCTTTCCCATCACCTACAGTCGACCAACCAGCAGGCAGCGCTTCTGAAGATTGATTTTGAGAGGGCTTTTGATCACATTAATTGGCAATTCTTGCTAGACCTTCTGAAGGCGAGGGGATTCGGTGATAAGTGGATTCGGTGGATTTCAATCCTTCTCCGGTCTTCTACGACTGCGGTGCTACTAAATGGCATTCCGGGCAAACGATTTCCTTGCAAGCGGGGACTTCGCCAGGGGGACCCCCTATCCCCCCTTCTGTTCATCCTTTGCGTTGATGTGCTATACAGAATGCTGTTAGTGACAGCTGAGAGCGTAGATCTTCCTACCGTCGGTGTCGGAGAGGTCAAGATTCAAACCCTCCAATTTGCTGATGATGTGCTCATCTTTTTTGATGGCTCCGCAAGATCAGCCGGGGCTATTAAGCAGACGTTGGATGCCTTCTCATCTTTGTCGGGGCTCAAGATTAACTACGACAAAAGCTCCATTATTCCTATCAACTTGTCCGGGGTCCGGGCCTCGGATCTAGCTAGCTTTTTTGGCTGTTCGTTGCTGGGCTTTCCTTTTAACTATTTAGGTCTACCTCTCTCGACCAAGGCACTTCGCAAATCAGACTATCTACCCCTAATCGAGAAGGTGGACAATCGGCTGGCGGGTTGGAAGGCACATTCGCTGTCAAGGGGTGGTCGCCTTGTCCTCCTCAACTCGGTTCTCACAAGCATCCCCGCTTATTTTTGCTCGATTTTTAGGCTACCGGTTTGGGTGGTAAATTCCATTGATAGAATCCGTCGAGGATTCTTCTGGAAAGGTAGGAAACTCCTCAACGGATTCCATTGTCTTGTCAAATGGAAGCACGTGTGTCGCCCAAAAAGACTTGGCGGAGTAGGTATCAGAAATCTCCGGGACATGAACTCCGCACTCTTGATGAAAGGGCTCTGGAACTTCTATAGCTCGAGATCTCTTCCATGGGTGCGGCTGTTGCTGCAGAAACACTATAGATTCAGATCACCAGCCTCGGGCTCCACAACGCCGGCAAGGTGCTGCCCCATCTGGAAAGGTATTCTCACTACGGCCCCACCTTTCCACATTTCTGTTCTTTTCTCGCTTGGAAACGGCTCAATGGCGGAGTTCTGGAACATGAGATGGAGGGGTGATTCTCTACTGCGTAATCTCTTTCCTAAATTGTTTGCCGCCTCAACTGCTAAACACTTGACCGTCAAAAAATGGCTCCGCCGATTTGCCTCTATGAGGAATTTGGGCTTCAGACCGAGCCTTAGTGGGGAGGAACAGCAAGAAGTAGGCCAGATTCGCAATCTGATCGAAGGAGTTTTGATCAATGAAGAATCGGACCTTATTTCTTGGAGATGGTGCAGAACTGGAAAATTCTCAGTAAGTAGCGCCTACAATTTTATTACTTTCGACGGAGTTGACGACCGCAAAATTAAACATCTTTGGTCGATAAAGATACCTCTCAGAGTCAAATTATTTTGTTGGTTGGCTGGAAGACATAGAATCCTAACTGCGGACTTTTTAATTAAGCGTGGTTGGCACGGTCCATCGGTCTGTGTGCTCTGCGGAGCTGATGGGGAAACCCTGGAGCATCTATTTTTTCAATGCACGTATGCAAGGTCGGTGTGGGACCGGATCCTGCAGTTTTTCCAAGCCACAAGACTGCGCTTTAGTATTGACTCAGGCGACCTCGCTAGTAGGTGGAAGAGAGCAAGGTCGTTGACGCCGGGGCACTTGCACGACACCTTCGACACCTGGTTTGCAGCGGCGTGTTGGGAACTTTGGAAAGAACGAAACAGAAGAATTTTCGATAACATCTCAACTTCGAGCACCGAATGTGGAAGTAGAGTGGGCATGACGGCGACGCTCTGGAGACGCGCTCTGGCCGCGTAGGAGAATACAGGATCTTCTTCTCCTTTTCCTTATAGTTGCGGCTTGGTATTTTGGGAGTCTATAAATTGGGATTTTGGCGACATGTTTTGGAAGGCTGCGACGGCGTTGGTCGGCACTAGCTTCACTTTCTGTAGTTCTAACTCTTGATGGCTTCTTAGCGTTGGAGTCTTACTTCCATAGTAGATTTTTTCTTCTCTCAATCAGGTGGGGCCGAACAACATGTTTTTTAGCCGACAACCGCCACTCGAGTTGTCAGATCTGTTAGCACTGCTGGCAAAGGTATCGTAGGAGTCTTTTGATGGCTGGGGTAGAGGATGTTGGGGACACCTAACTAGTTGGGCTTCTACATGGTGAAAAGGGTTTTATCATTTGAGGGCTGACTTCGGTAGTAGAGCTTGGAACTTTTGGGCAACATCTGGTTGTCATTAATCAGATCTTTTACAGGGGTACAGCTGGAACTTCAGTTATTACTCCAAATGGTTCTCATGATGGTATTTTCAAACTTTATTGGAGTAGTTGCAGATGGAATAGAGGCCAATTGGATGCTGTTGAATCCATTGTTCCATGATAGAGGTCCGGGCAAGCATCCTTTCACTTTGAACTTCATGGTTTAGTTGATGTGGAAGTGAACCTACAGGACTACTATTTGCATGGGTGAATAGGCTGTAGATGCTGGGCTGGGGGTTATATTTTCTCAATTACTGGGAGCTCAGGGTTTTCTAGTAGAAGTTGGTAAAATTAAGTACGACTTCACTTATGTGGATAATATGGCCCATGCTAACATTTGTGCAGAGAAAGCTCTACGGTCAGACCCAGCTTCTATTGCTGGAAAGTCTTTTTTGATACAAATGATAAACTAGTGGAGCTTTGGGAGTTAATATCTACTACACAAGAAGGCTTGGGATACTGGAGGGTCACAATTTATATCTCTGCCAATCTTGTATTCCATAGTTGTTCTACTTGCCAGAAAGTTCAGCGAAAAGGTGCTTTGTCACAGAATATTCGGTCCAATACCTAGTCGTGCTACTGTTCACGACCTCTCATGCACAGGGACTTTCAGTTTTAATTGTTGAGTTAGAGAAAGTTAGGGGATTGCTTCAAACTCTCAGACTTACCAGATGTTCATACATTGTTCGTAGCAAACGTAGTTGCAGCGCTTGCAGATCTCCATGTCAGCGGCACTAGGCCCATCCTTGAGTTCAAACCTACTTTTTCAAATGTATTTTGTTGTCTTGCTGTAATAGTGGGTTAAATCTGATCTCCTTTTGCTTTGGGTTGGGATGTAATTGGTAGTATAATGGGAGGGGGCTGTCCATTTTTTTCCCTGCTGTCAGGCTCAGCCTTGTACATGGGCACGGTCACAGCTCCTTGTATTGGGACTCTCTCTCTCTCTCCCTAATCTCCTTCCTGTACTTCTCTCAAATAGGGTTTACCCCTGTTTAATCAAAAAAAAAAAATCAAAGGGATAATTTATAGGTCTTGAGTTTTGGCAGGGAAAAGTGATAATTCAATAAATTCATGGGATTTTTTACATTTCTGCATTAACAATTTTCAACAAAACATCTTACATTTTAGTCTTTCATATTAGATTTAATGGGAGATATTGGATTGGATTTGAGAATCTGCAATTCTCAAGTAAATGTTTTCCATTTTGAACACCAGCTATGCACCACTGCATCCTTTTAGATCCTAATAAGATATGCTTATTTTAAGTGAACAAAAAGATTATTGCCTTACTTCAATTTGTATAGGCGCCTACCGACCGCGCCCATGCTTTGTGAATTTTTTTATTTTATGTTGTGCACAATCCTAAAACTTTTCTACTTTAAATATTTAATTCTCAAAAATAGACTTGAATATCTTGAGAAGATTTACTGCAAGCTAATCAAGGAAAGGTTCACTTTTTTTGGGTAAATTTCAAATTGCCCCCACTATGGTTTAGTTTATTTTTTTTTGTCACTATATAGTTCAAAAAGTTTCACTTAAATTTAGCTCATTTTCAAATTGTCACATCGGGATTTTAAAAGTTGCACTTTGCTCTCTTGTGGTTTGGCGTATTTTTTACTTTGTCATTCTATAGTTATTATAAAATTTTTTATTTTGTCATCCTATTTTATATAGAATTTTTTAGTAAAAGAAAACTGAAAGCACAAAGATTTGAACCGAAGAATTATAAAGTAAAAATAAGCTAAATCAAAGAGGGGCAATTTGAAGTTTGCCATTTTCTTTTAAGACATTTCACAATAATATCTTTCAGTGGCTGTTTTTGCAATATTTCATTTATATCTTCTAACTCTCAAGAAAATTTCCTACAAACTAACATGCCAAAACAACTTATAAGTGAGGGGACTGAAAAGTTGTGCCAAAGAAATATATAGTAAAAGATGAAGCCTGCTAGAAATTTCAGGTTTTGTGAGTCCAGGAAGATATTGCCAGCGGCCCTTCTCGGATGCGTTCTTGTTTTCTCACTGACCTTTATTACGGCATCAAAGTACTATTCATTCTCAATTCCAAACTGTAAGAGTGTGTTCTGCTTGTTGGGATTGCTATTTGCTTATATATATATCATGACAGTCGCTTCTTAAAGTTGGATAATTTAGAGTATTTTTATATGTTGCAACTTAATTGGATTTGCAGTAAAAATCCTTTTGTCGGTAAATCCAACTTCGCGCAATTCCTCTATCGGAGTAACTAGAGGTGATGTAAAATTAGGTACGCTTTTGTTAGGCCCCCTCAATTTCTCTTGTTTGGGTTTATATTTGGAAATTGAGTAGGGTTGTGTTATTCAGTCATAGAATTAGCCTCTAGTATTTATCTTTTGTTCTCCACGATTTAGGAAACATGAATGTGACGTCTAGGAAGTTGACATGTGATCGATGCAAATCGGTTCCATCTTTTGTCACCATGCATTTGACTCAGAAGGGGAAATATAGCGGTTCGAACCTACAGCGTAAGTCTATTATCGTCTTGATATGGTCTGGCTGGTTAGCTAGATATATAATTCTCTGTGAGAGGTTCTAACATTTTATACTACTACTATTTTTACATAATCAACATTCAGGTGGTGATGGTTCTAGGTGGTCAAGCAAGACAATATGTGATGACTCTAACCCAAGATCAATTCTTTGTGAGATGGATGGCGATGTTCGTATTGATGGTAATACATCCTCAATTGTGTGGGTCACTTCACAAAGAAACGAATCATGGAAAATAAAACCATACGCTCGCATGTGGGATGAAGATGCAATGCGCAAGGTTAGGGGAATATCGTTGAGAACATCAAACCCTTGTACTGAAAGACTACCTCGATGTACAGTCAGTCACACAGTTCCCGCTATTATCTTCTCGGCTGGAGGTTATACGGGCAACCTCTTCCATGACTTTACCGACGTATTGATCCCGCTTTTTCTCACTTCCCATGAATACCATGGGAAGGTTCAGTTCCTTACAACAAACATGAAACCTTGGTGGACTAGAAAGCACAAGAGAACGCTAGCTCTTCTTTCTCACTATGATATCATCAACTTTGATAACGATGATAGAGTTCATTGCTTCATGCATGTAATTGTAGGTTTGAAGTCCCACAAGGAGTTGAATATCGATCCGTTGATGCCTCCGGTTGGTTACTCCATGGCCAAATTTACAGAATTCATGAGGACTTGCTATTCTTTAAAGAGAGACACCGTTATAAGCATCAGAGAACTAAACTCGGGCAAGAAACCGCGATTGCTAATCATATCAAGAAAGAAAACACGGGCTTTTGCCAATATCAAGGAAATAGCTGAAACGGCTAGGGGGTTGGGCTACGAAGCTGTAGTTGCTGAACCAGGCGGATCAATGAACATGACTCAATTCGCTCGGATTGTGAACTCATGTGACGTGATGATGGGTGTTCATGGAGCCGGGCTGACAAACATGGTCTTTCTCCCGAGGAACGCAGTGGTCGTACAAATAGTTCCTTGGGGAGGATTGGAGTGGATATCATGGTGTGACTTTGGATGTCCTTCAACCACGGCGAAGATCAAGTATGTGCAATATGAGATAAGTGTAGAGGAGAGCACTCTCATAGAACACTATCCAAGAGAGCACCCCTGCATAAAGAGCCCTCTTTCCATCCACAAGCAAGGATGGGATGCTGTTAGGGACATATATTTAGGAGAGCAGAATGTGAGGCTTGATTTGCGTCGGTTTAGAGGTGTTTTGCTGGAGGCCCTTAATCAGCTAAGGGAGGTTACTTAAGATTAATCTTTCATACTAATTTTTCAACAGTTTCGATTACCGTATATTGTTTTGCTTTTATCTTTGCGTACAACATGTGCTGCTTTGAAAAATTGCAATCATGGAGCCAATATTAAATATTTTGACTAGCACTTAGAGAAGGGTGCACTAGAGTATTCCTTGTGATATGTAAACAGTTGTGCATTAAGCATATTGTTTTGGAATGGGTTTGTAGGATAATTGCTTAAGTATGCTCAAAAACTGGCCTAGCCTAAAACAAAACTGCTGCTCTTGTATAACCTTATATGGAATTGTGGCTGTAGGATAATTGCTTGAGTATGCTCAAAAACTGGCCTAGCCTAAAACAAAACTGCTGCTCTTTTATAACCTTATATGGAAGTGTGATTAATATTGTTTGTTTATCCGGTAAGGATCATTCATTATAATAATTTTACAATCAGGTAGCAATATAATATAAGATAATTAAATTTTCATCAATCAGCAATTAAATTTTCATCAACCAAAAACCAATGGGCTTGTTGGAAAGTAAGAAACAACCACTACTGCAAAATATCTTACTTATAGCGGAAGAACTTATCGGATTGTAATGTCTGACAGCCTTTGTTGTTAAAATAAAAATAAATCACACATATGTCTAAACAGTTAACATATATATATATATATATATATATATATATATATATATATATATATATATATATATATATATATATATATATATATATATATATATATATATATATATATATATAGTTATGCTGAAATACTATTAATAGTATCAAGTCATTGGTGCTATTAAGTTTTTAATTCTTGAATTAAAAGATATGTGTTTGAGATGATAGTGGGCTCCTTGGGTTTAATAGGTAATTGGAGAAATAGTAAAATTTAACAGATGAAAATAATTAAAGGGATTGATCTAAGGATAGAAAACTTGATAGCACTAATGACTTCATACTATTAATAGTATAGTAGTCGGACTCTCTCTCTCTCTCTCTCTCTCTCTCTCTGTGATGACCCGGATCTCCACAGAGCTTTTGTAGTGTGTTTGGCAACTTCTGGAGGCTCTTTGCATGTGTTGGAGGTGTTTGTGCGTGTATCGGGCTCAAGAAATGGACTCGGTGCAAAATTTGAGTTAAGAACACTTAGTTGGAGGCCTTCGACAAATTTTAGAAGTGGAATTGGGCAAAACGAACATCGGATTTAGACTCAGCGCGCGAAAACGGTGAAAATGGACTATTTACTTGCATTTTCGGAGCCCGGATGGTCGTGCACAGATTTCGAGGCATGTGGTACTGTTTCGGCCGTCGGGGCAGCGCCAGCGGTGGCGAGCAGCGGCGGAGCGCGGCAGCAGGCAGCGGCGCGGGCAGAGGCGCGGACCGCGCGGTCCACGGGGCGAGGCGTGCACCGGGGTTGGACGCGTGGCGGCTTCCAGTTGGCCGGCGCAGCAGGCGTGGTGCACGGGGTCGCGCGGAGGGTGCATGGACTGGGGTAGGGGCACGTGGCGATCGCTGGTTGGCCATGTGCGCTCGGTCCACGCAAGAGCGGAGCAGGTGTCTCGGGCTGCGTGCACGGCATGGTCGGCGGTAGCGCGGGTGCGCGCACGTTGGCGCGCCGACCGAGGCGCCAACACTGGTGCGGGGGCTCCGCCAGGTGTCGCGAGTGGGATGGCCAGGCCCGCTGTTTGCTGTTCGGGGCCACGTGTCGCAACCAGGTTGTTTCGTGCGCTGATGGTTCGGGGTATGTTTTGGAGGATTGTAGCTGTAGAATACCGGGATTTCGGTTAGCGCACCGACCTCGTGAGATGGCGTGGTGCGGATAAATCGCCTCGAGCGTGTTCCTTATTGGATTACAGATGAGTTCGGGTCGACTTGGATCAACGCGGAAGCCCCAGGTCGATTCGGGGTTTTCCGGGCTTGTCCGCCGTTAGAGCACTGGCTTCGGGGAAGCCTCGACTCCACCGTGGTGTGCAGAAAATTGGGAAACTCTGGGAACAGGTGTATTTTTTTGATTACAGCGGAGTTCGGGAGGTTCCGGACAGACACGGAGTGCCCGAAGGCGAAAAGTGAGTTGACGGGAGGTTTTTAGGGATTATTTAATTAATTAAATTAATTAGTTGAGTTAATTGGGTTTTACTTATGTTGTAGAGAAGGTATGAAAGGAGTGGATTTATGTGGTTTGGATTTAAAAAAGTGACTTGGGATATTTTTGGTTGTGAGCATTAAATGCTGCCAACTACCCCTCCCTCCTTACTTTAATTAGGCATCTCCTAATTAGCAACTCCACGTCACCATTTTCCTCTCTTGTTGAAACAGAGGATTGGGAATGTAACAGAGGATGAAAAAAAAAGGAGAAAAGAGAGAAGAAGAAGAAGAAAAGAAGAAAAGAGGAATTTTTGGATGAGCTTTGATGGGGGAACACACTGCTAGGAGCCGTGGCGCCGAGCGTTGAGAGCGGCGAGCGGGCGCGTGCGCGTCGATCTCCAAGGTAATATTTCCGTTTTTTTTTTGGAAGCTTGGTTCTCGTTTTTTTTGGTGGTTTTGGGTTTCTTGTTTGGACCTGCGGCCCAATGTTGGCCTGCTGCAAGCCGCGAGTGAAGGGGGGAGGAGGCACGCGCATCGCCGCGCAGCGCGCTGGCGCGCAGTGCGCAGTGCGCAGGCGCGCGGTGCGCGACGCGCGGCGGCCGCGCAGCACGCTGGCGCGCAATGCGCAGCGCGCAGGCATGCGGTGCGCAGCGCACGGCAGCAGCGGCAGTGGGGCGCGGCAAGCGAGCTCGGTTTTGTTGTCGTCGCGCTGTTGGCGCACGCCGTGGCTCTGTGGGACCCGGGGATCGCATGGACAGTTTTAGATTGTTTTTTTTTTTTTTTTTGACGAGGTTTGTCCTTTTGTTGCCTTCTCAGGATGACGTCTTGTTGCGCGGGTTTAGGCGAAGCGCCGTGTGGAGCTCGATTAATCTGTGTGCGTGTTGAGATTTATGTTGTTGATGGTGTATGATGTGTACAGGTGATGAACTTGAGAACGGGGCACATTGGTTTAAGTGTGAAAGTGAGCATTTGGAGCCTGGCAGTTTGTGTTTGAGCTGTATGTATTGGGTGAATTTATTTAATTGTGCATAAGAGAGCACCAATTAATGTGTGTATTCTTGTGCAGCTTGTTGGCTGTTGAGGAGCAGAGAGAGAGTGCCATGGTTTTCGGGCTTGTATGTGTGAGGGTATATATTTTATTTGGGGAGTTTTTGTGAATAATTTAATGGTGTAATTAGTGTGTGCTTTTGGAAGCTTTTAATATGCTGATGTTGTGGATGGAAATTAAGTGAATAGTATTATGTGGGCATTAAGGTTTAATGTGCAGATTGTTATTGTGATCCTTGTGTATGCTGGGGATGTGAGTGTGAGATGTATGTTGTGTGAATTTGTTGGGTGCAAATGGATTTTTGGGATGTTGCGATTAAGTGAATATTATTTATTAATGTGCTATTTCGAGTTTTAGCATATTGTGGGTGATGTGTAATTGGATTTATTATGATGTAACCGAGCTTGGTGAGGTGTGTGCTGTGGGATGTTGTTAGTGTGCAAGTGGAGCTTTTATGTGTGCTGTGGGTGAGCAAGATGTGTGTGGCCTTATGTGAGTGTGGAGAGGGTGTATGTGGATGATTTAAGCTTCAGAGTTGTATGTTGAGTTCATGTGCTTAATTGGAGCTTCTAGGTGTGCTGGGGATTTTGTGAGAATAATTGAGGTGTTGTGTGATGTATGCATTTTGTGAATGTGCAATGGAATTGTGGAAGCTGCTGTGGATTTTTCTGGACTGTAATAGAGGAAGTGATTGCGAATAAGTGGGCACTTATTTATTGATGTGTAGATCTTTTTTTTTTATGGCTCTAGATGTATGAAGTTGGCTTGCATGAGCTTGATTTTTGTGAGTGTATCAAGGGTTGAGAAATCTTTTTATGAAGTGTGCTGGTGCATATATCTTAAGTGCAAGCTAATTAATTATGGTGGACTTGATGCGGGCAATTACTTAAGGTTGATGCTTGGGTGGATTGGAGGTGTACTTGAGCCTTTGCGTGGGTGCTGTATGTTAGCTGTGGGTGATCCATGTGTGTGCGGATCTTGAGAGCAGACTCATGGGAATTTATTGGAGCTTCCAGGATTTGCGGCACGATTTTTCGAGGGTTCGTCAGTTCGAGGTTCCGGCACTTCACCGACTTCAGCATTGCCTACGGAAAGCGATCCAGGTGGGTTGGAATTTCTTCGAGATTTATGGAATGCCCTCTAATGCTTCTGTAAGCATATTGATCATGTTTAGCTTATTTATCATATATTGATCATGTTTAGCTTATTTATTATATATTGATAAATCTGATAATTGCCTAGAAAATTATAGAATGACATTCTTGAGCCCCAGACATTTTTAGTATGATCTAGAGGTTATTTGACACTAGACTGCATGTTCATTTGAGATTCAAGCTGCATCTGGACCTTCATATATTTTTAGTATCCCGTTTTAAGTAAAACTCCTTTTTTTTTAAAAGGGTTTTTAATTATTTAGAACATTATGAATGGTCCAGATTGTTCGAATTGATTGTGTACTCGTGCCAGAGGGCCGAGGGTATTTTTAGAGCATCGTCTGTCGAGTTCTAGTGTCATGAGAGTTCTTCTTCCTTGTTGGGATCATGGGTTGTGTTTATGATTTAGTGGCAGAGGTAGTTCTCCCACTTAGCTTTGAGGATATTTGGGGTTCTGGCAGATCGAGTCGTGGAGGTTTCCCGACTCAGCCATGGTCATGCATTATCAGATTGAGTCGTTGAGGGTTCTCCGACATAGCTGTGAGAGTGTTTGGGCTATTCCTGATTTAGTCGAGGTTCTTTTCCGACTGAGTTGTGCTTTGAGCTTGAGGTACCGATCTGTTTGATCGTGGACTATAGCCTGCATGTGCCGCTTATTGAGACAGTGAGACAGATGTGATACTTGAGTTCGGTGGGGTCGCTCCCCTCGAGCTACGCCCCGGGTGCGATGATGTTACCGAGCCTGACGAGGCTGCGATGATGCGACTAGTTGATACACTAGAGTTCGCTTGAGATAGTCCGTGTGGGACGCCCTACGTAAGTCCCGTCCCAGTGTGGATGAGGTGGCAGTAGGTTTGGCGCAGGCTTGACTGGACCCTATGAGGCAGTCATTGAGATTGGGTGACATTGAGAGAGTGATGGCATAGCATGTTCATTGATGAGTTTCCCTTGAGCATAGTACTTGAGGCATATTATTAGCAGTGTTAGTGTATGCATAGCAGGGTCAGAGTAGAGTTCCTTCAGCATGATGTTGTTACTTATTAGCTGTAGTTCATTTCCTGCTTTCCTTTTATCTATCTATCTGCATACCTATCTGTTTTGCCTCCAGTAGACTTAGTGGGCATACCGTGGATATTGGGACGGTACCCACTGAGATCTGCCTTCTGCAGTAGATCTCACACCCGCTGCGGTGACAGGTTTGAGGCAGCTGTTCCGGCTTGGATCGCACGGAGACAGCAGATCGACGTGAGGACGCGGCCGATTAGTTCCTTACCAGCATTGAGAGTCTAAGGTAGATGTACCCCGGGTATTTTATGATTCCACTTTTGTACTGGACATTCTGAGAGGCTTGTGAGGATTGTTACTTTTTCTTATAGCTAGACAGACTTTGTATTGAGGACTTTTATTTTATCCAGATGTTCAGTTGATTTATGTAGCTTCTAGTTTTATTTCAGCTCTGATACATGTTTTTAGCTCTAGATCTGACTTGCAGGGTAGACGCTTCGTCTGTGCGGCAGTTTCCGTACAGATGGCGGATCTGTTGGCGAGCCCGGGTCGCAGTTTCGACCCCGGGGCGTGACAGATTAGGGTGGTATCAGAGCCTAGGTGTATAGGTCATTGAGGACTTAGAGACCCTAGGCTATTGGTTGGACATTAGGATGACCGTCGTAAGAGACGTGATTTTAGTGAGAGTCTTGATTGAGTTTGTACCTCCCCCAGAGGATTGGGGTGAGTGACCTTACATGTTATTTCTCTAAAGATGATTATGTTGGCTGCAGACAACATAATACTTTAGAAAGGTTAACATGTTTAGACTTTCGCTTGATTGGGTCGAGAGAGTTTTGGTCCTAATGTTTGTTTTGTTGCAGTGGCTTCGATGCTTCCGAGACGCCGTATGACGGCGTGGGCGTGTTGGCCTTGGATGAGGAGCCCGATCAGCGGGAGGCTGAATGGATAGAGCAGAGTGAGGTCTGAGAGTTACGGGCCCAGGTAGCCCAGATATTTGAGGCGATGCGGCGCTAGGAAGAGAACATGGAGCGCGTGATGCACATGTCTGAGCAGAGAACATTCCCCGAGGTACCATCAGTAGTACCTCCGGCCGCGACATCGTCGACTTGGGCCCAGATTGCACTGTGGTTAGTGCAGGAGTAGCGAGAGCTTACTGATTAGTTGTTTTATTTCATCCAGTTCCATCCCCCCGCAGATTTCGGGATAGAGTTTGGAGCCTTGGGAGACCGAGAACTGGATCGCTGCTATGGAAGAGCTGTTAGAGGGTTTGTTCATCCAGGAGAAGCATCAGGTGCACTTGGTTACGTACTTTGGATAGGGACGCCAAGAGTTGGTGGCGTCGGGTTCGTCCTGTTGGGCCACCGGGAGCACGGTTGGTGACCTGGAGCGAGTTTCTACCATTGATGAGCAGAGTACCCCCCCTGTCGCCCAGGTTGAGGCCCAGAAAGCTGTTTATGTTGAGTGGGGACTACATCTGGATATCTATTTCTTTGTGCATTCACGGCGAGTACCGACATTAGATGCTGCGATTGTGCTTGCTCGATGGATTGACCGGGGATCAGTGATCACTTCCAGGAGGGACGAGGAGCGAGGGACCAGCCCCAGTGAGAGACGTCCAGTATTGTCGGATTGTGGGATAGTTGAGTGGATCGAGGTTGCATTGATTCCTGTCTCTGGGTCGTGGGTCTCAGAGAAGACAGAGACCAGGAGGTTCTCGACAGTGTAGGCACCAGCAGCAGTGCCAGGATGTGAGTGCCTTTTTGCGTGGGCCACCTTCACCGCCAGGATAGTGGTTCGCATCTTTCCTGGTGTGGGTTCCTTTGGTCGTCAAGGTTAGAGCAAGGTTGTTGCCGACACCGCTTTTGTGTTTAGTAGAGCAGGGGCAGCTTCGTGTGGGCCAGAGATAGGACTGTGGGCTTGTGCACGTGAGGATCGGGTTCCAGATCACATTTAGCACATGGATGAATGTTACCAGTCCTACATCAATTTAGCGATGTTGTTTTGAGGTTGGATAGTGAGTGGCTATCCCAAATTTATGCTATCTTGGATTGTCGAGACAGGACTATGAACTGCCGTGGACCTGGTTGGGAGGAGTGTGTTTATAGAGGGAGCTAGACCACGACAAGTTGAGTCGTGGTCGTATCGCGTTGCTGGCGACTGTAGAAGAGGTGCTTACGGCGGCACCGGGATTGAAGGATATCCTCATCGCCCGTGTGATCCCGGGTCTGGGTCTACCCGAGCTGATTTTGAAGCCGCCGTTCAGTGAGATTGAGATCGAGATAGTGATTGACGAGGTTTTGGAAACCGCGCCGATTTCGGCAGCACCTTTGGAGTATCACCGTGAGACAGAGTCAGATAGAGAGCGGATAGCGCAGTGGCGGGATCTGAGGGAGCGAGAGGTTTGTGTAATCCAGTTCCACGTGGTGGGTATACACTAGTGAGGGTTCTTTGATGATTTGAACACAGACAGGTTTGGAGTGTATTACGACAGATGCCCTCGTGAGTTTGATTGTCTTATGGAACCTTACAGGCGAGGGCTGTGCCCGGGTGGTGTTCAGGACCCGGTAGGGGCATTGTGAGCTTACAGCACAGTCTTGTGGATTGATTGATGCCCTGCCGTCCTTAGGATTTGAGGAATCAGGCGTTCCAGCTGTGTTTGGACAGGTGGGTAGCCGTACCCGTCATGGATATCTGGATTTATTTCCGAGGTGACCTGTAGCATGAGGAGCACTTGAGTATAGTGCTGCAATTTCTGAGAGAATAAGTGGTTTGCCAAGTTGGGAGAGTGTGCTTTCGACTTCGAAAGGTTCTGTGGTTAGGCCTTATGATTTCGGCTGCAAGAGCGACTGTGGACCCAACGAAGAGTGATGCCGTTGGGATTTAGCCTAAGCCTATGATTGTGACTGAGGTCAAAAGTTTTGGACTAGGCAGGGCCAGTATATTTTCGAAGAGTTAAAGCTCCATCGAGTTGCATGGTTGCCAGTGATTGGAAGAGAAGTGAATTATTCATAGACCCTCAAACCTGAAGTACTTGGATACTCAGGAAGAGTTTGGTTTGAGGAAACGTCAGCGGATAGAGTTTTCAAGGATGTATGGTTGTTATCATAGTATTATCTCCGCGAGGACTTTATGGTCAGTACGCCGTGGTTAGGCGAGCATGCAACCTTGGAATGAGGTCTTCGATCCGTGGTTGCCACTTTTGAAACTTGGGATTTGAGAGTTGGAATTTGAGCATTGTTTTCCGATGTTGAACTACTTCCCCTGTAAATTGATATGAGAGATGCATCTACGGAACATGAGTGTTTTGGTTGCTAAGGAGCAACGATGGAGTTATGCCTATTGGAGGCTTAGTGTTTGGATTTGGGAACCATAATTGTGAAGCCACTATCCGCAAGGATACGATCAGTCGAAATTGACGTGGGGAGGTTGATCCGCGAGTGTTTTCTCGCTGGAAGAAGTATATTTGATCCCTTGCATGATTTGGATTGCGCTTCTTTAGAAAGGGACGAGGAATTGAGCTATCTGAAGCGACTGATGCAGATCTTTCTTTTGTGACAAAGGAATTTTGCAGTCGGGTTATACCATGGCGAAGATTCAGAGGATCCTTTGTGTTGAGAGAAAGGCCACTTGAGAGCTGAGGATGAGTAGAGGATCTCCTATTCCCTTGGATCGAGTCACCCTCCTGAGTTATGGATTTACTTTGGGTTTCGAGGACGAAACCCTTTTAAGGAGGGGAGAGTGTAGAATACCGGGATTTCGGTTAGCGCACCGACCTCGTGAGATGGCGTGGTGCGGATAAATCGCCTCGAGCGTGTTCCTTATTGGATTACAGATGAGTTCGGGTCGACTTGGATCAACGCGGAAGCCCCAGGTCGATTCGGGGTTTTCCGGGCTTGTCCGCCGTTAGAGCACTGGCTTCGGGGAAGCCTCGACTCCACCGTGGTGTGCAGAAAATTGGGAAACTCTGGGAACAGGTGTATTTTTTTGATTACAGCGGAGTTCGGGAGGTTCCGGACAGACACGGAGTGCCCGAAGGCGAAAAGTGAGTTGACGGGAGGTTTTTAGGGATTATTTAATTAATTAAATTAATTAGTTGAGTTAATTGGGTTTTACTTATGTTGTAGAGAAGGTATGAAAGGAGTGGATTTATGTGGTTTGGATTTAAAAAAGTGACTTGGGATATTTTTGGTTGTGAGCATTAAATGCTGCCAACTACCCCTCCCTCCTTACTTTAATTAGGCATCTCCTAATTAGCAACTCCACGTCACCATTTTCCTCTCTTGTTGAAACAGAGGATTGGGAATGTAACAGAGGATGAAAAAAAAAAGGAGAAAAGAGAGAAGAAGAAGAAGAAAAGAAGAAAAGAGGAATTTTTGGATGAGCTTTGATGGGGGAACACACTGCTAGGAGCCGTGGCGCCGAGCGGTGAGAGCGGCGAGCGGGCGCGTGCGCGTCGATCTCCAAGGTAATATTTCCGTTTTTTTTTTGGAAGCTTGGTTCTCGTTTTTTTTGGTGGTTTTGGGTTTCTTGTTTGGACCTGCGGCCCAATGTTGGCCTGCTGCAAGCCGCGAGTGAAGGGGGGAGGAGGCACGCGCATCGCCGCGCAGCGCGCTGGCGCGCAGTGCGCAGTGCGCAGGCGCGCGGTGCGCGACGCGCGGCGGCCGCGCAGCACGCTGGCGCGCAATGCGCAGCGCGCAGGCATGCGGTGCGCAGCGCACGGCAGCAGCGGCAGTGGGGCGCGGCAAGCGAGCTCGGTTTTGTTGTCGTCGCGCTGTTGGCGCACGCCGTGGCTCTGTGGGACCCGGGGATCGCATGGACAGTTTTAGATTGTTTTTTTTTTTTTTTGACGAGGTTTGTCCTTTTGTTGCCTTCTCAGGATGACGTCTTGTTGCGCGGGTTTAGGCGAAGCGCCGTGTGGAGCTCGATTAATCTGTGTGCGTGTTGAGATTTATGTTGTTGATGGTGTATGATGTGTACAGGTGATGAACTTGAGAACGGGGCACATTGGTTTAAGTGTGAAAGTGAGCATTTGGAGCCTGGCAGTTTGTGTTTGAGCTGTATGTATTGGGTGAATTTATTTAATTGTGCATAAGAGAGCACCAATTAATGTGTGTATTCTTGTGCAGCTTGTTGGCTGTTGAGGAGCAGAGAGAGAGTGCCATGGTTTTCGGGCTTGTATGTGTGAGGGTATATATTTTATTTGGGGAGTTTTTGTGAATAATTTAATGGTGTAATTAGTGTGTGCTTTTGGAAGCTTTTAATATGCTGATGTTGTGGATGGAAATTAAGTGAATAGTATTATGTGGGCATTAAGGTTTAATGTGCAGATTGTTATTGTGATCCTTGTGTATGCTGGGGATGTGAGTGTGAGATGTATGTTGTGTGAATTTGTTGGGTGCAAATGGATTTTTGGGATGTTGCGATTAAGTGAATATTATTTATTAATGTGCTATTTCGAGTTTTAGCATATTGTGGGTGATGTGTAATTGGATTTATTATGATGTAACCGAGCTTGGTGAGGTGTGTGCTGTGGGATGTTGTTAGTGTGCAAGTGGAGCTTTTATGTGTGCTGTGGGTGAGCAAGATGTGTGTGGCCTTATGTGAGTGTGGAGAGGGTGTATGTGGATGATTTAAGCTTCAGAGTTGTATGTTGAGTTCATGTGCTTAATTGGAGCTTCTAGGTGTGCTGGGGATTTTGTGAGAATAATTGAGGTGTTGTGTGATGTATGCATTTTGTGAATGTGCAATGGAATTGTGGAAGCTGCTGTGGATTTTTCTGGACTGTAATAGAGGAAGTGATTGCGAATAAGTGGGCACTTATTTATTGATGTGTAGATCTTTTTTTTTATGGCTCTAGATGTATGAAGTTGGCTTGCATGAGCTTGATTTTTGTGAGTGTATCAAGGGTTGAGAAATCTTTTTATGAAGTGTGCTGGTGCATATATCTTAAGTGCAAGCTAATTAATTATGGTGGACTTGATGCGGGCAATTACTTAAGGTTGATGCTTGGGTGGATTGGAGGTGTACTTGAGCCTTTGCGTGGGTGCTGTATGTTAGCTGTGGGTGATCCATGTGTGTGCGGATCTTGAGAGCAGACTCATGGGAATTTATTGGAGCTTCCAGGATTTGCGGCACGATTTTTCGAGGGTTCGTCAGTTCGAGGTTCCGGCACTTCACCGACTTCAGCATTGCCTACGGAAAGCGATCCAGGTGGGTTGGAATTTCTTCGAGATTTATGGAATGCCCTCTAATGCTTCTGTAAGCATATTGATCATGTTTAGCTTATTTATCATATATTGATCATGTTTAGCTTATTTATTATATATTGATAAATCTGATAATTGCCTAGAAAATTATAGAATGACATTCTTGAGCCCCAGACATTTTTAGTATGATCTAGAGGTTATTTGACACTAGACTGCATGTTCATTTGAGATTCAAGCTGCATCTGGACCTTCATATATTTTTAGTATCCCGTTTTAAGTAAAACTCCTTTTTTTTTTAAAAGGGTTTTTAATTATTTAGAACATTATGAATGGTCCAGATTGTTCGAATTGATTGTGTACTCGTGCCAGAGGGCCGAGGGTATTTTTAGAGCATCGTCTGTCGAGTTCTAGTGTCATGAGAGTTCTTCTTCCTTGTTGGGATCATGGGTTGTGTTTATGATTTAGTGGCAGAGGTAGTTCTCCCACTTAGCTTTGAGGATATTTGGGGTTCTGGCAGATCGAGTCGTGGAGGTTTCCCGACTCAGCCATGGTCATGCATTATCAGATTGAGTCGTTGAGGGTTCTCCGACATAGCTGTGAGAGTGTTTGGGCTATTCCTGATTTAGTCGAGGTTCTTTTCCGACTGAGTTGTGCTTTGAGCTTGAGGTACCGATCTGTTTGATCGTGGACTATAGCCTGCATGTGCCGCTTATTGAGACAGTGAGACAGATGTGATACTTGAGTTCGGTGGGGTCGCTCCCCTCGAGCTACGCCCCGGGTGCGATGATGTTACCGAGCCTGACGAGGCTGCGATGATGCGACTAGTTGATACACTAGAGTTCGCTTGAGATAGTCCGTGTGGGACGCCCTACGTAAGTCCCGTCCCAGTGTGGATGAGGTGGCAGTAGGTTTGGCGCAGGCTTGACTGGACCCTATGAGGCAGTCATTGAGATTGGGTGACATTGAGAGAGTGATGGCATAGCATGTTCATTGATGAGTTTCCCTTGAGCATAGTACTTGAGGCATATTATTAGCAGTGTTAGTGTATGCATAGCAGGGTCAGAGTAGAGTTCCTTCAGCATGATGTTGTTACTTATTAGCTGTAGTTCATTTCCTGCTTTCCTTTTATCTATCTATCTGCATACCTATCTGTTTTGCCTCCAGTAGACTTAGTGGGCATACCGTGGATATTGGGACGGTACCCACTGAGATCTGCCTTCTGCAGTAGATCTCACACCCGCTGCGGTGACAGGTTTGAGGCAGCTGTTCCGGCTTGGATCGCACGGAGACAGCAGATCGACGTGAGGACGCGGCCGATTAGTTCCTTACCAGCATTGAGAGTCTAAGGTAGATGTACCCCGGGTATTTTATGATTCCACTTTTGTACTGGACATTCTGAGAGGCTTGTGAGGATTGTTACTTTTTCTTATAGCTAGACAGACTTTGTATTGAGGACTTTTATTTTATCCAGATGTTCAGTTGATTTATGTAGCTTCTAGTTTTATTTCAGCTCTGATACATGTTTTTAGCTCTAGATCTGACTTGCAGGGTAGACGCTTCGTCTGTGCGGCAGTTTCCGTACAGATGGCGGATCTGTTGGCGAGCCCGGGTCGCAGTTTCGACCCCGGGGCGTGACAGTAGCAGCCCGAATCTTTCCGGGCGCCCGAATGTGAGAACACAGGGAATTTTGGGAAATATTTTGTTTTGGCTATAAATAGCCCTTTTGGTTGCTCTTTTGGCCCTTTTCCGAAGGGCTGCTGATGATGAGCTCTCAAGCAAACTTTCTCTTCATCTTGTGCTGCATCTCGTGGTGGATTTCCGGATTTTTTGAAGGCCGCGGCATCGACGTTTTCTGCGACGCGGCGCACTACGACGCTTCTTTGATTTTGGCTTCTACAGTCGCATTTCAGTGTGCGAGACTCCCTGAGCCACCCCGATGGACTTTTGAGCTGATTTTCACGGCAACACGTTCACGAGAGGTACAGCTTTGATTTCCTTATCGATTACTTCATCTCATTTTGAGTTTATGGCACGATTCCTGAGGCAAACTTTGATCCCTTGTACTGCTATGAGTTTTGGGACAGCGGTGGAGTATTGTTGGATTTTCTTGGTCTACGGGCATCGAAATGAGGCATTTAAGGACTTGATTGATATCTACGCTTCGAGAGAAACATACCCGTATTTTTATCGAAATTTTTGGAGGACTCTTCGAAGGTGATATTTATACTTCTTTCGGACTGGTTTCCTACAGATTTCTGTTTGTGATAATTCGGCATACCCGCGTTGTTGTATTTATATCTTGGCCTACAGGTGTCGGAACGGGACGTATAAATACTCGTCGCGAGGATCGCAACCGTGATTTTTCTAGGATTTTTGGAGGACTGTACACAGGTGAGAATCCCCCCTCTTCTCTGTTGGTTTGGAAAACAACGTGTGCTGTTTGGGCATTTGGGGTATTTGATTGTTGTATGTGGTTGCATTGTTGGTTGAGGCAGAGGCTCGTGCGACTGAGTACCGAGGGTGCAGTTTCGGCGGATTTTGGATAGCGTGTGACTACGCACTTCACCGACTTCGGCTTTGCCTGCAGAAAGCGTTTCAGGTGGGTTGCCTTGTCCCCAGAACCGGTGGACGGTTCTCTAATTCTTTATGTTAGAATGCATGCATGTGAGTACCCATACATGGTTGAAGGGTAAGCTTAGGAATGATAATTGTATCAGGGAATTACAAAATATTTATTCATGTTATGACTTTGGGAACTAGCAAGTTTGGATATTCAAGTTGATGGTTGAGGAAAGCTTACCTTCTCGGATTATTACTCTTTTGATTGCTAGCATGCATGATTTAAGATACAACTAAACAAAATGAGATGTAAGCATGGAAATATCCTTGATTATGTAATTGATGCTTACTTGACTATTGTACATGCTTCTAGTGGATTGAGATCTAGCATACTGTAGATGACTATGTTCATTTCATACTAGAAGATATAGAGATCATGTTTAATTAATCATTGGCCTATTTATGTGGGAGTTACATTTATAGTAGCGATTTATTAGCATGCCATGTTAGCACATAGTCTTTCATGAGGATTGATCATTCGAGGGGACAGGATGTTACATCTATGTGCGGGTATTACTCTGAGGAGTTAATATGGATTATAGATCATGCATTATGAACAGGTGTAGTTCATTAGTGACTTTGGCTTGTTGTTTATATCTTGTAGAGCTACAATTTGATATGTTCTTACTTCTATCTTTCTTAAGAACAATTTCATGCTGTATGGACATCTAGATAGGCCATCTTTTACTGCTACACTATCATGTTGGAATCTGACTTAGGAGAAACCATGTTTGTTCTTTCCCCTTTTCTTCTAGATTCATATTGCTCGGGTTCGAGCAGGGGTTTGGGATAGTGTAGTCGGGACTGTGTGTCTGGGACAGTTTGGATTAGATCATGGACTTGTGGGGTTTTGCGGCGACCGCGGATATTGGGCGGTTGACCGGATATATACTTGTGCATCAGATTGGGTATCAGATTTCCTCTAGTGGATAGAGTTTCCCACTTATTGTTTACTGTTGTTTCAGTTTCGGGATCGGGTTTTCCTTTAGTGGATGAGTTTTCCCACTTTGATCAGAGTCGTGATCCAGTCCTGCTATATCGTGATACTTGTTATAGTGATACTCGTTACAGTGATACTTGATACAGTGATACTTGTTACAGTGATACTTTACTCGTGTGGGTCGCTCCCCACGAGTGCCACTCCGGAGTAGGCGATTTAGACAGCAGCCAGCAAGTACTGGACAGTGAGTGCCGATCAGTGAGTGCCGATCTGTTAGCATATACTTGAGACAGTTTGAGCAGGCAGTGCCAGTTTTTACTGGTCCATTGATTGGGTTTATTCAGGCAGATACTTTTATTGTTGCACTCGTGCCTGGGGGCCGAGTGGAGTCCTCTCGAGTCCTCTAATACAAACTACGCGCACTTCGGCCGTCTCCACAGCCGGCTCACCTCGTACGTGCGCACGGATGCGCGCACCCTCGGCCCTGCACAACAAAATCCACAAGCTCACAGCACAAGTGCAAAAGATGGAAGGAATAATCCAAAGAAGCTCAAAGCCTCATCAAAATCCATCTAAAAATCCAAAAACCCAACTACAAAAATCTGCCGGCTTACCTCGTACGTGCGGCCGACGCGCGCACGACTCCGCTCCACTCCAAGTAGCAGGAAAACAGCACACTCCTCATCCTCTTCTTCTCCTTCTTCTTCATCTCTTTTTTTTTCCTTGCTTTCTCTCTTTTCTTTTTCTCTTTTCTTTCTCTCTTCCTGTCGTGGAGAAAAAGGCAGGAGCAAGGGCTCTTTATATAGGGTCGTGAGCTTGGGGAGGGAAATGACCAAAGTGCCCTCACTAAAAATTCGAAACCTGCTTAATTTTGGGCTAATTACCTCACTGAGTACCGGTACCCCAAACTGTGTACGGGTACTGAACCATTTAGTACCGGTACCCCAAACTATGTACGTGTACTAAACCATTTAGTTCCGAAACTAAGTGTTGGGTTCTGGAACACAGCATGCAGTTCCGGAACACAAACTTTGGTTCCGGAACTCAAGCTCCAAATCCTCCAAATCCGAAGTCTGAAGCTTCCTGAATGCCGCGGCCAACTCACTTTTCACCCCGAAAGCTTCTGCACCACTCTGAAATCTCCCGAACCCCACTGTAAACATAAAATACACTTGTCCAAAGTTTTTCCCACTCACAAGGCTCAACTGTGGAGTCGGTGTGCCCAATCCGAAATCCGATGCTCTTACAAGAGAGATCCTCACTTGGATTCTCTTCACATTTCTTTTCTTAACCCCCAAGACAGGTTGTAACCGATTACCAAGCCAATTAATTAATCCTTTAATTGCCAACTCCAACTCACTTATCGCCTTCGGGGCTTCCGCATCAAACCGAAACCTCCCGAACTCCGCTGTAACCTGAAAATGGACGTGTTCCAACACTTTCCAATTTCCTGTGCACAACCGCGGAGTCGGTTCTCTATCCAATCCAGTATTCTACAAGTACACAAAGCCTCGAAATCATTGATTCAAACTGGGCTTCCAAGTTCGACGCTGCTAACTCACTTTCTTCTCAAAGGATTCTGCGTCAATCCGAAACAATCAGAACTCATTTGTAAATCCAAATGGAACACGTCCAAGGCGATCTCTCCGCACCACGCCATCTCGCGAGGTCGGTGCACTCTACAAAGTTCCAGTACTCTACAGTTTCGTAGGGAAGGGCCTTATGAGGAATTCTTCCTTGTTTAGTTGTGCATCTTGTGGAGAGGTTCCAGATTTTTTGGAGGATGCTACTTCGACGTCTACTGCGATTCGGCGCACTACGACGCACTTTCCTTATTTGCCCTTTTCGTCGCGTTTCGGTCCGTGGACTCCCCTGGGCTACCCCGAAGGAATTTTTGGGTAATTCTTGCGCCCACGTTTTCATGACAGGTAGGGCTTCGACTTTTGTATTTTCATCTTCTCCGCATTTTGAGGTTTTTTTGGGCTTTTCGGATCATTTCTGTGACCCCTTTTTCTGTGATTGAACTTGGACAACACAGGGGTTTTTGTGGGTTTTCTCAACAACCGAGAGTCGGAACGAGGAGTGCAAATACTCGATTAATATCTACGCGTCGCAAGGAACATCATCGTATTTTTCTTGGATTTTTCTGAGGTTGCTTCGAAGGTGAAAATTATACTTTTTCTGGACAGAGTACTGCTGACTTTTGATCATTGGAAGTTTCGCGTGTTACCGCGATGATTAATTTGTATCTTGGCCTTCAGGTGTCGAATCGGGACGAGTAAGTACTCGTTTTTCATCTACTCGTCGCAAGCATCGCAACGGTGATTTTTTCGGATTTTTCTGAGGATTGTACTGAAGTGAATTTCCTCATTTTTCGTGCTGTTTGGAAAAATAGCAAATGCTGTTTTTGGGTGTTGTTATTTACACCGGGTGCGATCTATTTTGCAGTAGTTCTGTAATGACACGGTATTTTGTAATATTTAACCCTCCTTCTATTTTAGTGTCCTTTTAGTACTCCGGGAATATTACTTTTGGTTTGTCGGTCGGTGTGTGTGGTGCTTGTATTTTTCTGCGAAAGAGCGCGAAAAATAATGACCGACGGTGCGATCGGATCGGAAATCCGATGTCGGGAACCCCCGGAACGAGATTTTTAGTGATGCGGCGATTAGTCGTGCATCGAAATCCGTGCAAAATATCTTGCACCCGTTTGTGGATAATGGGGGTTATCCCGTGTGGTTAATTAATTAATTAAATTAACTACTTAATTACCCGGTGACGGAAAAGAGATTTTTCTCTACGTACGATTTGGGAAAATAACAGAAAATTGGGTAAAATAAATATTAAGATAAATAGATGAAATAAGTATTTCCCCCTCGTTAAGAAAAGTTAAAAAGAGAGAATTCTAAACCCTAGCCGTAAGAGCGGAAAGAAAAGAAAGAAAAGAAGAAAGGCGAAACCCTAACCGGAAGAAAGGAAAAGGGAGAAGACGGCGGATCCGATCACCCCGAAGCGCGTACCGGAACCAAGAACGTGATCGGTCGTACCCCGTCGATTAATCCGGTGAGTTTTTACTTCGTAGTATTTTTTCGGTTTTTCCTTATGATTAGTTGGGTGTTTTTCCCGCTCTCGATTCCTCCGCCCGCCGCCGTCACCGTGCGGGATAGGGCACGGTGCGCGCGGCGGGCGACGCGCGGTGCCGCTAGGGCACCGCGCGGATGAAGGAACGCGCGGTGCCGCTAGGGCGCCGCGCGGACGGGCGCCACAAGGACGGGCGGCGCGCGGGCACCGCGCGGATCCCACGCGGCACGGTGCCGCGTGGGCGCCGCGCGGCCCGGCGCCGCGCGGGAGCCGCGCGGGCAACCGCGCGGGCGCCGCGCGGCCCGACGCCGCGCGAGCGCCGCGCGGGCGCCGCGACCGACCCCGCGCAGGCGCCGCGCAGCCCGCACCCGCATGGGCATCGCGCGGCGTGTACCCGCACGGTGCGGGCACTGCGCGGGCAGTCTCCGCGCGGGGGTCGGCAAGTGCGATTTCGTCGCCGTTTTTGGGTTACGGCGCAGAGGTGATTAGGGTTGCTTTTCCGGTAAACGTGTAAGTTATTGACTATTATTCTGGGGATTTTTCTTAGGTCCAGGTGTGCAGCGGGAAGGTGTCTGAGACTCGTAGTACCCCGTTTCTCCCGCGACCAGGTGGGTTCTTTTGCATCAAGTGCTGTAAGTGCATTGAGTGCAACATATCACTAAAGTATCTATTGCTAATCGGTTAATAAAGTAGATGAGATGTGCTAATGTTTTAACCCTTCGCTTTTGTAATGATTAATCCACGCCGATCTCGGCATCCCTATTTTGAATGCTGCACGTACACCGGCGGAATAGGCCCCCGCATTGGTGTACTTTTCCGGAGAAGTGGTCTGTATGACCCGTGTGCCCCACGTGTGTTGTTTGGGGACCACTTCACGATGGCTAAACGTGTCGCCCACGCATCGTGAAGGGGTTAGAGCTTCAAATGTTCCGTGGGGAGGTCGTCGACCTACCCTGACGGGACGGTGTGAAACTAAAATAAATAACATGATTAAATTAATTTCAGGGCGTCGGATAGCGAAGGTTCCGGTGCGGTGTAACTCTTTCTAAACTCTTGTTTATTATTGTTTAAGCATCTACTTTATTTGTCACTGACTTTACCCACTCCGTGACAGGTCCAACTAAGTAAGTACAGCGGGACGGTGGTGAGGCATCGCGGACCCTAGGTTTGGCCGTATGAGGCCTTTTTGGTTAAACTCTTTTTCGGTTATCTCTCTCTTTTCCCTTTTCGTTATTTTGTGTGGATATGTGGATCATGCTGGATATGTGGACATGTAATTAATTGTTTGGTTTTGGTTATGTTTTATATTAATTGTGCGGCTGTTTTACGATGTAAAAGGATTTCGAAAACGCTTTTCAAAATAGGGTGTCGTGTGGACACCACTTTGAAAACCCTGAGAATTTATCCTTTCAAAACAATATAGCCGCCTAAATGTGAATGTTAGATGTTTTAAAGACTTGGGTGTCGAGTGGACACCGTTTGCGAACTCATAGGATTTTTCCTAATGCTGTTGAATGATGAAACATGTTGTACTTAGTCAATGTGACTGTGTGATCAATGCCGTGTAATGTTATTATTGTAAATGTAGTCGAGACGCCGTGCATACAAAGGAGACTCTGTCCGTTTGCAGAGTGAATTTGTATGTGTGGCGGGTCTGGCACGCACCGGTAGGCGGGGCCGTTGACCATCTGTTTCTTAAAAAAAAAAAAGAACACGTTTTTCCGCTTAAGACCTCCGGGGCGTGACAGATTTTATGGTATCAGAGAGAAAAACGGCTTTGACCACAACAGTCGGTGTCCAGTAACCGCAGTGCATGATCCTACCACCAAAATTTGGATATGAGATAACCAGGTCGTAGGTGTCTTAGAACGTGAGTGTGCGGGGATAAAAAGGGTTGTAACCTTAGTGTTTTGTAGGTCAAGTGTTAGGCCAGGAACCTTAGGATTGACGTGGTTTCTTTGTTTACAGCAGACGACGGCCAGGATTCGGCCACCGAGCGCTAACTATTTCTCAATGGACAGGATGGATCCCACAGCCGCAGCCAACCGCTTACTCCGCAACCAGCTACGCGACATAGCAGGGCAATTGCTAACTCTCACTGAGCGCCTATGCCTACTGACTCAAGACTTCGAGGGTGTCGACCGCACCCAGCGAGGCGCCAGGGACGACGCCTATCGGGGAATGCCACCGGCAGGGTTCCCCACTTTCAATGAAGCGGTTATGTTAGCCCTGCGGGCAGAGCAAGAACTGGCCGAGACACGCGCTCGGCGGAGATATTCCTATCCCAGTCCGATGGAGGGCCCCTTTCAGCAGGGCCCGGCACTCAAGCGCCCGAGGACAGAGGGGAACTTTGGAAAGACAATGAGAGGAGGACCCGAACCGTTGAGGAGGCCGTGCCCCATATGCATTGGAGCGCACCAGGTGACGGATTGTCCATGGAGACACGGCCACTGCTACCGATGCGGCAGGCCAGGCCACACGCGCTACGAGTGCCCACGGAAACCGGGCACCACCAGACCTCCGGCACCGCGATCGGAGGGAACAGAGAGGACAGCTACACCCGTCCCGCGAGGGGACCCCGACCAAGAAGGCCCAGGAGGAGGACGTCCGGAGAAAGCACGAAAGGATGAACCGACACCAGCGAGGAGCGCGAAACCACCTCAGGGACTGTGCGTAATCTGCAAGGGTGCTCACCCGGTGGCGGAATGTACTTGGAGGTACCATTACTGCAATCAATGCGGCTTGCCGGACCACTCTCGTGCCTTCTGCCCTCAGGGGCCCACCCCCGCCGCCGCCGCCGCCGCGCCACCACAGCAGAGAGGACCAGAGAGTGCTGCGGCCCCCGTTCAGCCAAAGGACTTGCCCGGCGACCAGCAATCCGCAGACTCCTCAGACGTCAAGTCCCTTCCCCAGCACGCCGTACGACGCTGGCCCAAGGGCTGTGGACGGACTCCCCGGGATACTACAGTGGAGGACGCGACGTCCCAGACCTAGTAACGGCAGGTAACTTCTGTTTTTTTTTCCTCCTAGATTAGGAGCCCCGGTTACACCTTAGCCTGCTACCCCCGTTAGACTCTCTCTTTTCTCTCTCTCTCTCCCTCTCTCTAGAATCCATAAGTACTAGGCGAAGCCTTCCCCGGCCGATGTACGCGGGCGGGCTTCGAAGCATAGGAGAACCTTGTGTACTCGAGGCCCGATAAGGGCCATGCAAGGAATAAATAGGCTCCACCCTATGCCTTGCAGTCGAGAACCCAATGGGCCGTTAGGTAGTTCAGGGCCGCTCCCCAGATGAGGTTCAGCGGTCCCGTGGTAAGGGAATTTCCGGATGTATTTCCGACAGAGCTCCCTGGAATGCCACCCGAACGGGAGGTTGACTTTCCTATTGAGCTGCTCCCAGGCACTAAACCTATCACGAAGGCACCGTACCGGATGGCCTTCGCTGAGCTGAAAGAACTCAAGGCGCAACTGGAGGATCTATTGGATAAAGGCTTCATCAGACCGAGCGTGTCGCCATGGGGCGCGCCCGTTTTATTCGTAAGAAAGAAGGATGGAAGCCTTCGCCTGTGCATCGACTACCGAGAATTAAACAAGGTCACCATCAAGAACAAGTATCCATTACCACGGATTGACGACCTGTTTGATCAGTTACAGGGAGCAACGGTGTTCTCTAAAATCGATCTGCAGTCCGGTTACCATCAGCTCCGAGTTAGGGGCGAGGACATTCCGAAGACAGCATTCCGGACTCGCTATGGTCACTTCGAGTTCACCGTAATGCCGTTCGGGCTCACAAATGCCCCGGCGGTATTCATGGACATGATGAATAGGGTGTTTAAACCCTTCTTGGATGTTTTCGTAGTAGTCTTCATTGACGACATCCTCATCTATTCCCGTACGGATGAGGAGCATGAAGAGCATCTACGCGTAGTCCTCCAAACTTTACGGGAACAGAAACTCTACGCCAAACTCAAAAAGTGTGAGTTTTGGCTTCGCGAGGTGGACTTCCTGGGGCACGTCGTGTCGGCTGCTGGGGTTGCAGTCGACCCAAAGAAGATTGATTCGGTAACCGACTGGCCCAGACTGACGACGGTAACTGAGATTAGAAGCTTCCTGGGGCTAGCAGGGTATTATAGACGCTTCGTGGAAGGCTTCTCCAAGATAGCTTTGCCCCTCACTCGCCTGACCCGTAAAGGAGAAAAGTACATATGGACGGAGCAATGCCAGAAGAGTTTCGAAGAACTCAAGGACAAGTTGACGCGAGCCCCGGTGCTCGCTCTACCGGAACCCGGCGAGGACTACGAGGTATACTGCGACGCGTCGCGAAACGGTCTCGGCGGCGTGCTCATGCAACGGGGTAGGGTTATAGCCTATGCGTCGAGGCAACTCAAGGAGTACGAGAGGAACTACCCCGTGCACGATCTGGAGCTTGCAGCGGTTGTATTCGTCCTCAAGTTATGGAGGCACTACTTGTATGGAACACACTGCAACGTGTATTCAGACCATCAGAGCTTAAAGTACCTTTTCACCCAGAAGGAGCTGAATTTGCGGCAAAGGCGGTGGCTCGAATTACTAAAGGATTATGATTTAACCATCCATTACCACCCTGGGAAGGCGAACGTGGTGGCGGATGCCTTGAGCCGCAAAGGGCAGACGGTAGAATCAGTGACGAACGCCCTCACCCAACAGGACCGCTTGATTGCGGAATTTTCACAATTGAGACTGGAGGTAGTACCAGCAGGAACGGTCGCACGACTCATGACCCTGGTGGTCCGACCAACCCTATTGGACAGAATCCGTGAAGGGCAATCGACGGATACCCAGCTACAACTTGTGCGAGATAGGCTACCCACAGACCAAGGAGGCGATTTCGCGATGAATGCTAATGGCACGATATGTTTTCGGGGACGAATCTGTGTGCCGGATCTACCGGAACTCAAGGAAGAGATCCTGAGGGAGGCGCATACCGCCCCTTATGCGGTGCACCCCGGGGGAACGAAGATGTACAAGGATGTCAAACAAACCTTCTGGTGGCCCAAGATGAAGGAAGATGTGACTCGATTCGTGGCACACTGCCTGGTATGCCAACAGGTGAAGGCTGAACACCAGCGTCCAGCAGGAAAGTTGCAGCCGTTGCCCGTGCCGGAGTGGAAGTGGGAGATGATCACGATGGATTTTGTGACTGGTTTTCCGAGATCATCCCAAGGGCACGACGCGATATGGGTCATAGTAGACCGTTTGACGAAATCCGCCCACTTCCTGCCGATACATACGACGTGGACACGGGAGCGGCTGGCACGAACCTACATAGATGAGATAGTAAGATTGCATGGTGTACCTGCGTCCATCACGTCGGACAGAGACACGCGGTTCGTGTCGAATTTTTGGCAAAGTTTGCAGCGAGCAATGGGGACTAAGCTGCATTTCAGCACGGCCTTTCACCCGCAAACCGACGGACAATCAGAGCGGGTGATCCAGATCCTTGAAGACATGCTGCGGGCATGCGTGCTAGACCTGGGCGACGGATGGTCTCAATACCTGCCACTTGTGGAATTCGCCTATAATAACAGTTACCAAGCCAGCATTAAGATGGCGCCGTACGAAGCTTTGTACGGACGCCGCTGTCGGTCGCCCTTATGCTGGGATGACTTGGGAGAGCGCAAATGGTTGGGACCGGATTTGGTCGAAGAAACCGAGGCAAAGGTGCGCCTCATCAGGCAGCGACTGTTAACCGCCCAGAGCAGACAGAAAAGTTACGCAGACCGCAGGCGACGAGAGTTGGAATTCGCAGTGGGCGAGCACGTGTTGCTGCGAGTGTCGCCTTCGAAAGGGACCCGACGTTTCGGCCTGAGAGGGAAATTAAGTCCGAGGTACGTGGGACCGTTTGAGATCCTAGAGCGCGTGGGTCCGGTGGCTTATCGCTTGGCCTTGCCGCCAAGCCTAGACCGAGTACATAACGTGTTCCACGTGTCGATGCTTCGGAAGTACCTTCCCGACCCCTCTCATGCCCTGGACATATCCACGATCAAGCTTCAGGAGGATTTAACTATTGAGGAAACACCGGTGCGGATCCTGGCGCGAGAGGACAAGAAACTGCGAAACCGGACCATCCCCTACGTGAAGGTCCAATGGAGCAACCACGAGGAACGCGAGGCGACGTGGGAGCTGGAATCGAAAATGAGGGAATGTTTTCCCGAGCTGTTTAGCGAGGGTTGTATTTAAGTTTCGGGGACGAAACTTTTTATAAAGTGTGAGTGGTGTAATGACACGGTATTTTGTAATATTTAACCCTCCTTCTATTTTAGTGTCCTTTTAGTACTCCGGGAATATTACTTTTGGTTTGTCGGTCGGTGTGTGTGGTGCTTGTATTTTTCTGCGAAAGAGCGCAAAAAATAATGACCGACGGTGCGATCGGATCGGAAATCCGATGTCGGGAACCCCCGGAACGAGATTTTTAGTGATGCGGCGATTAGTCGTGCATCAAAATCCGTGCAAAATATCTTGCACCCGTTTGTGGATAATGGGGGTTATCCCGTGTGGTTAATTAATTAATTAAATTAACTATTTAATTATCCGGTGACGGAAAAGAGATTTTTCTCTACGTACGATTTGGAAAAATAACAGAAAATTAGGGAAAATAAATATTAAGATAAATAGATGAAATAAATATTTCCCCCTCGTTAAGAAAAGTTAAAAAGAGAGAATTCTAAACCCTAGCCGTAAGAGCGGAAAGAAAAGAAAGAAAAGAAGAAAGGCGAAACCCTAACCGGAAGAAAGGAAAAAGGGAGAAGACGGCGGATCCGATCACCCCGAAGCGCGTACCGGAACCAAGAACGTGATCGGTCGTACCCCGTCGATTAATCCGGTGAGTTTTTACTTCGTAGTATTTTTTCGGTTTTTCCTTATGATTAGTTGGGTGTTTTTCCCGCTCTCGATTCCTCCGCCCGCCGCCGTCACCGTGCGGATGAAGGAACGCGCGGTGCCGCTAGGGCGCCGCGCGGACGGGCGCCACAAGGACGGGCGCCGCGCGGGCGCCGCGCGGATCCCACGCGGCACGGTGCCGCGCGGGCAACCGGGCGGGCGCCGCGCGGCCCGGCGCCGCGCGGGCACCGCGCGGACAACCACGCGGGCGCCGCGCGGCCCGGGCCTGCGCGGGCTCCGCGCGGGCGCCGCGCGGCCCGACACCGCGCGAGCGCCGCGCGGGCGCCGCGACCGACCCCGCGCAGGCCCCGCGCAGCCCGCACCCGCATGGGCATCGCGCGGCGTGTACCCGCACGGTGCGGGCACTGCGCGGGCAGTCTCCGCGCGGGGGTCGGCAAGTGCGACTTTCGTCGCCGTTTTTGGGTTACGGCGCAGAGGTGATTAGGGTTGCTTTTCCGGTAAAGGTGTAAGTTATTGACTATTATTCTGGGGATTTTTTCTTAGGTCCAGGTGTGCAGCGGGAAGGTGTCCGAGACTCGTAGTATCCCGTTTCTCCCGCGACCAGGTGGGTTCTTTTGCATCAAGTGCTGTAAGTGCATTGAGTGCAACACATCACTAAAGTATTTATTGCTAACCGGTTAATAAAGTAGATGAGAGGTGCTAATGTTTTAATCCTTCGCATTTTGTAATAATCAATCCACGCCGATTTCGGCATCCCTGTTTTGAATGCTGCACGTACACCGGCGGAATAGGCCCCCGCATTGGTGTACTTTTCCGGAGAAGTGGTCTGTATGACCCGTGTGCCCCACGTGTGTTGTTTGGGGACCACTTCACGATGGCTAAACGTGTCGCCCACGCATCGTGAAGGGGTTAGAGCTTCAAATTTTCCGTGGGGAGGTCGTCGACCTACCCTGACGGGACGGTGTGAAACTAAAATAAATAACATGATTAAAGTAATTTCAGGGCGTCGGATAGCGAAGGTTCCGGTGCGGTGTAACTCTTTCTAAACTCTTGTTTATTATTGTTTAAGCATCTACTTTATTTGTCACTGACTTTACCCACTCCGTGACAGGTCCAACTAAGTAAGTACAGCGGGACGGTGGTGAGGCAACGCGGACCCTAGGTTTGGCCGTATGAGGTCTTTTTGGTTAAACTCTTTTTCGGTTATCTCTCTCTTTTCCCTTTTCGTTATTTTGTGTGGATATGTGGATCATGCTGGATATGTGGACATGTAATTAATTGTTTGGTTTTGGTTATGTTTTATATTAATTGTGCGGCTGTTTTACGATGTAAAAGGATTTCAAAAACGCTTTTTCAAAATAGGGTGTCGTGTGGACACTACTTTGAAAACCCTGGGAATTTATCCATTCAAAATAATATAGCCGCCTAAATGTGAATGTTAGATGTTTTAAAGACTTGGGTGTCGAGTGGACACCGTTTGCGAACTCATAGGATTTTTCCTAATGCTGTTGAATGATGAAACCTGTTGTACTTAGTCAATGTGACTGTGTGATCAATGCCGTGTAATGTTATTATTGTGAATGTAGTCGAGACGCCGTGCACATACAGAGGAGACTCTGTCCGTTTGCAGAGTGAATTTGTATGTGTGGCGGGTCTGGCACGCACCGGTATGCGGGGCCGTTGACCATCTGTTTCTCAAAAAAAAAAAAGAACACGTTTTTCCGCTTATCCTGAGACCTCGGGGCGTGACAAGTTCACTGTTTTGGAGGTTTGCGGGGATTGAGGATCTTGGACAGCGAGAAATCTCTTATTATTGTTGTTCACGCCTTTCGAGGTAGGTGGTTGTTGTATCCCTCTCTTTTGGTGTGCTCACTAGGAACATCAGAATAATCCCGATGTTAGAAAATGTTGAATAAAATATTGATAAACTTTGCATGCTAAAAAGGGACTAAATAATTGCTAGCCTATCCATTTAATTGAGACATTAGTAATTGGACATGATCATTATGCCATAATCACTCCTGTTAAAGTATTTATTTATCTGGAATAACATGATCAGTTGTATGTTAGAACAGTGGATAGCGAATTCCCTACTTTCATCTGATGATAGTTGCATGCTTGTATGGACATCTAGATATGCCACTATTTTCTGCTATACTATCATATTGGAATTTGACTTAGGAGAAACCATGTTGGCACCTCTTCTCCTTTTATTGAGATACATATGGTATTGCTCGGGTTGAGCAAGGTTGTAGGATAG
Organism: Tillandsia fasciculata; assembly: GCA_029168755.2. NCBI lineage: Eukaryota > Viridiplantae > Streptophyta > Magnoliopsida > Poales > Bromeliaceae > Tillandsia > Tillandsia fasciculata. The sequence continues at coordinate 11,584,123 of CM054936.1, forward strand.
TGTAGCCGGGTTGATTGAGTGGATTGTCATACCAGATTGTGGGTTGTAGGGTATTGCGGCGACCGCGGACATTGGGCGGTTGACGGAATGTTTACTTGTGCATCAGATTGGGGATCGGATTTCTCTAGTGGATGAGTTTCCCACTTATTGAGTATTATTGCATTAGATTGGGGGATCAAGTTATTTTTAGTGGAGCGGTTTTTCCACTTTGATCATTGTCATGATCCAGTCCTGCTATAGTACGATATTTGTGAGACATGGTTACTATATTTGTGAGACTTGGTGGCATTTTACTCGTGTGGGTCGCTCCCTCAAGTGCCACTCCGGAGTGAGCGACCGTACCGGACAGTAGTCGGCCTGTTACTTATTTTGGGTGCGACCGTACCGGGCAGTAGTCGGTCTGTCACCTATTTTGGGATGCGACCGTACCGGTCAGTAGTCGGTCAGTATTCCCGCAGATGAGTTCGACAGCAGAGCAGGCAGTGCCAGTTTTTACTGGTCGTTAGATTGGGTTTATACAATCGGGCACATTCACTGATGCATTCTTATAGTTACATCTTTCTGGCTCTACATTTAGAGGCATTGTAGTGGTAGCTTCATTTTTCTTATCAGCGGTATTATTTACAGCGTACCACTTCTTCTTCCCTTTTGCCTCTGGTTGACCTAGTGGACATGTCAAAGTTTGAGGCTTAACCCACTAGGGGAGGCTACTGTTTTTATAGTTGTTCTCACCCCCATCGTCTTTTTCTTTATTTTTTCCCTTTGTTTTGCAGAGTCCTCTGCGGGAGTTGCTGGGCCGTCAGCAGCGGATCGAGGTAAGAGGATAGCGAACTAGATAGAGTGTTCACCCGATAGTTGCTAGCTGGACTTTTGATGTACCCCTATCTTCTCAGACAGTCTTATTGTACAGCTCTGATTCTATGCTCTATCTTTATTATCTCTTATATCTTAGCAGGTTACCGATACTTCGTGTACGCGGAAAATACCATGTGCACGGCGGATCTGTAGATGGGCCCGGGTACTGGTTTACACCCGGGGGTGACACACGGCCTGACTGAACTTGTCTCAATATTTGCAGTGTGATACGCAGCAAATGTAAGTCCGTTTCATTCATCTCACTTCCATATGATTGCTAAATATGCTTGCTCATCCATATGATTGCTATAAGTGTGTTGATTGGTAATTAAAGTTGAAATTGCTAGTTGTCGCAGGAAATGAGACAGGAAGGATATTTCTTTGAACTTTTTGCAATTATGATTGTTTTCATATGCATCAGTTGGATGGCAAGGATTTATAATCCATTGCATCCCCATGTGTAATTGGAAACTAATTGAGCAAACTTTTTAAATTTAAACACTATCCCTTGACAAAAACAAAGTTTGAAGAACATCCTCTCATGACAACAATTTCTATTTCATATGAAAATTCATATTATTTTAGTTTGTTAACACCTGCCGGCACGTGTTGCATGACCTCCACCAATAACATATTTTTCCATCAGATGCGTCATTGGAAGAGATTTTCTAAGTCAGGTCAAAATATTGAACAAATCCAAGACTACCCCTAAAATGAAAATGTGCGAACAGAAGGTGGAAGCAGTTCGCGCGCACAAACGTGGTCGCGAACACCAAACTGGACAGAAAGTATGGATAGCATCCTATATGTTAACAGAGGAGCACGCACTCGGAAACAAAATAAATGGTTCTTTCACGAATCTTGCCTAGAACATAATTGTTAAAGAGTTCAATACTAGAAATAATATGTACCTAACGAAGGAGCAAATAAAGAACCGACTTAAAGTGCTGAAGAGAAGTTTTGCATTATATAACTGTTTAGCAAACAAGAGCGGATGGGGATGGGATCACGTGAACAATATCCCTACCCCTGGTGATAATGAAGACTGGCAAGCTATAATTGCGATAAAATTTATATTATTTGTGTTAAGTTTATAAGTTAGGAAATATATAAATTAGTCATTCTATCCTAAGCCTCATGTCTTTGTTCAGGATAATCCAACCTACACAAAATGTAGGGATAAACCTTTCCCTCAATATAAGGGCATTGAGTTCCTTACTCAAAAAAATACGGCAACAGATAGATACGGGTTCTCCTCCGTTATGGAACCTCCCGAAACCGTTGATAGTTCATCTTCATCTTCCCCCGGTGAGAATGATACAGGTATACTTGTGATGATCCGGACTTCCACAGGAACTATTGCAACATTAAACAGTGACTGTAGGAAGCTTATACGGTGCAACGGAACTTGTAGAGTCGAAATTGGACCTTAGAAATAGACTCGGCGCGAAAATCGGATCAAGTGGGCTTTTCCGGGGGCTTTCGGCAAAATTTCGGATGAGAATTTGGCGAAACGGACGGCGGATTTGGACTCAGCGCGCGAAAACGATCAAAATGGTATATTTACTTTATTTTTTTCGCAAAAATTTACTGTTCACCGGAACAGTAACTCCGGCCGGCCGGAATTACTGTTCCGGCGGCCGGCGGCGACCGGCGGGCGGCGGCGCAGCGGCGGAGCGCGGCGGCGCGGGGCAGAGCGCAGCGGAGCGCGGCGCGGGCAACGCGGGCAGGCACGGGCAGGCGCGCAGGTGCGGGGTCCATGGGCATGGCGTGCACCGGGGCACCGAAGATTTCAATTGCCACGTGGCAGCTCCTGATTGGTTGGCCGACTTCTAGAAGGCAGCGGGATTGGTGACACGTGGCGCTCCCCCATTGGCCGACATTTTTCGGAAAACTCGGAGCGGGGACCGGGCACATGCACCCGGGGGACACGTGGCGAACTCTGAGTGGCCCTTGAACGGATGTTTGCTGTTTTGTGGACACGTGGCGCATTCTGGTTGGTCCATTTCGGTGTTTCCTGTTCTGTCCGGATCCTGTGTGGAGCCCAAAGATTCCTTGGCCCATTATATATAGAACCTCCCACTCCATCCCTTTCTCACCTCGATTTCCGAGCTGTAGAGAGAGAAACAGAGCTTGGGCCTTCTACGAAATTTGTTCCTCTCTCTGTCCTCTCTCTCCCCTAGAAATTTCAGAATTTTTGGAGTTACCGATAGTGAGTTATCGGCGACGCGGCGCACTGCGACGATTTCCTTTTTCGGCCCATTTTTCGTCGCAGTTCAGTCAAAAAATCCCTGTGTGCTATCCAGGAGGAATTTTTGAACGATTTTTGCGGCGGCGCGTTCCTAAGAGGTAAGGCTTCGATTTCCATGTTGATCACTTTGCTCTATTTCACACTTTTGGCACGGTTCCCAAGGCCTCTTTGACCCCCCTTTTTGCTGTGGTAGTTTCTGGACAGCATCGACTTCTCCGATTTTTATCTTGGCGTAGGAGCATCAGATCGAGGCGTTTAAAGAGTCGATTTCAATCTACTCGTCGCAAGGAACGGAACCGTAATTTTTATAGATTTTTCTAAGCAATATACAGAGGTGAAAAACTCCTCTTTTTCCGTGCTATTTGAAAAACAGCAAAAGCTGTGTTTTTACAAATACTATATTTACACCTTGTGCAATGTGTGTTGCTGTAGGGTACCGTTTTCGACAGACAGCAGTTTTAGGGGACTGTGGACAGCCAGGAGACTATCTGGGTGTGGTTTGAGCTGCTCGAGGTGGGCGGTTGTTGCTTACCTCATTTTTGACAAGCTCACTGGGATTATTAGAACTCCCCTAAAATTAAATATGACAATTGACGAGAACCCTACATATGACCCCACAGATAACTTATTTTGGGACACTGTGATTGGGACGAATTCCCCTAAAAAAATTAATGTGACAATTGATGCTCTATCTGAGAACCATACATATGACCCTACAAATTAAATGACAGCTCATTGATGATAAATTGGGACACTATGGTTGGGACAGATGCTATAATTAAATGACAGCTCATTGATGATAAATTGGGACACTATGGTTGGGACAAATGCTATAATCTCGCATACAAATAACTTTACAGTAAATCAATTTTTTTAAAAAATAAATATTTAATACCTTTCTACAGCTTTTAAAAAAGGTACAATTGCATGCTTGCTTGGACATGTAGTTAGCCACTATTTATTGCTACACTATCATATTGGGACTTGACATGTTTTATTGCTCTCCTTTGTATTCAGATGCTTGTTGCTCGAGTATGAGCAGGGGTTTGGGATAGTGTAGTCGAGATTGTACTAGATTGTGGACTTGTGGGGTATTACGGTGTCCGCGGACAGTAGGCGGTCGTCCGGATGTTTATCCTTGCATCAGATTGGGGTTGAGTCTGGTTTATTTTTGCATCAGCTGGAGATTGGGTTTCAGTAGTGGGTGGAGTTTCCCACTTTGATCATAGTCATGATCCAGTCCTACTATTGTGAGACATTGATTACAGAGATGCTTGATACAGAGATACTTTACTCGTGTGGGTCGCTCCCCTCGAGTGCCACTCCGGAGTAGGCTTTTGGCCGTGCCGGGTGCCGGTCAGTTGGTGAGTTGTGAGTGATGACAGAGCAGGCTGTGCCGGGTGCCGGTCAGTTGGTGAGTTGTGAGTGACAGCAGAGCAGGCAGTACCGATCGTGTATTGGATGATGGATTGGGTTATTTTGGGCAGTTTCTGTTTACTGATGCATGCATACAGTTTTATAGCCAGTACCGCATTAGAGGCATATTAGTGGTAGTTTTCCTATTTTAGCATCTTATGTACCTTACCACTTCACCTTTTTCCCTTTGCCTCTAGTAGTCCTAGTGGGTGCGTCAGAGTTGAGGTTTTACCCACTAGGGGAGGCTACTGGTTTATCCGGTAGTTCTCACCCCCATTGTTATTTTCTGTTTCTTTCTCTTCCCCTTTATTTTGCAGAGTCATCTGCGGGAGCTGCTAGGCCATCGGCAGCTGATCGAGGTAAGGGGATCGCTGAGTAGATAGATCTCCTGTGAGACTGAGAGCTGCTAGATAGATGTTGTACCCTTCACTCAGACTGTGGTATTCTCCTTGTATTTTGGGTCTGGCTTTCGCCAGCTGTTTATACTATTTTGGTGAGCTGGGAGATTATTGTACTTATTACAGCTTTATTTTTAGTTCCAGTTTGAGATACTATGTGGTTCTTCTATTTCAGCTCTGTATTATGCTCTTTTATGGTTATATTATATCTGAGCAGGTTACCAGCGCTTCGTGTACGCGAAAAATTCCGTGTGCACGGCGGATCTGTAGACGAGCCCGGGTTCTGGTTTACACCCGGGGCGTGACAGATTAAAGTTGGTATCAGAGCTTAGGGATAGGTCAGTTGGGACTTAGGAAACCCTAGGCTTTTGGTAGACCCTAGGATGATAGGGCGTGAGAGACGTAACTTTTTGCGAAAGTCGTTGATTTATTGTTGACTCTTCCAGTGAGAGAAGAGGGATCGACATACCCAATTTCTGGTGAGCAGTTATGTTGGCTGCAGACAACATAAAGTCACAGAAATAGGGGGATGTCTTTGACTTTCGCTAGATTGGGTCGTGTGGGGTTATGATACTGAGTATGGTTTCTTGTGGTAGGATGCCTCCGCGACGTAGGATGTTGACGCGTTCTCAGCCTGATTCCCCTGAGCCCGATCAGGAGGAGTCCGGGCAGGGCCAGCAGAGTGAGGTGCAGGAGCTTCAGGCTCAGATGGCCCAGATGTCAGAGGCTGCTCGGCATCAGGGGGAGGCTATGGGCCGGCTGACGCAGATGTTAGAGCAGAGGGCGCAGCCTGTTGTAGCACCCCCAGAGAGTTCTCCCGTACCTTCTTCCCCTGCTGTGAATCCCCCAGCTGTACCGGTGACCCCGGCATTCCCTATTGCTCGGGGTACTGGTAGACAGTCGTCTGGATTGACGGGACCTCTGACCCCGGCAGAGCAGCGGGAGATGGTTGACCTGTTGATGAGGTTTCGCCAGTTTGACCCACCCCATTTCTCAGGGCAGAATGCAGAGCCGTGGGAGGCAGAGTCATGGATCACGGCGATGGAGCGACGTTTTGAGACACTATTTATCGAGGAGCGATACCTGGTGTTATTGGCGACGAACTTTTTAGAGCGCAACGCCGAGGCTTGGTGGCGGCGTGTTCGACCGGCTGGTCCGCCTAGGGCTCAGCTCCTGACCTGGGCGGAGTTCCGCAGTCTTCTTCTTGGGGCTTTCTTCCCGGAAAGCGTCCGGCAGAGGCTGGAGGAGCAGTTGAGAAACCTTCGCTAGGGAGATCGGCCCGTGCACGAGTACATTGCGATTTTCAATCAGTTGTTGGCGTGTGTACCGAACGTGGCCAGAGATGAGGCGCACCGGATTTACATGTTCGAGCGAGGGTTGCGCCGGGACCTTTTTCAACTAGTTCGCTCGCGTAGGTTGCAGACCTTGGAGGCCTCAATGGAGCAGGCGCTCTATGTGGAATGCGGGGAGGTAGTAATGGAGGAGGTAGCTCCAGCTCCCGTAGTGATCCCGGGGGCGAAGCGACCGATACCGGAGGTTGGGGGACAGGCTAGTTCGTGGAGGCCGCCACGACCGTCTCAGCCACAGAATTCCGGCCAAGGACGGCCTGAGCGGCGAGGGCCTGGTGGACCCCAAAGGCCCCAGCAGCGGCAGCAGCAGTGGAGATCACAGCCGTCGCAACGTGGGTCACAACGGCAGCCTCAGCGACAGCGGCAGTCTCAACAGCAACAGCAGTCACGACAGCCACGGGCTCCCGGCAGTTGTATTTTCTGTGGAGTTCAGCATTTTCCCAGCACCTGCGACCAGCGGTGGGGTCGTTGCTTTGGGTGTGGACAGCCCGGGCACATTCGAGCTTTGTGCCCCTTTTCGGCCCCCGCCACCCCTTCTTCAGCATCTACTCCATCTTCATCGCAGCAACGGTCGACGGCTCAGCGGCCATATGCTCCAGCGAGCAGACCATCTTCTTCCCACCCCTCGGATTATCGCCCTCCAGCTCAGAGTGGGCGAGTGTATGCTGTGCAGGTAGGGGACTCTTCGGCAGCAGATCATGTGGTGGCAGGTATTACCTTACTTACTGGCATTAGGACTCGTACTTTATTTGATACCGGAGCATCACACTCCTTTATTAGTAGAGCATTTGCACTATTGCATGGGCTAGAGGTAGGACTTTTACCACGTGCACGAGAGGTTCAGATTCCCGATCACACTTTGCACGTGGAGGAATGTTGTTGGTCCTGCCCGATGCAGATCGAGTCCTGGATTATGCCAGCAGACCTGTTGGTCTTAAGACAACTGAGGGACTTTGATGTGATTCTCGGTATGGACTGGCTGGCTCGGTATTTCGCGACTATTGACTGTGCCGCAAGGACTGTCACTTTTAGAGAGCCAGGCCAGGAGATGTTGGTATACCGGGGATGTCAGAGTGCTTTCTTTGCCTCTATGGTTTTGACTTCCCGAGCGAGGCAGATGATCCGTCGAGGATGTGTAGTCTTTTTGGCTAGTGTTGTTGAGGGGCCTACGGCGGCGCCGGGACTTGGGGATATCCCTATTGCCCGCGAGTTTTCGGATGTTTTCCACCTGAGCTGACTAGCATGCCGCCAGATAGGAAAATTGAATTCGTGATTGACGTAGTTCCAGGAACTGCGCCAATCTCAAAGGCTCCTTACCGGATTGCACCGGCTGAGTTGCGAGAGCTTAAGGCGCAACTCCAAGATTTGATGGACAAGGGCTTTATTAGGCCGAGTGTGTGAAGACTCAGATCTTCGTGGTCATTATAGTGTGATCGGTAGCTTGTGGAGGCCTAATTCCATGGATAGTGTTCGTTGCGCGCAAATCGAACCCCGGAAACGGACTCAGTGCGAGAAATGGATCAAGATTGCTTAATTGGGAATTTCGTCGAAAAATAAAGGTGGTTTCGCGCAAAACGGACACCGTATTTGGATTCAGCGCGGAAAAACGATCAAAACGGCTATATGGTTGCATTATTTGGAATTTTTGGCGTCGGAATTGGACTCAGCGCGCGAAAACAGCAAAAAGGGGCATTTTTGGAGCTTATTTGGACTTATTTAAGGCGGCCGGTCCATGGTTTGGGCGTGCACCTGGCGCAGCGACTCGGAGAGGAGCGCCAGCTGTCGGCGCTGGAGAGGCCCGCTCGGACCACGCGGCAAGCCTACGCGCGCTCGCTGGCGCGACGCGCGTCCCTGTGCAGGACGCGTGTCGCCGCGCCAGTGGCGGGCGCCACGGGCAACGTGGCCCCATCCGGGCCATCCGCCCGGGGGCGGGGCGCCCGGATGGGCGCGCCACGTGCCCCCGCTGGCGCGGGGCTCGGCCGGGAGCCGGGCCCGGCCCAGCACTATGCACCGCACAGGAAAGCCCCCCTTTGGTTCTTCTCTCTTTTATTCTTCTTCCTTCTCTATTTATGAGCTTCCTCCTCCTCCTTCTCCCTCTTTTGATGCTTCCAACTTTGGGGATTTCTACAGGGGACTCATCTGCATCCTTCCTTCATCTTCATCAGCAAAGAGATGGACAAAAAGGGGCTTTATCACCATCATCTTCTCCTTGAGGCAAGCACCACCATTGTTGCAGTTTGTGAACCTCTCCGTCGCGTTTTAGTGGAAAAATTTCCCAGGACTCATTTCTTGGAGTTTTGAGCTCATTTTTGGTTCTACGTTTTCACAAGAGGTAAGGCTACAATATTTGTATTCAACTCTTCCCTCAGTTCTCATTATTTTATAGAGTTTTAAGGCCATCTTTGGGACCCTTCATTTCAGTCTGGAATCCTGAACAGTCCTTAGTGTTTTGGGCTTTCTGGGCAGTAGGATGGGAATTTTTGGATGATTTATGCGGGGAAATTTTCAGGACTCGAAGATCTACAATATTGGTATGTATCATTTTCCCCAGATCTGACTTTTTAATAGGGTTTATGCATGATCTTTGGAGCACCTTGCTGCAGTCATGTACAGATGGAACTTGGTGGATAGTTCAAAGTGTTTATGGGTTTTCTCCTTTATCCGAGCATGAAAATTGGAGTTCTTTAGCTCAATTTGTATCTACTCTCGACAAGGAATCCAATGGTACCTCTCTTGCAGGATTTGGAGCACGTTTGATTAGGTAACTTTAATGATCTTTTTAAGTGCGATTATATGGATTACTGCAGTCCCTGTTTTAGTTTTGATTTGAGCAATGCACCTTGAAATGCAGATAACTTTGTGGATATAAGGTCTTTTTCAGAAATTCAAGTTGGGACTTCTTCTTAACTTCAAGGTGAGCAAATTCTCTTTTGTGATCTGTGGATGAATCTCTTTGGAAAAGCCTCTAATTAAGCTTGGAAATGCTAGCAAGTTTATGTTAGCAATTTTGGGCAGCATTGTAATTTTTGCTTCATTTGAATGTTAAGGGAAATTAAGGGTGGATTTTTGAGGACTTGAAGATGTTTGTATGAAAGAGGAGACCTTTGTTTTACTGTTGGAGACTTCATTTTGAGGTATTTGAGGTTGCACATACTTTTTAATTAACCTTGTTGCACTTGCCGAAATTCTGGAATTTGAATGCGCAGTGTGCATTGTTTCAGTGATTGCGTCCAATCCGTGAGGCGGATTTGGATGATTTTCGCGGCATCGGTCTCCTGGGAGGATAAGGATTACTCATGCCAAATTTAAGCTACAGCGGGCAGCGGATCGTCAAGTTTCAGGTGGGTGGTTGTGCTTTGCCGAAAACATCGATTTACCCACTCGGGCTATTGGTTTCCCTCATGGCATTGTAGTTGATTGTTGTTCTCTTTTCCTTGGGGAATCATGCTTAAATCTCCATATTTATGTTAGGTTAATTGATCCTTAGCTTATGCATGAATAAATGATCGGTTGGTTGATATTACATTATTTCATATGAAGTGGATTATAAATGATCATCCTTCATCTATGCTATGTGAGGGTAATTGGGAAATCACTCTTCAACCTATACCTTGTGATGAATGGTTAACATTATTATGTGAGAATGATGGTGATAGATATACGTGAAGGGTTGGTTGATTTATGTGAGGACTTGATGGGGTTATGTGAGAAGTGCTTGGTTGCTTGTGTGAGAAGGACTTGGCGGATTTATTTGAGAATGACTTATATGAGAGTATTGGTTAAGTGATCCTTAGCCTCCACTTGTGATATGAATTATAGTTGTCGATCCTTAACCTACAATATGTGATATTGGGCATTGATGTTGATTCTTAATCTATCTATGAAAGAATGAATAGTTGATTGATCTTTGATCTAGCTTATGTGAAAATGAGTGTTGATGTGGGTTATTGATCTAGTTGCTGTGAGAATGACCTATGCTTTTGATTTTTAATTCATTCATGTTAAGACGAATATCATTGTGAGTTGAGGCCTACTCCTTATGAGATTAAGCATTGTTCATGACTCCTATTACCTCCAAATGAGATTGGACGTTGTTGGTAGATCCTATGTTCATCCTATGTAAGATCAATGAAGGATGTTGAACCTTAAGCTATTCATTGGTGATACTTGATTGAATGTCCCCGTTTAAGTGATGTTAAAGGATCTTGGGCTTATTCTTGTATGAATGTGAGGGTTGACCAGTGTTGTACCATCTTATGTGATTTGTGAATAGGTGTGGCACTTCCTTATTTTCATACTTGTGAACATCGTGTATGGGGTATTGGCAGGCATAGGCTATGTTGCACTTAATGTTCTTATGCAATCATCAATATTATGGAATAGCATGCTCTAATAAATGTAGAACATCGACACCTGTTTTCTTTTTATCATTTTGGGACATTTGCATGCTTGTATGGTCATTTAGATAGGCCACCTTTTTCTGCTACACTACCATGCTGGACTTGACTTAGGAGAAACCATGTTTTTTGCTTTTCTCCTTTCATACTAGGCTCAGGGCATTTGTAGCTCGTGCGCGAGCAGGTGGTTTTGAGATAGTGTAGGCAGACTCTTGGGATCTGGGACAGGCTGGCTTGAGGGCAGGGTATTGCGGCTACCGCGGACTTTGGGCGGTTGACCGGATGGTGACTTGCGTATCGAATTAGGGATGACAGGTCGGGCTTGATTTGGGAGATTTGTGGGATATTGCGGCGACCGCGGACTTTGGGCGGCCGACCGGGTAATTACAGCTGCATCAGATTGGGGGATCGGGCTTTATGTAGTGGATGGGATTTTTCCACTTTCATTAGAGTCGTGATCCAGTCCTGCTATATTATTGATACTGGTTACTTATTACTCAGACACTTTACTCGTGTGGGTCGCTCCCCTCGAAAGCCACTCCGGAGTGTGCGATATACAGACTTTGAGTCCTCGAGACTCCTATCCCCTATCGGTGTTATGCGTAGGCTGGCATACCCGATTTGGCAGGCACAGCAGGCAGTACCAGTGTTTACTAGTGGTCGGATTGGGTTTATTCAGGCAGGCATTTATTTACTGATGCATACATTTAGCTATACTTCTTAGCACGACATTTAGAGGCATTAGTGGTAGCTTCCTCTTATCAGTGTTTCTGTTTTTAGCTTACCACTTCTCTTATTCTTTTTCTTGCCTCTGGTAGACTTAGTGGGTACGTCGGGGTTAGAGGCTTTACCCACAAGGGGAGGCTACTGGTTTTACTAGTGGTTCTCACCCCCATTATTGTTTTTCCCCTTTCCTCCCTTTGTTTTGCAGTGTCTGCTGCGGGAGCTGCGGATCTTCGGTTGACTGTTCGAGGCGAGGGAGTCGCGAGATAGATCCCTACCAGTGTTGATTTCTACAGTGGGATAGATGTACCAACCCGGATTGTGGATTTCACTGTACTCGGTTGTATTATATTATTTCGGTTTATCTCCCTTTTTGGATTTATAGATGTTGTATAGGTGGCTTTTACTTGTATTCAGTTTGTCGGTGGATCAGATTATTATATCATTATTTTTGGGAGATGGATATTGTACCTTTATTTTTCTGTTGTACAGTGATTCAGGTTTTTATTATAGCAGTTTTTCTTCAGCTCTGATATCTGTTTTAGTTATTAGATGATACTTTGCAGGTTGGACTCTTCGCCTATGCGGGGTTTCGCATAGGTGGCGGATCTGTTAGCGAGCCCGAGTCGCAGTTTCGACCCCCGGGGCGTGACAGAGTGTGTCGCCTTGGGGAGCGCCGGTGCTATTCGTGAAGAAAAATGATGGGTCACTTCGTCTGTGCGTGGATTATAGGGAATTGAACAAAGTGACCAGCAAGAACAAGTACCCTTTGCCGCACATCGATGATCTTTTTGATCAGCTGCAAGGGTCTTGTGTCTTTTCTAAGATAGATCTATAATCCGGTTACCACCAGCTAAAGGTGAAGGCCGAGGATATTCCTAAGACGGCATTTAGGTCACGGTACAGGCATTATGAGTTTACAGTTATGCCTTTCGGACTAACTAATGCCCCTGCCGCATTCATGGATTTAATGAACCGGATCTTCCGACCGTACTTAGATCGATTCGTGGTAGTTTTCATTGATGATATCTTGGTTTACTCTCGGAGTGATGCTGAACATGAGGAGCACTTAAGGATTGTGCTGCAACTTCTGCGAGAGAAGAAGTTGTTTGCCAAGCTGACAAAGTGCGAGTTTTGGCTGTGGGAGGTAGTCTTCTTGGGCCATGTGATTTCCGCCGCAGGTGTGGCGGTGGACCCGGCGAAGATTGAGGCGGTCCGGGATTGGCCCCAACCGACGACCGTTTCTGAGGTGCGTAGTTTTATGGGCTTAGCTGGTTATTATCGTCGATTTGTGGAAGGCTTTGCGAAGCTTTCCACATCCCTCACTCGTTTGACGCGTAAAGGAGTGAAGTTTATCTGGAGTGAGGACTGTCAAAGGAGCTTTGAGGAGCTGAAGAATGACTGATGACCGCTCCTATCCTTTCCCTTCCTGTTATGGGGAAAGAATATGTGATCTACAGTGACGCATCACACAGCGAACTTGGTTGTGTGTTGATGCAGGACGGGAGGGTAATTGCTTATGCATCGAGACAACTCAAAGAATATGAGAAGAATTACCCTACCCATGACTTGGAGCTTGCTGCCGTGGTATTTGCACTGAAGCTTTGGCGTCATTATCTGTATGGGGAGCATTGTGAAATCTACACCGACCACAAGAGCCTAAAGTACCTGTTCACGCAGAAGGAGCTGAATTTGAGGCAACGTAGATGGTTAGAGCTACTAAAGGATTATGATGTAGACATCCTGTACCATCCGGGCAAGGCCAATGTGGTCGCTGATGCCTTGAGTAGGAGAGCGGTGCAAAGTTTATCTATATTGATCACAGACCAGGCACCGCTATTAGAGGAGATGAGACGGCTCGAGATAGAGGTTGTGTCCCCTGGGGTCTCTGCTAGACTAACGTCTTTAGTCGTGCAGCCCACTCTGCTGGACAGGATCAGGGAGAAACAGAGTGAGGACCCCCACTTGACCAGGATTAGAGATCAGAATCCGAATAATCAATCAGGGGACTTTACAGTGGATGCCTCGGGAGTACTAAGGTACAGGAACCGAGCATGTGTGCCAGTGGATGCGGAGATCAGAGAGCAGATTCTGCGAGAGGCCCATTATACACCTTATACCCTACATCCTGGTGGGACTAAGATGTATAAGGACCTCAAGGCACACTTCTGGCGGAATGGCATGAAGAGGGATATTGGGAGATTTGTGGCTCAGTGTTTAACTTGTCAGCAAGTGAAAGTTGAGCATCGAGTGCCAGCCGGCAAGTTACAAAGTCTCCCAATTCCCAAGTGGAAATGGGACCACATTACGATGGATTTCGTGGTCGGACTACCGAGGGCGCAGGGAGGAGCCGACGCCATCTGGGTAGTTGTAGATCGACTTACTAAGTCAGCGCACTTCTTGCCTATGCAGACTACTTGGCCACTCGAACGACTAGCCCAGTTATATCTAGATGAGATAGTGAGACTACATGGAGTACCAGCCTCCATAGTATCAGATAGAGACCCGAGGTTTGTTTCGCGTTTCTGGAGGAGCTTGCAGACAGCCTTGGGGACTCAACTCAGGTTCAGTACGGCTTTTCATCCGCAGACTGATGGGCAGTCAGAGCGGACTATACAAATCCTGGAGGACATGTTGAGGGCTTGTGTCCTGGATTTCGGCGGAGGGTGGATTCGACACTTATCTTTGGCTGAGTTCGCGTACAACAATAGCTTTCAAGCGAGCATTCAGATGGCTCCGTTTGAAGCGTTGTATGGACGCAAGTGTCGGTCACCCCTTTATTGGAGTGATGTGGGCGAGAGGCGGACCTTGGGACCAGATGTATTGTTAGAGGAGAGGAGAAGGTCCGAGTGATTCTACGGCATCTTCAGACCGCCCAAAGCCGACAAAGGAGTTATGCCGATGTTCGGCGACGAGACTTAGAATTTCAGGTTGGAGATCATGTATTCCTGAAAGTCTCGCCGTCCAAAGGAATCAGGAGGTTTGGCATTCGTGGAAAACTTAGCCCCCGATACATTGGACCCTTTGAGGTATTGGAGCGTATCGGGCCAGTTGCCTACCGACTTGCACTTCCTTCGAGGCTTGCTGGTGTCCACGATGTATTTCACGTTTCTACTTTGAGGAAGTATGTCTTCGACCCATCGCACGTCATCGACTTCACACCACTTGAGATCAACGAAGATTTGAGGTATGAGGAGCGCCCGCTACGAATTCTGGATCAAGAGGTGAGAGAATTGCGCAGTCGGGCCATTCCCTATGTGAAGATCCTTTGGAGCAATCATGACGAGCGCGAGGCTACGTGGGAGCTCGAGTCGGAGATGAGGGATGCCCACCCCTACTTATTTGAGACATCGGACTGAGGATTGTTGTTTGGTTTAGTCTCGTTTCGAGGACGAAACTCTTTTTAGTGGGGGAGGATGTGATGATCCGGACTTCCGCAGGAACTGTTGCAACATTAAACAGTGACTGTAGGAAGCTTATACGGTGCAATGGAACTTGTAGAGTCGAAATTGGACCTTAGAAATAGACTCGGCGCGAAAATCAAATCAAGTGGGCTTTTCGGGGGCTTTCGGCAAAATTTCGGATGAGAATTTGGCGAAACGGACGGCGGATTTGGACTCAGCGCGCGAAAACGATCAAAATGGTATATTTACTTTATTTTTTTCGCAAAAATTTACTGTTTACCGGAACAGTAACTCCGGCCGGCCAGAATTACTGTTCCGGCGGCCGGCGGCGACCGGCGGGCGGCGGCGCAGCGGCGGAGCGCGGCGGCGCGCGGCAGAGCGCAGCGGAGCGCGGCGCGGCGCGGCGCGGGCAGCGGGCAGGCACGGGCAGGCGCGCAGGTGCGGGGTCCATGGGCATGGCGTGCACCGGGGCACCGAAGATTTCAGTTGCCACGTGGCAGCTCCTGATTGGTTGGCCGACTTCTAGAAGGCAGCGGGATTGGTGACACGTGGTGCTCCCCCATTGGCCGACATTTTCCGGAAAACCCGGAGCGGGGACCGGGCACGTGCACCCGGGGGACACGTGGCGAACTCTGAGTGGCCCTTGCACGGATGTTTGCTGTTTTGTGGACACGTGGCGCATTCTGGTTGGTCCATTTCGGTGTTTCCTATTCTGTCCAGATCCTGTGTGGAGCCCAAAGATTCCTTGGCCCATTATATATAGAACCTCCCACTCCATCCCTTTCTCACCTCGATTTTCGAGCTGTAGAGAGAGAAACAGAGCTTGGGCCCTCTACGAAATTTGTTCCTCTCTCTGTCCTCTCTCTCCCCTAGAAATTTCAGAATTTTTGGAGTTACCGATAGTGAGTTATCGGCGACGCGGCGCACTGCGACGATTTCCTTTTTCGGCCCATTTTCCGTCGCAGTTCAGTCGAAAAATCCCTGTGTGCTAACCAGGAGGAATTTTTGAACGATTTTTGCGGCGGCGCGTTCCTAAGAGGTAAGGCTTCGATTTCCGTGTTGATCACTTTGCTCCATTTTGTTGGGTTATATGTAATGGATCTAAATAGGAGAAAAAACACCTAGAGGGGGCTGAATAGGTGTAAACAATAAACACTCAAAAAATCATTGCGCAATAAAACCCAATGCGGAAATAAAAATAACACGCAAGATTTTTACGTAGAAAAACTCCAAACCGGAGTAAAAAACCACGGGACCGATCACACGGCGAAATCCACTAGAATTAACACACGTACAAGGTGATATAACGTACTCACAGACGACTCAACCTTTTACCATACGCTCCTAGTAGATCTTCTCCGCTCGTTCCACGACGCTTCTCGAATCCACGATCTGCGCCCAACGGCGAATCCTCAGCGTCCAACGTCGAGTCCACGACGTCCGACCGAATCCACGGTCTTCACCCAGTAGCACGCTTCGAATCCACGAACGTACCTCGCTTCGAATCCACGAAAGCGGTTGCACCTTGAATCCACAAGGCCACGCGAGTCCACGCGCCGATTTGGGGTAAATCGTTGTTTTTGGGTGGTGATGATCCGCCGAATACTTAGATTAGAAATAGATCGGAAATACCATCTAAGTATTCATTGATTTGATTCTACTCAAAATCTGAGTTTGGAAAACCTAGAATCAAATCAATCAATATAGATGAAGAAACATAGAATAAATCTATTGATTTCCTTTCTTCTCTATATGTGGATCTTTCTCTTTACGGCTTATTTTTCTATTAAGTCCCGTTTTTTTTTAATTGCCCTAGAGAATGAATAAAGGGTCTTTTTATAGGTTAGAAACCATTGGAAGAAGATAAGGATCAAAAACAAACCGTTTCTGGAAGTTTTCATGACGGCGATCCGGATCGGATTTACTGCGATCCGGATCGTCGTAACGAGATTGACGATTCCAGAAATCCAAGGGTTCGGGATCCGGATCACAAGGTCCGATCCGGATCGTTCATGCAATTCAGCAAACTCCCATGTTCGGGATCCGGATCGGGATGGCCTAGGATCCGGATTGAAATTGCCAATGAACAATCACCCTTCGGGATCCGGATTGCAAGGTCTGATCCGGATCCTGAACATGTCCCATGTCCAGTTTTTGATATTTATGCAATAAAAAATTCTTCCAAGTGTTTCTACACTACAAGAAGTATTCGGATCATCAAAATTCTTTAGTTAAACATACCTGATCCTTTTGAATTCTTCTTTCTTGAGATTGAGGTATATGATCCAAAGTTCTTTCATCTTCAATCTTCAAGACTTAACACTTTCACGAAATACGCCAACTCAAATTCCGTAACAATCTCCCCCTTTGGCGGTTTCGTGACAAAACACAAATCCACTAAAGAAAATTCAAAAAGGATATTTTTGTTGCTATCACCATACAACAAAAATTTACAATGGAGATCCCAAAATTAAAAACATGAGATAAACTCCTAAAACAGACTCTAGACTTAGACATCTGTACTCTCTGCAAAAAGAAATCATTCTTGACAAAAGAAATCGTTAGATACCTCAAGAATTTTAGCAATCAAAACCTAGCAGAGATAGAGTTTATACTCATCATGACATTTAGTAATTCAGATATGTAATAAGATCATAATCAACCAATGACATATCTTCTAAGCAATAAGATTCCAAATGTCATAACTTTGTTTGTTAGTAATCAAACAACTTGTTAGTAATAATACATGCCCAAATAGTTAGTCGAATAGTTAGTAGGGACATGCAACAAATCACAAAATAAAAATCAAAAGTTGTAATACTTACCTTCCACCAAAGTCAAAGTTTGAGTTCGTTCAAAGTTCCAAACTTTCCACACAAAGTCAAAGTTTTCTCTTACTTTTCTCTTACTACTCTCTCTCTCCTCCCCTTTTTGTCACAAACAAAGCCAAAAATGTAGTCAAAACTACAAAGTTAAAGGAGAGCTAAAAGTTCCAATATCAAGAAAAACCTGAGAGCTAAAGAAAATGAGAACACAACTAAGTCCTAAAAAGTAAAATCCTGCACAAAAAGAAGTGTTTAATCCGAGGTGTCAGAACTGGTGCAACTGAGCTTGCTCAAAATCCCTTTGAGCAATTTTGATATATGTGAATACTTCTTCTTGATTTTCATATGCTCAGATGAAATGTGCCGAAGTTCTTTGGAGATCCGTTCTTGTTCAGCAGAGAGTTTTTGCTGCTCCTGACGAATGGATGCCAATGCATCTGTTTCTGAAGTCATCCTCTTGGAGGTTGATGGATTTTGCGTAGACGCAGATGGTGCGTTCTGGCCCTCAATCCATGGAGATTTACTCTGTTGAACTTCAGAGAATGAGCGTGCTCTAGTACGAGGCTCATTAAGTAGAATGCCGCCTTCTTTGACATTCTTCCGTCGTGTGTATTGTTTCGTCGTTGAAGCAGATTTCATTAGTCTTTTGCCTTTCAAATAGTTTCTGTCTTCCTCATCAATTTTTGTTGATTTATCCTGAGGAATTCTTCCCACTCCTTTTCGTCAAAGTCTGAGCTGTCTTCATCCGCTTCTCTTGTCTTGTCTCGAGTTGTGTCAACCTGTTCCTCTTTGACTGTTGCACGCGTGTGCACCATTGTGACCAACAGCAATATGATCCAAGAGAATCCATTGTTGAAAGTGCTTTGAGTTTAGAAAGTGTCCTGTGAAAGCCAACTCAAGAACACATGAAAAATCGTTAATTTTGAAAAATTTGAAAAATTGTACCCAAACAATCATAATCATGTAGAGAAGCTAAGAATCAAATTAGTTTTGCAAAAAGAATTTTAAAAATAGATCAATTCCATGATTTTCAAAAATTCCTCTTATATGCCCTAAAACAGAATTTTCAGAAATCGAAGCCTAAAAATTCGTTAATCAGGTGAAAACCCAGCATATAATCAAAACTAATCTACCCAGAGTTCTTATTTCAAAAGAAATTTGATCAAAAACCATTCACAAACGAAAAAGATCCATGATTTCTACTCACGTTTGAGAAATAAGAAAAACTGTGAAAAACCGAGATTTTGATCAATAAAACTTACTTGAATCGAAGAACTTGAGTTTGGAAGGCTCCAAGATGCAAGAATTCTAGAGAGAGAAGCTCTAGAGACTTGAGAACAAAAGATTAGGGTAAAAGAAATCAAAACCCTTTGTTTTATTAAAACCCTAGCCGTGATCCGGATCGGATCGAGATTTGATCCGGATCGGCTACCCGCAGGAAGAAGCCTGCGTTCGGGATCCGGATCACTTGCCCGATCCGGATCGGCTCCAACTTTTTCTTCAGAAAAATTTAGAAAAATTCCATAAAATCCAGAAAAAGTATGTAAGCACTTTAGCATATCAACTTTAAACAAAAATCATCGTTTCATACAACAAGAAATAGATTATACAAAATCTATCAAAAATACTCAAAAATGAAACGAAAATTTATGGAAATTAAAACACTTAAAGTTGAACAACTTCAATCACATCTATCCTGATCTTATGCGTAATGCCTTTATCAAATCATCAATTTTGGTAAAGAAAATGAAATACCAAGATCAATAGATGTTTGAAATCCCAGATAAGTTAGATAATATATCTAGACAATCTGTTGAAGGAGTGGCTCTTTGAGCATCTTTTATCAAAAATCCCACCTTATACCAACCATGAAATATGACTGAGTCAAGTATTTCAATATGCATTTCATCAACAATTTTAAAACAAAAATTTGCTTTGCATTCATGGGGTATTTTTTTTCTTTTCCTCCATGTGGTGGTAGTTTTCACACTCCTCATTGGGATGTAACTCTTTCCACATCTTTTGAGCATTTTACATTTCTTTGACTCCCCCTCAATTGGCTATCAATTATTTAATATATAAGGTATTCAACCAAAAATTGATCTCGCATTCATACTCGACTAAGCAATCAAATAAGATAATGACTATACCAAGAGATCATTGAGAGAGAAATTGACTTTGATCACTTAAAAGATGACTTAATTAACATAAATGATCATTGCAACATTGAAATATTATGATATCAAAAGCATAATAAATTTCTAAATGCATGAAAAGATGCAATTAAAGTCAATTATGATTTATGCTCAATTAATGTCCTATGTACAAACATAGATAAAGAACAAAACAAAACAAAAACAAAACCTAACCTAAGCAAAGGTTTCAAAAAGGTTATTTCAAGGAAAGCATGCCAATTGCTTTACGCAAGTGAATAAAACGTTTTTGATCCAAAGGTTTTGTTAAGATATCAGCTAATTGATCCTCAGTTGAAATATATGACAGTTGAAGAATATTTGATTCAACTAGCTCTCTAAGAAAATGATATCTAAGTTCAATATGTTTTGTTCTAGAGTGCAACACAGGGTTTTTAGAAATGTTAATAGCACTAGTGTTGTCACAAAAATGGTTACCGAAGATGCTGAAATCCGGAAATCGCTCAACACGCTTTTCATCCAAATCAATTGGGTTGAACAACTTCCTGCTGAAATGTACTCCGCTTCGGCAGTCGAGAGTGCTATGCAATTCTGCTTTTTACTGTGCCATGCAACAAGGCAATGGCCAAGATAGAAGCATGCACCACTCGTGCTTTTCCGATCATCCACCGATCCAGCCCAATCGGCATCTGAGTATCCAACAATATCCAAACTTGTTCCCATAGGATACCAAATTCCGAAACTTATTGTACCTTTGATATACCGGATGATCCGTTTCACCGCTTTCAGGTGAACCTCCTTCGGTGCTGATTGATATCTCGCGCAAATCCCAACACTGAAGGATATATCCGGGCGACTAGCCGTGAGATATAGTAGACTTCCAATCATACTGCGATACAGTTTCTCGTCTACATTCTCACTATGTGATTCACTTCCAAGTCCCTTATGGCTAGTTCCCATTGGAGTCGGAAAATCCTTAGAATTTTCTAGATCAAACTTTTTGACCAACTCCATTGCATACTTGGATTGACACAAGTGAATACCTTCATCGTTTTGTTTAACTTGTAATCCAAGAAAATAAGTCAATTCGCCCATCATGGACATCTCAAATTCGCTTTCCATGGTCTCCGCGAATTTAGAAGCATCATTATCTCTTGTTGCGCCAAATACAATGTCATCGACATAGATTTGTGCTACAATGAAATTGTTTTGATAATGCTTCACAAAGAGAGTCCTGTCAGCTCCCCCTCGAGTATAGCCCTTTTCCAAAAGGTGCTTTGTCAACCTTTCGTACCATGCTCGCGGTGCTTGTTTCAGACCGTAAAGAGCCTTTTTCAGACGAAAAACATGGTTAGGTAGTTTATGATCCACAAAACCTTTCGGTTGAGCCACATAAACTTCCTCATTTAAAAACCCATTTAAAAAGGCGCTCTTAACGTCCATTTGAAATAATTTGATTTTAAAATGACAAGCTATCGCAAATAAGATACGAATGGACTCGAGTCTAGCTACAGGGGCGAAAGTTTCATCAAAGTCTATACCTTCTACTTGAGAGTAGCCTTGAGCAACTAACCTTGCTTTGTTCCTGATGATAGTACCATCTTCATTTTTCTTGTTCTTGAAGATCCATTTGGTACCTATCACATTGTGTTGCTTCGGAGGCTTCGTTAATTCCCAGACTTTGTTTCGCTCAAATTGATGGAGCTCTTCCTGCATTGCTTTAATCCAGTAGTCATCTTGAAGAGCTTCATCAACATTCTTTGGTTCGATTTGAGATACATAGCATGCAAATCCGCAAACCAATTGTCTCCGTGTTCTAACTCCTTCTTGTGGATCTCCAATGATGTTCGATTCAGGGTGATCCTTGGAGATGCGTAACGTTTGAGGTAGAGGAGTAGTCGGAGGTACACGAGATGATTCCTGCACATCAGATAAACTTGAAGAACCGTTAGATGCATCATTATTATCGAAAGAATTGTTAGAAGAAGATGCATTAGCAGGTGTATCATCATCAAGAGAGATATCGAGGGTAGATTTTTCAGATTCAAAGTGAAAAGCTTCATCTACCTTAACATTTATCGATTCTACGATCGTCTTAGATTCTAAGTTAAAAACTCGATATGCTCTGCTGTTTGTAGAATAACCTAAGAAAATCCCTTCGTCACTTCGAGAGTCAAATTTTCCAAGATTCTCGCGATCACGTAAAATAAAACACCGACTCCCAAAGATACGAAAATATTTGATGTTAGGTTTTCTACAAAACCAAAGTTCATATGGTGTATTCAAAGTCCCCGGGCGCAAATACACTCGATTAATAACATAGACAGCAGTGTTCACCGCTTCAGCCCAAAAATATAACGGTAGGTTCCGGCTATGAAGCATAACACGTGCCATCTCCTGTACGACCCTGTTTTTGCGCTCGACTACACCATTTGTTGAGGTGTATAGGGTGCCGAGAATTCATGTTTAATGCCGTTAGAAGTGCAAAAATCAATGAATTTAGAATTTATGAATTCTCCACCTCTATCACTTCTAACTCGAGTAATCTTTCATTCTTTTCAATCATAATACGATGGCAAATCTCGTGAAAAGAATCAAAAGTATCAGCTTTCTCTTTTAAAAATGCTACCCAAGTATATCTAGAGAAATCATCAACCAATAAGAAAATATACCATTTACCTCCCAAGGATGGTTGACGAGTTGGCCCCATTAAGTCCATGTGCAAAAGTTCCAAAGGCCGTTTTGTACCTATGTGGTTCAAGTTCTTGTGTGCAGTCCTAGACTGTTTTCCCTTTTGGCAACCGCCACACACAATGTTTTGTTCAAAAGAAAGTTTAGGAACCCCCTTGACCACATCTTTGTTTGAAATTCTAGCAAGTTCCTTAAAGTTTATGTGACCTAGCCTTTCATGCCAAAGTGTTTCATTTTTCAAAGATGCTAGGTTACATTTTTCAGAAATTTTATAGGAACTACATAACAATTGTTTTCTGATCTAACCCCTTTTAAAAAGAACATGGTTCTTGTCAGTTACAGTACATTCATCAGATGAAAAATTAACTGAATAACCATTATCACAAAGTTGACTTATGCTTATGAGGTTAGTCTTAAGGCCATGAACAAATAACACATTATTTAGAACCGGGCCATCGGAATAGCTACCGTTCCCTTTCCAACAATTTTGGAAGACCGACCATCTCCGAAAACAACAAGTCCTCCGGAGATTTTCTCAAAGGTTTGAAAACAGTTTTTGTCACCGGTCATATGACGGGAACACCCGCTATCCAGATACCAAGACGAACTATCATATGCATGCAAGAAACATTGGTAACAAGACAAGGGAAAATTTCACCTTTGCGCACCCAAACCTTTTTGGAATGCGTCGGTAATGGTCGTGAAGTTATCTCCTAGGTGAAAGCGTCTTGTTGAAGAATTGCTGCTCCTTGATGATGTCGTCTTGAGCGGTGAACTACCAAGGCTCTTTTCCTTTGAATGATTTGCATTGATTTCTGAGGAATCACCTTTTTGGTAGTCATTGCAAGAGGTGCTTGAGGTGTGCGTTTGGCTCCCGTCTTGCAATTTCTCCTTATGTGCCCTGAAATGCCACAACGAAAACATACCTTAGTTCTTGACGATCCCGAGGAGGATGAAGTAGGCTTGTTGTCGTTGCTTGTCGTGAATTCCGGTGTCGGAGGAGGAGATACCGACTGAGGCACAAAAACTGTCCCACTCGAACTTGGAATGTCTCCAGTTTGAGTGTATCCGAGGCCGAACTTATTTGTTTGACCAAGACCAAGAAGTCTCCTGTCCAACTTACTCCTTCCAGAAGAAAATCGCTTTAAGTCATCCTTTAGTTGGAGTATGGTCTTTGTCATTTCCATTTTTCCTGTCGAGCCTCGCCGTAGAGCTTCAAGAAATAATTCGCTTTGTCCACCATTTCTCATGTTCTTTCGAAAAGCTCATTGGACTCTTGAAGGGAAACATTTGCTTTGACTAAGATTATCCCTTTCCACTTCAAGAGCGTTTGAGAGAGAAGATGCCCTTTTTGCTTCTTCTTCGAGATCCTGCAATCTCCCTCTCAACTCCGTTTTGCTTTGCCAGTTTCTTTGAATCCCTCAAAAGCTTATGGTAGGCAAGAGCAAAATCTTCACCTTCAGAATTCTCGATTCGCGTCCGTTGCAATCTTTTCAACAGAGGAGTTGGACAAGGAATCGGAGGTACTTGCCATTAAGCACATGAAGGGTGAAGAGGTGGACGCGTGGAATGCTGTCGCGTTGTCTTCTTCATCACTTGAGGATGACTCATTTGACGTGGAGTTGTCATCCCAAGTGACGACTTGCATCGCTTTCTTCTTTGCCGGATTCTTGTTGGGACACTCCGTTGCAATGTGGCCGTAGCCTCGACATTTGAAGCACTGAACTTGTCCCTCTGAACTTTTCTTATCCTTTGAGAAGTTCTCTTGCTTTCTTGACTTGTAACTTGAAGAACCCTTGCCTTTCTTCGACTTTCCGAAGGATGGAGTTTTGCTTGAATTACCCCTTCGAAAGTTGCGGCGAAACTTCCTTGTCAAGAGAGCGAGCTGCTTCTCAAAGTCCTCCATAGATAGGTTCTCGTCATCGTCCGAGGAGGATGAATCCGCGTCTTCTTCTTTAGTTGTTTTCAATGCGTAACCTGAAGACTTAGAAGAGGATGCCTTTCCAGAAGAATAGTTAGTAGGAAATGTCATTTCATAAGTTTGTAAAGCACCTACTAATTCTTCTACACGCATTTCGTCCGGGTGTTTAATTGTTTCAATGGCTGCGACCTTCGGGCGAAATCGTTCAGGAAGAGTTCTTAGAATTTTTCTTACAACTTTAAATTCTGGAATCTTCTCTCCCAAGTTAGCACATGAGTTTACGATGTCTTGCAATCGTGTGTAATAGTCAGTGAAAGATTCATTCTCTGCCATAGAGATAGAGTCAAACTTGCTCGTAAGCATTTGCAGTTTCTGAATCTTCACAAGGTTAGTTCCCTCATGCGTAACTTGAAGAACATCCCAGATTTCTTTCGCAGTCTCACATGCCGAGACGCGAGAGAACTCTGTTTGTGACAAAGCATTAAATAGAGCATTAATTCCTTTGCCATTGTAAGAAGAGAATCTATCTCTTCCTTGGTCCATTTCGACCTAGGTTTTAAGGTGCGAACATCATCTAATAATTTCAGTTGGATTAGACCATCCTAATTCAATTGATTGCCACACCCTTTCGTCGATGGAAATTAAAAAGGCTTTCATCCGTACTTTCCAGTACGCATAATTTGTTCCATCAAAGAAAGGGGGTCGATTGATGTTTCCACCTTCAACCATTGTTTACAACCCTATTCCCGCTCTGATACCACTTGTTGGGTTATATTAATGGATCTAAATAGGGGAAAAAACACCTAGAGGGGGGTGAATAGGTGTAAACAATAAACACTCAAAAAATCATTGCGCAATAAAACCCAATGCGGAAAATAAAAGAACACGCAAGATTTTTACGTGGAAAAACTCCAAACCGGAGTAAAAAACCACGGGACCGATAACACGGCGAAATCCACTAGAATTAACACACGTACAAGGTGATATAACGTACTCACAGACGACTCAACCTTTTACCATACGCTCCTAGTAGATCTTCTCCGCTCGCTCCACGACGCTTCTCGAATCCACGATCTGCGCCCAACGCTGAATCCACAGCGTCCAACGTCGAGTCCACGACGTCCGACCGAATCCACGGTCTTCACCCAGTAGCACGCTTCGAATCCACGAACGTACC
>CM054936.1:11609782-11915165 GCA_029168755.2 Tillandsia fasciculata
GCACTAAGGATTGTGCTGCAACTTCTGCGAGAGAAGAAGTTGTTTGCCAAGCTGGCAATGCGAGTTTTGGCTTCGGGAGGTAGTCTTCTTGGGCCATGTGATTTCCGCCGCAGGTGTGGCGGTGGACCCGGCGAAGATTGAGGCGGTCCGGGATTGGCCCCGACCGACGACCGTTTCTGAGGTGCGTAGTTTTATGGGCTTAGCTGGTTATTATCGTCGGTTTGTGGAAGGCTTTGCGAAGCTTTCCACACCCCTCACTCGTTTGACGCGTAAAGGAGTGAAGTTTATTTGGAGTGAGGACTGTCAAAGGAGCTTTGAGGAGCTGAAGAATAGACTGATGACCGCTCCTATCCTTTCCCTTCCTGTTATGGGGAAAGGATATGTGATCTACAGTGACGCATCACACAGTGGACTTGGTTGTGTGTTGATGCAGGAAGGGAGGGTAATTGCATATGCATCGAGACAACTCAAAGAATATGAGAAGAATTACTCTACCCATGACTTGGAGCTTGCTGCCGTGGAGTTTGCACTGAAGCTTTGGCGTCATTATCTGTATGGGGAGCATTGTGAAATCTACACCAACCACAAGAGCCTAAAGTACCTGTTCACGCAGAAGGAGCTGAATTTGAGGCAACATAGATGGTTAGAGCTACTAAAAGATTATGATGTAGACATCCTGTACCATCCAGGCAAGGCCAATGTGGTCGCTGATGCCTTGAGTAGGAGAGCGGTGCAAAGTTTGTCTATGTTGATCACAGACCAGGCGCCGCTATTAGAGGAGATGAGACGATTCGAGATAGAGGTTGTGTCCCCTGGGGCCTCTGCTAGACTGACATCTTTAGTCTTGCAACCCACTCTGCTGGACAGGATCAGGGAGAAACAGAGTGAGGACCCCCACTTGACCAGGATTAGAGATCAGAATCCGAGTAATCAGTCAGGGGACTTTACAGTGGATGCCTCGGGAGTACTAAGGTACAGGAACCGAGCATGTGTGCCAGTGGATGCGGAGATCAGAGAGCAGATATTGCGAGAGGCCCATTATACACCTTATACCCTACATCCTGGTGGGACTAAGATGTATAAGGACCTCAAGGCACACTTCTGGTGGAATGGCATGAAGAGGGATATTGGGAGATTTGTGGCTCAGTGTTTAACTTGTCAGCAAGTGAAAGCTGAGCATCGAGTGCCAGCTGGCAAGTTACAAAGTCTCCCAATTCCCAAGTGGAAATGGGACCACATTACGATGGATTTCGTGGTCGGACTGCCGAGGGCACAGGGAGGAGCAGATGCTATCTGGGTAGTTGTGGATCGACTTACCAAGTCAGCGCACTTCTTGCCTATGCAGACTACTTGGCCACTCGAGCGACTAGCCCAGTTATATCTAGATGAGATAGTGAGACTACATGGAGTACCAGCCTCCATAGTATCAGATAGAGACCCGAGGTTTGTTTCGCGTTTCTGGAGGAGTTTGCAGACAGCCTTGGGGACTCAACTCAGGTTCAGTACGGCTTTTCATCCGCAGACTGATGGGCAGTCAGAGCGGACTATACAGATCCTGGAGGACATGTTGAGGGCTTGCGTCCTGGATTTCGGCGGAGGGTGGATTCGACACTTATCTTTGGCTGAGTTCGTGTACAACAATAGCTTTCAAGCGAGCATTCAGATGGCTCCGTTTGAAGCGTTGTATGGACACAAGTGTCGGTCACCCCTTTATTGGAGTGACGTGGGCGAGAGGCGGACCTTGGGACCAGATGTATTGTTAGAGGAGAGGAGAAGGTCCGAGTGATTCTACGGCATCTTCAGACCGCCCAAAGCCGACAAAGGAGTTATGCCGATGTTCGGCGACGAGACTTAGAGTTTCAGGTTGGAGATCATGTATTCCTGAAAGTCTCGCCGTCCAAAGGAATCAGGAGGTTTGGCATTCGTGGAAAACTTAGCCCCCGATACATTGGACCCTTTGAGGTATTGGAGCGTATCAGGTCAGTTGCCTACCGACTTGCACTTCCTTCGAGGCTTGCTGGTGTCCACGATGTATTTCACGTTTCTACTTTGAGGAAGTATGTCTTCGACCCATCGCACGTCATCGACTTCACACCGCTTGAGATCAGCGAGGATTTGAGGTATGAGGAGCGCCCGCTGCGAATTCTGGATCAAGAGGTGAGAGAATTGCGCAGTCGGGCCATTCCCTATGTGAAGATCCTTTGGAGCAATCATGACGAGCGCGAGGCTACGTGGGAGCTCGAGTCGGAGATGAGGGATGCCCACCCCTACTTATTTGAGACATCGGACTGAGGATTGTTGTTTTGGTTTAGTCTCGTTTCGAGGACGAAACTCTTTTTAGTGGGGGAGGATGTGATGATCCGGACTTCCGCAGGAACTGTTGCAACATTAAACAGTGACTGTAGGAAGCTTATACGTGCAATGGAACTTGTAGAGTCGAAATTGGACCTTAGAAATAGACTCTGGCGCGAAAATCAAATCAAGTGGGTTTTTTCGGGGCTTTCGGCAAAATTTCGGATGAGAATTTGGCGAAACGGACGGCGGATTTGGACTCAGCGCGCGAAAACGATCAAAATGGTATATTTACTTTATTTTTTTTCGCAAAAATTTACTGTTTACCGGAACAGTAACTCCGGCCGGCCAGAATTACTGTTCCGGCGGCCGGCGGCGACCGGCGGCCGGCGGCGCAGCGGCGGAGCGCGGCGGCGCGCGGCAGAGCGCAGCGGAGCGCGGCGCGGGCAGCGCGGGCAGGCACGGGCAGGCGCACAGGTGCGGGGTCCATGGGCATGGCGTGCACCGGGGCACCGAAGATTTCAGTTGCCACGTGGCAGCTCCTGATTGGTTGGCCGACTTCTAGAAGGCAGCGGGATTGGTGACACGTGTGCTCCCCCATTGGCCGACATTTTCCGGAAAACCCGGAGCGGGGACCGGGCACGTGCACCCGGGGGACACGTGGCGAACTCTGAGTGGCCCTTGCACGGATGTTTGCTGTTTTGTGGACACGTGGCGCATTCTGGTTGGTCCATTTCGGGTTTCCTATTCTGTCCAGATCCTGTGTGGAGCCCAAAGATTCCTTGCCCATTATATATAGAACCTCCCACTCCATCCCTTTCTCACCTCGATTTTCGAGCTGTAGAGAGAGAAACAGAGCTTGCCCTCTACGAAATTTGTTCCTCTCTCTGTCCCTCTCTCCCCTAAATTTCAGAATTTTTGGAGTTACCGATAGTGAGTTATCGGCGACGCGGCGCACTGCGACGATTTCCTTTTTCGGCCCATTTTCCGTCGCAGTTCAGTCGAAAAATCCCTGTGTGCTAATCAGGAGGAATTTTTGAACGATTTTTGCGGCGGCGCGTTCCTAAGAGGTAAGGCTTCGATTTCCGTGTTGATCACTTTGCTCCATTTTGTTGGGTTATATGTAATGGATCTAAATAGGGGAAAAAACACCTAGAGGGGGGTGAATAGGTGTAAACAATAAACACTCAAAAAATCATTGCGCAATAAAACCCAATGCGGAAATAAAAATAACACGCAAGATTTTTACGTGGAAAAACTCCAAACCGGAGTAAAAAACTACGGGACCGATCACACGGCGAAATCCACTAGAATTAACACACGTACAAGGTGATATAACGTACTCACAGACGACTCAACCTTTTACCATACGCTCCTAGTAGATCTTCTCCGCTCGCTCCACGACGCTTCTCGAATCCACGATCTGCGCCCAACGCTGAATCCACAGCGTCCAACGTCGAGTCCACGACGTCCGACCGAATCCACGGTCTTCACCCAGTAGCACGCTTCGAATCCACGAACGTACCTCGCTCCGAATCCACGAGAGCGGTTGCACCTTGAATCCACAAGGCCACGCGAGTCCACGCGCCGATTTGGGGTAAATCGTTGTTTTTTGGGTGGTGATGATCCGCCGAATACTTAGATTAGAAATAGATCGGAAATACCATCTAAGTATTCATTGATTTGATTCTACTCAAAATCTGAGTTTGGAAAACCTAGAATCAAATCAATCAATATAGATGAAGAAACATAGAATTAAATCTATTGATTTCCTTTCTTCTCTATATGTGGATTTTTCTCTTTCGGCTTATTTTTTCTATTAAGTCCCGTTTTTATGCCCTAGAAATGAATAAAGGGTCTATTTATAGGTTAGAAACCATTGGAAGAAGATAAGGATCAAAAACAGCCGTTTCTGGAAATTTTCACGACGGCGATCCGGATCGGATTTACTGCGATCCGGATCGTCGTAACGAGATTGACGATTCCAGAAATCCAAGGGTTCGGGATCCGGATCGCAAGGTCCGATCCGGATCGTTCATGCAATTCAGCAAACTCCCATGTTCGGGATCCGGATCGGGATGGCCTAGTCCGGATTGAAATTGCCAATGAACAATCACCCTTCGGGATCCGGATTGCAAGGTCTGATCCGGATCCTGAACATGTCCCATGTCCAGTTTTTGATTTTTATGCAATTAAAAATTCTTCCAAGTGTTTCTACACTACAAGAAGTATTCGGATCACCAAAATCTTTAGTTAAACATACCTGATCCTTTTGAATTCTTCTTTCTTGAGATTGAGGTATATGATCCAAAGTTCTTTCATCTTCAATCTTCAAGACTTAACACTTTCACGAAATACGCCAACTCAAATTCCGTAACAATCTCCCCCTTTGGCGGTTTCGTGACAAAACACAAATCCACAAAAGAAAATTCAAAAAGATATTTTTGTTGCTATCACCATACAACAAAAATTTACAATGGAGATCCAAAATTTAAAAACATGAGATAAACTCCTAAAACAGACTCTAGACTTAGACATCTGGACTCTCTGCAAAAAGAAATCATTCTTGACAAAAGGAAATCGTTAGATACCTCAAGAATATTTAGCAATCAACACCTAGCAGAGATGAAGTTTATACTCATCATGACATTTAGTAATTCAGATATGTAATAAGATCAGAATCAACCAATGACATATCTTTTAAGCAATAAGATTCCAAATGTCATAACTTTGCTTTGTTAGTAATCAAACAACTTGTTAGTAATAATACATGCCCAAATAGTTAGTCGAATAGTTAGTAGGGACATGCAACAAATCACAAAATAAAAATCAAAAGTTGTAATACTTACCTTCCACCAAAGTCAAAGTTTGAGTTCGTTCAAAGTTCCAAACTTTCCACACAAAGTCAAAGTTTTCTCTTACTTTTCTCTTACTACTCTCTCTCTCCTCCCCTTTTTGTCACAAACAAAGCCAAAAATGTAGTCAAAACTACAAAGTTAAAGGAGAGAAAAGTTCCAATATCAAGAAAAACCTGAGAACTAAAGAAAATGAGAACACAAACTAAGTCCTAAAAAGTAAAATCCTGCACAAAAAGAAGTGTTTAATCCGAGGTGTCAGAACTGGTGCAACTGAGCTTGCTCAAAATCCCTTTGAGCAATTTTGATATATGTGAATACTTCTTCTTGATTTTCATATGCTCAGATGAAATGTGCCGAAGTTCTTTGGAGATCCTTTCTTGTTCAGCAGAGAGTTTTTGCTGCTCCTGACGAATGGATGCCAATGCATCTGTTTCTGAAGTCATCCTCTTGGAGGTTGATGGATTTTGCGTAGACGCAGATGGTGCATTCTGGCCCTCAATCCATGGAGATTTACTCTGTTGAACTTCAGAGAATGAGCGTGCTCTAGTACGAGGCTCATTAAGTAGAATGCCGCCTTCTTTGACATTCTTCCGTCTTGTGTATTGTTTCGTCGTTGAGCAGATTTCATTAGTCTTTTTGCCTTTCAAATATTTCTGTCTTCCTCATCAATTTTTGTTGATTTATCCTGAGGAATTCTTCCCATTCCTTTTCGTCAAAGTCTGAGCTGTCTTCATCCGCTTCTTTGTCTTGTCTCGAGTTGTGTCACCTGTTCCTCTTTGACAGTTGCACGCGTGTGCACCATTGTGACCAACAGCAATATGATCCAAGAGAAATCCATTGTTGAAAGTGCTTTGAGTTTAGAAAGTGTCCTGTGAAAACCAACTCAAGAACACATGAAAAATTATTAATTTTGAAAAATTTGAAAAATTGTACCCAAACAATCATAATCATGTAGAGAAGCTAAGAATCAAATTAGTTTTGCAAAAAGAATTTTAAAAATAGATCAATTCCATGATTTTCAAAAATTCCTCTTATATGCCCTAAAAAGAATTTTCAGAAATCGAAGCCCAAAAATTCGTTAATCAGGAGAAAACCCAGCATATAATCAAAACTAATCTACCCAGAGTTCTTATTTCAAAAGAAATTTGACCAAAAACCATTCACAAACGAAAAAGATCCATGATTTCTACTCACGTTTTGAGCAAATAAGAAAAACTGTGAAAAACGAGATTTTGATCAATAAAACTTACTTGGAATCGAAGAACTTGAGTTAGGAAAGCTCCAAGATGCAAGATTCTAGAGAGAGAAGCTCTAGAGACTTGAGAACAAAAGATTAGGGTAAAAGAAATCAAAACCCTTTCGTTCTATTAAAAACCCTAGCCGTGATCCGGATCGGATCGAGAATTTGATCCGGATCGGCTACCCGCAGGAAAAGCCTGCGTTCGGGATCCGGATCACTTGCCCGATCCGGATCGGCTCCAACTTTTTCTCAGAAAATTTAGAAAAATTCCATAAAATCCAGAAAAAGTATGTAAGCACTTTAGCATATCAACTTTAAACAAAAATCATCGTTTCATACAACAAGAAATAGATTATACTAAATCTATCAAAAATACTCAAAAATGAAACGAAAATTTATGGAAATTAAAACACTTAAAGTTGAACAACTTCAATCACATCTAACCTGATCTTATGCGTAATGCCTTTATCAAATCATCAATTTTGGTAAAGAAAATGAAATACAAAGATCAATAGATGTTTGAAATCCCAGATAAGTTAGATAATATATCTAGACAATCTGTTGAAGAGAGTGGCTCTTTGAGCATCTTTTATCAAAAATCCCACCTTATACCAACCATGAAATATGACTGAGTCAAGTATTTCAATATGCATTTCATCAACAATTTTTAAAACAAAAATTTGCTTTGCATACATGGGGTATTTTTTTTCTTTTCCCTCCATGTGGTGGTAGTTTTCACACTCCTCATTGGGATGTAACTCTTTCCACATCTTTTGAGCATTTTACTTTTCTTTGACTCCCCCTCAATTGGCTATCAATTATTTAATATATAAGGTATTCAACCAAAAATTGATCTCGCATTCATACTCGACTAAGCAATCAAATAAGATAATGACTATACCAAGAGATCATTGAGAGAGAAATTGACTTTGATCACTTAAAAGATGACTTAATTAACATAAATGATCATTGCAACATTGAAATATTATGATATCAAAAGCATAATAAATTTCTAAATGTGTGAAAAGATGCAATTAAAGTCAATTATGATTTATGCTCAATTAATGTCCTATGTACC
Organism: Tillandsia fasciculata; assembly: GCA_029168755.2. Taxonomy (NCBI): domain Eukaryota; kingdom Viridiplantae; phylum Streptophyta; class Magnoliopsida; order Poales; family Bromeliaceae; genus Tillandsia; species Tillandsia fasciculata. The sequence goes on from CM054936.1 coordinate 11,617,251, forward strand.
AACATAGATAAAGAACAAAACAAAACAAAAACAAAACCTAACCTAAGCAAAAGTTTCAAAAAGGTTATTTCAAGGAAAGCATGCCAATTGCTTTACGCAAGTGAATAAAACGTTTTTGATCCAAAGGTTTTGTTAAGATATCAGCTAATTGATCCTCAGTTGAAATATATGACAGTTGAAGAATATTTGATTCAACTAGCTCTCTAAGAAAATGATATCTAAGTTCAATATGTTTTGTTCTAGAGTGCAACACAGGGTTTTTGAAATGTTTATAGCACTAGTGTTGTCACAAAGAATGGTTACCGAAGATGCTGAAATCCGGAAGTCGCTCAACACGCTTTTCATCCAAATCAATTGGGTTGAACAACTTCCTGCTGAAATATACTCCGCTTCGGCAGTCGAGAGTGCTATGCAATTCTGCTTTTTACTGTGCCATGCAACAAGGCAATGGCCAAGATAGAAGCATGCACCAGTCGTGCTTTTTCGATCATCCACCGATCCAGCCCAATCGGCATCTGAGTATCCAACAATATCCAAACTTGTTCCCATAGGATACCAAATTCTGAAATTTACTGTTCCTTTGATGTACCGGATGATCCGTTTCACCGCTTTCAGGTGAACCTCCTTCGGTGCTGATTGATATCTCGCGCAAATCCCAACACTGAAGGATATATCCGGGCGACTAGCCGTGAGATACAGTAGACTTCCAATCATACTGCGATACAGTTTCTCGTCTACATTCTCACTATGTGATTCACTTCCAAGTCCCTTATGGCTAGTTCCCATTGGAGTCGGAAAATCCTTAGAATTTTCTAGATCAAACTTTTTGACCAACTCCATTGCATACTTGGATTGACACAAGTGAATACCTTCATCGTTTTGTTTAACTTGTAATCCAAGAAAATAAGTCAATTCGCCCATCATGGACATCTCAAATTCGCTTTCCATGGTCTCCGCGAATTTAGAAGCATCATTATCTCTTGTTGCGCCAAATACAATGTCATCGACATAGATTTGTGCTACAATGAAATTGTTTTGATAATGCTTCACAAAGAGAGTCCTGTCAGCTCCCCCTCGAGTATAGCCCTTTTCCAAAAGGTGCTTTGTCAACCTTTCGTACCATGCTCGCGGTGCTTGTTTCAGACCGTAAAGAGCCTTTTTCAGACGAAAAACATGGTTAGGTAGTTTATGGTCCACAAAACCTTTCGGTTGAGCCACATAAACTTCCTCATTTAAAAACCCATTTAAAAATGCGCTCTTAACGTCCATTTGAAATAATTTGATTTTAAAATGACAAGCTATCGCAAATAAGATACGAATGGACTCGAGTCTAGCTACAGGGGCGAAAGTTTCATCAAAGTCTATACCTTCTACTTGAGAGTAGCCTTGAGCAACTAGTCTTGCTTTGTTCCTGATGATAGTACCATCTTCATTTTTCTTGTTCTTGAAAATCCATTTGGTACCTATCACATTGTGTTGCTTCGGAGGCTTCGTTAATTCCCAGACTTTGTTTCGCTCAAATTGATGGAGCTCTTCCTGCATTGCTTCAATCCAGTAGTCATCCTGAAGAGCTTCATCAACATTCTTTGGTTCGATTAAAGATACGTAGCATGCGAATCCGCAAACCAATTGTCTCCGAGTTCTAACTCCTTCTTGTGGATCTCCAATGATGTTCGATTCAGGATGATCCTTGGAGATGCGTAACGTTTGAGGTAAGGGAGTAGTCGGAGGTACACGAGATGATTCCTGCACATCAGATAAACTTGAAGAACCGTTAGATGCATCATTATTATCGAAAGAATTGTTAGAAGAAGATGCATTAGCAGGTGTATCATCATCAAGAGAGATATCGAGGGTAGATTTTTCAGATTCAAAGTGAAAAGCTTCATCTACTTTAACATTTATCGATTCTACGATCGTCTTAGATTCTAAGTTAAAAACTCGATATGCTCTACTGTTTGTAGAATAACCTAAGAAAATCCCTTCGTCACTTCGAGAGTCAAATTTTCCAAGATTCTCGCGATCACGCAAAATAAAACACCGACTCCCAAAGATACGAAAATATTTGATGTTCGGTTTTCTACAAAACCATAGTTCATATGGTGTATTAAAGTCCCCGGGCGCAAATACACTCGATTAATTACATAGACAGCAGTGTTCACCGCTTCAGCCCAAAAATATAACGGTAGGTTCCGGCTATGAAGCATAACACGTGCCATCTCCTGTACGACCCTGTTTTTGCGCTCGACTACACCATTCTGTTGAGGTGTATAGGGTGCCGAGAATTCATGTTTAATGCCGTTTGAAGTGCAAAAATCAATGAATTTAGAATTTATGAATTCTCCACCTCTATCACTTCTAACACGAGTAATCTTTTCATTCTTTTCAATCATAATACGATGGCAAATCTCGTGAAAAGAATCAAAAGTATCAGCTTTCTCTTTTAAAAATGCTACCCAAGAATATCTAGAGAAATCATCAACCAATAAGAAAATATACCATTTACCTCCCAAGGATGGTTGACGAGTTGGCCCCATTAAGTCCATGTGTAAAAGTTCCAAAGGCCGTTTTGTACCTATGTGGTTCAAGTTCTTGTGTGCAGTCCTAGACTGTTTTCCCTTTTGGCAACCGCCACACACAATGTTTTGTTCAAAAGAAAGTTTAGGAACCCCCTTGACCACATCTTTGTTTGAAATTCTAGCAAGTTCCTTAAAGTTTATGTGACCTAGCCTTTCATGCCAAAGAGTTTCATTTTTCAAAGAAGCTAGGTTACATTTTTCAGAAATTTTATGAGGAACTACATAACAATTGTTTTCTGATCTAACCCCTTTTAAAAAGAAAACATGGTTCTTGTCAGTTACAGTACATTCATCAGATGAAAAATTAACTGAATAACCATTGTCACAAAGTTGACTTATGCTTATGAGGTTAGTCTTAAGGCCATTAACAAATAACACATTATTTAGAACCGGGCCATCCGGAATAGCGATAGTTCCTTTTCCAACAATCTTGGAAGACCGACCATCTCCGAAAACAACAAGTCCTCCGGAGATTTTCTCAAAGGTTTGAAAACAGTTTTTGTCACCGGTCATATGACGGGAACACCCGCTATCCAGATACCAAGACGAACTATCATATGCATGCAAGAATATTGGTAACAAGACAAGGGAAAATTTCACCTTTGCGCACCCAAACCTTTTTGGAATGCGTCGGTAATGGTCGTGAAGTTACTCGCCTAGGTGAAAGCGTCTTGTTGAAGAATTGCTGCTCCTTGATGATGTCGTCTTGAGCGGTGAACTACCAAGGCTCTTTTCCTTCAAAGTTTGCATTGATTTCTGAGGAATCACCTTTTGGTAGTCATTGCAAGAGGTGCTTGAGGTGTGCGTTTGGCTCCCGTCTTGCAATTTCTCCTTATGTGCCCTGAAATGCCACAACGAAAACATACCTTAGTTCTTGACGATCCCGAGGAGGATGAGTAGGCTTGTTGTCGTTGCTTGTCGTGAATTCCGGTGTCGGAGGAGGAGATACCGACTGAGGCACAAAAACTGTCCCACTCGAACTTGGAATGTCTCCAGTTTGAGTGTATCCGAGGCCGAACTTATTTGTTTGACCAAGACCAAGAAGTCTATCCAACTTACTCCTTCCAGAAGAGAATCGCTTTAAGTCATCCTTTAGTTGGAGAATGGTCTTGTCATTTCCATTTTATCCTGTCGAGCCTCGTCGTAGAGCTTTGAGAAATAATTCGCTTTATCCACCAATTTCTCATGTTCTTTCTCAAAAAGCTCATTTTTCTCTTGAAGGGAAACATTTGCTTTGACTAAGATTATCCCTTTCCACTTCAAGAGCGTTTGAGAGAGAAGATGCCCTTTTTGCTTCTTCTTCGAGATCCTGCAATCTCCCTCTCAAACTCCGGTTTTGCTTTGCCAGTTTCTTTGAATCCCTCAAAAGCTTATGGTAGGCAAGAGCAAAATCTTCACCTTCAGAATTGCTCGATTCGTTGTCCGTAGCGTTCTTTTCAACAGGGAGGAGTTGGACAAGGAATCGGAGGTACTTGCCATCAAGCACATGAAGGGTGAAGAGGTGGACGCGTGGAATGCTGTCGCGTTGTCTTCTTCATCACTTGAGGATGACTCATTTGACGTTGAGTTGTCATCCCAAGTAACGACTTGCATCGCTTTCTTCTTTGCCGGATTCTTGTTGGGACACTCCGTTGCAATGTGGCCGTAGCCTCGACATTTGAAGCACTGTACTTGTCCCTCTGAACTTTTCTTATCCTTTGAGAAGTTCTCTTGCTTTCTTGACTTGTAACTTGAAGAACCCTTGCCTTTCTTCGACTTTCCGAAGGATGGAGTTTTGCTTGGATTACCCCTTCGAAAGTTGCGGCGAAACTTCCTTGTCAAGAGAGCGAGCTGCTTCTCAAAGTCCTCCATAGATAGGTTCTCGTCATCGTCCGAGGAGGATGAATCCGCGTCTTCTTCCTTAGTTGTTTTCAATGCATAACCTGAAGACTTAGAAGAGGATGCCTTTCCAGAAGAATAGTTAGTAGGAAATGTCATTTCATAAGTTTGTAAAGCACCAACTAATTCTTCTACACGCATTTCGTCCGGGTGTTTAATTGTTTCAATGGCTGCGACCTTCGGGCGAAATCGTTCAGGAAGAGTTCTTAAAATCTTTCTTACAACTTTAAATTCTGGAATCTTCTCTCCCAAGTTAGCACATGAGTTTACGATGTCTTGCAATCGTGTGTAATAGTCAGTGAAAGATTCATTTTCTGCCATAGAGATAGAGTCAAACTTGCTCGTAAGCATTTGCAGTTTCTGAATCTTCACAAGGTTAGTTCCCTCATGCGTAACTTGAAGAACATCCCAGATTTCTTTCGCAGTCTCACATGCCGAGACGCGAGAGAACTCTGTTTGTGACAAGGCATTAAATAGAGCATTAATTCCTTTGCCATTGTAAGAAGATGAATCTATCTCTTCCTTGGTCCATTTCGACCTAGGTTTTAAGGTGCGAACATCAGAAATAATTTCAGTTGGATTAGACCATCCTAATTCAATTGATTGCCACACCCTTTCGTCGATGGAAATTAAAAAGGCTTTCATCCGTACTTTCCAGTACGTATAATTTGTTCCATCAAAGAATGGGGGTCTATTGATGTTTCCACCTTCAACCATTGTTTACAACCCTATTCCCGCTCTGATACCACTTGTTGGGTTATATATAATGGATCTAAATAGAGAAAAAAACACCTAGAGGGGGGTGAATAGGTGTAAACAATAAACACTAAAAAAATCATTGTGCAATAAAACCCAATGCGGAAATAAAAGAACACGCAAGATTTTTACGTGGAAAAACTCCAAACCGGAGTAAAAAACCACGGGACCGATAACACGGCGAAATCCACTAGAATTAACACACGTACAAGGTGATATAACGTACTCACAGACGACTCAACCTTTTACCATACGCTCCTAGTAGATCTTCTCCGCTCGCTCCACGACGCTTCTCGAATCCACGATCTGCGCCCAACGCTGAATCCACAGCGTCCAACGTCGAGTCCACGACGTCCGACCGAATCCACGGTCTTCACCCAGTAGCACGCTTCGAATCCACGAACGTACCTCGCTCCGAATCCACGAGAGCGGTTGCACCTTGAATCCACAAGGCCACGCGAGTCCACGCGCCGATTTGGGGTAAATCGTTGTTTTTGGGTGGTGATGATCCGCCGAATACTTAGATTAGAAATAGATCGGAAATACCATCTAAGTATTCATTGATTTGATTCTACTCAAAATCTGAGTTTGGAAAACCTAGAATCAAATCAATCAATATAGATGAAGAAACATAGAATAAATCTATTGATTTCCTTTCTTCTCTATATGTGGATCTTTCTCTTTCGGCTTATTTTTCTATTAAGCCCCGTTTTTTTTTATGCCCTAGAAATGAATAAAGGGTCTTTTTATAGGTTAGAAACCATTGGAAGAAGATAAGGATCAAAAACAAACCGTTTCTGGAAGTTTTCATGACGGCGATCCGGATCGTCGTAACGAGATTGACGATTCCAGAAATCCAAGGGTTCGGGATCCGGATCACAAGGTCCGATCCGGATCGTTCATGCAATTCAGCAAACTCCCATGTTCGGGATCCGGATCGGGATGGCCTAGGATCCGGATTGAAATTGCCAATGAACAATCACCCTTCGGGATCCGGATTGCAAGGTCTGATCCGGATCCTGAACATGTCCCATGTCCAGTTTTTGATATTTATGCAATAAAAAATTCTTCCAAGTGTTTCTACACTACAAGAAGTATTCGGATCATCAAAATTCTTTAGTTAAACATACCTGATCCTTTTGAATTCTTCTTTCTTGAGATTGAGGTATATGATCCAAAGTTCTTTCATCTTCAATCTTCAAGACTTAACACTTTCACGAAATACGCCAACCCAAATTCCGTAACACATTTCACACTTTTGGCACAGTTCCCGAGGCCTCTTTGACCCCCCTTTTTGTTGTGGTAGTTTCTGGACAGCATCGACTTCTCCGATTTTTATCTTGGCGTAGGAGCATCAGATCGAGGCGTTTAAAGAGTCGATTTCGATCTACTTGTCGCAAGGAACGCAACCGTAATTTTTATAGATTTTTTTGAGCACTATACAGAGGTGAAAAACTCCTCTTTTTCCGTGCTATTTGAAAAACAGCAAAAGCTGTGTTTTTACAAATACCATATTTACACCTTGTGCAATGTGTGTTGCTGTAGGGCACCGTTTTCGGCAGACAGCAGTTTTAGGGGACTGTGGACTATTTGGGTGTGGTTTGAGCTGCTCGAGGTGGGCGGTTGTTGCTTACCTCATTTTTGACAAGCTCACTGGGATTATTAGAACTCCCCTAAAATTAAATATGATAATTGACGAGAACCCTACATATGACCCCACAGATAACTTATTTTGGGGCACTGTGATTGGGACGAATTCCCCTAAAAAAATTAATGTGGCAATTGATGCTCTATCTGAGAACCATACATATGACCCTACAAATTAAATGACAGCTCATTGATGATAAATTGGGACACTATAGTTGGGACAGATGCTATAATTAAATGACAGCTCATTGATGATAAATTGGGACACTATGGTTGGGACAAATGCTATAATCTCGTATACAAATAACTTTACAGTAAATCAATTTTTTTAAAAAATAAATATTTAACACCTTTCTACAGCTTTTAAAAAAGGTACAATTGCATGCTTGCTTGGACATGTAGTTAGCCACTATTTATTGCTACACTATCATATTGGGACTTGACATGTTTTATTACTCTCCTTTGCATTCAGATGCTTGTTGCTCGAGTATGAGCAGGGATTTGGGATAGTGTAGTCGAGATTGTACTAGATTGTGGACTTGTGGGGTATTACGGTGACCGCGGACAGTAGGCGGTCGTCCGGATGTTTATCCTTGCATCAGATTGGGGTTGAGTTTGGTTTATTTTTGCATCAGCTGGGGATTGGTTTTCAGTAGTGGATGGAGTTTCCCACTTTGATCATAGTCATGATCCAGTCCTACTATTGTGAGACATTGATTACAGAGATGCTTGATACAGAGATACTTTACTCGTGTGGGTCGCTCCCCTCGAGTGCCACTCCGGAGTAGGCTTTTGGCCGTGCCGGGTGCCGGTCAGTTGGTGAGTTGTGAGTGATGACAGAGCAGGCCGTGCCGGGTGCCGGTCAGTTGGTGAGTTGTGAGTGACAGCAGAGCAGGCAGTACCGATCGTGTATCGGATGATGGATTGGGTTATTTTGGGCAGTTTCTGTTTACTGATGCATGCATACAGTTTTATAGCCAGTACCGCATTAGAGGCATATTAGTGGTAGTTTTTCTATTTTAGCATCTTATGTACCTTACCACTTCATCTTTTTCCCTTTGCCTCTAGTAGTCCTAGTGGGTGCGTCAGAGTTGAGGTTTTACCCACTAGGGGAGGCTACTGGTTTATCCGGTAGTTCTCACCCCCATTGTTATTTTCTGTTTCTTTCTCTTTCCCTTTATTTTGCAGACTCGTCTGCGGGAGCTGCTAGGCCATCGGCAGCTGATCGAGGTAAGGGGATCGCTGAGTAGATAGATCTCCTGTGAGACTGAGAGCTGCTAGATAGATGCTGTACCCTTCACTCAGACTGTGGTATTCTCCTTGTATTTTGGGTCTGGCTTTCGCCAGCTGGTTGTACTATTTTGGTGAGCTGGGAGATTATTGTACTTATTACAGCTTTATTTTTAGTTCCAGTTTGAGATACCATGTGGTTCTTCTATTTCAGCTCTATATTATGCTCTTTTATGGTTATATTATATCTGAGCAGGTTACCAGCGCTTCGTGTACGTGGAAAATTTCGTGTGCACGGCGGATCTGTAGACGAGCCCGGGTTCTGGTTTACACCCGGGGCGTGACAATACTACCCATGTCTGAAAATGTAAGGTCGTTTAATTCATCACGATCGCCAAGTCCTACTCCTCTGGGCCCAAATTTCAAAGCTAGTGGGAGTGGATCGGGGCATAGCTCTGCGGGAAAAAGGCCTCGACGTCGATCAACTAGCCAGCGTAGAAATGTTCCATCCACTGGGGGCCGAAGGCAAAAGGATGAAGGCACAAGTGACACCTTCGCAGAAATGGTGAAAATTGGAAAACAAAAGCTTGATCTAATCTGTCAAATGTACCAATTTGAAATTACCAATCGTGGCAATATCGCGACGATCGAGTAGTGTATGGGCCGAGTATACTCTTTATACGAAATTACAAATGAGAGGGTATGGGCAGCCGTAGTGGCTTTAAAAGATGACAAGAATAGGCAATTATTCATGACGATGAACAACAAGCTTGCCATTATGTGGATCGATCGACAAGTAGCGAAAGAAAATGTTTTGTTTAGACAGTTCTTCCCAGAAATGTAAAATTCTATTAACTTTGTGGTGCTTTCCATTATGCTGAAAACTAGTATTCAGGAATGTAATATCTTAGTTACTTTGTGGCGATTGCTTTTTATGTTGAAAACTAGTAGGTAGAATTGTAATATTGTAGTAACTGTGTGGTGCTTTATTTCATTTTGAAAATTTGTATATGGAAATTCTAATATTGTAGTAACTTTGTGGTGGTTTAATTTATAATGAAAACTAGTATGTTTTATATTGGAGAGCCGTTATGTTGTATGTTGTATGTTGTATGTTGTATCATTGTAGTGTTGTATTAATTTATGAAAAAGATAATTAGATATTGTTAGTTGTACTATTAAATTCCTCGTAGTAGTTTGAATTAATATTAAGTTCTATAAAGAAATGATCAATGTCTATATACTGCAACATATTGCTTTAATACTACAATCTCTTTGCAGAGATAATGAATGCTTCATCTAATCGCAAAAAATTTTCATTCGCACTCGTTGCAAATATACTGACGATATTAGATGAGGATGACGATTATTGGGATGAAGTCTATGCGATGCTATATGCTCAAGGCTATCTAACATCTGTTAATTCAATCACGGGACAACCATGTCGAACCCGACCATTTAGTGGACATCAATTTATTGGTGATATATTGAATGGTCATCCAGACCGTGGAGCATTTCAGAATGACGACTACCACATTCATTACTCTACGAGATGAGCTCGTTGGAAAGGGACTTATAAGTAGCTCAAGAAATATCACAGTTGATTAACAGCTTGGAATATTTCTTTTTTGTATTGGCCACGGTGTTGCGAATAGGGTGCTCACCGAAACATTCCAACATTCAAGGGAGACAATTAGCAGATATTTTAATAGGGTACTGCAGGCCATCGTTATGTTAAAAGATGAATATATCACTCAACTGACAAGCAACAGTGAAGTTCATCCGCGGATCTCAGATAATACAAATTTCCATCATTTCAAGGTAATGTATTAATTTTATATGATTGGTATTTTATACAATTAATATTGAGTATTATCAAGGATAACTTACAAAGGGAGTTATTAAATCGGTGCGGTTGATGGGATCCATATTTCGGTGGTTGTCAAGTTCAGCGACCAAGCACGTTTTCGGTGTCGGAAAGGGTTTACATCACAAAATGTGATGGCTGCGGTCAACTTTGATCATCAATTTTTTTTTGTTTGCACTGGGTGGGAAGGATCCACTGCTGATATGCGAATTCTTAGATGGGCGTGTGAAAGTGGCGGTTTCATAGTACCGGAAGGTATAAAAAAAAACCTGACAATTCACTATATTATAGTTATCATTTTTAATACTTATAAAATTACAGTATCACTTCATGTTATATTGTGTCATTAACAGAAAAATTTTACTTGGTTGATTCTGGGTACGCAAACACCGACAGATTTCTGGCGCTGTATAGAGGCGAGCGCTATCATATCAGCCAATTTGATAGTAACGCACGTAGTCGGGTACATCGCAGTCCGTGAGATCTTTATAATCATCGGCATGCCCAATTACGAAATGTAGTGGAGAAAACATTCAGGATATTGAAAAGGCGATTTAAGATTTTAAATATTGCAACACCATTCCTGTTTAAGGTGCAATGTCTTATTGCTATGGCTTGCTGCGTCATCCATAATTTTATTCGTAAAAATCAGGGTAGTTATAGATATTTCAATGATTTAGTTGACCAACCTGCTACCGTTGTGGAAGAGGATGATGGAGGTATTTCATTTCCTGGTGCTTCATTGCCCGGTGCATCAGACTCACGACGGAGTGACGCCATTCGAACTTATATTACTGTCACGCCCCGAGTTTAAAAAGCAGGTCTGAAATTTTTTTTTTTAAATCAGAGTTTGCAAAACAGGCGTAACAGACCGCCACACATATAGGAAACTCTCTGTTCCGTGAACAGAGACTCCCCTATATATGCACGGCTAAGCTAGTAATCAGCAACAGATATCTCAGTACAACTACTACTCTACTCAGCAGGAAATAGTTTAAAATCTCTTATTACATCAATGTTTTAATATCTAAATCAATTAGAACTGGAATAAAATGCAGAAATAAAAAAAAATCTAAGTAAATCATCACGGATATCTATCATCTCTGTCTAGAATCATGGGGACAGCTCTACCGTGACAGGCTCACTGGATCGTCCCGATATCTCCCCACCCGACGGACCTGAAAAATGGTCACCCAGGGGGTGTGAGATACACTGTACATGTATCCCAGTGGGCACGACGAGCCGAGGATCAGCTAATCGTACCTACTGGGTACTAAAATCTGCGGATAGTAAGAATCAATAGGAAAAGCTGAAAACGTAAATATCTACTAATAATCAGAATCCACAGATAGGCTAACTAAGCAGGTAATCAACCATAAAGACTACAGATAAGAAATGCTGTAAATCAGGATATGTCAGTGATAGTCAATCATAAGAGCAGTAGATCATATATGCTGGAAATCAAAGGTATCTATGATAATCATGCATAAGGAACTGCGGTGATCAAAGTATGTCTACCAACTGATACTGAAAATAAACTGAGCAGTAATGCGTCAATAAGGAGCTAACAAACATCCAATCAAAAGTCACCATATCGGTCCCCAAGACCTCAGGGATATCTCGCCAAACCTGGCACCAACCTGGCTGACATACTCCGGCACCCTCGGGCACTAACCTGGGAGTCGATACTCCGGCACCCTTGGGCACTAACCTGGGAGTCACGGGTCGTACACTTGACCACTTTACCGGTAAAGAACATCTACACGGGTAGCTACTCCGCTGATGTTCGTGAAGTACAGCAGTGCGGGCAAATCATAATGATCAATCTCACGGTCTAATGACCGGGTAGTCGGCAACATGCCGAGATCCCAACAGGGAATCATCTGTCTGTATCTGTCAATCAGGATCAATCGATCATGTATATCAAGGGGTATCTATCAATCAGGATCAATCAGTCATGCATATCGACGTATATCCAGGGATATCTCAATGACGGAAATCAATGAGTAAAATCGAATCATGGGTCATATCGATCAAATCAATAAGCTAATAAACAGGTATATGCAATCATAGTGTGTCTCGAGTCGATCAAGATCTATCAGGAAGATGCAGTCATCATAGATCATATAGGTCAAGTCAATAAGCTAATAAACAGGTAGATAAATCGGTCAAGACCTATATCACTCAATCAGAAGGATCATGTAGATAAAATCAGCAGGCTAGTCAATGATAGGTAAAATCATCAGGGCTAAACAATAACAGGTGTCCGACTGGACTTAAGCAACCAGAGGGCCAAAAAGCTGAGGCCCGGTTCGAAAGTAACCCACCTGGACGACGGCAGATTCCTCGAACTCCCGAGCTGCTACTGGGAGGCTGGTGCTGAAGAACTGGGCCCTGTATAAAGAGATATGATCAGTAAATAATTCACACAACCCTTTCCCGACGGCGTTACACTAACGGAACGTTTAAACGGGTCAAATCGGTCATTTTGTCAGTCGATATCTGATTCCTAGTCAACGAGGACCACCGGAATCCTAATAAGATGGCCAGGTAGTGCGTAATACTGTCTAAGGGCAGCCCGGATATTTATTTTGCAAGTTGGTCCATAGTGTATTCAAAATTGCATACTTATCTTTTAGTGACTTACTGTTTTAGCTCGTTCTTAAGATCCGGGGGTCCAACGACGACGCCGTAAGTGCCAGCGCGTCACGTTTGATGCGACGGACCCCGTGCTCATAATCTTGGGTCAGCGCGAAACCCCAGGGCAAAGTTAGCCTTTTAACTCGCGATATTGGACACAGTGTTTTGCCCCGTTCTCGCAATCCGGGACTCCGACGACGACGCCGTAAATTCCAGCGGGTTCGTTACGTCGAGACGGAGCCCGTGCTCACGGGGTTTGATCGACACGGATCCCGAGTTAAAAGTTGGCCCATGATGTATTAGGGTTCAATAAACCATTATGCAATAACTTACTACATACATGATCTGAGCAAGAGTTAACTGGAGCATGGGGTTACTGTTGCATAAAGGAGTGTAGTGCTCACCTGCGGGTTGCCGGAGACTGGCCGGAAAAGTGGCCGGAGCAACACCCAAGTTTGGATCTGGGCTCGGTTTGGAATTCTTGGAGCAGCTCTGACCCAGACCTGGACTCAAGACAAGCATCAGCATTAGGACCCTCCCAGAAGGTTCTGGGTCCATGCGGGGTCGAGCCCCGGCGGCCGGAGGTGGCGGCGGCCGGAGACAAGCCCGGAATGGTGCTCTCGGGTGCAAGATATGAGGCTCGGTTACAGGGGCTAACTAGGCCCAAAATAAAATGATGGGATGCTTATAAATGGTGTCTGGATCTTACCTGTGCGGTTGGCCGGAGGCCGAGTCGCCGGGGATCGCCGGAGATGAAACCCGATAGCAACTCGGGTGCAACTGTGGTGGCAAGAAACCCGACGTCAAGATCCTCATGCAACGCGATGGAATGACTCTAGAGGGTCATAGACACCTACCCGAGTGATTCCCGGCGGCTGAGGAGCGCCGGCGAGGCGGCGCTGCGAAGCTCCGGCGAAGCTCGGAGGAGCTCTAATGGCGGATTCCGGCCGGGGGACTCCGGGCCGGAGCAGCTTGGGTCAACATGGTCCACGTGGTGCCAGGACTCTTCTGGTGAGGTTGGCCGGCGACAGAGGGCCGCGGCGGCGCCGGACGGCCAACGGCGGAAGATGTTCAAGAAAACGGCTTTCTAGGGCACACCCGATCGTGCCCGATCTGGATCAGATCACCCTCCAACCTCGTGGACGTGCCACAGTCGACGAGAGGAGGCGATCCAACGGTGCTGATCGCACGGTTGACGGCCGGATAACGGCGGCGCAAGGGCTTGGTCCAAAACGATAATTTTCCGGCCGACGAGGCTTCCGCCGGCGATCGGGACGACGGCCGAGGCTCGGGCTTCACCATATGAATCACCTTAACGTCAGGAGCGCACGGGACATACCCAAAACCCAAGACCAAGAGAAAGGGTCCAAGATCTCACCTTCGCCGGAAAGTTGAGGAAGAAGGTTGCTCCCGTGGTGGCGCACGGCGGCGGCGGCGCTCGGGTGCACCTCCACACGGCTTCTGCTATAGAAGGGACCCTACAAGTGGGTTCCTAATCGCTCAAAGCTCTCCCGGGCACCCTCCTTTACCAGCACCCGAGAGGGAAGGGCTTCTTGAAGTCTCTCCTCACCGGCGGCTGGGGAGGCGGCGGCCGGTGCGGCTGGGTCCGAGGAGAGCGGCAGAGGAGAGGAGGTGGTTGCAGAAGCGGCTGGGGCTTGGCTTTAGGGTTTCTTGGAAAAACCCTAGCTTGGGTATAGAGATCTATATATAGGGTTTGCTACAATCGCAATGTAGTCCCTCTACACTTGGTATTCTAACCTAAGTCCTCCACAAAAGTTTAGTCTTGCACTTAGGTCCCTCCACATGCAGTGGCACGCTTTTCGAGGCAACTTATATAGGGTTTTAAGTGCAAAATTCGCATTTTTCGACGTATTTCGCGCTTTTCGAGATCCCAGAGTCGTCAAACAGAATTTTCGACAGCGCCATTGCGTCCAGAACGTCGAAAATAGCTAGAATTGACTACTCGAATCACTACCTTAGGAATCCAGATAGTAAATTGGCCAACGTTGGCGCGAGAGGGATTAAAAACTAGGGTTTACTGTTCACTGTACCCGCGACCTTAGTCGCGGGTCCCGCCGGCTTCAACGTCGATTTCTGGAAGATCCGACCGTCAGATCTGAACAAGTTGAATATGGTTTTCACTCGGTTTGACGAGACGGTCGCACTCGCGGTCTCCGATCTTCGAGATCTGTTCTGGATTGAAAAGCGACATTTCTGGCCCACTAACTGTGCAAAATACACTGCAGGAAAGGAGCACTATTGCTATTTGAGCCATATATGATCTAGATTCAACTTGACTCAAATCAATTTCATTTATTTATTTATTTACAAAAATTCAAGTTCTTACATCTCTCCCACCAAAAAGGAAGTTTCGTCCCTGAAACTTAACAAAATATTACTCTCGTCTTTCAAATCATCCAAAGACCCTTATTATTACAGCCCTCAGCAAAAAACCTAAGCATCCGACGGGCCTTTTCCCAACGGATCCTCCCGTTGGGTTAAGGCAAAGACCCGTCCTCCCGAGACTTGGCGCGACCCCTCAGTTTGTCGCGGAGGTGGAGGACGACTAGATGCTGCCATACTTTGCATAGAATTTGATGGCCTAGCAGCAATTGGCGGCACCGACAACGCCGGCTGGGTCGGTGCAGATTTTTGAGGGCAGTTGGCCGAAATATGTCCAGGCTGGCCGCAGTAGTAGCATCGGCCATGACGTTGGTCGCAGACGTGGGCTCGGTGAGTACCCCCGCAAAAGACGCACGGTAGGGGTGGCTTCGCCCTCTTGTTCTGATTTGCATGCCCACCGCCGTTTCCTGGATGTGCCCTCTTCTTGCCCTTATCCTTGTCCTTGTCCTTGTCCTTGTCCGCTGCATTCCGCTCGGCGCGGGACATCTTGATCTCCGCCTCGATCGCCAGACACCGCTCCACACAGTTATCGAAGTCTGTGGAGAGGTGTGACGCGAGGTGTCGACGGATCTCTGTCCTCAAACCCTGTGAAAATAGGCGTACCTTCCGACGTTCCTCGCGCACCGCCTGGGGCACCAGGTCGGCGATGCGCAGGAACTCCTGCTCGTAGTCTCGGACGCTCAGGTCGCCCTGTTTGATCGTCTCCAGATCGCGTTCGAGACCCTCCTTCGTGGTCTCATTTAGGTAATGATGGTACAGGGCGGCTTTAAAGTCTTCCCAGGTAAGATCGGCTGGGCCCGGGAAGTAGCGAGCTCGATGTTGTCTCCACCATTTAGATGCCCGGCCATCCAAGCAATGAGCAGCAATGTGGACTTTGTCGCGGTCCTCGGTGTAGGCATCTTGAAAAAGTTTCTCCATATGGTCGATCCAGAGCTCGACCGCCCAGTGGTCCACATCCTTGCCGTCGAAGGTCTGCGGCTTGAACTTTTTAAACTCTAGCAAAGCCGCCTTCGCTCGGGCCCTCTCTGCCCGATCGGCCTCAGTATCTGCCGCAGGACCAACAGCGGGAGCGACGGAACGAGAGGAAACGAACGTGGTGGAAGCAGAGGCATCTAGAGCTGCAGCAACTCCCGGTACCGCTCTAGAGGCTGCGGCAGGGAGTGGAGCTGACATGGGCCCCGCTGGTGGTGGTACGGGGTCTATCTGTGGCTCAGCAACAACCGGTGCAGCAGGGGGTGCAACCGGTGGTGTGACCTCAGGTACAGGTGGAGGAGCAGGCGGGGCAGGAGTGGAAGGGCCAGCAGGCTGCTGCTGTATGAACTGCTGAAACATCCCGGCTAGAGTCGCCATCTGGGCCTCCAGCCGGTCCATGCGGCCCTGATCAACAGGCTCGCTCGATGTGCTAGGGGGTCGGCCTACTCCACGACCCGTGCCCCGTCCCCGTCCACGACCTGGAGTACGAGCCATAGCTGCAATACAGAAGCAGGTCAGAAACAGACTCTGACAATACCTTGAGTTTCTAACCCTTAAACTCGACATACCCAGCGCTCTCGCGTGACAAGTCATCCTAGGGTTCATCCTAACCAGTTCCTAATCATCTTTCCCTAGGTACCGTGTACCTATGGCTCTGATACCATCTAATCTGTCACGCCCCGAGTTTAAAAAGCAGGTCTGAAATTTTTTTTTTTAAATCAGAGTTTGCAAAACAGGCGTAACAGACCGCCACACATATAGGAAACTCTCTGTTCCGTGAACAGAGACTCCCCTATATATGCACGGCTAAGCTAGTAATCAGCAACAGATATCTCAGTACAACTACTACTCTACTCAGCAGGAAATAGTTTAAAATCTCTTATTACATCAATGTTTTAATATCTAAATCAATTAGAACTGGAATAAAATGCGGAAATAAAAAAAAATCTAAGTAAATCATCACGGATATCTATCATCTCTGTCTAGAATCATGGGGACAGCTCTACCGTGACAGGCTCACTGGATCGTCCCGATATCTCCCCACCCGACGGACCTGAAAAATGGTCACCCAGGGAGTGTGAGATACACTGTACATGTATCCCAGTGGGCACGACGAGCCGAGGATCAGCTAATCGTACCTACTGGGTACTAAAATCTGCGGATAGTAAGAATCAATAGGAAAAGCTGAAAACGTAAATATCTACTAATAATCAGAATCCACAGATAGGCTAACTAAGCAGGTAATCAACCATAAAGACTACAGATAAGAAATGCTGTAAATCAGGATATGTCAGTGATAGTCAATCATAAGAGCAGTAGATCATATATGCTGGAAATCAAAGGTATCTATGATAATCATGCATAAGGAATTGCGGTGATCAAAGTATGTCTACCAACTGATACTGAAAATAAACTGAGCAGTAATGCGTCAATAAGGAGCTAACAAACATCCAATCAAAAGTCACCATATCGGTCCCCAAGACCTCAGGGATATCTCGCCAAACCTGGCACCAACCTGGCTGACATACTCCGGCACCCTCGGGCACTAACCTGGGAGTCGATACTCCGGCACCCTTGGGCACTAACCTGGGAGTCACGGGTCATACACTTGACCACTTTACCGGTAAAGAACATCTACACGGGTAGCTACTCCGCTGATGTTCGTGAAGTACAGCAGTGCGGGCAAATCATAATGATCAATCTCACGGTCTAATGACCGGGTAGTCGGCAACATGCCGAGATCCCAACAGGGAATCATCTGTCTGTATCTGTCAATCAGGATCAATCGATCATGCATATCAAGGGGTATCTATCAATCAGGATCAATCAGTCATGCATATCGACGTATATCCAGGGATATCTCAATGACGGAAATCAATGAGTAAAATCGAATCATGGGTCATATCGATCAAATCAATAAGCTAATAAACAGGTATATGCAATCATAGTGTGTCTCGAGTCGATCAAGATCTATCAGGAAGATGCAGTCATCATAGATCATATAGGTCAAGTCAATAAGCTAATAAACAGGTAGATAAATCGGTCAAGACCTATATCACTCAATCAGAAGGATCATGTAGATAAAATCAGCAGGCTAGTCAATGATAGGTAAAATCATCAGGGCTAAACAATAACAGGTGTCCGACTGGACTTAAGCAACCAGAGGGCCAAAAAGCTGAGGCCCGGTTCGAAAGTAACCCACCTGGACGACGGCAGATTCCTCGAACTCCCGAGCTGCTACTGGGAGGCTGGTGCTGAAGAACTGGGCCCTGTATAAAGAGATATGATCAGTAAATAATTCACACAACCCTTTCCCGAC
Organism: Tillandsia fasciculata; assembly: GCA_029168755.2. NCBI lineage: Eukaryota > Viridiplantae > Streptophyta > Magnoliopsida > Poales > Bromeliaceae > Tillandsia > Tillandsia fasciculata. Next base: position 11,635,543 of record CM054936.1, read on the forward strand.
GGCGTTACACTAACGGAACGTTTAAACGGGTCAAATCGGTCATTTTGTCAGTCGATATCTGATTCCTAGTCAACGAGGACCACCGGAATCCTAATAAGATGGCCAGGTAGTGCGTAATACTGTCTAAGGGCAGCCCGGATATTTATTTTGCAAGTTGGTCCATAGTGTATTCAAAATTGCATACTTATCTTTTAGTGACTTACTGTTTTAGCTCGTTCTTAAGATCCGGGGGTCCAACGACGACGCCGTAAGTGCCAGCGCGTCACGTTTGATGCGACGGACCCCGTGCTCATAATCTTGGGTCAGCGCGAAACCCCAGGGCAAAGTTAGCCTTTTAACTCGCGATATTGGACACAGTGTTTTGCCCCGTTCTCGCAATCCGGGACTCCGACGACGACGCCGTAAATTCCAGCGGGTTCGTTACGTCGAGACGGAGCCCGTGCTCACGGGGTTTGATCGACACGGATCCCGAGTTAAAAGTTGGCCCATGATGTATTAGGGTTCAATAAACCATTATGCAATAACTTACTACATACATGATCTGAGCAAGAGTTAACTGGAGCATGGGGTTACTGTTGCATAAAGGAGTGTAGTGCTCACCTGCGGGTTGCCGGAGACTGGCCGGAAAAGTGGCCGGAGCAACACCCAAGTTTGGATCTGGGCTCGGTTTGGAATTCTTGGAGCAGCTCTGACCCAGACCTGGACTCAAGACAAGCATCAGCATTAGGACCCTCCCAGAAGGTTCTGGGTCCATGCGGGGTCGAGCCCCGGCGGCCGGAGGTGGCGGCGGCCGGAGACAAGCCCGGAATGGTGCTCTCGGGTGCAAGATATGAGGCTCGGTTACAGGGGCTAACTAGGCCCAAAATAAAATGATGGGATGCTTATAAATGGTGTCTGGATCTTACCTGTGCGGTTGGCCGGAGGCCGAGTCGCCGGGGATCGCCGGAGATGAAACCCGATAGCAACTCGGGTGCAACTGTGGTGGCAAGAAACCCGACGTCAAGATCCTCATGCAACGCGATGGAATGACTCTAGAGGGTCATAGACACCTACCCGAGTGATTCCCGGCGGCTGAGGAGCGCCGGCGAGGCGGCGCTGCGAAGCTCCGGCGAAGCTCGGAGGAGCTCTAATGGCGGATTCCGGCCGGGGGACTCCGGGCCGGAGCAGCTTGGGTCAACAAGGTCCACGTGGTGCCAGGACTCTTCTGGTGAGGTTGGCCGGCGACAGAGGGCCGCGGCGGCGCCGGACGGCCAACGGCGGAAGATGTTCAAGAAAACGGCTTTCTAGGGCACACCCGATCGTGCCCGATCTGGATCAGATCACCCTCCAACCTCGTGGACGTGCCATAGTCGACGAGAGGAGGCGATCCAACGGTGCTGATCGCACGGTTGACGGCCGGATAACGGCGGCGCAAGGGCTTGGTCCAAAACGATAATTTTCCGGCCGACGAGGCTTCCGCCGGTGATCGGGACGACGGCCGAGGCTCGGGCTTCACCATATGAATCACCTTAACGTCAGGAGCGCACGGGACATACCCAAAACCCAAGACCAAGAAGAAAGGGTCCAAGATCTCACCTTCGCCGGAAAGTTGAGGAAGAAGGTTGCTCCCGTGGTGGCGCACGGCGGCGGCGGCGCTCGGGTGCACCTCCACACGGCTTCTGCTACAGAAGGGACCCTACAAGTGGGTTCCTAATCGCTCAAAGCTCTCCCGGGCACCCTCCTTTACCAGCACCCGAGAGGGAAGGGCTTCTTGAAGTCTCTCCTCACCGGCGGCTGGGGAGGCGGCGGCCGGTGCGGCTGGGTCCGAGGAGAGCGGCAGAGGAGAGGAGGTGGTTGCAGAAGCGGCTGGGGCTTGGCTTTAGGGTTTCTTGGAAAAACCCTAGCTTGGGTATAGAGATCTATATATAGGGTTTGCTACAATCGCAATGTAGTCCCTCTACACTTGGTATTCTAACCTAAGTCCTCCACAAAAGTTTAGACTTGTACTTAGGTCCCTCCACATGCAGTGGCACGCTTTTCGAGGCAACTTATATAGGGTTTTAAGTGCAAAATTCGCATTTTTCGACGTATTTCGCGCTTTTCGAGATCCCAGAGTCGTCAAACAGAATTTTCGACAGCGCCATTGCGTCCAGAACGTCGAAAATAGCTAGAATTGACTACTCGAATCACTACCTTAGGAATCCAGATAGTAAATTGGCCAACGTTGGCGCGAGAGGGATTAAAAACTAGGGTTTACTGTTCACTGTACCCGCGACCTTAGTCGCGGGTCCCGCCGGCTTCAACGTCGATTTCTGGAAGATCCGACCGTCAGATCTGAACAAGTTGAATATGGTTTTCACTCGGTTTGACGAGACGGTCGCACTCGCGGTCTCCGATCTTCGAGATCAGTTCCGGATTGAAAAGCGACATTTCTGGCCCACTAACTGTGCAAAATACACTGCAGGAAAGGGGCACTATTGCTATTTGAGCCATATATGATCTAGATTCAACTTGACTCAAATCAATTTCATTTATTTATTTATTTACAAAAATTCAAGTTCTTACAATTACAGATCAATTGTGGAATAATAGAAGTTAGTCCGGGGATTGTTACTTTTTTTAAAAAAATATTATTATAATCAGTTGTGTCTTTATGACAGATGTATAAACATGTGAGTCAGTTACATTCGGTACTGGGTATTAAATTTAAATTGTATATATTAGTAGGGAAGTAATATGTAATTTATAGCAAACAAATAGCATATACCTTTTTTCATGAAACAAAATATTTTTCCAAAAATATGATGAATAATTTTTTTTTAAAAAAAAAATTAGAGCAAATAAAATGTTAAATTAAATATTATTTTCATAAAATATAATTTGATTTTGATTTTGATTTTGATTTTGAATTTGATTTTTATTCTGATTTTGATTTTATCTTATTTGTTGTAAGAGTTTAATCCATTAATTAAAACGAATAAATTAGAATTTAACAAGTTTTATCACATAATAAAGCTTAAGGGTAAAAAGGTCATTTAACCAATTGTATATATTAGTACGAAAGTAATATGAAATTTATAGTAGACAAATAGCATATACCTTTTTTTTATGATAAAAATATTTTTCAAAAGATATGATGAATAATTTTTTTTAAAAAAAAAGTTAGAGTAAATGAAATGTTAAATTAAATATTATTTTTAAATATATTGATTTTGATTTTGATTTTATCTTATTTTTTGTAAGGCTTTAATCCATTAATTAAAACGAATAAATTAGAATTTAATAAATTGTATCACATAATAAAGTTTGAGGGCAAAAAGGTTATTTAACCAATTGTATATATTAGTAGGGAAGTCATATAAAATTTATAGCAGATAAATAGTATATACCTTTTTTTATGATAAAAATATTTTTCAAAAGATATGATGAATAATTTATTTTTAAAAAAAAAATTAGAGTAAATGAAATGTTAAATTAAATATTATTTTCAAATATAATTTGATTTTGATTTTTATTTTATCTTATTTTTTGTAAGGCTTTAATTCATTAATTAAAACGAATAAATTAGATTTTAATAAGTTTTATCACATAATAAAGCTTGAGGGCAAAAAAATCATTTAACCAATTGTATATATTAGTAGGAAAGTAATATGAAATTTATAGCAGACAAATAGTATATACCTTTTTTTATGATAAAAATATTTTTCAAAAGATATGATGAATAATTTTTTTTTTTTAAAAAAATAGAGTAAATGAAATGTTAAATTAAATATTATTTTCAAATATAATTTGATTTTGATTTTGATTTTATCTTATTTTTTATAAGGCTTTAATCCATTAATTAAAACGAATAAATTAGAATTTAACAAGTTTTATCACATAATAAAATTTGAGGGCAAAAAGGTTATTTAACCAATTATATATATTAGTAGGAAAGTAATATGAAATTTATAGTAGACAAATAGGATATACCTTTTTTTATGATAAAAATATTTTTCAAAAGATATGATGAATAATTTTTTTTAAACAAAAAAATTAGAGTAAATGAAATATTAAATTAAATATTATTTTTAAATATAATTTGATTTTGATTTTGATTTTATCTTATTTTTTGTAAGGCTTTAATCCATTAATTAAAATGAATAAATTAGAATTTAACAAGTTTTATCACATAATAAAACTTGAGGGCAAAAAAGTCATTTAACCAATTGTATATATTAGTAAAGAAATAATATGAAATTTATAACAGACAAATAGCATATACTTTTTTTATAATAAAAATATTTTTCAAAAGATATGATGAATAATTTTTTTTTAAAAAAAAAATTGGAATAAATGAAATGTTAAATTAAATATTATTTTCAAATATAATTTGATTTTGATAATAATGCTTGAGGGCAAAAAGGTCATTTAATCCAACTAAAACTCTTTATTCCTCTTATCCCTCATTATCATACCAAGCACAAAATCTCTTATCCCTGGAACCATTCCAAACGCTTTTTTATACTAGTTCCGTACTTTATACTTATGTGACACCCCCGGAATTTGGATTAGTCCTATATATAAATGATATAATATGACTAAATCTCTTAACCAGGCTATAGCATTTTGGGTTGTAGCAAGACCCAAGAGGTTAAGAGAGTTAAGCGTGCTAGAGCTAGAGTAGTTTTAGGATGGGTGCCCATGATCTATAACCCTTCGTTGGAGATCCAATGGCTTTTGTTGAACGGGAATCAGATTTTCAGAAATTCCAGCAAAATCCCAGGGCTTCAGCGAAGTTTCCCGTATAGCTTATCCACACCTAATGAGTCAGTGGGATGGGTATGAGAGAGAGTCTATTATTGACCTGTATTTATTATTCAGGTCCCAGCAGTCAGTCGCCAGCCAGTGATGTGAGGTCCCAGAATCCCCCGCGTAGGGTTTGCTGGTTGTTTGGCAGCTTTCGGTCGCCGTTGGGGGTGTTGGTGCGCGTGTTGGGGCCCAGAAATGGATTTGTGATGCAATTTGGGATTTAGTTGCATCACTGGAGGCCTGCGTGGTGTGTCGGTGGTGTTTGCGCGCAATTTGGACACAAGTGTTGGACATCGGGCTTATAAGGAGATCCCGTGGGAAATTGGAGGACCCGTCGGGTGTTTGGAAGTGGTTTCGCGCGATTCAGATGTCAAAATTGGACTCCGGGCGAAGTTTGGATAAAAGATTACCTCTCCGGTCGCCTTCGAGAATTTTTATAGTTGGAATTTGGCAAATCGGACTTCAGAAATGGACCCGGCATGAAAATCGGATCAAGAGGGCTTTTCGGGGGCATTCGGCAATTTTTCGGATGAGAATTTGGAGAAACGGACATCGTTTTTGGATTCAGCGCGCGAAATCGTTGAGAATGGACTATTTATTTGTTTGTTTTGGAGCCTGGTTGAAATGCGCGTTTTTCGAGGCACGGCACGTTTTTCGAGGTAGCACGCGGATCCCGAGGCAGCTTGGCGGCTCGAATCCCGAGGGCGCGCGGGTACGGACGCGCGGGGCGGCGCGGCAGGGGCGCGCATGCGCGCTTCAGCGCGGAGCGCGCGGGGGCCGCCACGTGGCGGGCCCCCGTTGGCGCCCGCGCGGGGGTAGGTGAGCGCGCCCCGTGTGGCGCGCTCGGTGTCCCGCGCCTGCGCGGGCGCTATGTCACGCGCCCGTGTGGCGCACGGGCTTGCGCGCCCGCGTGGCGCGCTTGATTGCGCGCCACGTGGCGCGCGGGGCGCGTGCGTGGACCCGGCGCACGCGCCCTGCTTTGTGAACCGGCAGACGGCGAGCCCCTATTGGTCGGTGCACCGTGGACCGCCCCTTTCTCTCCTTCTCTTTTTCTTCTTCTTCTTTCTTCCCCGCACCCCATTTTCTTTCTCCTCCATTTTTCTTTTCTTCCTTCTTCAACCGAGCGAGAGAGGGAGTGAGGAGGGGATTTTTTGGGTGGTGCGGCGGTGTGTCGTGGGCCTCGTGGAGCGCGCGAAGTGTTCCAGCGGAGCAGTTGGGCGGTGTGGCGCGTCGAGGTAGGTCCCGCACTTGTTTTTTCGGTGTTTTGGCATAGTTTTAGAGGTTCTTTGGACTGTTAATTAACCCTCTTGCTCTTATCTGTGTTAGGGACTGTATTTTACTGCACCGTTTTGCGTGCGGTCCCCGACGGCGTGCACCGTTTTGCGTGCGGACTCCGTTTTGCGTGCGGATTCCGGCACCGTGCACCGTTTTGCGTGCGGACTCCGTTTTACGTGCAGATTTCGGCACCGTGCACCGTTTTGCGTGCGGACTCCGGCGCCGTGCACCGTTTTGCGTGCGAACTCCGTTTTGCATGCGGATTTCGGCACCGTGCATCGTTTTGCGAGCGGACTTCGGCTTCGTGCTCCGTTTTGCGTGCGGACTCCGTTTTGCAAGCGAACTTCGGCTTCGTGCTCCGTTTTGCGTGCGGACTCCGTTTTGCGAGCGGACTTCGGCTTCGTGCTCCGTTTTGCGTGCGAACTCCGGCGGCGTGCTCCGTTTTGCATGCGAACTCCGGCAGCGGACATCGTTTTGCGTCCGGATCGCATGGAGGCTAATTGCAAGTGTTTACGAGCAATTGGTAGCAAATCAAGGTGGGTGGCCTTATCTCCAAGCTTTATGGACTGTACAGTAATTCTACTGATGTAGGACTATGCATGATAGTTTATTTCCTTGCGTAGCATGCTAGATTGTAGGAGTTGTTATTCCTTTTATCATCTATTAAATTATAGTTATCTTGGAACTTGACCTAGCACCCCCGTCATATGTTGCATGTGTAACCAGACCGGTAGAAAACCCTCACTTGGGCTAGGGTTATTTATGTTTAGACATCCACACTGTTCTTTCTTTCCTGGACATAGTGTTATCCTCGCCCGGGTAGTGGGCCGAGAGGTCGGGACTTTCTTTTAGTGTGGGATGCATTTGCACTCGTTCTTGGGAGCAGAGTGGAGTCTGGTAGTTTTTGTGGGTCGCTTCTCTGTGCCGGGAGCCGTTTGGATAAACGGTAGACCCGGGAGGTCTTGTATCCCTGTTGTGCTGTCGCCACTGTGTTAGTGGCAGTTGTGTGCTTGTATTAGCTGGACCTAGAACCCAGAACCTTTTTGACATACACATGATTTTAGTCTATTGATATTTTCTTCCAAGCATCGAAGGGCCGCTGAAGTCTGTTCTTGTTTGATTGGACAAAAGCATCAGCCCTTCGGGGTTTGGTTAAACACTTCTTTTTCTAACTGTTTTTCCTAAAAAGAACTAAAAATCATTAAAATGGGTTTCTCCTCAAATCAAGATGGCTTTTCAAAAAAGGAACTACTTTTAGGCCTCACCCGCGTGGGTTGAGTGGAAATGGTTTTCAGTAATTAATGTCACCCCGTTTTCGTGTAAACTTTCCCACTCGTAAGGATTCGAGTGGTCTGGGTTCTAGGGACCATTCCTCTGTCGGGACGAAAGCCACGGGGGCCGAGCCTGGAACCTGTTCTTGTTTTATAGGGTTGTAGGTGTTGGTCTCCCGAAACTTTCGGGCCCTAGTTGGTATCTTCTGCGTGTTGTACCGAGGTTGTCGTGTTCCCGAACTGTAAGGGGGCCGAAAACTTCGATAGGCGGAGCCTAGAGTCTGTTCTTGTTTGATAGGGTTCTTAGCACCGACCTATCGGGTTTTCCAAACCTTTATGGTGTCGGCCCTTCCTGAGCTATCGATTGTGGTTAGTGTTCTGGTGTGGGAGCCGTTTGGAGTGACGGCGGTCCCAGCTGTGTGGTACCTTCTTTTAGTGAGTTAGTGCTGTGAGTTGAGTCGTTGAGGGTTCTCCGACGTAGCCGTGAGAGTGTTGGGGCTTTCCATATTTGAGTCGAGGTTCTTTTCCGACTGAGTTGAGGTTCGAGCTTTGAGATACCGATCTGTTTGATCGTGGATTATAGCCTGCTGAGCCTGGCCTTTTTGCCAGTTATGAGATACTTGAGATACTTGAGTTCGTTGGGGTCGCTCCCCTCGAGCTACGCCCCGGGTGCGATGATGATTCTGAGCCTGACGAGGCTGCGATGATGCGACTAGTTGATACACTAGAGTTCGCTTGAGATTGAGATAGTCCTTGAGGGACACCCTACGTAAGTCCGTTCCTCCGGGATGTGCGGCAGTAGATGAGCGCAGGTTTGTTTGACTGGTACAAAGTGGGACAGTCATTAAGATTGGGTGATATTGAGAGAGTGTTGGTATAACATGTGTCATAGTAGAGTTTTCTTTGAGCATAGTACTTGTGGCATATTGTCAGTAGTGAGTAGATGCATCATATTATCTTCTGTTCCACTTTTTGAGCATCTAGATAGAGGCATAGTAGCTGTAGAGATATCCTTTTCCAGCTCTTTTCTTTCCGTATACTTTGTTACTTTATGCCTCTAGTAGACTTAGTGGGCAGACCGTTGGGCTTGTTGACGGCACCCACTGAGAACTACTGTGGGAAGTAGTTCTCACACCCGTCGTGGTGTCTTTTTCCCCAGGGACTTCTACTCCTGTTCCTGTACTCCTGTTGCTGATTCTTCTGACCGGTTTCGAGGGAGTCGCGAGCTAGTTCCCTACCCGTCGCTGGAGTGTAGCGGTACCCCCTTCAGTGGAGAGCTTCAGTAGATTAGTTTACTACTTTTACCTCTGTTGAGAGAACTTTGTTGTGAGGTATAGAGTTGTACTTTTCTTTTTCAGTTTGAGAGACTGTTGTAGTGAGGATATTTTTGTATTGAGAGCTTGTACACTGATTTATTTATTGGAGATACCTCCCTTTTGGGTTTTTGTATCAGAGGACTTTTTATACGATCGTATTTGGGGAGATGGATATTGTATTATTTTTCAGTTGTACAGTGATTGGATTCCAGTTTTTAGTAGTTTACTTTCAGCTCTGATATTTGTATATTGTAATTGATTCTTTTTGCAGGTTAGACGCTTCGTCTGTACGGCAGTTTCCGTACAGATGGCGGATCTGTTAGCGAGCCGGGTCGCAGTTTCGACCCCGGGGCATGACAAGTGAGCCTCCCAGCAGATTTCAGGATCGCTTGTGTTGAGGTGGGTTTATCTTCGGTCCGCGCTTTATCAGTTCGGCCCTATGGGTACCGTGGTAGGACGGACCCTTGTTTCCTGTTTTGTTGGTAGCTTTGACCCCACAGATAACCCTTTCATTACGCTTATTATTTCCAGCTTTGATTGATATATCTAGATATATGCCATGCCTGATTGGTCATCAGTTCTATTTATTCAGCATTACTGTTCTATACTGCATGTTACAATTGGAGTTCAGTTTCAGTTTACAGCTTTTAGTTATACAGTTTCAGTCATACTACATCAGTTGAGATTACAGCTTTAAGTTGAGATTACAGCTTTCAGCATCCTGAGTGGGATTTTCCCGGCCTGTCGCCGATTGTTCGGTCTTTTGACCGCGACCTTGAGCATCAGCATTATGATAGCCTATTGAGCCAGCTTTCAGTCACGTTCACCGACGGTTTGGCCACCGTCAGGGTATTCTTTACCGGTAGAAAGGTCGTCATACTGTCCTGTGAGCCCTTGGGGTTATGATAGCATGTTTGGTGTCCAGTGGTGGCATTAGCCTGAGGCACCAATGACCAACAGTGGCAATTACCTGAGGTCCTGCTCTATGGCAACTTAGCCTGAGGTCCTGATGTCCAGTAGTGGCATTAGCCTGAGGCACCAGTGACCAACAGTGGCAATGATTTGCATTGATTACTCAAGCATTTATTGGCATGACTGGCACATGACTGTTCGTACTCTTTGTTTACAGCTTTAATATTTATGTTTATCATACTTGCTCTGATACCAACTGTGATGCTCCAACTTCCCAGAGGGTCACCCATCCTAGAACTACTCTAGCTCTAGCATGCTTAACTCTCTTAACCTCTTGGGTCTTGCTACTACCCAAAATACTATAGCCGGGTTAAGAGATTTAGTCATATTATATCATTTATATATAGAACTAATCCAAATTCCGGAGGTGTCACATTCTTCCGTCCTTTAAGCCCTGACGTCCTCGTCAGACTCAAAGACACTCACAAGCACCAGGCGATGTGAGACTCGTCTCGCTAGCCTTAGCCAACTTGTGGGGAGCTGCACTCCACCCACAACGGTCATTAGCCGGAGAGCCTCGTTCTACCCGCAAAATAACTCTGGCTCAGCCGAGACTCATATCATATGTCCCTTATCCCGTTACCAAACTGTGACGCCCCAACTTCCCAGGGGGTCACCCATCCTAGAACTACTCTACCTCTAGCACGCTTAACTCTCTTAACCTTTTGGGTCTTGCTACTACATAAAATGTTATAGCCGGGTTAAGAGATTTCATCATATTATATCATTTATAAATAGGACTAATCCAAATTTTGGAGGTGTCACAACTTATCTCTAGAATAGCTAGTTCTGCCTTATCCCGTTACCAAACGGGCCCTTAATCATTTCTCTTTCATTCATTTAACTCAAATTGAAGTTAAAGTGGTTGTCCATTTGTCCAGACACCCTATGACCCACTCTAGGGTTATATTTGTTTGACTCTTTAACCTTGTGATCACATATATTTGTCTTTAGAGTTGACTCTGAGTTAAATACTTTACTATCTGTTTAACTCTTTAACTTTGTGGTCACACATCCTTTTCCTTAGAGTTTGACTCTAAGTTAAATACTCTAGCATACAATCTTACTTAATTTGTAACATTTGCCACTCGTCCTCTTCCTAGAGTTAATGCCACACATTATGTACCCTTACTCTAGGTTTTCTCCTAGTTTTCACATCCATACAGTTCGACGCAGTTTTCTACTAAATCATATGTCATTTATGCACTTTTTCTAAGTTCATCCTTTTCCTTAGAGTTTGACTCTAAGTTAAATACTCTATCATACAATCTTACTTAATTTGTAACATATGCCACTCGTCCTCTTCCTAGAGTTAATGCCACACATTATATACCCTTACTCTAGGTTTTCTCCTAGTTTTCACATCCATACAGTTCAGCGCAGTTTTCTCCTAAGTCATATATCATTTCTGCACTTTTTCTAAGTTCAGTTACATAAATCTCTAGGGTTATATCCTAACATGATCGCCATCATAATTTAATCTCTAGCTTTTACGCATGCAAATATTACTATCATTTTCATAAAATAACATTTGTCATTTACACATGCAAATATAATATGTATTTGACAAATCAGAAAAGTCCCTTTACTCTATGTTCTTTTAAACTTGCAAATTTATCCCCTAATTTAGATAAATCCAAAAATTACACTTTTCATCTGTGTTCATCTACACATGCAAATTTATCACATAATCTAGGTAAATCATCAATTTGCACTTTTCCTCTAAGTCATTTATACATGCAAATTTCTCATCTATTTAGCAAACTAAAAATTTTACTTTTCTCGAGGTTCATTTACACATGCAAAAATTATCCCCTATTTTAGATAAATCCAAAAATTGCACTTCTCATCTGTATTCATCTACATATGCATATTTATCACCTATATTTGAAAATTAGAAAATTTCACTTTTCTCTACGTCCATTTACACATGCAAATTTATCATTTATATTTGGCAATTAGAAAATTTCATTATTCTCTATGTCCATTTACACATACAAATTTATCACCTATATTTGGCAGTTAGAAAATTTCACTATCTTCTATGTCCATTTACACATGCAAATTTATCACCTATATTTGGCAATTAGAAAATTCCACTATCTTCTATGTCCATTTACACGTGCAAATTTATCATCTATATTTGACAATTAGAAAATTCCACTATTCTCTATGTCCATTTACACATGCAAATTTATCACATATATTTGGCAATTAGAAAATTTCACTATCTTCTATGTCCATTTACGCATGCAAATTTATCATCTATATTTGACAATTAGAAAATTCCACTATTCTCTATTTCCATTTACACATGCAATTTATCATCTATTTTGATAAATTAAAACTGCATCACTCCCCTACACTTGCATGCTACTACAATGCTTCTAAAATCAAAAGCAGAGAAAAAGGGGAGAGTAGAATCCCCCACCTTGTGTCGCCCCCAATTGCTTGTAGACACTTGTAATTGGTCTCCCTGCGATTTTTCTTGTCTCTTCATAGTTGCACACAAAATGGTACACATCAACAAGTCTGCACACAAAATGGTGCACGTCTTCTAAGTTTGCACGCAAAATGGTGCACGTCTTCCAAGTTTGCATGCCTTCTGAGTCTGCACACAAAACGGTGCACGTCTTTCGAGTCTGCACACAAAATAGTGTACGCCCTCCGAGTCTGCACGCAAAACGGTGCATGCCCTAAAATGCCCGGCGGTACTTCGCGCAGCAAAACGGCACAGTCAACGGCGTCCCTAACAGGTAAAAGGCATGGGGTTCAAATCCAAAACTCCAAAGGAAAAAATTCCAAAACTGTGCCGAAAAACACCACAAAATAACAACGGAACCTACCTCGACATCGACGCGCCGTCCAACACGCGCATGTGTGTCCGTCCGGCTCCTTGGAACACCTCGCACGTGCACCATAAGGTCACCGGCGTGCTCGCCGCACCCCAAAACCTCCCCCACGAAATCCCCTCTCCCCCCCCCCTTGGACGCTCTGTTGGAGCAAAATGGAGAAAAATGGGAGAAATGGGGAATTTTGGGCTTTTATAGCTGAAAAAAGCGGCAACTTTCGGGCGCCCGAATCCTACTTTCGGGCGCCCGAAACTCAATCCAGCTGCCAGCGTGGGATGCCCGTGCGTCCACGTCATCCGCGGTGGCCAATGAGAGGCCGCCACTTGTCCCCGCTCCGCTCCCCGCGTCAATGTGCACGTCAGCGTCACGTCGTGTCGCGCGTCGCATCGCGCTGACCGGCCAATCGGGGCTCGCCTCGTGGCGCCCCAGCTGACACAGCGCCCGCGCGCCTTCCCTGCGCAGGCCTGCGCCCTCGGTCGCCGTGACCAATGGGACACCACCACGTGGTGCCCCCCACCTGCCCCCTGCGTCTCGCATCGTGTGCCACGCCTCAGGATCCGCGTCCGTGCCTCAGGATTCGTGCCCGCTGCCTCAGGATCTGCGCTTGTGCCTCGGGATTCGTGCTTGTTGCCTCGGGATCCGTGCTCGCTGCCTCGGGATCCGTGCCCGTGCCTCGGGATTCATGCCGATCTCGAAATTCGGGCGCAGCTACAGTAGGTTTTGGGCGCGCTTCAGCCTAACCGGGCTGCTATAGTGAACCGGGTTCGCTACAGTGCAGCCCGATTCGCTGCAGTGTAGAAAACCCAGCCTGCTACAGTGTAAACTGGGCACCCAGAAAGCACTTTCGGGCGCTCGAAAAGTAGGCCCACTTCCAAGTTTCACCTGTTTTGCCCATTTTCGCCTGTTTTCGTCCCATCTTTGCCCTTTTTAACCGTTTTCGTCCCATTTGCGCTCAAATTTTACAAAGAGTCTCAACTTAACTTAATTTATCATGGGTTATCCCCAGTTTTCCGTTTGAACCATTTACGGGTCACCAAAAGTCCCGTTGTATTCAGAATGTGATGATCCGAAATTCTACAGGGCTTTTACAGTGTGACCGGCATCTTCTGGAGGCCTACGGGGCATGTCGGCGGTGTTCGGGCACAAATTTGGACACAAGTGATGGACTCCACGCTTAAAATGGATCACGTGCGTAATCGGGGTCCCCGTCGGATGTTTAGAGGTGTTTTCGCGCAAATCGGATATCAAACTTGGACTCAGCGCGAAATTCGGATTAAAAATACCTTTCCGGGAGCCTCCGGCGATTTATCGGATTGGAATTTGGCGAAACGGACATCAAATTCGGATTCAGCGCGCAAAAACGGTCAAAATGGGCTATTTACACTTATTTTTCGGAGTTGCTACAGTGTTTTTACTGTTCACCGGCCGGGCAGCGTCGGCGGGCGGCGATGCGGCCTCGGGCAGGCGGAACGGCGGCGGCGCGCGGCGCGGGCAGGGCGCGGGCAGGGCGCGGGCAGCGCGCGGGCGCGCGGGCAGGCGGGCGGTCCACGCGGCCGGCGTGCACCTAGGCGGTGGACACGTGGCATTACCCGATAGGTCGGCTCACGGCAGTTGGTCTACGGAGTATTCCGGATGGCTCATGGTCCATGGTGCACCAGGGTTGACACGTGGCAGATCCTCATTGGGTCGGTGTACAGAGGTTCGTGCACCGGGTGTAGCTGATAGTGGTAGGACACGTGGCATTTTCCTATTGGCGGAGTTACTGTGCGGGGCAGGTGGGCAGGTGGCGCGACGTGCGCAGGGCAGGCGCGGTCGCGGCCACGTGGCACAACCGCATTGGCCACTTTTGCTGTGCGCTGTTCGGCGGCGACGTGGCGTGCGGTGATTGGTCTTTTTCGGTGTTTCCTGTTCTGTGGGACACAGAGGTAATTTCCCAAAATGATTTTTCTGGTTTTGGCTCCTTATTGCAACCCGAGGGCTGTTGGAGGGGAGATTTCGACCCCTTCGAGCTCTCAGCTCGAAGGGTGATGAGAAGGAGAAATCTTCTCCATGAAGTGAGGATTACACCCGCCAAGTTTCAGATTTTTGGGCAGCACGGATTTCGAGATATCTATTTTCCCGGCGCGGCGCGATGTTTCCTTTCCGGTGTCCTCCTTCGTCGCAGCGGCAGTGTGATGACTCCCCTGGCCTACCCCGAGCTCCTTTTTCTATGAGGGATTTTGGGACAGCAGCGGATTGTGGAGGCGATATCTTCGCGCACGAGCGTCAGACGGAAACGCGCCTATACAACTTTTTCATCTACAGATAGCGAGGAACACGCTCGTATTTTTCTTGGATTTTCCAGAGATTTATTTCGAGGTGAAAATCCCTGTTTACCTGCATTCAGTGCCACAGTATTTTTGATACAGATTGTGTTGAGTGTACTAACTTGCCGAATTAATATCTTGACTTACCGAACTCAGATTTGGGCGTGCAAGCAGCCGTTTCGAAGGTATCGACGCGAGGATCGCTGTGATATTTTCCTGGGAATTTTCTGGGCATTTTCAGCAGGTGAAAATTAAGCATCTTTGGGACTGTTGTTGTATGTGATTGTGAGAGCAATTTTTGGAATGAATGTGTAATAGTGAACTTTGTATTGTGCCCAGGAGAGTTACAGGTGTTGCTGGACTTGTTGGAGCGAGAGATTGGTTTATCTGTTTGGGCGAGAACACTCTTTGGACAGCGAGAAGGATTTTACAGACTTGGATTGCGCAATTCCAGGTGGGTGGTTGCTTTATCCCTCGTTCTTATACCCCACTAGGAATATTAGAGAGATCCTCTCTATTGGACATGTTGAATGATCATCTACTGCACATGCATGCTTAATAGGAATCATTGTGAGCCTATCATATGGATAACATCATAGTGAAAACGTGATAGTGATTGGAACTTATACATGCTTATGGGATTTACTTTTATGCTGGGATATTATGAAATGTCTTGCGGGAGGGTACCACTTGAGGATATTTTGGACAGGCTTAGGGGGATGGTTTATATGATGGTGATTAGCAGATTATAGACAGGTGTGGTCGGATTATGATTTTAGCATGATGATTATACCCAGGTGAAGCTATTAATTGATACACTGGTCGAACCACTATTTGTCACATTTTCTCCTATCTCTCATGACGACATGGGCAGGCTTATTTGGACATTTTGTAGGGCCATTTTTTATCGCCACACTTTATGTTGGGATTTGATTTAGAAGAAACCTATTTCCTTCTTCTCCCCCTATTCTTTAGTCAGGTGACTATTTGTTGCTCGGGTTTGAGCAGGGGATTGGCATAGTGTAGCCGGGGCGTGTCAGAGTTGAGGTTTTACCCACTAGGGGAGGCTACTGGTTTACTAGTAGTTCTCACCCCCATTCTTCTTTCCTCTTTTTCTTTTCCCTTGTTTTGCAGTGTCTTCTGCGGGTGCTACTGGGCTTTCAGTGGCGAGTCGAGGAGAGAGGACGGCTGAGTAGATAGATCTCGAGGCAGGATGAGCGTGTTAGCTGGACTGTTGGTGTACCCATGTTTTCCTCAGACGGTTGTACTTTCACTTTTGGGACGGGCTTTTGCCAGCAGGTGGTGTTTATTATTTGTGAGCGGGGAAAGACTGATGTATCATTTATACAGATATATTGTATTTTATTCCAGCTTCAGTCTGAGATGTATTAGTTTTAGTTCAGCTCTGTTTTTATTGCTCTTTTATTATATCTCTTATATCTGAGCAGGTTACTGGCGCTTCGTGTACACGGTAAATACCGTGTGCACGGCGGATCTGTGGACGTGCCCGGGTTCTAGTTTACACCCGGGGCGTGACAGATTAAGTTGGTATCAGAGCTTAGGGATAGGTCTGTTGGGACTTAGGAAACCCTAGGCTTGTGGCGGACCCTAGGATGTTAGAGTGTGAGAGACGCGACATTTTGCGAAAGTCGATGATTTGGTTTTGACTCTTCCTGTGAGTGAAGAGGGACCGACATACCCTATTTTTGGGGGAAAGTTATGTTGGCTGCAGACAACATAAAGTTACAAAAATAGGGGGATGTCTTTGACTTTCGCTAGATTGGGTCGAGTGTTTGGGATGTGCTGATTTGCGGTTTGTCGTGGCGAGCGGTGTCTCTCCGACGTTGGGCCCTGACCCGGGTGCACTTTGATGCAGCAGTTGGGTCTGAGCTAGTTGTTTCGGGCCGGATACTAGATTGGAGTCAGAGAGCTCCGGACCCAGATGACAGAATTGTCAGAGGCTTATCAGCGGCAGAGTGAGCGAGCATCTGGTTTTGTGACACAGTTGTCAGAGCGGCGGGCAGCTCGACAGTGCTTCCTTCTGAGACCACCCGATTGCAGTATCCTCAAGGGCGGGGATTTCTGTGGTATTGATGGAGTGAGTAACCCCTTCGTGCCGATGTTTAGTGCCGAGGCGCCGAGACAGGGTGGATAGTTGACAGCTGATGAGCTATGGGACACCAATGATCAGTTGAGCCAGTTTCGGCAAATAAACCACCCCGATTCATAGGATTAAGTTTGGAGCCTCTTGGGGTAGAATCGTGGCTGGTGGTGATGGAGAGACTACTTGGAAGCCTCTTTGTGTCAAAAGGTTACACAGTTATCGAACTGTGCGCTCTATGATTTGGGGGACAAGGCGCATAGGATGTCCGTGACTGAGAGTGGATTGCGCCAGGATACCCTTCCGTTATTCGGACCCTCTTTTGCAGGTTTTGGATTTTGGGGTGCTTCGATGGTGGAGGCAGTGTTTATAGAGCTGGCGCTGCAGTTCTTTTGGATGGGGATTTGCTGTCAGAGGCAAGTTCTGGATAGAGGCGCTTGATGCCAGATGATGAAGGATAGATCGGCCGGCAGAGACATTTTCGTTTTCCCTTCCAGGATGGTGGATATCCTTGTGGATAGATTATGTAAAGCTTACCCAAGGGGGATGTTACCCTGTGTGATTGATAACTGGCATGTTTGGGGTGCAATATTTGTGATTGAGGGGTGAGCTTAGTAAGGATAATTGTATAAGGAATTGCATGAATCAATTGTGCTTGGTCGTATGACGAGGATATCCAGGTGGATTTCTGAGACGTCAGGGGTTGGGTGGACCCCGATGACAGCAACAGCCCTTTTATCAGAGTGGCGCAGCGGTAGCGTGGATTGGCTGTTTGCGAGAGACCACGTTCGGCATCTCAGTGTGAGCATGGACAGAGGTCGTGCTCCCTTTGTGATTGGTCTAGATATTTTGGCAGGCTGAGCGACGACCACTTGCATCGAGCGGATGAATCTGTGCCGCCCGGTTGGAGGGCGCCACGGTAGTGGATTGAGTTGTCGCAGGTATGATTTCATCACAGCAGTCGGAGTTAGAGCATGTTGCATTCCTGCATGGACTAGAGGTAGAGTTGTTACCACATGCACTTGAGGTACAGGTTACGGTTGGTATTGTGCAAGTGGGGAAGGCTTGTGGATTATGTCTAGTGCAGTTGAGGCCGTGAGTTTTGCCAGCAGACATATTGGTATTTGTGGCAGCTTGGTGTTTGACCCAGTGCTTGGGATTGGTTGGCGTAGTGCCACAGGATGTTTGACCGCTGAGATAAAGGACTTTGACTTTCTGCAAGGCAGATAATGGAAGGCATTTTATTTGTTGAGACTGTTAGAGCACACAGGTTACAGCGACAGGGTGAGAGGTGCCTACGGCGGCAGCGGGACTTAAGGATATCCCTATTGCTCGTGAGATCCCGGGTGTGAGACAACCTGAGCCGATGATTATGCCGCCAGAGAGGGAGATTAAGATTGTGATTGACGTGGTTCTGGAAACCGCGCCAACTTCAATAGCACCTCGTTGGATATCGCCTATAGAGCTGCGAGAGTTGATGGCATAGGTGCGGGGAGCTGATGGATCGAGGGTCTGTTTGACCTATTGCCACGTCATTGATACACGACGGTGAGAGCCCTTTGGGATTGGAGCCCAGGCAGGTCCAGGTATTATTTAGAATCTTTTGATGGAGCTATATCCCGGCAGTTATTGTATGATGCCTACACCAATTTGGAATTTCAGCTGAGGGCTTTGTCTAGATGGTGTTCAGGACACGGTAAGGGGCATTATGAGTACAGTGAAGCCAATGGAATGACTAATGCCTTGTTTCCTTTAAGATTGAGGAACTTTGTATTCCAGCGGGACTTGAACGGATTGATAGCGGCATTCTCTAGGGATATTTTGGCTTTACCCTCTCCCTGAGTGATTTAGAGCTTGTGGAGCATTTGTAGATGCTGTGGCAAGGTCTGTGAGGAAGAAGCTTTATGCCAAGTGGTTGGGTACAAGTTTTAGCTTTGAGAGCATATCTTTCTGGATTACATATTCTAGCCGTAGGGGCGGCGGTGGAAGTCCAGTCAAAATGGATGCTATTCGAGACCGGCCGAGATCGACAGTTATTGTTGGGGTGAGGAGCTTTTGGACCGGATGGTGCCGGCAGAGTTTGACGAGCGGATGATAAGATTGGTGCCAGTGCCGATTTTAGCTTGGTCAGCGGAGGAAGATGGACTTGCGAGTTATAGTGATACCTCCCATAGTGGCTATGGGGCTACCATTGGATTTTGATGAGCATTCAGGATCACCCCGACCGGGCCACTGTGGTGGCGGATACCTGGAGCAGAAGAGCTATTTAGGAGTTGAGTTTGACGGTTCCATAGCTGGCGCTGTGTGGGACCGTGGTGGTGTACAGGGCTTGAGATTGTGTCCCAGGGGATCCCTTTTGAGGATAGACTGCGGCTGAGCAATCTACTCGTGTGGTCTGGTTTTGACAGTGACCGAGTGAGAACCCCTGCTTGTTAGGGCCCCTTTCCTGTGCGGGTGCTTGTGTGGTTGTGTTTCGGGTTGCCCTGGTTGAGTTGGCTCTAGAGGGTGATTTTAGTGCGTGTTGCACTGGCTGTTCGTTCTTTTCCCCAGACTTTTGATGGAGTCCCTGATGTTTTTCTGCGTCTCAACTTAGGAGTGTTATATTTTGGACCCCTCGCCCGTGATTGACTCACTTCTTTTGAGCCCTGCGTGAGTTTGGAGTACGAGGGACGCCCGTTGCCAATTCTGGCTCGTGAGGTGAGGGAATTACGCAATCGGGCTACGCCATACTGGTTGTTGCTGTTGCTGTTGCTGAGGAGTAATCACGGGGAGTGATAGGCGACTTGAGAGCAGGAGACGGCAGTGTTGAGTACTTACCCCTGGTTTCTGAGACTCCTTGAGAGTTGCTTTAGTTTCGAGGACGAAACTTTCTTTTAGTGGGGGAGGATGTGATGATCCGAAATTCTACAGGGCTTTTACAGTGTGACCGGCATCTTCTGGAGGCCTACGGGGCATGTCGGCGGTGTTCGGGCGCCAATTTGGACACAAGTGATGGACTCCAGGCTTAAAATGGATCACGTGCGTAATCGGGGGACCCCGTCGGATGTTTAGAGGTGTTTTCGCGCAAATCGGATATCAAACTTGGACTCAGCGCGAAATTCGGATTAAAAATACCTTTCCGGGAGCCTCCGGCGATTTATCGGATTGGAATTTGGCGAAACGGACATCAAATTCGGATTCAGCGCGCGAAAACGGTCAAAATGGGCTATTTACACTTATTTTTTGGAGTTGCTACAGTGTTTTTACTGTTCACCGGCCGGAACAGTAATTCCGGCGATCGCCGGCGGCAGGCGGCGGCGGCGGGCAGCGTCGGCGGGCGGCGGCGCGGCCTCGGGCAGGCGGAACGGCGGCGGCGCGCGGCGCGGGCAGGGCGCGGGCAGCGCGCGGGCGCGCGGGCAGGCGGGCGGTCCACGCGGCCGGCGTGCACCGAGGCGGTGGACACGTGGCATTACCCGATAGGTCGGCTCACGGCAGTTGGTCTACGGAGTATTCCGGATGGCTCATGGTCCATGGTGCACCAGGGTTGACACGTGGCAGATCCTCATTGGGTCGGTGTACAGAGGTTCGTGCACCGGGTGTAGCTGATAGTGGTAGGACACGTGGCATTTTCCTATTGGCGGAGTTACTGTGCGGGGCAGGTGGGCAGGTGGCGCGACGTGCGCAGGGTAGGCGCGGTCGCCGCCACGTGGCACAACCGCATTGGCCACTTTTGCTGTGCGCTGTTCGGCGGCGACGTGGCGTGCGGTGATTAGTCTTTTTCGGTGTTTCCTGTTCTGTGGGACACAGAGGTAATTTCCCAAAATGATTTTTCTGGTTTTGGCTCCTTATTGCAACCCGAGGGCTGTTGGAGGGGAGATTTCGACCCCTTCGAGCTCTCAGCTCGAAGGGTGATGAGAAGGAGAAATCTTCTCCATGAAGTGAGGATTACACCCGCCAAGTTTCAGATTTTTGGGCAGCACGGATTTCGAGATATCTATTTTCCCGGGGCGGCGCGATGTTTCCTTTCCGGTGTCCTCCTTCGTCGCAGCGGCAGTGTGATGACTCCCTGGCCTACCCGAGCTCCTTTTTCTGTGAGGGATTTTGGGACAGCAGCGGATTGTGGAGGCGATATCTTCGCGCACGAGCGTCAGACGGAAACGCGCCTATACAACTTTTTCATCTACAGATCGCGAGGAACACGCTCGTATTTTTCTTGGATTTTCCAGAGATTTATTTCAAGGTGAAAATCCCTGTTTACCTGCATTCAGTGCCACAGTATTTTTGATACAGATTGTGTTGAGTGTACTAACTTGCCGAATTAATATCTTGACTTACCGAACTCAGATTTGGGCGTGCAAGCAGCCGTTTCGAAGGTATCGACGCGAGGATCACTGTGATATTTTTTTGGGAATTTTTTGGGCATTTTCAGCAGGTGAAAATTAAGCATCTTTGGGACTATTGTTGTATGTGATTGTGAGAGCAATTTTTGGAATGAATGTGTAATAGTGGACTTTGTATTGTGCCGAGGAGAGTTACGGGTGTTGCTGGACTTGTTGGAGCGAGAGATTGGTTTATCTGTTTGGGCGAGAACACTCTTTGGACAGCGAGAAGGATTTTACAGACTTGGATTGCGCAATTCCAGGTGGGTGGTTGCTTTATCCCTCGTTCTGATACCCCACTAGGAATATTAGAGAGATCCTCTCTATTGGACATGTTGAATGATCATCTACTGCACATGCATGCTTAATAGGAATCATTGTGAGCCTATCATATGGATAACATCATAGTGAAAACGTGATAGTGATTGGAACTTATACATGCTTATGGGATTTACTTTTATGCTGGGATATTATGAAATGTCTTGCGGGAGGGTACCACTTGAGGATATTTTGGATAGGCTTAGGGGGATGGTTTATATGATGGTGATTAGCAGATTATAGACAGGTGTAGTCGGATTATGATTTTAGCATGATGATTATACCCAGGTGAAGCTATTAATTGATACACTGGTCGAACCACTATTTGTCACATTTTCTCCTATCTCTCATGAGGACATGGGCTGGCTTATTTGGACATTTTGTAGGGCCATTTCTTATCGCCACACTTTATGTTGGGATTTGATTTAGAAGAAACCTATTTCCTTCTTCTCCCCCTATTCTTTAGTCAGGTGACTACTTGTTGCTCGGGTTTGAGTAGGGGATTGGCATAGTGTAGCCGGGGCCTGGATTTTGGCTTCTTGGGTATTATGGCTACCGCGGATAGTAGGCGGTGGACCAGATGTCATATGTGGGACATGTTTGTGATCATGGGTGTTGTTGTGAACCCCTACTTTTGATTACCCACTAGGCGTTGGAGTAGCTTCTATGATTAGAAAGCTGATTACTAAATTAGGGGCTTTGGGCATGCAGTATAGACAGGCTATCCCTTATTTCCTATCCTTATATATTTTATCAGCATGCTTTAGCAAGGTAAAAACATATCGATATCTGCTTTATTTTATGTATACCATCTTGGGGACATTTGCATGCTTGTATGGTCACCTAGATAGGCCACCTTTTTCTGCTACACTATCATGCTGGAATTGACATAAGAGAAACCCTTCTTGTTATTCTTTTCTCCTTTCATTTGAGGCTCAGGGTATTCGTAGCTCGTGCGCGAGCAGGTGGATGGGATAGTATAGTCAGGTTCTTGGGTTTTGGGACAGGCAGGGTATTGCGGCAACCGCGGACATTGGGCGGTTGACCGGAGATTTCTTATGTATCAGATTGGGTATCAGGTCTCTTGTGGATGGAGTTCTCACGGTTTGTCTATCTTGCACCAGGTTGAGATCGGGTCTTTCTTTGGTGGATGGGTGTTCCCACTTTGATCAGAGTAAGATCCAGTCCTGCTGATTATGATACTTATGTTACTGAGATACTTTTCCTCGTGTGGGTCGCTCCCCACGAGTGCCACTCCGGAGTGCGCGGCTGATAGACTTTGAGTCCTTGGGACTCCTTTGCTTCGGTGTTATGCGTAGGCTGGCATACCCGTCGCGGCAGAGCAGGCAGTACCAGTGTTTACTGGTGGTCAGATTGGGTTATTCAGACAGGCATTTATATTCTGATGCATACGTTTGACTATTTTCTTAGCTCAGCATTTAGAGGCATACTAGTGGTAGCTTTTCATCAGGAGTCTTATTCTTTTTGGCATACCACCTTTATTTTCTTTTGCCTCTGGTAGACCTAGTGGGCGTGTCAGAGTTGAGGTTTTACCCACTAGGGGAGGCTACTGGTTTACTAGTAGTTCTCACCCCCATTCTTCTTTCCTCTTTTTCTTTCCCCTTGTTTTGCAGTGTCTTCTGCGGGTGCTACTGGGCTTTCAGTGGCGGGTCGAGGAGAGAGGACGGCTGAGTAGATAGATCTCGAGGCAGGATGAGCGTGTTAGCTGGACTGTTGGTGTACCCATGTTTTCCTCAGACGGTTGTACTTTCACTTTTGGGACTGGCTTTTGCCAGCAGGTGGTGTTTATTATTTGTGAGCTGGGAAAGACTGATATATCATTTATACAGATGTATTGTATTTTATTCCAGCTTCAGTCTGAGATGTATTAGTTTTAGTTCAGCTCTGTTTTTATTGCTCTTTTATTATATCTCTTATATCTGAGCAGGTTACTGGCGCTTCGTGTACACGGGAAATACCGTGTGCACGGCGGATCTGTGGACGGGCCCGGGTTCTGGTTTACACCCGGGGTGTGACACAGAATCACTAGCGGACTCCGTTCTCACTACTCGGATATCCGATCGATGCGAAATTTTACTGTGGCCTTAAAACATAATTATGGACCTCCCTAATTTTTCTCAGAATTTTCTGACACTGTAAATTTTCTGCTAAAATCTGAGTCCACTTTCTCATATAAAATTTCAAACTTCTCATTTTTATTTCGATTTTGGTCCAACTCTCTTCTAAATTATCCTTTACTTCTTCAAGTTCAATAAAAATAGTATCTCATACTATTTTTATTTTTATTTACTTATGTACCAAAAATCTGGTACATTACAAATATGATCATGATGGCCGGGTGCGGTAGGGTTAGATGTAACCCTAATAGCAGCATAGTGGGCGAATGTGAGTATGGTAGTCTAGTGTGGCATCGCATAGTAACTTGCCCAGTAGTGTGGTGATTTTTATATCAACATGCTAGTGTAGCTTTTACTATACATATATATGTTTATATATTTTGCTACTAATACTTTTATTGGACCAAGAGATGTAGAGCATATTTTTTTGGTAGGTGAACCCACTTGAAACTATTTATAGTTCTCACACCATGTTTTGATGATCCCTTACAGAACCAGGTACAGCCGGGGAGGATCATGACAGGGGCAAGGACCCAGCAATATAGTAGACCTAGTAGGTTTAGTGGTCCATCTTTTGGTTTTTTTTCAAGTGAACATTGTATAGTGAGAAAAGAAAATTTGTAACTATTTATTATATGTATCAAATGTTCATTCGAGTTATTATTTTAGTTTTACACAGTTGTATTATATTTAAAGTTGAATGTTTAAATTAGCAGTAACTTTTACTCCAGTATACTTATATTCTCATTACGCTATTTGCTGTCGAGATGATTGACCGTTCTTTTAGGGTATGGAAAGGTCATGCTCGTTTGGCGAATCTGTTGGCATGTCCAAACTGATCAAATTGGTAGTCTCAAAACGTGACAGCTCAACTCACTCGTGTTCAGTTCGTTTTGCACTCCTACGAGGAACATTCACTAGTAAAACAATAACATGGAAAACTCAACATAAAAAAAATAGAGATCAAATTAAGAAAATTTGAAAAGTTTCGAAAATAATGGTGCAATTAACTTAATAAAAAATTGGTGAACGAGAGTGTTGGAGTTGGTGATTCGAATCGTGTGACCTACGGGTTGAGCTTTAGGTTGTCGGCCCGGCGTCTTGTGTTTAGAGATCGGCAGTTTAAAATTCTAAGACTTCCTTTGGTGCGAAGATAAAATAAAGATAATGAAAGTTATCGCCACAATTCTACTCTTTTATTCTGGTTAATATTTGCTATTTTCAGTTATTCCAAAATAGTTTGAAATAAATTATTCTATTTTTGGGGAATAATAATATTTTAAATTTAATTTTAAATTTTATTAAGATTATAAATTGAATTAAAATTAAATTATATAGATATAATTCATTATATATTATGATAAATTTTTATTAAATTAATAATGCTATATATTAATACATATTATTTATATTTAAATATTATAATAGATTATTTTTATATTAAATTTTTTATTAAATTATATTTTATTTTAAATTCAACTATTATTATTAATTTTTTTTTACAGATTGGGTAGTTGTCATTAAATTACAGTCCAACCAAAAGTTGCTAGTAAAAAAGTTTGGATGCACCCATTGTATCGTAAACTAAATTTAAAATATATATTTAAAATAAATTTTTATAGTATAATAAATTATTTAAATAGCCATATTATATATATTATATTATATTTTACTTTATAATATTAATTATCAAATATTTGATTAATTATCGTGTATAGAATATTGATATGCACCTGGTGCATCTAAAAATTCCTTCATGGCTTTCTCTAAAAGTCCCCGTTGCACAATCGAATAAAAAGTTGCCTAAAAAAATTTGCATTCATCCGTTTGTACCAAGTTTAAAATATATATCTAAAATAAAATTTTACAGTACAATAAATTGTTTAAATATTTTATATTATATATATTATATCATATTTTATTTTAAAATATTAATTATCAAATATTTTATTAATTATCTAATATAAAATATTATATATATTATATCATATTTTATTTTACAATATTAATTATTAAATATTTTATTAATTATCTAATATTTTATATAGTGTATAGAATATTGGTAAATTCTTTCTATCTTTTAAAATTATGAGTGAATCCTATTCAATATTCTCTACACAAGTATATATATTTGAACATACACCACATGCCTAAAACCCTTTAATAGAAATTTTAAAATTAATTTATCAAATATAATTAAAATTATTAAATTTTGTATATTATATATTTGTAATTAAAATTTGATATTAGAATATTAATTGTTTAATATAAATTGTGGTGTATGAAGTATTAATATTCACTAAGTGTATATAATAGTTTCTTTTCTTAAATTTGAAATAAGTTTTCTAACTTTTAACTTTTTAAAAAATTATTAAGTTATTTTTTTTTTTATAAATAACTATCAAAATCAAAAATTTGATTGAATTTTAAAATAAAATTGTTAATATAATTTAACTTTAAAAATTAAGAAAATATTTTTTTTTTGAGAGAAAAAATTAAGAAAATATTAATAAAATATATATATATATATATATATATATATATATATATATATATATATATATATATATATATATATATATATATATATAAGACTTCTTTATAGTTTTTTTAATATTTTTTAAATTATAATTTTTTAATTTTAAATTTTAATTATTTTAAATATTATTTACCGGGCAGGGCAGGATAGCGCGGTCCTATGCTAGTTCTTAACTATTTAATAAAATTAATCAAATATAATTGTTTAAAAATAATAATAATACAAATTAAATATAATTTTATTTTCACTACTAATAATTATTCGATACTGATAAATTATTTTAGGAATAAAAAAAAGATCTATTCTAATGTTGCTTATCCCCGGATCAAACTGCATCTAAAGAAATTTCTCTTCGTTGTAGCCTGACTTCCCGGTCTCCTAACTCTCAAGGCCGAGCAAGATCGACCAGGTGAGGCTCCGCAGCCGGCCGTCCTTTGGCCCCGTCCCCCTTCCCCCTTCATTTTCTCAATCTTCTTATCACACGATCTCTCATTTAGGGCAAAAGGCTACCGACGTCGATGGCGGCGAACGAAGACTCAAGATCTTCTGATAGGAAATCGGCCGACGATTCCGATGATCTGCCCATCTTTAACACCGAGAATCTGCAAAGCAACATGAAATCCATCTACTACAGGTTTCGCCCCCACATGATCCCTGAGTTCATTTAAGTCTACTATGCTCTTTGACTGTTCGGCTTGGTGCTTTGATTGATTGATTGATTGATCTGTGTCACTCTTTTTGATGCTTTTGGTGGATCTTTGGACGTTCGTATGATCGCAAAGATTGGATGAGTAGATCTTGATTCAAGAAACCAACTAGCTGTCTTGTAGATAAAGATCTAAAGAGAGCTTTGTGAACGCAATTGTTGATGCTAGGTATTTGTTAGTTGGCCGTGACGTGATTTTATGTTTCGCGAATTCGAAGAACGTTTGTGGAATCACTCCATTGACCGCGCACTCTTTTATCTTTTGAGCAGACTTTTCAATCCATCCCTACCTATCGTGAAGAAAATTTTCATCTAATTTTTAGTCTTGGTAGTAATTATAGAAGCCTGCCTCAAAACAACCTCTTCCTCTCAAAGGGTTCATGGAGGCGAATACTTGATATCGCAGGAAAGTGCCATATTTAGTAGAGCTAAGAGCTCTTTCAATTTGCTAACTATTAGAGGACACTAGTTGTTGCTTTTCTTGTTCACCATGACTTGGCAACTGGAGTCCAGTGATAACTTGTGCGCTTTGAGCATTTTCTTTTGATGCAAATCTTGCAAGGTCCAAGTAATCATAATTTGTTAAGATAATACATTCCACCTACCAGGTGATTTATGTTATTTAGAGAAAATTGTATATCAAATATAGTATGCCGTCGTTGACATCTAATCATACTCCTCATCTGTCACTTACTGCATGCTCCACGTTTAGCAAAAGAGATGTGCTGAACAAGATGTTCATGCATCCAAAACATGCACTAAAATTCGGAAGTTCAATATTAAGAAGTTTTGTAACTTAGAATATTAACGCCGTATCTTCTACAAGCCCATGCTGCATCGGTCCTTAGCTGCTTATGCCCTAGCTAAATGCGATTAAAAATTAATGTAGTCTAGCTCATAATAATATTGGACTGTTTTAGCTAGGCATGCTGCCATATGCAGTATGTCGTCTAGTAAATAACTGATGGCCAAACTTTCCTTTGCAGCCGTACCTTCTTGTCTATCATAGGTGGAGTTGTTGCTGGAATATGGGGGTTCACTGGCTTGACAGGTTTTGTCTTCTATTTCTTGATAATGGCAGCAGCTTCTTTGGGACTTGCAGCGAAGGCGAAATTTTCTGTCTGCACATACTTTGATTCCTGGAACAGAATTATTGTTGATGGAGTTCTTGGTGGCCTAATGGTATGCATCAATGCCTTATCTGTTAGTGGTAGATTTCATTATAGTGTTCATACCTTTTCAAATATATGTGCTACACTTTTTCTTTTTTTTTGTCTTAATCCAACTATTCTGTTAGATGATTCACAATTGTGAATTGGTCACTTGATACTGAACTTCATTAATAAAACCATATCCTGCATAATTTTTGGGCCTTGTTGCTCCACTAAATATCTTATGTTCCGTACGTTTACAAGATTTGCAGCTTGTCAACACTATTTATATATGTCTACATGCTGAATGGTCATTGATAGATTTTTCGCATAGTTCTCTAATTGTCGTGCAGGAAAAGAATTATTGGAAGGTGTTTTTTTAATGATTTATAGGAATGTCATTGCTTATTGATTATTGAAGTTGAGCAATATGGAAATATGAACTTTAACTTTTGTTTCCTGCTTATAATGTCCAATTTTGTGTATGTGAAGTTTCTATTATTATCACGCCCCTGACTCGCCGATTTGGTTGGCTCGCATATGCGCATAGACCCCGCCGGACGGGCAAGTCCTCCTTAACTCGAACGGAACGGTCAATCACTTCCACCTGCCTCAATTTGAAGCGAAAGGATATACGTGATATCAGAGTACGTTATGGGATAAAGAACATAACCGAAAGAAAACTCTTTATTCATAGCTGTCTGTTCAATACAAAATATTACATCATCGCTCTTAGCTCACTAATAAAACCAACCCTCCTCTATACTTAACAAAATGCTAAGGACGAAACTTCTAGATCACTAGCACTTCTACTCAGTCATGCCTTTGACGTGGTCTCGCTCCTTACCGACGGTACCTATACTTGAAAAGGAGTGAACCAAAGAGAGTGAAAACTACTAAAAGTTCCCAGTGAGTGCAACCACTGAGGAAAAATATTCTACACTTGCTTAGACTACAGTAAGCATTAGTAAACAGATAAGATAGATATAACATTAAACTTATAAAAGTAGAAAAGGCCATAATACCCGGATGCCTCACCTACCCACTTACCATAGGCTCACCTCACTCTTGAGTAGCTCTAGCTCAATTCTGCCGAGCGCAACACTAACCTTCGCAAGAGCCGAAGGGGTCTCACTTATCCCGATCGGTTGACCTGTATGAGCATCGAGTGGAAGTCGAGGGGATGATCGGACTACTCTCCCAATGGCTACCCGGTACATACATCGCTTGGAGAGTCAACGACTGTCCGGTACATACATCGCTTGGAGAGTCGAGGGATGATCGGACTTGTCACGCCCCGGGGTCGAAACTGCGACTCGGGCTCGCCAACAGATCCGCCGCCTATGCAAAATCCCGCATAGGCGAAGCGTCCTACCTGCAAGAAAAGGGACTACAGCTAAACAGATATCAGAGCTATAAAATAAAAGTGCTGTAAAACTAAAACCAACAATCTGTACAACTGGAAATAATGATACAATATCCATCTCCCATAAGTGATAATCATACAATATCCTCAATACAATAAACCAGAACTCAATATGGAGGTAACCTGAAATAATACATCAGTGTACAGACTCTCGGTACAAGTCAGATCCTCACAATACAATGATCTCTCAAAAGCGGAAAAATAAATAATCTACTGACTATACTCAGAATCTCCAATGTAGGGGTACCGCTATTCTCCACAGAAGGGTAGGGATATAGCTCGCGACTCTCTCGCCTCGCACAGCAACCGCAGAATCAGCAACACCTGCTAAGACTCTGCAAAATAAAGGAGAGAAAAGAAAGAGGAGGGGGAAAACCCCCAATGGGTGTGAGAACTACACCAAAAAGGAAGTTCTCAGTAGGTACCACCACCAGGCCCGACGATCTGCCCACTAAGTCTACTAGAGGTATAAGATAACCAAGCAGTAAAAACTGAACAAGAAAGCTGGAGATACTCAACAGCTACCATTCCTCTATCTAAATGCTCAAAAGGGAAAAACCAATGAAAGGTATGCAACCACTCGCACATGAAGTGCACAATCGACCCAATCGAGCTGACTGCCACATCTGGTCCAGTCAAGCCTGCGCCCACCTACAACCACCTCCCACTGCCGGGCAGGAATTACGTAGGGTGTCCATATGGACTAACTCGCTATCGAATAGTGGCTCATGCAGGCTGTAGTGGAAATCCACGCTCTTCTCAGAACGGATAGACTCAAGATCCTCAACCTCTCGCACAACGGTCGAAAACTCACAACGACCACGGGACCACCGTTAACCCCAAACGGTTCCCAACAACGCTAGCACTGGTCTAAACACAGCTACTAGACTCCACTCAGTTTCCTGACACGAGTGCAACAATAAAAGTACCTGCCTGAATAAACCCAATCAATGGACCAGTAAGAACTGGTACTGCCTGTTGTGCCTGCCGTATCGGGTATGCTGGCCAACGCATAGCACCGATGAGAAGGAGTCTCAAGGACTCAAAGCCTGTCTGTCGCACACTCCGGAGTGGCACTCGAGAGGAGCGACCCACACGAGTAAAGTATCTCAGTAACCAGTAACATAAGTATCATAAAACAACAGGACTGGATCACGACTCTGATCAAAGTGGGAAAACCCATCCACTGAAGAAAACCCCGGTCCTCAAATAGATGCAATAGTACTCAAAAAATAGGAAACCCCGTCCACTAGAGAAACCTGATGCCCAATCTGATGCATAAGTAAATATCCGGTCAACCGTCCAGTATCCGCGGTTGTCGTAATGCCCCACAATCCATAAACCCATAACCGACCTCCGGTCAACCGCCCAATATCCACGGTTGCCGCACTATCCTGCCATCCACAATCAAGTACACCCGACACTCGGCCAACCGCCCAATATCCGCGGTCGCCGCAATACCCACAATCCACAATCAAACCCAACCTGTCCCAGACTCGAAGTCCCGACTACACTATCTCAAGCCCCTGCTCGAACCCGAGCAACAAGAATCTAGAATCTAGAAAGAAAGGAGAAAGAACATACATGGTTTCTCCTAAGTCAGATTCCAACATGATAGTGTAGCAATAAATGATGGCCTCTCTAGATGTCCATACAAGCATGCATTTGTCCTCAAGAAAATGAAAGGGAGTAAATCACATAATAGCTCCACAAGGGCATAACCAACATGCCAAAATCACTAATGAACTACACCTGTCCATAATCCATGATCCATAATAACTCCTCGGAGTAATACCCGCACATAGATACATAATCCTGCCCCATCGAATAATTATATTATAAAAGACTATGTGCAACATGGCATGCTAAAAGATCACTACTATAGTATGTCAATCTACATGATCTAGGCCATTCCTCAAGCTTCCATCTCGATGCTAGATATTGCACAATTAAACATGCATGCTAACAATCACATAGGATAAATTCCTTTAGGTAAGTTTTTACTATTCATTATCATGGATATCCAAATTTTGCAAGTCCTCAATAATAATATTTAACATGAATATTAATCTTGCAATTTTCTTATGCAATCATCCTTACTAGCTTACCTCTTAATAACATACAATGTATCCTAAACATGCATGCATTCTAACATATAGAATTAGAGAACCGTCCACCGGTTCTGGAGATGAAGCAACCCACCTGAAACGCTTTCCGCAGGCAAAGCCGAAGTCGGTGAAGTGCGTAGTCACACGCTATCCAAAATCCGCCGAAACTGCACCCTCGGTACTCAATCGCACAAGCCTCTGCTCCAACCAACATTGCAAGCACAACACAACAATTAAATACCCCAAAACGCACCCACTGTTTTGCAAAACAGCACAAAGAAGAGGGTTTTTAACCTGCGAGCAGCCTTCCAAAAAATCCAGAAAAATTCCGGTTGCGATCCTCGCGACGAGTAGATCCAAATCGAGTATTTATACACCCCGTTCCGACACCTGTAGGCCAAGATATAAATATAACAATGCGGTATGCCGAAATATCCACAAACAAAAACCTGTAGGAAACCAGTCTGAAAGAAGCATAATTATCACCTTCGAAGAGTCCTCCAAAAATTCCGATAAAAATACGGGTGCGTTCCTTTTGAAGCGTAGATATCAATCGAGTCCTTAAACGCCTCATTCCGATGCTCGTAGATCGAGAAAATCCAACAATACTCCATCGCTGTCCCGTACCTCGCAGCAGTACAAAAGGTCATAGAAAAGCCTCGGGAACTGTGCTAAAAACCCAAAATGAGGCGAAGTGATCAACACAAAAATCGAAGGCGTACCTCTCGTGAACGCGCTGCCGTGAAAATCAGCTCAAAAGTTCATCGGGGTAGTCCAGGGGGTCTCTCGGACTGAAAAGCAACGGTAGAAGCCCAAAAACGAAGGAGCGTCGAAGTGCGCCGCGACGCAGAAAACGCCGATACCGAGGCCTCCAAAAATCTCGGGAATCCATCAAAGGGTGGAGAAGAGGGAGGGGAGGAACTTCACTGAAGAAATCCCTCTGAGAAAAGCCTAAAAAAACTCAGAAAACGGAGAGGAAAAGGGCCTATTTATAGGCTCGGGCGAACAAATGCTGAAATACCCGGGGTGTCCCCGGTTTCGGGCGCCCGAAACATTCGGGCGCCGAAAACCGGGTAGGACGCACCCGTCCGACCAGCGCCCAAAACAACCTGGGAGCGCCACGTCACCCCCGCACAGCAAACAGCGAAGCCCGCCACCCATCCTGCGCCACGTGGCCCACCGCGGAAGCTGACGCGTGGTGCGCCCACGCGCGGGAATCGCACGACAACGCGCGCTTGCCAGCCCACGCCGCGCCGCCTGCCACCTAACATGCACGCAGCCCGAGGCACCTACCGCGCCAGTTCGTGGACCGCGCCTGATGCGCCAACCAACCAGCCGCCGCCACCTGTCCAAAGCCAGCCAACGGAAAGCCTCCACGTGGCACGCCGCCCCCGTGCACCGCGCTCACCCGTGCGCCTGCCCGCGCGCCTGCCCAGCCCGCGCACTGCCTGCCCCCGCCCCCGTGGGCCGGGCCCACTGCACCGCGCCTCCTGCTCTGCCACGTGGCGTACGGCGCCAATCAGAAGCCGCCAGTCGGTCCACCGGTCCACCGTGCACCCAAAAACACTAGAAAATTTTCGGGTATCCATTTTCGGCCGTCCGGACTCAGAAAAATATAACCAAGTAGTCGATTTCCATCGTTTTCGCGCACTGAGTCCAAATCCTATATACGTTTTGCCCAATTCCACTTCTAAAATTCGGTGGGGCATCCACATACATTCGTGATCCATTTTGCACACTGAGTCCACCACTTGTGTACAATTTGCGCATAAACACCTCCAATACTCAACATAAGCCTCCAGAAGCTGCTGATCCAACAGTAATCCTACCGTGGGGATTCGGGTCCTCACAGGACTACTCTCCATTCGATTGGTCCATGGGTGCCAAGTGGGGAGCCGAAGGAGATCGCACTACACCATCTGGTTAAACAACATGTCGATAGGAGAGCCGAGGACTACTCATACTCTCCGGTGGGCTATACCCACAAAATGCGCGGCGCTAGAAGAGCCGAGGCGTGCTCGTTCTACTCTCCGGTGGGCTATACCCACAAATTCTGCCTGGGGGGCCGAGTTCTGCTCGTACTACCCTCCTATCGTTAGCTTGTACACTCGTTTCCTGGAGAATCGAAAACATTCGACCTACTCTCCAGTCAGTGGCGCTAACTCGCCTCATCAGCCCAAATGGCTAGTTATCTAGCTCCGATGCACTCTAGAGCTCTCTTTCTTCTCTAGGCTTTTCTTAGGTTACACCTAAAGTCCAAAGCAGAGCATCACCACTCTACCACTCTAACAGTTTTCACAACCTATCTCAGTTCTACCCTGAGGTTCACAAAACATAATAACAGACCCTTCAGTCCCTAAACCCCTATGGGTCCAATCCTCAAGGTTCAGGGAGTTCTACATTAAGCCCAAAGCCGAGCATCACCACTCTACCACTCTAATGGTTTTCACAACCCATCTTGGTTCTACCCTGAGGTTCACAAAACATAATAACAGACCCTTCGGTCCCTAAACCCCTATGGGTCCAATTCTCAAGGCTCAGGAAGTTCTACATTACACTTCTAAGTGCTCTACTCATCACCTAGGGGCCATGGAGACTAAGCATGCAAGTACAAATTCCAAAAATAATAGACAAAGTAAGAGATCACCCTTGCTTGGTGATATTCCCCACCTTTAGTTGAGCTTGCTTGTTGTGGAGCAGCTCTCAATCTCCGAGATCAACGTAGGAGATCTTCTTCTTGCTATGAGCCGATTCAGAAAAAGGGTAAGGTCCTCTTGGAAATTCCAATCACTCATTGGCTTGGACTAGCTCTTCCTCTCCTTTGTTCGGAGTTCCCTCCGGGTAGACTTGGCTTCTCCTCTATTTATAAAGAGATCAAAAAGGGTGGGAGAGAGAGAAAAAAGTTGATGTGACTATCCAGTACTGGCATGACGGCGCGGCACGATAGGGTTGGTGTGCACGGCACGCCACATTCTCTGCCCGCATTAATGAGCCGTGACAATCCCACCTTAGCCCCTTTGCTTTGCCGAAATCACACAAATGGCTAGTTTATCGAAATTGAGCCGATTCGCCTAGCAATGAGCTGAAGTAGCACATCAACCTCCTCCTCAAGGAATCAATTCTTCTGGTTGGTTCGATTCCTTACAATTATGTTCATAGGTACAGCAGGACAATACTCCATTATATCTGATATATCGCAAGGTTATTGTATTATTAATCACTGTGCTTTTGCAATATTGTGACTTAGTCCCTTAACTTCTCGCTTAAATATTTGTCCCTGACTTAAATTTTGCAATCACAACTCATCTTATTATATTATAGAATTTTTTTTTTTTTTTTTTTTTTTAAAATCTAACGTTTATTATCCCATGTGCTCTGCACTTTACTCGCTCCTTTTCGAATGCC
Source organism: Tillandsia fasciculata (assembly GCA_029168755.2). NCBI lineage: Eukaryota > Viridiplantae > Streptophyta > Magnoliopsida > Poales > Bromeliaceae > Tillandsia > Tillandsia fasciculata. Next base: position 11,670,555 of record CM054936.1, read on the forward strand.
CACCTCTCCTCATTTCATTTAGTACCTATCTCAGCTTGAATTTTGGAGCTAGTACTACAGTTTTTCTTAATCACTCCAGAACCTGCTTGCTTGAGCTGCTCTCTCTTGTCTAAATCAAGGTGTTGAATCTGGATCTACTGTGTTTTGTCTCTATCTGATCAAGTCAGATACTTAGCTTGATACTACTACTACTACTACTACTACTACTACTACTACTAACTACTAGGGATTTTCCTCCACATTACATCACCAATTTGGTTTATCACCGCTATTATCTTTACTGGCCCTATATAGTGATGCATAGGCCCTCTACATCATCCTGAGGTATGGAGATTCGTTATTTTCTATGATGTGATCTTTATTTGGTAGTCCAGCCACATTATGGCATATTGAACAAGTTTTACGAACTTTGTCTACGTGTTAGCATTTCCAATCATATTGTAGCCTGCCTATCAATCTTTTCCTGCAAATCGATCATCTCAACCCTAGCGCGTGACTATTCTTTTAATCGCCAAGTGGTAGATTCTTGTTCTAGGAGTGAAATTATCATTTTTCATAAAAAGAGTCGAGCGGCTAGCACGTCTTCTAATGGATGTAATCTCCATGAGTATGATATAATCTCAACAAGTATGATGACTAGTGTGATAAGTGATCAGATAATCAATAGTTTAACATGACATAGTCTCAACCATAGTTAGTTAATTCGCGAATTATTCACGAATTATTGAGAATCCGAATTAAACGCGCCGTTTCCAAATGTTTCCAAAAATTCAGAATAATTTGCGAATTTTTGAAACAAAAAGTATTATTCGCGAATTCCGAATTTTTGGGAGAAAAATTCGGCACCTAGACTTTCCTCTTTCAAAGAAAAAGAAAAGAAAAAAAGGAAAAAAAAAAGAAGCCCATCACAGGCCCACCTCACCTCACCTCACCTCACCTCACCTCACCTCACCTTCTCTTCTTAGTTCTCACACCCTCTCACCTCCCACCCCGGCCGGGCAGCGTGCGATCGCCAAGTTGCCATCGGATCGGAACCCTCCCAAGCCTCTCGCCGCTCGCCATCGGAACCCTCTGGGCCGCGTGCCGATCGTCATCTTCCTCGCCGCCACCAGTTTGTGAGTTGTGATTTTGTAAATTTGTGTATTAATTTATAGTTTTGGAGACTTGGGAGTGAAATTAATATTTTCTTTCAATTAATTTAATTTTTTAATTTTTTTTTAATATTTCAGGCATTGCTTATTATTTTTTTATTTTGTTCTCTGCAAGGTGTCACTTAGAATTGTATATATATATATTTTTCTGAATGGATATTTTGCTTATTTCTATAGTAAGTTGATCAAATTATTTTTTAAAAATTATAATTGTTTATGCTAATAGTATAAATTTAGAAGAAAAATTTTAATTTAATAGCCGAATTTTTTATCCCGAATTTTTAATTAGTGAACATATTATTCCTGGATAATTCACTCACGCATCCGAATAATTGATGAATCCGTTTTTTAATCGAATTTTTCAACGAATTTTAAAATTATGATACGAATTTTATCCGTATTATATCCGTACCGAATTTTAGATATTCTTAACTTTGAAAATTTTATTATTAGGCTTAGAAATATAAGAATTCTAATAAAATAAAAAACTAAATAGAAACAATTGATATTTAAATTTGCTTAATGTATATGTCATATGGTTTAGTATTAAATTTTCATAAATAAATTGCACAAGTTTTCTTATTAAATTTAAGAAAAATTAATTTTCTTGGATGAACTTACAAATTTTTCATAAAATTTTTTTAAAAATTAATTTTCTTGGATTTATATTTTATACTTTTTAAAATTCTAAAAAATAAAAGATAAATAAAAAAAATTTAAAAGTTAATCAATTTTTATTATTGCTTAATTTATTCATAGTATGGTTTATAATTAAATTTTCATGGACATTCTTTAATTTTTTAAAATTTTTTAGAAAAAATAAATTTCTTTAATTTTTCATAAATATCTTATATAAATTTGAAAATGAAAAGAAACTATCAGTGCACTTGGGATCTCATTCTAGTTTAATCTAGTTATCATATGATCTTTCATCGGATCAAATGGATTTTGCAAATTTTTATAAAATTTTTTTTAAAAAAAATAATTTTTTCTATGAACTCTAGTTATATTTAACTTCACCTATAAAGAATACTACTATATTAAGCTATTAACAAGTTAGTAAGCTATTATTGACATTAGATCAAGACAAATCAATACATAGCCTAAATTTATAAATATTACTCTAGAACTTTTAAAATAACATTCTAAAGCCTTATTGGACATAAAAAACTAAAATAAGACTGTGCCAAAGCGTGCCACTAGGAGGTTGTGCATGCTCGTCGGCACGCAAGCGTGCCTATGCCGTATCGTGCCAGGCAACGGCCGGCACACCCCCGTGCCACGGCACTTTAATCCTTGATTGGAACCCACCCCATGAGTTTTGGAACTCAAGTGCACTGACAGTGCATCATGATAACTAAGTTCAACCCTAGTGTCCTGAGACCAAGGATTTAAGTATCCATCGGCACGGGCCGTATCTACCGTGCCGTACCGTGCCAACAAGATACCGGCACGATACAACTCCCGTGCCGATGGCACAGTTCAAAATTTTTTTTTCTTAAAATTACTAAGTAATTTTCTTAATAAAGTTTAAAATATTTGATAAAGATATATAATAAGCAATTAAAAAAATTTGTTGCTAAAAAAATTAAATATTTCATACCATTATGTGTCGGCACGCATGTATTTTTTGTGACCGTCACTCATCGGCACGGCTCGGCACGCACCGTGCCGGCAAGTTTTCGGCACGACCCTGTGCCACGGCACTTAAACCCTTGCCTGAGGCTGCACTTTTTAGTCTCAGGATAGCTACATGCTTCATGTTCAGCTCAGAAGGCTAAATCCATACGTAACTCGCTTACAAAGAACCCCTGGCCGGCAACATGCATGGTCGCAAGTTTCTATCAACTTAGCTCTGCCACGGAGCTTTGATTATGGGGTTCCGAGCATTGTTTCGGTGTCAGAACCGACTACACTTGCCATGCACAACCCCAACCACATGCCACAATACTAAGTAATGCATCGGTAGTACTTACGACACCTAAGAGTACCTCATAATCAATCGTGACTCGTGACACAAATAGGTCGCAAGACGACAAGCTACAGGTCTTTTGTGATCTTGCCAACGGACACCCGGATCGACTCAGAACCTTGCTCGATACTTCGAACATCACTTTAGGCTCTATTGCCCATAAATGTATCATTTTCAGTGTCGGGGCAGTGATACGCAAGGTGCTATGCAGTAGGATGTCTCGGCCACGATCCTGGCCGCAAACAGGTTCCAAAAAACACCTATTTCAGTGTCGTAATAAGCGGTGAACACATCACACACATTCCACCACTTCTGGACAGTAACAAGCATTTAGATCCCGTCGTTAAAGACGTCATATACTAATCACGAGACTACACCTGACAAACAAGACTACACCCTTGGTCGCCCGATTTAGCCCCTATGGCTCAACCAACAAGACCAAACACGTTTTGTTATCGCGCGACCAGTTGTGAAGGACTCAACTGCTTTGGTCGCAGCCCACATGATGTGCGATCCCTTTGGGGACAAGCCGCGTCGCAATGGGGCAACTAGGCCTATCAGCAATGTGTTTCGATCACCCTCTGACACTCTCCGGCTGGATTCAACAAGGATAAGCCACTCGCTTACACTTCGGAGAGTTTCCAGTGACACTACAACAACTTACAACAACTGAACGAAGCTTCACAAGTGATAACGAACAATGAATGGAGGAGGGTTATGATTGTTACCGCGCGGTTTCGGCTGGAAGTCGATCTGACGAGGCGAGAAGGTTGAATACGAGGCCGAGGCTTCAATCCATTGCCTCGAAGGATCTGAAAATCGTCGCTGGCCTCAAGGAAAGCGAAGATGATCAGAGGAAAGAGAGATCGAAGGTAGAAGAGTTTGCAGGAACCACCCCATACCGAGACAAGGTAGGCTTGGCTTGAGGGAAGTAGCTATGTGGCAAAGCACCGATTGAGAGCGCGGATCAGCGAAGAGGTAGCCGAGGTTGTCACGCCCCGGGGTCAAAACTGCGATCCGGGCTCGCCAATAGATCCGCCAACCATACGGGGAGCCCCGCATAGGCGAAGCGTCTAACCTGTAAGAGATAGAAACTAGCAACTATACAGATATCAGAGTTGAAAATAAAAACTGCTACAAAAAATATCCAAACCACTTTACAACTAGAAATAAGGTACAAGATCCATCTCCCAAAAATAATAATACAAAATCTGATCCAAAGTATCATAGTACAATCAAACTCTCGAGATACAACATCTATGAACTCAAAAGGGAGGTAAACTAAAACAATAATATATCAGTGTACATTATAAACCCACAATCCAGGTTGGTACATCTATCTCACCATAATAAATAATACTGGTACGGATCTATCTCGCGACTCCTTGTCCTTGATCCGTCAAGCCAGTTGGAGCAGGAATGGAAAGGAAAGCCTCTATAAAAACTGTCACCAACAGAGGGTGTGAGAACTACATCAATCAGTAGTTCTTAGTGGGTACCATCTCCAAGCCCAACGGTCTGCCCACTAAGTCTACTAGAGGCATAAGATAACAAAAATATTGTAATAATGAAAGGATAAGCTGGAAAGAAATCTACAGCTATCATGCCTCTATCTATTATGCTCAATGGGTGAAACAGATGATAATATGCAGCCACTCGAACGCGAGGTGCTCAATCGACCCAATCGTAATGATTGTCCAAAAAGGGTCCAGTCAAACCTGCACCCACCTATTACCACACATCCACACCGGGACGGGAATTACGTAGGGCGTGGCTGCCAAAAAATGGCCCAGCCAAACCTGCACTCACCTAGTACCACACATTCACACCGGGATGGCAATTACGTAGGGCGTGGCTGCCAAAAAAATGGCCCAGCCAAACCAGCGCGACATCAAGTATAATAACAGTAGCACATGTAGGCTCTAGTCAAAATCCACGCTCTCTCTTTCTCTCCCAAAACGAAAATACTCACGATACTCAAGCAACTCACACAAAGGTCGAGTACTCTCAACGACTCAAACTAATAAAGCCCTCACGAATCTCAAGACACTAGCGAACTCAACCAACTCGCAACACTAACCCACTGGCCGGAGGTACTCAACAGCCGGGACCACCATCAACCAAAACGACTCCCAAAACAGAACACCCAACTCGCCACAACCCACCGGCTGGAGATACTCCACAGCCGGGATTGACTCACAACTCAATGGCTAACTAAACTGGTCGGGAGACACTCAACGACCCGGAACCACCGTCAACCCAAACGGTTCCCAACAACACTGACCGGAAGATACTCGACGGCCCGGGATCACCGTCTACCCAAACGGTTCCCGACACTAGCACTGATCTAACCTTAGCTATTAGACTTCACTCGGCCCCCAAGCACGAGCGCAACATGCGTCCTACAATATCCCGACCACTCGGCCCACTACCCGGGCGAGGAGAAACTCTAAGTCAAGGGAAAGAGAATACAATGTGTAGGAATGTCCAAATATACAAACTGACCCAGGTGAGAGTTTTCTAATAGTTTGGTTAAATACATGCAATCATATGACGGGGTGCTAGTCAAGGTTCCACCATTTTCACATTCATCACAAGCAATAAATAATTCACTAACTCTATCTTTCATTCACTTAACCAAGGAGTGAAACATCAACCTATCATGCATGTCCACTACAAGATAGAATTAGAAAGCCGCCCGTTAATTTTGGAGGAAATCCAACCCACCTGAAACTTGTCGATTTGATGTCCAATCTGGCTGAAATTTGGCATGCTTAATTCTCAACCTCTTAAGAATCCAATGCAGCAAGAATCACCCAAAATCTCCCGTCGGATTGGGCGCAATCGCGAAATCAATACATGTTCTGCATAAATTCTCAGAATTTCAGCATACAACCACATAGTAGAAAGAACGCAAAATCTGCATTAATCACCTCAAGATGAAGCTCCAAACTGAAATTCTAAGTTGTCCTCTGTCCCATGAACATCTCCAAAGTCTCAAAAATTTATCTTTAATTCCCCTTAATTAACAAATTAACCAATCATCACAATGCTATCCAGAAATTGCATAAAAATTCAGCATATACATCCATGAAGTATAGAGACCAATCCAAAAGGAATTTTCCACAGAAATCAAAAGAAGAATTGCTCACCAAGAAATCAAAAGATGTTCAAATTTTAAAATCCCGAAAATAACCAAGAAATCACCAAGAAATCTGCATCCCAAGGTTCAATCATCAAAACAAAACCCAGCAAAAAGCTGTAGCTAACCCTGTCACAGGGTCATGAAGATCGATAATGTTACCAAGGCAAACGAACTCCAAATCCAGCAAGAAAGGTCTCAATGCGTTCCTCTTTGAGAGTAGATGCAAATCAAGTCTTTAAACTCCAAAATCCATGCACAAATCACTGAGAAAATTCATAAATACTAAGTGCTGTCCAAAAATCTGCTCTGTGCATGAAGGCTCCAGAGATGACATAAAAATCCCATGAAAACTCAAGATCAGGGAGAGGCCGCGCACTGAACTGGGACGGAGGTGGCTGAAAACAGCAACAATGGCGGCTCCAAAAATGGGGAAGATGATCCTCAAATCCTCCAATGACCCTCAGCAAAGTGGAGAAAAAGGGGGGTGAAGCTCCCTGTAATAACCTTCCAAAAAACTAAGTTCCAAAAGTCCTACAATGGAGAAGAGGCCCTCAATTTATAGTCCAAAAAATGAACCAACTCTCAGCTTCAACCTGCGGATTCGGGCGTCCGTAACCTCCTACGGTCGCGCTGCGACGAGCGCCCGGGCACGTGTCCTCCATCCAAAGTGCGCCCGAAATCCCGATCGACGGCCCGCTTCGCGCCACGCGTCTCACGCCCGCGGTCAAACTCTCCACCAATCACCAGCCGCCGTGTGTCCCAGCCTCGACCACCCCGCGCCTGACAGCGAAATCCACTCCGGCCAATCCCCACGCGACACGTGACCAGCCTTATCCACTCCGCGCCGAGCCGCTGCGCCCAATCGCACGCTAACGCGTGTCCCCCGCTGCTGCTCACGCCTGCCCGCTGCAACATCCGAGCGCCCGAAACACTGTTTAGGGTGCCCGTAACAGTGGAAAAGGCCCGAAAACCACTGTTTCGCTCCGTTTTTCGCGCTGAGTCCATTTCTTGTGTCCATTTTGGGCGCCGACACCTCTAATACACAAAAATGGGTGTCTCCAAGTCACTGACCACGCTGATATCATCCACAGGGATATGGGTCATCACAGAGGTGGGCCGAGGTAGGGCTATGCGGCACGGCCTGGCCGGGCTGTATGTAGCAGCGAAGGGAGGTGGTGCTGTGGGGAGTGGGCTGCACGGCTGAAGCATACACATTTCTAGAGGAAGGCGACGCCAAGAAGGGGGAGAAACGAGCTTGTGCTCGCCCTGAGGTGGCGATGGTGGTGTCGGCCTCGTTGAGGGAGAGAGATGGTTAAGTTGAGAGCTCGGGGAGGAGAAGGATGACCTCATGGCCTGCTGGAGGGCGACACCGGCGCAGGACGGCAGACGACCGATAAGGATGCTGGACGGCCACAAGAGATGGAGAGAGATGGTGGTTGCTGGGGAATATGGTGGCTGTTGGGGAATCAAAAGAAAAAAGAGAAGAAACCCTAATCCCTTTTTTAATCTCTTTTAAGTAGTGACAATAGTAGTTTAGTCCTTGCACTATTTCATAGTATTCTTTATCCCCTCTTGTGAAACTTTGCACCGAAGCCTCTCAACATGAGAGAAATTTCTATTTCACAAGGAAATAACATCCTTTTTACACTTGTCCTACTTTCTCTCTCGACGTAAAAATGCTATGATGTGAAAATGCTCCAAAGCCTTTGAACTTCACCATATTTCACCGACTTAGTTCTCACTTAGTCATCTTACACATAAGCCCCTCGAGTGGCCAAAAATTTGAATTTTCTCACATAAAATGTTAGCCTTTTTTCGCAAAGAGTACCCCAATTTTCAAAATTAAAGCCCGGATACTACACAAAGATATTAGCGAAATATATAAAATAAATGATGTGGAGCTTAATATTATTGTTGTTTGTCTCGAAGGTAGCATATGGATAGAGCAATACATAGATGAAGGAAAAACCCTCATTGGATACCTCATTAATTGATGTTAAGTACTATAATAGATGCCTAGTATTATGTTATAGAATATAATCCTTGTATTTCTTTAAAATACTTCCAGAAAACCCATGTTATCATGGTGCGGGGTGCCTCATTTATAGGGATAGAGAGTGAGCATTAAAACCCTGGATTGTTTTTGTAGAAAACTTTACTTTGTGACTGTCCGAAACAAACACTCACGTGATAGTTCTATTATTATTTGGACAGCAGCAGACTTAAAGCTCACAACGAACTTTGTAACTTGGAAACAAATTAGTGGTGCCACTTGACTGATATATTAAACATTTATAGGGGGGTAAAGGCATTAAGTTTGTTTTTGTAGAAATCATTATACTGTCAGTACAATTTAGTGTATGTTGCTCCCAAACAGATATACCTCATTTTATCCTATGCAATTCTGTATTGGATTACAAAGGGGCCATGAAGCCCACTCAGTTGAGTTTGGATTCTTATAAAACGAATGGATAAGGGACATTCACCAGTTTGACTAGGCACAAAAAATTATGTAGGTAACTTGTTCCCATGAGTAGAGCTAGCCCTTCTGATTGACAACCCTGGTGTAATAGGCCACTTTTTCTATTAAATCAAAATTTAGTGCATGATGTTAGGATGATACGAACGTCATATAATGTAAAGTACAATGAATACAAATATTAAGTCTATAAATAGAATCAATCTTAATACTATAATTAAGTTGAAGTTCACATGTCCATCATAGACATCCAGATAAATTGAAGAATCCTCACCAACATTTTATTCCAAATTTCTAAGAATGCTAGTCTATACTTCCAAATTTGATCATCGAGTAGGTTTAAGTGGTCAAGTAGCCACAGAGTTAGAGAGGAATAATCATATCTAGGATGCGTATTGGCTTCAATTAGCAATTTCAATCGATTTAAATAACCTAATTTCTCGTATTTTTGTAAGAGACAAGTATATAATTGAACAGACTTTGTAATTTATACATAATTCTCATAACCTAATTTTTATATGCACTAAACCAGAAATGAATTGACATGACAATTATCTATATAAAAAGCTACCATCTAAGTGTCATGGACACCGACACGGAACACGACACGACTCGGGCACGGCGACTTAGCAACTTTTAAAAAATTAGGACACGGATACGGCATGAACACAGATAACAAAATATAATATTATTAATATAATAATATATATTTATTATATGTAAAATATAAATTTTGGTAAAATATTATTATATTTCTCTTACGAATGAAAGTTTATAAAATTTTTCACCAATAGTTCATATATTTTAAGAAAAAAAAATTCTCCACCATATATAATTGATTTATATTGTCCAAAAAATATTTATATGTACTTATCAAAAAGTTAAAATATTTATCATCTTACATTATATATGCATAAAAAAAATAAAATAAAAAAATACATATACTTTTTTAATTGTATGCGCTATGGATCGGTATTAAAGGCGCATCTAAAAAGTGTCCACATCGGACACGAGTCCGACACGGACACGCGAGGATTATAAAAGTGTCCGTGATATATAGGCTTTTATAAACATTGCATTTGTGATATCGTGCCCATTCCAGCAAATGTTGTTTAGTTCATTTATCTAGCATTATGTTTTGTTACATCTTAACAACACATCTACTATTACGTTCTACAAGATGCAGTAATGATTTGTTGGCTGAATTCCTGCGTCTTTAATAACTGAAATGCGGTTAAATTGGGTGACGGAAGACCATTGGTGTGACATTTTCTAGAATTTCTTATACCAGTAAACATTGTAGTTCTTTCCTAGGATAGTGTGACCCTCTGGGAATAATGGCTTGTGAAGAGTGGAGCTGTGATTTTCTTATATATACAAATCTTAGACAATTATATGGAGTTGTAAACAGCGTTGCCCAATAGCTTTTTTCTTCTTTTTTGTTAGTGGTAATGCCTTTAAGCTTACTTTCTCTTCTAATATCGACACTTTGCTTGTTTTATTTGTTTTCTTCCCATTTGTTTAGTTTTCTAACACTATTATCATATTGTTTTTGCAGTCATTCGTGCTTTTCTGGACGTATCCTTTTGGTCGATATTAAGTTTATATTTTTTTTCACACCTCTCACCTTCTTTTATCATGCTGACACGTGTGTACACTTTTGTCCTCTTTTTCCTCCACTTTATGCATATTGTCACTATACATCAGGTTAGCTATTGCTTTGTTTGATAGAGTAGCAGTTTTTGGCACGTGGATCTTAATTAACCTACTTAAGCTAGTCAATTAGCATTTCCTTTTAAATGCTCTATTTTTTTTTGAGAAAATCCTTTTAAATGCTCTATTATACTCTTGTTTACTTGGTTTGTCAGGTGCTTGTCACCTTCTTATTAGCATATCTCTTTGGTTTTTCCTGGTATCATATGATCAGAAGAACCGGTATTTTTTACCTTTTTTTTGGGAAAGTCAATTTTTGTGTTGGCCATATGCACTATATTTTGTAAATTAAGTCCCTTGCTGATGGCTTGGGGTGTCATGTTATTTAGACAATATGCTAGTGGGACTTTGCCAACTAGTATGCTTTTACTCTGTGAACCAGTTTATTGTTTAGTTGTTCTATTGGTTTGTTGCCCTCAATAAGGTGTGCATCGTAAAGTGTGCTAAAATGTGGAAATCAGCAATCATAAAAAATAATTCCTGTCACTCATACCTGTTCATGCCCTGTGTCAACACACTCATATCATTGTGCTACTGTGCTGACTAAATGTTATAGAAACTCAGTTTCTTCAACTAAAATTGTTTAAAATTACTAAATCTCTTTCTTCTATTCGTAATGTATCTGATTGATCAAATTTGATATAATTGAGAGTTAATTTGGAGAATGTTGAGTTTCTTGACCATTATATATACTAAATCTACCTAATTTTACAAAAAACATATAATGTAGCAATATGAAGTTGACCTGTAAGTTTGAAATTTGCCTTTTCTAATGATTACTTCCAATTTCAGTAGATATTGGAGAACTCTAGAATAGGTCTGTCAGGTTTATTTGTTCTGAGTTCCTTCATATTTTTTACGTGAAGAAATTTGATAAAATCAATGGCTTTTTGTTGGTTTTCTATCATTTTTTTCACATATTTTATTTATTTCGTTACTGAAAAAGTTGAACTATTATTGGTGACATTAATAATAAGTAATTGGTCAATCTTATAGCCCTAATTGAAAGCTTTGTGTATGTATTTGCATGAGGAAACTAGTGGTGTTGAGGGTTAATTTTGAGAAGTTTTGTTTTCCCACTTCTGTCTCCATTAAACTCAAAACATGAAATCCACTTCAAGAATTTTGCTAAAATTAGCCAGCAAGTCCATTTGTTTAGGACACAAAATTGTATAGAAACAATTTTAGAAACATTTTAGTAGCTTTTTGAAAAAAAAATAATATGTGTAAATAAAAGTTATGTCAAGGCATGTTGTCAAGAGTATTAGCATGGCAATGGTGCAGAGTGAATTATGAAATGTTTCAGTACTAGTGTATAACAAGACATGGTTTTAGATCCCATAATTCTCTTTGATGTTATAACTTTCATAAATAATAAATGAGTTTTCTTACGATTGGTTTATTTGTGCACTTTGTGATTTGGTACGCATCTTAAGATACTATTCACATTCACAGCTCATGTAGCACTCTTCAGGTTCTTTTTTTCTTTTTTCCTTTTTTTGCTTTGTATTTACCCATCATTATATTCAGTAATCTGCAATACCCTTAACATACATAGATTTGCTTACGACATTGTTCATATATTCTGAGTGAAGGAAGATTCCGGACTTACTGAAATTACTGAGCTGAGGTAGGCCATCTGTTTCTTTCTGATATGTCAATGTCGATTTTGCCCTTCAAATTTCATATCACTATCTAGTCAAATGTTTAAGCCCTTTGATTCTGTTCAAACTTTCTTGATTTATAACAAGCTATATTTGATTATTGTAGTGATTCGCCACTTCTGTTTATGCATCGATGACGCCTATAGCTGATCTTTCTAGAACTCCTGAGTTTTTACTACATTCACAGCTGAACATCGAAAGACTGGTTGTTGCTCTACTATGTTAGTGACATATTGTTAGGCAATATTCTGTAAACTTTTTCCCATTTAGTAATTATTTTTGTCATATTTTTCCACTTAAGATATAGCCCAGTGCTGAACAATATTGACTTTAAAACCATTTTCAAATTGAATGGTTGGGTAGAGCCAAAGAAGCTCCAGTCCTTCTATATCCTCTTGTCGAGCAATTATCTATATCCTCATGTGCTTTATATAAGCTTTTAGCCATTTTCCAATGATCTACTGAGACGGTATCAGTTGCTTCCCATTGTTATTTCTGACCAAATGCTGCTGGATTGCTCTGGATTTTCCTGTTATTTCATTAAGCTTTGTATTCTTTTGGTCATTCGGTAATAACGGCAAATTAGTGTTCAAATGGGAGGTTTTTTTTTTTTTTTTTTTTTTTTCAGTTAAGCCATTCCTCCCTCTACACGCTTCTCTTCATTCTTTCTTGTGATCTCCCTTTGTGTTGATCCAGCGTTATCGGGGTTTGGGTGACTATTTATATTCATCAGTCCCTCATCCTTGATAATGGTGCTGCCGTGTTTGCGAGAGGGTTTTTCTTCCGGGGATTGAGTAAGGATGAAGTCCTATCTCAATCAAGAATTGTTGAAAATTTGAGTCGTATTCAGACGAAAAGTGCATTTGTGATGAAATACTTGAAAGTGTCTTGTTGTGGTTGCCGCAGTTATGCCGAGGGCCTTTAATGCAAATACAATTGTTACTTGATGAAAATTTAGATTTAAGTTTAATGTGTTGTTAGAGTTGTGATCCTGTGTCATTTTGTTGTGGTCATAGGACAAAAAATGGAGATATCTCGGCAGCTCTTTTAATATTGTGCTCATGTATCATTGAAAGAATCATTGCATTTATTGGGTGGACAACTACTTGTAATCTGAGACGTTCTAATGTATTGATCCAAGTTTATTTACTGTATGTGTGGATAAATTGAACAACTAGTCCTTGAACTTCCACCGAAGTCTTATTTGGTCCTCAAACTTTTAATTTCGACTTTAGTGGTCCCTAAACTCTTATTAACGTATTTCTCTCAAGTCCTTTTGTATATTTTTTATGAGATGTTGAATTAGTGCCTACATCTAGGTATTATAGATTTATTGATTCTATCTCATATTTCAACGTTGACCCTCATCGATTGAGTTACAAATTTTTACGTACATAACAATTAGACCGTTGAATTGCAAGTACAAGAAAGATAAAAATTCAATATATTTATGGTCTACAAACATACAAATAAATTAGGGTAAATTGCAAACTGCCCCCTTTTAATGCAATACTAATATTTTTGTCTTTCAAATGATCCAACTCTCATGTATTCTACATTTTGGATTTCGAACTCTCGTCATCTAATTCAGACTTGAAAGTATGCTGGGCATCACGATCACATACACGACACTAACCTCACATCCATCAAATATCAATATACCAATATATGACCTATTATAGGAACTTAGACATAGAAGAAAGAATATCTGTTCATTTTGAAAAGCACCACCTATCTTGTGTTGATGCCAAACATCAGAAAATCCAAGGAATTTGAATTCCGGGCACTCTCCAAGGGGAACGAACGCGCAAACAGTGATTTTTGCTCGTTTCCATCAATCGACCAATCAAACCTCGTCGCCTATAAAATTAACATATTATGCGAGTTTCTAGAATCCTCAATTAGGAATTTATAGGATCAAAAGAGATCAAAACCCATAATTTTTAAAAATCCTCTCTAAAATTCCTAAATTCCACTTTCTCAAAATATACCCCAAAAATCTCAAAGATTTATATAAGAATCCAGTTTAGAATAATGTGGGTTCCCAAGCATCTTGTTTTTAAAGAATTTAAGCTAAACTCTAACTCAAAAATCATAAACTCCATCTTATCTCTCAAGAAAACTGAGCTTCCAAGCCGCCTTCTTCTTCTTCTTCTTCTTCTTTTCCAAACTTTTTCCTCTCCAAACCCTAGCTAGGAGATGGGTTTTAAAGAGATAAAGAGAAGGGACAGTGTGAGGGAGAGTGTAGGAGAGAAAGTGTGTGTAGGAGTGTTTTCGGGTGAGAGAGAGGGGCCAACGAACCCTTAAAAGCCTCCCAATTCACCTCCCTGAACTGGCCAAAATCGGGGTTAAACCGGTTCAGGCGGACTGGTTCGCGGATGACGGTTCGTTCTTTGAAAGGACCACCTATAGGGTGCACAGAAGCGGACCGAACCGCTCCTCAAAGTCCGATCCCCTAAGGTTTTTGGCCACTCTGCTTTGCAGGGACAAACCAGACCTTCCCTTTGGAGTCCGAATTCCTCAGTCACAAACCGGACAGTGGGATACAGACCGGTCCCTGAGAGCAAATCCCCGACTTGATTTTTTCCAAATTTTTATGTCTTTGCTCCTCAGAGTCTCAACTCTCTTCCAACTAATTCAAAACCCTCGAAACACCACTCGGACATTGCCAAGACCAGTCCTCACTAAACTTTCCCAGATTTTTTGAAGTATGATATAGTGATCTACAAGTTCTCAAGTATTATAATTGTTGGGCGAATCAGCTCACTTTAGTCAACTGGTCCTTCAGGTGATGTGACATATTGATGGGACTGGGTTGAAACTATGGCTAATTATTATTAGAACAGTGAAGGTGGCGTGTCGTGTACACCAACCCTATCGCGCCGCATCACGTTGCCAAGACAGCGCAAAGTGGTCACATCAACTCATTTCCTTATCTAGTTGATTCCCCTATAAATAGTAGAGAAAGAGTGTAGTACACCGTTTTTCGCAAAATGGTGAAACTCAGCAAAAATACTTGTAACATATTTCAAATATAATTACAAGTAAGTTGGAAGCATTTCGAATCGATGCAAAAGTCATCGAGTCGAAAAGTGAGTTGAGTTGAGAATTTGAAGCTTCAATTGTGAAGCTTAAGTCCTTGTTTGGCGATTTTCACGAAAAGGCGAAACTCAGCAAAAATACTTGTGACACATTTCAAATGTGATTACAAGAGGGTTGGAAGCATTTCGAATCGACGCAAAAGTCGTCGAGTCGAAAAGTGAGTTGTAGTTGAGAGTTGAAGCTTCAAATTTGCAAAACTTAAGTCCTCGTTCGCCGAATTCGCAAAATGGCGAAATGGGGCGAAAAGACTTATAACATATTTTAAATATGATTACAGTCGAGTTTGGTGCGTTTCGGACCGACGCGAAGAGCATCGGGTCAAAAAGTGAGTTGAAGCCCAAGGACTTGGCAAAATTCAGGAATCCTTAATTTTGTTATCGGCAAGCTTTTTCGGAGTCTTGTTTCGAAGAACTAGAGTAGTCAAAAAATTAAAAAGAAATCGTGGGGTATCTCAGAAAAGTTTTCTGATTAAAAGGGGTGAAGTGCTGAGGTGGGAGATTGAAAGAAAATAGAAGAACGAAGCGAAGCAAAATGCTTCAAGAATTCTGAAACTGCAGTTTTTGCTGATGCAGTTTATCGGCAAGCTTTTTTGGAGCCCTGTTTTGAAGATCTAGAGTAGTCAAAAAATTAAAAAGAAATCATGAGATGTCTCAGAAAAGTTTGCTGATTAAAAGAGGTGAAGTGCCGAGGTCAGCAATTAAAGGAAAATAGGAGAACGAAGCGAAGAAAAATGCTTCAAGAATTCTGAAACCGCAGTTTTTTCTGATGCAGTTTGTCACGAAGCTTTTTCGGGGCTCTCTTTCGAGGGCTTAGAGCAGCCCAAAAAATTAAAATAAATCGTGGAGAGTTTAAGAAAAATTTGTAGAATAAAGGGGAGAAGAAAAATTAGGATTTCGATTTCCCAGTTGACGGCAAAATTGGGAGGAAAAGGGGTTTCAGAAATCGCTCTCTGCAGAACCAAACTGCAGGAAACAGGGGCAGTTTGGAAATTTTCTTTATAAGTTGGGGTAGAATGTAATATACCAGATTTTCAATATATATACAAGTATAAATAAAAATAGTATGATAAACTATTTTTATGGAAGTTAGAGAAGTAAAGAATAATTCAAAAGTGAGAAGTAAAGAATAATTCAAAAGTGATTTGTGCTGAAATTAGAATAAAAATTAAATATTTAGAATTTTATGTGAGAAAGAAGGCTAAGATTTTAGCAGAAAATTCATAGTGTCAGAAAATTTTGAAAAAAAAATTAGGGTGGTCTGTACTTATGTTCTAAGACTACAATAAAAGTTTCGCATCAATCGGATATCCGAGTAGTGAGAAAGGGATCTGCCAGCGATTTTGAGTACAGCAGGACTTTTGGTGACCCAAAAATAATCCAAACTGAAAACTTAAGATAACTCATGATAAATTAAGGTAAATTGAGTCTGTCTGTCAAATTTGAGCGCAAACGGACGTTCAGAAGGGTTTCGCACGCAAGTATCAGATCAGAATAGGACTAAATAGTAACTTTCTACTATTGGAGGGGGTCCTTATGTACAAAAGAGATTTTTTCTCTTTTCTCTTCTTCTTCTCCACCCGACACACACCCAACACTCCTCTCTTTCTCTCACCCTTGCACAAAACAAAAGAAAAAAAGAAAAGGAAAGAAAGAAAGAAAAAAGAGAACATCTAGGGAGGTTCTAAAATGAAGCTCCAACTTCCATCTTCTTCCATTCTCTTCTCCCTTGAGCTTGGAGCATCAAAGAGGTGAGTAGAAAATTTAGGGCTTCATTTTACAAGCTCTTTTTTTTTTTTGGTTAAAAAATGTGGGAAAACACCACAATGTGACTTTTTCACTATTTTTAGAGAGTTTTATGGAAGTATAAGAGATCAATATATTTCTTTGCTAGATCACATTCAAATGGGGTTTTTATCATCTTTTCTTTCTTTTGGTCCAAGAACCCTCAAAAGAGGTAAGTAAAGAGATTTAAAATTTACCCTTTAGATCTCTCTTGGGTTTAAAGAGAATAAGCAATCATTTGATATGAATGATCTCTACATGTAGATTTTCTTGTGAACGTAATAGAGGGTATTTTGGAGCATTTTGAAGTGAAACATTAGCTTTCATTACTTCTCTTTTGATCAAGAGAATATCAATAAGGTCAGATTAAAGTTCTAGGGTTTTTAGTTTTGAGCTCTTATGGGATTTAAAATGACAAGGAGATAATTTTCTTCATGGTTATATCATATTTAGGATTTTCTTTTTGAAAATTAAAATATTAATGAGGTCAAAATATCTCTATTACAAGAGTATGTTAAGAAGGGACTTTTACAACTCTATTTCTTTATGGTCAAAATGAACCTATAGAAAGAAATAAAGAAGGAACCTAAGGTTCTCTTTTAAAATTTTTATGGAATTAGCAAATCATATAAATAATTCCTTCATGATTTTCCTTTTATTTTAGGAAAATCTTGGAGACCAAGAGATCAACTATTGTTCTCTTTTGGGAACAAAGAGAAACACAAAAGGTGGGGGATTCTTCTGAAAATGGGTGACCTCTCTCCTTTGTCCTTTGATTTTCTGACCTAGAAGCATGTTAGTGAGCATGTTAGGGTAATAAGATTGTGAATATGGATAATTAGGATTTAGCCCTAAAAGAAATTATAATAACCTCTTGTAGGTTAAATTTGTATGAGCATAAATAGCAAAGAATAAATGCTTGAAATTGATCATGTTGGGGTATAACCCTAGGAACCATGTAAGAAGCATAAGGAAAATAAATGATGGTTGTAAGACCTAGGAGAAAACAAGAAAAGTGAATGGATGCAAAATTAGGAGAAAACCTAGATTAAGAATTTAACGAGTGGCATGAAACCTAGGAATCAACTCTAAGGGAATGAGTGTCATTTTTTTTAGGGAATAACCTAAGGTTGATTATAGAGTGTACAACATAGAGTCAAATGTATTCTAGGTTATGTGGAAAAGAGAAAACATAGAGTCAAATGTACTCTAGGTTATGTGGAAAAGAGAAAACATAGAGTCAAGGGCACTCTAAGCTAAAGGAAAAAAAAATGTAATTAGAGTTAATAGACTCTAAGCAGAAGGAATGGAATTAGAGTTAATGAACTCTAGGTTAATGTGGAAGATTGAAATAGAGTTAATAAACTCTAGGCAATGTATGGTGTCCTTGTGACATAGTGGAAACCCTAAGGCTAATTAAGACATAGGGTTGTGAAATGAGAACAAGTAAGTAGGATAAAGTTTAAAAAGGGTTAAACAGCTAAGAAAAAATTTGCCAAGTGGCAAGATTAAGTGTAAAAATAAATGAACAAGAGGTTCAAATCTAAATTGGTGTTAGAGACACCCAATTTATCCTAGATTAAAGAACTTAGGATAAAAGAGAAAAAAAAATATAAAATAAAATAAAATAAAAGAGAAAGTATTGCGGCATGAATGCTAACGGGAGGGTTGAGCATATGTCACTTCCGGGTGGATGAGGGCCAAGGTGCTTTAAACTCATATGAAACCAAAGTGTAAAGAAAATGCTTAAAGAGCAAAAGAAGCTAAAGGCTAAATTGAATGAAAGAAAGTAATGCTTAAAGAAAGGTAAAATGGAGAAATAAAGTACATTGGGCCGAGCACTATGGGAGGTGGTGCTACAACCTGTTCTTGTTTGATTGGGGTTGTAGGCATCCGTCTTTTGGAACCCTCGGACCCGGTAAATATAAGCTATAAAAGAAAAGTCTAAATGGCTAATGGGAGGGTTTAGCATATGTCACTCCCAAGTGAATTAATGAATTAAAGGCAAGTTGCCATCGGGAGGGTTGAGCATATTTCACTCCCAAGGGGAAGTGTGTGAGCAAGACTCAGCTTCCCAAGTGAAAAGCAAGTAAAGAGTTAAAAGCTAAATGAAAAGAAAAGAGAATATAGAGTGGCCTATGTGGCCGGGTTAGCGCAACCCCTTTTATAGCGGCATAGTGGCCGAGCTTTTGGGTAGTAGCCAGAGTGGCAAGTTTTGGTAGCAATGAGACAAGGAGCATACACAAATAGTGTAGAGTTATTCATACATGTTATGATCATGTTAGTTGGCATCTGCAGTTATTTTTAGCATAAATTATCTTGCTATCTTGCTTCCATTGGACCAAGTGGTGTAGAACATTCTTTCTCGGTGGTTGAACCCACTGAAAACTTTAAGTAGTTCTCACACCCTTGGGTGACCATTTTTTCAGGTCCAAGTACATCGAGCGAGGCGCGCGACAAGGGTAAGGGCCCAGCAGAGTAGCGACTTAGCAGTCTAGAGTCGCCAGCACCCTTTTGGAGCATTTACTATTTTGAGCGAAATTTGTATGTGAGGACACATTGTAACCTTAAATGTTTAAGTTTATTTGGAAAAAAAAAGTTGTAATTTTTATATTGTAGTTGTATGTTAAAGAGGGCTGTATACAAGTAAAGTTTAATATTTCGCTCAAGTATTGTGCTTTCATTTTCTTCTAACTGTTCGTTTGAATGAACGGAAGTTTTTAAATTCATAGTTTAGTTCTCTAATTGTTTACTCTTCCGCTACACTAAACTGTGATTGTTGGAATAAACCGTTCCTTTCGGGTCTTGAAAGGTCATGCTCGATTGGCGGGTCTGTTAGCGCGCCCGAACCGTCCAAATTGGCGGGCTCGGGGCGTGACAGATAAGAGACTCTACCTGGAGGGAACCCAGATCAGAAGAGAGAAGTAACCAGCTCAAGCCTAGAAAACCAGAGTTTTTGAAAAGAAGAAGGAACTTGAGGAGGACTTCTCTTCATCGAGTCATTTCACGCTAGAAAGAATGTTCTTAGGTGATCTCAGAGGCCGATTGCTACCTTACACCGAACGATTAAGCTAGAGGTGAGGAATATCACCAAGAAGGGGTGATCTCTTACTTTGTCTATTGTTCTTGAGCTTTAGTTGCTGTTTATTGGTTTTTCTTGTCCCTAGATGATGAGTAGGGAGATTTTCGGGAGTTGTGTAGAGCTCACTGAACCTTGAGGATTTGAACCGTAGGGGTTAGCGACCTATGAGTTTATTGTGTATTAAATTGTGGACTTCAGGGTAGAACCGTGTTGGTTGCGAATCGCTGAAGCGGTTGAGTGTGAGAGTGTGGTTGTAGCATTTGTCTTAGGTGTAGTCTAAGAGGTACTTAAATGTGAGAACTCTAGTGTGTGTTGAGCTAGATAGTTAGTCGTCGGGCTGTCGAGACGAGAGAGCGCTTTTGACTGGGGAGAAGGCCAAACATTTTCGATTCCCTAGGAAATTGATTTATAAAGCTAACAATGGGTGAGGCGATGTGAGCATGACTCTGTAAGACCTGCTGTTCTTTTCTGGTTTTTCTTTTTATTTTCCCACGTGTGGGGATCCGGCATCTGCTAATTTTTGAATATTTCTGGGCAGTCTGTCGGGGCTCGCGGGTATTTTTTAAGCGATAGAGCCCGCGAAACGGGGAACGGTGGTGTGATCGGATTTGAATTCCGACCCCGGGATCTCCCAGAATTTAATTTTAAAGTTTGGACCTCTTTTAGGCGCTCCGGGATCCGTGCGGGCGACCGGCACGTTTTTCGAGGTAACTTTAGCCGCCAGTTTTGTCCCGTTTATTTGGATTTTGAAACCGGGGATTTTAGGTTTTTTCTTTTTCCTTGGTTTTCTCCTCGGCGGCTAGGGTTTTTGAGGGGCGCACCCCGAGAGAGAAAAGGGGAAATCGGAACCCAACCCTTTTCCGCTCTCGTTTCGAGACGACGGCGGGGCGATCCGGACGTTGGAGATCGGGAGAGGGACGGAGGCTTTCTTACTCGCGGGATCAATCGGGCGATGGTAGGACGATCCCCTTCTTCTTCCTCTCCCCCGGCGGATTGAAGGTGAGTTTTTCATTTTAGGTTTTCGTAGATTCGTTTCGGAATCGGTTTCTTTTTCGGGGAAAAACCGCCACCGCCGCCGCCGTCGCGCGTCGCGCGGGGCCGCCCGCAAGCGGGCACCGCCCGGGCTGGTGCCACGCGGGCCGCCTGCAGGCGGCGCGATGCGCGGCAGGCGCGCCGCGCGGGGCCGCCCGCAGGCGGGCACCGCGCGGGCTGATGCCGCGCGAGCCGATGCCGCGCGGGCCGCCTGCAAGCGGTGCGCCGCGCGGCAGGCGCTGCCCGCAGGCGGGCGCCGCGCGGGCCGCCTGCAGGCCGCGCGCTGCGCGGCAGGAGCGCTGCGCGGGCGCTGCTCCTAGGCAGGTGCTGCGCAGGCATGCGCCGCGCGGGCCGTCTGCAGGCCGTGCGCCGCCCGGCAGGCACGCCGCGCGGGGCTGCCCGCAAGAAGGCGCCGCGCGGGCTGGTGCCGCGCGGGCCGCCTACAGGCCGCACGCCGCGCGGCAGGCGCGCCGTGCGGAGGGCCGCCGCGACGGGTCGGCGCCGCGCAGGGCTGTCCGCAGGCTGTGCGCGCGCTGCACGGGTCGGTGCCGTGCGGGGAACTTCACCGCGCGGAGTCCGGGGACCGCGTCGGGTCTCCCGTTTTTTTCGGTGTTTTAGTCAACGTTGGCGTTAGTCACTTAGTCTGAGCTTTCTGTTGTTCCCTCTGGGGCGCGGGACGTCGTAAGCTCGGTAGACGTGCAGGCGGGGACACCGGTCTTCTTTCAAGGTGGGTACACTTCTCTAGGGTCGGTTGGGAAAGGGTGTAAGTTATCTAAATTGCATGTTCGGGCAAAGGTGGAATTTTAAATGACTACTGTTTATGATGCTAACCCTGTTTACACTATTCAGTTATTAAATTACTTAATTATTTGATTATGAGGGTCGTGTTTGCTACACACACACCGGCGGTTTGGCCACCGTAAGGGTGTGCTTTTTCGAAAAAGTTGTACGTTGACCCGTGTACCCCACGTGACGGTGACGTAATGGGGGCCCTCGGGGGTGGAGAGTGTGAGCAGTGATGCCGAGGCAGGTGCTCGGCGGCCGAGGCAGGTGCTCGGCAGGGGTCCGAGGTGGGTGCTCGGAGGGGTTGCCGGGGGAGGTGCCCGGTTTGTTTTACACATGGTTACCTACTGTGGATTACACTTTGCGGCGGGGGTTGCTCCAGTTTTAGTGGTTTGCCGTTTTACTGCCCTTTTTGCTCTTACTTCTCTTTTTGGTCACTGACTTCCCACCTTGTGACAGGTTCGTCCAGGGGCGAGTGCTAGGGTGCTGGTGAGGACGCGGGAGCGCTGTTCTGTTCCTTAGCGACTACAGATACAGTTGACTTTCCTTTCCTTGTTCATTTATTATTCATGATAGTTAGATGTGGATTGCGATACCCCCGTGGATTCGACGTGGATGTTGTCTGTTTTTTTTATAATTATTGAATGAATGTCTTTCCTTTTCTTTACTTGGCCGTTTTGAACTACGAGCAACAAAAATCGAGGAAAACCGTTTGCGAAAACCGACTTTAAAATCTGGGTGTCGTGTGGGCACCGTTTTTAAAATCTTGTGGGATTTATGTGATTTCGAAAATGGTTTTACAAAATCAGGCATCGGGTGGGTGCCGTTATAAAACTCTGTGGATTTATGTGGCTTTGAAACAGATTTTAAAACATTGGCGTCGGGTAGGCGCCGCTTTCAAAACTCTGTGATTATTTATCCTTTCAAAAATAGTCGGCCCTTTTCTAAGTATGAGAGTAGTAGGATGTATGGTTTGCATGTTGAATGTGTCTGTGCCTTGATCTAGTGTGGTTAAAGCTTGTATGAGATGCATTATGTAGTCAGGACGTCGTGCATATACAAAGGAGACTCTGCCCGTTTGCAGAGTTAATTTGTATATGCGGCGGGTCTGTGCACGCACTGGGGTGGATTCGTTTTCAAAAAAAAAATATTACGCTGATCTGGGAGCATCGGTGGCTCTTCTTCCGCGCGTTTGAACCCCCGGGGCGTGACAGATTAAGATGGTATCAGAGAGAGAACTTTAACCACAATAGTCGGGGCCCAACATCCATGGGGCGCAATACTCTAGCTACTGATTAATAAAGTGAACCTTGTGTAGACAAGTAGAACGCGAGTGCTCGTGGGGGGATGGAAAATTAGTATAATCCCTTTTAGTGCCAGTGTTTAAGGTGTTACTTTAGTTTAGTCTAGAAGTAACTGGTTTTGTGCATGTGTTCAGATCATGGCCAGAACTAGATCTACCACCGAGGATGCAGGGGCGGACGCAGCGGCGTCGGCGGCCGCGGAGAACCAGCTCCTGAGGCAGCAGTTACGGGAGATGGCGGGGCAGCTGGCGACCCTTACGGATCACGTGCGCCAACTGACCCAGCAGCAACAGCAGCCAGCTGCGACGGTGGTAGCCGCCCAGGGCCCTCCTCTGAGGCCAACTGCGCCAGCGACGGGACCGCCGGTGATGGAGGCCGAGGCACCCGAGGTACTGCCAGCCCAACGGACGGTGCCAGAGGTAGCCCCTTCGGTAGCAGCAGCGGGATCGACGCTGGGGACCACGGCCCGGGGTACCGCGGTGGAGACCGTGGTGACGCCTTCTCCCGCCGTGGCCGCCATCGTCACGGGGGAAGGGTCTGTCCAGCCGACCGAACGGGACCGTGTCCGAGCCAACCTTGCAGATTTTAAGAAGTACGACCCGCCGGTGTTTGAGGGGGAGACGACGGACCCCTGGGTCGTGGAAAAGTGGGTGGACACAATGGAAAAGCTGTTTGAGGACTTACTGATGGAAGAGCATGAGCGAGTCCCCTTGGCTGTCCACTTTCTCGAGGGGAACGCCCGCATGTGGTGGAAGACGGTTCGCCCTGATGCCGTGAAGGGTACCGCCCTCCCATCGTGGACCACCTTTAAGCGGGAGCTGTTCGGGGCATTTTTCTCCAACAGCGTCAAGCGGCAACTTGAGGACGATTTGAACCACATTAAACAAGAAAACCGAACGGTCATAGAGTATCAGAGGGAGTTTGTGAGACTAGCGAACTGCGTCCCTTTCGTCATCCGGGACGAGTCTCACAAGGCTCAACTGTTCGTGGACGGACTGTGTACCGACATTTTTCAAGTAGTGGAAGCGGCGGATTTGCATACCTTTCAGAAGGTGGTCAACCGGGCCACCATTGTGGAGCGCGGCTTCGCCGTTACACGCGCTCGAGGGGATGGCCCTTCTCAGCAGGAGGACAGGAAGCGGTCTTAGCCGTTTTTCGGGGGAGGCTCTTCCAGTGGGAGTCGACCCTCCAAACGGTGGAGACCCCAGCAAAGGGCCAGGAGCGCACCTTCGGGAGGACAGAGATCAAACGATAGGCCTTGCGTTATCTACGACGGGGCACATCGGGTAACAGAGTGCTCCAAGAGGCAGGACCACTGTTTCCGGTGTGGCAAGCAGGGGCATTTCCGCTTCAACTGCCCTATGAACTAAGGCGCAGCATCTTCGGCAGCCTCCGCGCCAGCACCTCAGCACGCAGGGCGAGGGAAAGCCCCAATGACATCGGCCCCCAGACCACCAGCACCTCGACCAGCAGGGGACAGACCGCCACAATCAGGAGGCCGGGTCTACTCGATGAACCACCAGGAGGCGTACCCGTCTGAGGACGTCGTCGCAGGTATCACTCTTGTTTCTGTTTACCGTGCTAGAACCCTTTTCGATACCGGAGCAACCATTTCGTTTATGTCTTGTGATTTTGCACTGACATATGGTTTTGAGGAGAGACCCCTACCTAGTGTTTTGTCTGTCCAAACTGCGGGGGGACCCTTGGAGGCCCGCAACCTTATACCTTCCTGTTCAATAAGGTTGGGGAGGCTTTCTTGCCCCTTGGATTTGGTAGTCGTTCCATTAAAAGAGTACGATGTAGTACTTGGAATGGATTGGCTCACGTGGTATCAAGCGGTGATCGACTGTGAGAAGCGCCAGGTGCGACTACAGTACCCAGAGTTTCCAGAGAACATGTACCTTGCATGCAAGAGCATTTCCTTTTCCTCCATCATTCCAGCATTGCGAGCCAGGAAACTGATTGAGGGAGGATGCGTGGCCTATTTGGCGTCGGTGGACTTGGCCACGAGACCCTCTGCGGCACTCTCAGACATCCCGGTTGTGAGGGACTTCCCAGATGTCTTCCCTACCGAGTTGCCGGGGATGCCCCCCGAGCGGGAGGTTGTTTTTCCGATCGAGCTTCCACCCGGCACCCGACCGATCACGAAGGCACCCTACAGGATGGCCTTTGCAGAATTGAAAGAATTTAAGGCGCAGCTTGAAGACCTTCTGGACAAAGGATTCATCAGACCGAGTGTGTCACCTTGGGGCGCACCGGTACTTTTTGTGCGTAAGAAGGACGGGAGCTTGCGACTGTGTATCGACTACCGGGAGATAAATAAGGTCACAGTAAAGAACAAGTACCCCTTACCCAGGATTGATGACCTCTACGATTAGCTGAGGGGAGCAACAATCTTCTTCAAGATTGATTTGCAGTCAGGCTACCATCGGCTTAGAGTGCAAGACGAGGATATTCCGAAGACGGCCTTCCGGACCTGGTATGGCCACTACGAATTTACAGTGATGCCGTTCGGGCTCACCAACGCCCCAGCGGTATTTATGGATATGATGAACCGAGTCTTCAGGCCCTTCCTGAATCGGTTCGTGGTGGTCTTCATCAACGACATCCTGATTTATTCGCCCACCGATGAGGAGCACGAGGAGCTCAAGAGGAGACTAACAAGAGCACCGGTTCTGGCGCCGACGCCTGGAGAGGACTTTGAAGTTTACTGCGACGCATCACGGATCGGATTGGGGGGTGTACTGATGCAGTAGGGGAGAGTTATTGCCTACGCCTCAAGACAGCTCAAAGAATATGAACAGAACTACCTGACGCACGATCTGGAGCTCGCCGCAGTCGTCTTCGTTCTGAAGCTTTGGAGGCACTATCTCTTTGGTGTCCATTGTAACGTGTTCTCGGACCACTAAAGCCTTAAGTACCTTTTCACCCAGAAAGAGCTGAACCTACGACAGAGACGGTGGTTGGAGTTACTGAAGGATTACGATCTAACAATTCAGTACCATCCGGGAAAAGCAAATGTGGTAGCGGATGCCTTGAGCAGGAAGGGGCAGACTGAAGGGACATCGTGTGAGGTCCCGGAATTTCCCGCGTAGGGTCTGCTGGTTGTTGGGCAGCTTTTAGTGGCCGTTGGGTGGTGTTTGCGCGCAATTTGGACACAAGTGTTGGACTTTGGGCTTAAAAGGAGGTCCCGTGGGAAATTGGAGGACCCGTCGAGTGTTTAGAAGTGGTTTCGCGCGATTCAAATGTCAAAATTGGACTCTGGGCGAAGTTTGGATGAAAGATTACCTCTCCGGTCGCCTTCTCGAATTTTTAGAGTTGGAATTTGGCAAATCGGACTTTAAAAATGGACCCGGCGCGAAAATCGGATCAAGTGGGCATTCGACAAATTTTCGGATGAGAATTTGGAGAAACGGACATCGTTTTTGCATTCAGCGCGCGAAATCGCTAAGAATGGACTATTTACTTGTTTGATTTGGAGCCCGGATGAAATGCACGTTTTTCGAGGCGACGCGGCACAAATCTCGAGGTGTTAGCGCGGCGCGGATCCCGAGGAGAGCGGCACGCGATTCGAGGCGGCGTACGGCGCGACAGGGGAGCACAGGCGCTTCGGCGCGGGACGCGCGGGGGCCGCCACGTGGCGGGCCCCCGTTGGCGCCCGCTCGGGCGCGGGGGCGCGCGCCTGTGTGGCGCGCGCTGTGTCCCGCGCCCGTGTGGCGCGGTGTACCGCGCGCCCGTGTGGCGCGCGGTTTGCCGCGCCCGCGTGGCGCGCTGGCCGCGCGCCACGTGGAGCAGGGGGGCGCGCGCTGCGCCTGGTGCGCGCCCCAGTGCCGTGGACCGGGCTGCTGGAGAGCCCGGATTGGGCCGGTGCACCGTGATTTGGTGCACCGTGGACCACCCCCTATCTCTCCCTCTCTTTTTCTTCTTCTTCTTCCTCCCCGCAAGCCATTTTCTTCCCTTCTTTTCCTTTCTTCTCCAACCGAG
This sequence comes from Tillandsia fasciculata, assembly GCA_029168755.2. Taxonomy (NCBI): domain Eukaryota; kingdom Viridiplantae; phylum Streptophyta; class Magnoliopsida; order Poales; family Bromeliaceae; genus Tillandsia; species Tillandsia fasciculata. Next base: position 11,697,747 of record CM054936.1, read on the forward strand.
AGCGAGAGGGAGTGAGGGAGGAGTTTGTGTGAGGTGCGGCGGCGCGTCGAGGACCTCGTGGAGCGTGCGCGGTGTTCCGATGGGAGCATTTCGGCGGCGGCGGCGCAGTCGGGTAGGTCCCGCGTGTTAATTTTATGGTATTTTTGGCACTGTTTTGGAGCGTTCTTTTGGACAGTAAATTTATCCTCTTGCTCTTATCTGTTTTAGGGACCGTGTTTTACTGCTCCGTTTTGCGTGCGGACCCCAGCGGCATGCACCGTTTTGCGTGCGGACTCCGTTTTGCGCGCGGGTTTCGGCATCGTGCTCCGTTTTGCGTGCGGACCCCGGCGGCGTGCACCGTTTTGCGTGCGGACTCCGTTTTGCATGCGGGTTTCGGCACCGTGCTTCGTTTTGCGTGCGGACCCCGGCGGCGTGCTCCGTTTTGCGTGCGGACTCCGTTTTGCGCGCGGGTTTCGGCACCGTGCTCCGTTTTGCATGCGGACCCCGGCGGCGTGCATCATTTTGCGTGCGGACTCCGTTTTGTGCGCGGGTTTCGGCCCCGTGCTCTGTTTTGCGTGCGGACTCCGGCGGCGTTCTCCGTTTTACGTGCGGACTCCGGCAGCGGGCATCGTTTGCGTGCGGATCACGTGGAGGCCAATTGCAAGTGTCTACGAGCAATTGGTGGCAAATCGAGGTGGGTGGCCTTATCTCCAAGTTTTATGGACTGTACAGTAATTCTACTGATGTAGGACTATGCATGATAGTTTATTTCATTGTGTAGCATGCTAGATTGTAGGAATGGTTATTCCTTTTATCATCTGTTAATATAGTTATATTGGAACTTGACCTAGCACCCCCGTCATATGTTGCATGTGTAACCAGACCAGTAGAAAACTCTCACTTGGGCTAGGGTTATTTATTGTTTAGACACCCACACTGTTTTTCTATTCCCGGACGTAGTGTTATCCTTGCCCGGGTAGTGGGCCGAGGGGTCGGGACTTTCTTTTAGTGTGGGATGCTTTTGCACTCGTGCTTGGGAGCAGAGTGGAGTCTGGTAGTTGTAGTGGGTTGTTTATCAGTGCCGGGAGCCGTTTGGGTAAACGGTAGACCCGGGAGGTCTTGTATCCCTGTTGTGCTGTCGTGGGAGGGAGCCGTTGAGCAGACGGTAGTCCTGGGCCATCGAGTATCTTCCGGTCAGTGTTGTTGGGAACCGTTGGGGTTGACGGTGGTCCCAGGTCGTTGAGTGTTGTCCGACCGATTTTGTTAGCCTGAGTTGTGGGTCGTCCTGGCTATGGAGTACCTCCAGCCAGTGTGCGTTGTGCTACGAGCTGTTGGAGAGGCTAGTGTCTCGTGTTTCGTGCGAGCTGATCAGCTGAGTCGTTGAGAGTGCTCCGACTGTTTTGCTAGATATTTTGGGGATCTTGAGTCCTACCATTCTGAAAGTGAGCGTGGTTTTTGACTAGCCTGCTTTTGCCAATTTTTGATACTCTATGCCGCGCCGTTTTTCCTCAGTTGGGGGTCGTGCCCCCTGAGATGCCGCAGTGGATGCGATGGTTGGCCTGTTGAGGCAGTTTCCCGCAGTGGATGCGATGGTGGGCCTGTTGAGGCAGTTTTGCGCGAGGGGTGAGTTGGTCCGTGTGGGACGCCCTACGTGAGTCCGTTCCTCCGGGATGTGCGGCAGTAGGTAGGCGCAGGCTTGACTGGACCCGAGGAGGCAGTCAGTTTAGATTGGGTGACTTTACTGATTTGTTAGTTGATGCATCATATTATCATCTGTTCCACCTCTTGAGCACCTAGATAGAGGCATAGTAGCTGTAGAGTTATCCTTTTCTAGCTCTTTTCTTTCCGTATTACTTTGTTATTTTATGCCTCTAGTAGACTTAGTGGGCAGACCGTTGGGCTTGTTGGCGGCACCCACTGAGAACTACTGTGGGAAGTAGTTCTCACACCCGTCGTGGTGTCTTTTCCCCAGGAACTTCTTCTCCTGTTCCTGTGCTCCTGTTGCTGATCCTTCTGGCCGAGGCGAGGGAGTCGCGAGCTAGTTTCCTACCCGTCGTTCGAGTGTAGCGGTACCCCTTCAGAGGAGAGCTCTAGTTGATTAGTTTACTTCGTTTTCCTCTGTTGAGAGACCTTTGTTGTGAGGTATAGAGTTGTACTTTATTTTTTTTACAGTTTGAGAGACTGATGTAGTGAGGATATTTTTTTGTATTGAGAGCTTGTACACCGATGTATTTTATTGGAGATATCTCCCTTCTGAGTTTTGTATCAGAGGACTTTTTATATGATCGTATTTGGGAGATGGATATTGTATAATTTTCAGTTGTACAGGGTTTGGATTTCAATTATTAGTAGTTTACTTTCAGCTCTGATATCTGTATACTGTAGTTGATTCTTTTTGCAGATTAGACGCTTCGTCTGTACGGCAGTTTTCGTACAGATGGCGGATCTGTTAGCGAGCCCGGGTCGCAGTTTCGACCCCGGGGCGTGACAGATTAGAGTGGTATCAGAGCCTAGGTTGTAGGTCGTGGTGGACTTAGAAACCCTAGGCTTGTGGTTGGACATTAGGATGACTGCGTGAGAGTCGTGACTTATAGCGAGAGTCCTGATTAAGTTTTATATCTCTCCCAAGAGACGGGATGAGTGATTGGCATGTTTATTTTTCCAAACGATTATGTGGCTGCAGACAACATAATGCTATGGAATGGATGACATGTCTTAGATTTTCGCTGGATTGGGTCGTATGGTTGTTGTGTCCTGACGTTTGTTGTTGTGCAGTGGACTACAATACTCCTGAGACGTCGTGTTGTGAAGAGGACACACCCCGCACCTGATGAATACCCGAGCAGCGGGAGGCAGAGCTATCAGAGCAGAGCGAGACCCAGGAGTTTGTGTGTTGAGATAGTTTTCCACTTTAACCGAGAAGGGCCAAATCCCTGAACGGTAAAGGATCGAGAACTTCGATAGGCTGAGCCTAGAGTCTGTTCTTGTTTGATTGGGGTTCTAGGCACCGGTCTATCGGGATTTTCGGATCTTTGCCGCGTCAGTCGGTTCTTCTCGCCTATGAGTGGGGTGTTGTTGTGGGAACCGTTTGGAGTGACGGCGATCCCAGCTGTGTAGATACTTTCCACTGGCCGAGCTACCAGATGGATACATTGCCCCTGGCCGAGTTACCAGGTGGGCACATGCCCTGGCCGAGTTACCAGGAGGATACTTTTCCCTGGCCGAATTACCAGGAGGATACTTTCCACTGGCCGAGCTACCAGATGGATACATTGCCCCTGGCCGAGTTACCAGGTGGGCACATGCCCTGGCCGAGTTACCAGGAGGATACTTTTCCCTGGCCGAATTACCAGGAGGATACTTTCCATTGGCCGAGCTACCAGATGGATACATTGCCCCTGGCCGAGTTACCAGGTGGGAACATGCCCTGGCCGAGTTACCAGGAGGATACTTTCCACTAGCCGAGTTACCAGATGGATACATTGCCCCTGGCCGAGATACCAGGTGGGCACATGCCCTGGCCGAGTTACCAGGAGGATACTTTCCACTGGCCGAGCTACCAGATGGACACATTGCCCCTGGCCGAGTTACCAGGTAGGCACATGTAAAGTACCGAATTTTCGGCACATAAATAAATGTAGATAAAAATAGTGTGAAATACTATTTTTATGAAAGTTGGGGAAGTAAAGAACATTTGGAAACGAGTTGGACCCAAATCGGGTTAAAATGGAGAGATCTGGAATTTTATTTGGGAAAGGGGGCCCAGATTTTTAGTGAAAAATTCACAGTGTCGGAAAATTCCGAGAAAATTACGGGAGCCCCGTAAATATGTTTTAAGACCACAGAAAAAGTTTCGCGTTGATCGGATACCCAGATTCCGAGAACGGGATCCGCCAATGAATCTAGATACCGGAAGGTTCCGGTCGGAGGCGGAGGCCCCGAAGGTAAAAAGTGAGTTGTTAGGGGCTTTATGGATTATTTAATTAATATTTGTTAATTAATTAGTGGCATTTGGGGTTTGGTCTGGGAGGTTTAATTGAAGAAAAGAATTAGTGATGTGTTTTTGGATAAGGGAGTAGATTAGTGTGAATTGGAGTTAAGTGTGAGTTGGATATTTTTTTTGGTGCATTTAATGCTCCCAACCACCCCTCCCTCTCCCTTTAATTAGCCTGTAGCTAATTAACATCGCCACCTCACCACCTCCTTCATCTACTGCAAGCAGAGGAAGCAAAAGAAATTAGTGGAAAAGAAAGAGAGTGGAAATTAAGTGGATTTGTGATTATAAAAAGGGATTTAGTGGTGGAGATATTTTTTTGGGTGTGCTTATTTAACTGCCAGCACCACCACCACCACCACACTTAATTAGCACCCTAATTAAGTAGTGCCAGCACCTTCGTCTTCTCCAAGCAAGCAACAGGGGTTTTAGTGAGAGAAACAGAGGATGGAAAATGAGAGGAATGGTTAAGGGTATTGTTGTGGGCTTCCTCCTTGAAGCCGAGCGGAGCAAGCGGAGCGCGCACGCGTCGATCGCCAAGCAAGCAGGTAGCAGCAGCGGCGGCGCGTGCCGAGGTACGGGGTGGAGCTTGCGCGTGGGTTCTCCAGAGTGAGGCGGTGAGTGTGTGCCGTGGTTTTTGGGAGTTCTTATCAGACGAAAATGTGTGGGAAATGTGTGTGAGCTATGCTTATAGGCAGATATTTGTTGGTTATGTTTGAAGGTGCTAGACTTAATTAATCTGATGTTTATGTGGGCAAGTATTTTAGAGATGCTGTGGGTATGTAGTGTGTATTGTGGGTGCTTGTGGGGGATTCTATTCGAAAAAGGGTGATCTCTCCCCTTTTCCTTTGCTTTTCATGACTAGAAGCATGATAGTAGGTAAATTAGGATTTATGTAAAGTAGAGAGAGTATAAGAGTTATCTTGAGATAAGAATATTACAAATGACCTATTGTATGTAAATAGGTTAAAGATTTTATGTGTTAAGAGTTTCTTGAGCAAGATGGATTAAAATGAATCCAACATATAAGATGCAAGTTGTATGTTATTAAGGGTTAAGAGCTTGATGTTATGGGTTTATGTGGAGCAATATACCTGATAACCTAGGAGAAAACTTAGTGTACAATTTGGAACGAGCTGCATTAACCTAGGGCTTCACTAGTGGCATATGTTTTAAAGAGTTAAACAAAGGCTATGACATAGAGTATTCAACATAGAGTTAATTAAATATGGATTAAGTAGGGTTTAGCCGTGGAAGAGAATTATGTTAAACTTATTGTAGGTTATTCTTGCATGAGTATAAATGACAAAGAGAGAATGCAATGAACACATCATTTGTGATTAAAATTTAGTATGAATGCATGCTATGAGTTAATGTTAAGGATTCAGTAAGGAATCAGGAGGATGGGAAGGGTGGATCAAGTGTGGAGATGTGAAAGGGAAAACAGAAAAGCAGAGTCAATGTAATTCTAAAATAACAGCGGAACATGGAATTAGAGTCAGTGTAACTCTAAGTTAATAGTGGAACAGGAAAATAGAGTTAAGTTAACTCTAGAATTCAATGAGGAATCAGGAAAGTGGGATAAGATCCCAAGGTTAATAAGCTGATCAAATATAACCCTGGAAGGTTATAGGGTGTCTGGGCAAATGGATAATAACTTTAACTTCAATTTGAGTTAAAGAGATAAAAGAGAGAAATGTTTATGAGTCCATGAGACTCTCTAGTTACCCGTGTGGCAAGACCCTGGGTAAGAGGTGAAAAAGTGATTAATAAGCAAGACAATCAAATTGCTCAAGATAGAGCTAAATTGGTTAATAAGCAAGACAGGCAAATTGCTTAAGATAAAGAGAATAAAAGAGGATATTAATGACGCCTTCGAATTTGAGACTAGTCAAGTGGAGCAGGACTCCCTGGGTAGTGACCCGTCGGACGAGGTACTTTCGAAGGGCTAAAAGTGAAAGCAAGGAGCTAAATGCTCGAAGAAAAGAGGAAGTGAATTGCCAGTGGCAAAATGGGAGCTATAAGCTCGAATAAGAAAGAAAAGCAAGTGTTCAAAAGCAAAGAGGCTAAGAACTAATTAAAATGAAAAGAAAGAACATATAAAGATAAAACGGGCGGACCTACGGTGAAACCAGCCCATGTTGGAGGTACGGGCAGTATCCCTCTCCCGGGTAGAGACCCGTTCGGGACGTTTCTTCCGTAGGACGGGGTAACACTTGCGGGTGTTATCGGCAACCTTAGAAATCTTATCTTATGGTAGCAAGACTACCGGGCTCGGGCCCGTTGGATAAGAATTTTCGAGGGTTAACTTGAACTAAAGCACCAGAATCTAAAGAAATAAGAAAAATAGAGTGGCCAAGGTGGCCGGGTTAGTTGGACTCAGTATTCAGGGGCATAGTGGCCGAGTTGGTGCTTAGCAGCCTAGTGTGGCTAGACAGAGTAGTGCTGAGTAGATGGTTATACACTGATAGTGTAGTGATATGTTATATTGCATAGCTGCATTTTGATATTGAGGATTTTAGTTTCCTAGCACTATTATTATTGCTTCCATTGGACCAAGTGGTGTAGGACACTTTCTCTCGGTGGTTGAACCCACTGGGAACTCGCTCGTAGTTCTCACACCCCCTGGGTGACCCCCCCTCACAGGTTCGGGTATGGATGCAGCGATCGTGACGGTTCAGACGCAGACGGCGAGGCATACGTCAGGGGCAAGGGCCCAGCAGCATAGTGACCTAGAGGGTCTAGCAGAGGTATTCCTTTTTATATATTTCTTGAGTGAACCTTGTATGGTGAGGAATTATGTAAAGGAAATGTAATAATTTATTTGCAAGTTCAGAATTGTAAAGTGTAATAAGTTTAATTTATGGTTCACTCCTGTATGCTTTCATTTCCGCATTAGTTATTGAATGAAAGTTTTAAATTTATAGTGATTTTTAGTACTCTGATATTGAGCTTCCGCATACACTTGTTATGTTATTATGGATGTTACCGTTCCTTTCGGGTAGAAAAAGGTTTTATCCGATTGGCGGGTCTGTTGGCGTGCCCGAACCGTACAAATTGGCGGACTCGGGGCGTGACAGATTAGGGTGGTATCAGAGCCTAGGAACAGTCCTAGGTGGTTAGCAACCTTAGGGAGACCCTAGGGATTAGCACGAGAGAGTGTGTGGATTATTGGGCGAAAGTATTTGATTGGTTATTGTTGTTCCCAAAAAGGATATTGGGACTGATCGAGGGTGACGAGCTTTCATTCTTCGGATATTACGTTGGCGGCCGACAACGTAATGCTGGAGATGAAAAGGAGTACCCTCTTATACTTTCGCATGATTGGGTCGACGAGCCATTTTGTTGGTATATAGTTTGCGCGTTGCTCAAATGGCTAAAATTTGGGCAAATCGTTTCGTTGTGGTGTGCATATTAGCGATGACACCATGTAGGAATATGCGCTTGTTTCGACTCGTGCCGAGATAGCGCTCTGGGTCGAACAAGGTACACGAGCTGCGATAGAAGGTGACCGCACTTGTTAGTGTGATCCAACAGCAGGTCAAGCTTCTTGCCGTCAGCGAAAATTTCCCGCCGACAGGAAGACAGGTTTCGACACCTAAGGGTAGCGTCAGCGTGACAGTTGGAGCAGATAGATAGGCTCCAGTGGCTGATAGCGCAGCAAGCTGAGGCTGCACAAACAACGAATGAGTATACGGCGTCGCCACCTGTAGGGGCGACAGTAAGGAGAGTGGCAGTGGCCGCCGAGCTTTTGTCGGCGCACCCTGCGCCTTCGGCAAGAGGCGTTATGAGCTTGTGTCAGCTAGGTTGCTGGCAAAGTATGGTTAGTAAGGTCCAGTGAGAGACCGACTCGCGAGGTAAATGGTGATCGCTATGTCGCGAGAGCCAAGTTGCTGTGCCCTAAGGGTTAGGGAAAGAAAGATTTACGGGCCAGGCGGCGTGAGTTCGCCCCTGATGACGGTAGTGACCGTGTGGCGTGTTGATGGTGGCTAGGTTGCCACGTAGTAGTGTTGGTGAGGCCTAGAGTAGGCTTCAGGTACGAGGACCTCTCGAAAGAGCGAGAGTTTTATGGCGTCGTGCTGATGGATCGGTGTAATGGCGAGGATTGCCACCACAGGATTTGCGAGTTAATCACCAGAGTTGGTGAAGGATTATCGTAGTGCCTCAACCCAGTTGGGGGAGTTGCACAAGAGCCGTGGGGGTGCTTAAGCAAATTGCTTAACACTGAATTTTTGCGAGTTAGCGTGGGGGCATAGGATGCCCAACTGTTAGGTGCTCACGGAGCACAAATATCGTTTAGCCAGAGAGAGCTGATTAGGTGGCGTATTAGCCTTTGCCCAGTGTGGCCAGAGTTGATAGAGAGTTCGGGTCGTGGATTGACGACTAGTTGGTTTTGCTCAGTGAGCGTAGAGGTCGCGTGGCGACGATCAGCGGGTTCGCTTGGGGACGATCCGTGCCTGGACTATGTTTGTGGACTGTGGGCCTATAGCCCAGTGGGCAGGCGCAGTCAGCTGTGAGAGACAGTGACCCGAGACCTGAGGGCTGGGCATGATAGATATTTGGTCGGGGCGGTAGTCCGAGCGATGACCCGGGAATGTGAAATGCCACGTATGAGCCTTGAGGCTGTTAGTACACCGAGAGTGTGATATGACCAGGCCGTAGGGCTAGTGATGATCGAGGTACTGTAGCTCCTGGTAGGAGTGTTGGTGTAGTAATCCTAAGTGTGGATTTACCCGTATGACGATTGGGTCTGCGTGCTAGTGAGAGCCATTGTACAGTGTTGGACTAGTTTTGGGCTATAGGCCCCTATTGGACCGTGGTCTGTAAACCTATTAGTAGTCCGAGGTAGCGGGGTAGCTGATAACCCCTGGACTCAGAACGCTAGTAGCGTGTGTGATAGCTGAGAACTCGTGGGTTGGCCTTGCCCTCCACCCTAGGCAGCGGAGCGACCGGGAAACACGGTAAGTATAATTGGTTGTGAATTCAGCCGTGTTATGGAAAAACGATTGCGAAATGGTCTAGAAAGTTTCGCGAGTAAAGGCTGGGTCATTCGTGGCAATGGAGTGAGCAAGTGCTCAACTGTGTCTTTCACCTACCTGGCGAAAGTGGCCAGACAATGGGTCTGAGTTTGTCCCTGGGTTGAGATAGGGATTCATGGATGAGTTGCTCGTGTAGTCTCGGCGAGCAGACAATTTGATGCCGGTCACGATATACAGCGAGCCCAGTAGTGAGGGCAAAATTCTTCCCTCTTGATCAAGTAGGAGTCAAGATGTTATTCAAGTTTCGAGGACGAAACTTATTTTAAGGGGGGTAGAATGTAAAGTACCGAATTTTCGGCACATAAATAAATGTAGATAAAAATAGTGTGAAATACTATTTTTATGAAAGTTGGGGAAGTAAAGAACATTTGGAAACGAGTTGGACCCAAATCGGGTTAAAATGGAGAGATCTGGAATTTTATTTGGGAAAGGGGGCCCAGATTTTTAGTGAAAAATTCACAGTGTCGGAAAATTCCGAAAAAATTACGGGAGCCCCGTAAATATGTTTTAAGACCACAGAAAAAGTTTCGCGTTGATCGGATACCCAGATTCCGAGAACGGGATCCGCCAATGAATCTAGATACCGGAAGGTTCCGGTCGGAGGCGGAGGCCCCGAAGGTAAAAAGTGAGTTGTTAGGGGCTTTATGGATTATTTAATTAATATTTGTTAATTAATTAGTGGCATTTGGGGTTTGGTCTGGGAGGTTTAATTGAAGAAAAGAATTAGTGATGTGTTTTTGGATAAGGGAGTAGATTAGTGTGAATTGGAGTTAAGTGTGAGTTGGATATTTTTTTTGGTGCATTTAATGCTCCCAACCACCCCTCCCTCTCCCTTTAATTAGCCTGTAGCTAATTAACATCGCCACCTCACCACCTCCTTCATCTACTGCAAGCAGAGGAAGCAAAAGAAATTAGTGGAAAAGAAAGAGAGTGGAAATTAAGTGGATTTGTGATTATAAAAAGGGATTTAGTGGTGGAGATATTTTTTTGGGTGTGCTTATTTAACTGCCAGCACCACCACCACCACCACACTTAATTAGCACCCTAATTAAGTAGTGCCAGCACCTTCGTCTTCTCCAAGCAAGCAACAGGGGTTTTAGTGAGAGAAACAGAGGATGGAAAATGAGAGGAATGGTTAAGGGTATTGTTGTGGGCTTCCTCCTTGAAGCCGAGCGGAGCAAGCGGAGCGCGCACGCGTCGATCGCCAAGCAAGCAGGTAGCAGCAGCGGCGGCGCGTGCCGAGGTACGGGGTGGAGCTTGCGCGTGGGTTCTCCAGAGTGAGGCGGTGAGTGTGTGCCGTGGTTTTTGGGAGTTCTTATCAGACGAAAATGTGTGGGAAATGTGTGTGAGCTATGCTTATAGGCAGATATTTGTTGGTTATGTTTGAAGGTGCTAGACTTAATTAATCTGATGTTTATGTGGGCAAGTATTTTAGAGATGCTGTGGGTATGTAGTGTGTATTGTGGGTGCTTGTGGGGGATTCTATTCGAAAAAGGGTGATCTCTCCCCTTTTCCTTTGCTTTTCATGACTAGAAGCATGATAGTAGGTAAATTAGGATTTATGTAAAGTAGAGAGAGTATAAGAGTTATCTTGAGATAAGAATATTACAAATGACCTATTGTATGTAAATAGGTTAAAGATTTTATGTGTTAAGAGTTTCTTGAGCAAGATGGATTAAAATGAATCCAACATATAAGATGCAAGTTGTATGTTATTAAGGGTTAAGAGCTTGATGTTATGGGTTTATGTGGAGCAATATACCTGATAACCTAGGAGAAAACTTAGTGTACAATTTGGAACGAGCTGCATTAACCTAGGGCTTCACTAGTGGCATATGTTTTAAAGAGTTAAACAAAGGCTATGACATAGAGTATTCAACATAGAGTTAATTAAATATGGATTAAGTAGGGTTTAGCCGTGGAAGAGAATTATGTTAAACTTATTGTAGGTTATTCTTGCATGAGTATAAATGACAAAGAGAGAATGCAATGAACACATCATTTGTGATTAAAATTTAGTATGAATGCATGCTATGAGTTAATGTTAAGGATTCAGTAAGGAATCAGGAGGATGGGAAGGGTGGATCAAGTGTGGAGATGTGAAAGGGAAAACAGAAAAGCAGAGTCAATGTAATTCTAAAATAACAGCGGAACATGGAATTAGAGTCAGTGTAACTCTAAGTTAATAGTGGAACAGGAAAATAGAGTTAAGTTAACTCTAGAATTCAATGAGGAATCAGGAAAGTGGGATAAGATCCCAAGGTTAATAAGCTGATCAAATATAACCCTGGAAGGTTATAGGGTGTCTGGGCAAATGGATAATAACTTTAACTTCAATTTGAGTTAAAGAGATAAAAGAGAGAAATGTTTATGAGTCCATGAGACTCTCTAGTTACCCGTGTGGCAAGACCCTGGGTAAGAGGTGAAAAAGTGATTAATAAGCAAGACAATCAAATTGCTCAAGATAGAGCTAAAATTGGTTAATAAGCAAGACAGGCAAATTGCTTAAGATAAAGAGAATAAAAGAGGATATTAATGACGCCTTCGAATTTGAGACTAGTCAAGTGGAGCAGGACTCCCTGGGTAGTGACCCGTCGGACGAGGTACTTTCGAAGGGCTAAAAGTGAAAGCAAGGAGCTAAATGCTCGAAGAAAAGAGGAAGTGAATTGCCAGTGGCAAAATGGGAGCTATAAGCTCGAATAAGAAAGAAAAGCAAGTGTTCAAAAGCAAAGAGGCTAAGAACTAATTAAAATGAAAAGAAAGAACATATAAAGATAAAACGGGCGGACCTACGGTGAAACCAGCCCATGTTGGAGGTACGGGCAGTATCCCTCTCCCGGGTAGAGACCCGTTCGGGACGTTTCTTCCGTAGGACGGGGTAACACTTGCGGGTGTTATCGGCAACCTTAGAAATCTTATCTTATGGTAGCAAGACTACCGGGCTCGGGCCCGTTGGATAAGAATTTTCGAGGGTTAACTTGAACTAAAGCACCAGAATCTAAAGAAATAAGAAAAATAGAGTGGCCAAGGTGGCCGGGTTAGTTGGACTCAGTATTCAGGGGCATAGTGGCCGAGTTGGTGCTTAGCAGCCTAGTGTGGCTAGACAGAGTAGTGCTGAGTAGATGGTTATACACTGATAGTGTAGTGATATGTTATATTGCATAGCTGCATTTTGATATTGAGGATTTTAGTTTCCTAGCACTATTATTATTGCTTCCATTGGACCAAGTGGTGTAGGACACTTTCTCTCGGTGGTTGAACCCACTGGGAACTCGCTCGTAGTTCTCACACCCCCTGGGTGACCCCCCCTCACAGGTTCGGGTATGGATGCAGCGATCGTGACGGTTCAGACGCAGACGGCGAGGCATACGTCAGGGGCAAGGGCCCAGCAGCATAGTGACCTAGAGGGTCTAGCAGAGGTATTCCTTTTTATATATTTCTTGAGTGAACCTTGTATGGTGAGGAATTATGTAAAGGAAATGTAATAATTTATTTGCAAGTTCAGAATTGTAAAGTGTAATAAGTTTAATTTATGGTTCACTCCTGTATGCTTTCATTTCCGCATTAGTTATTGAATGAAAGTTTTAAATTTATAGTGATTTTTAGTACTCTGATATTGAGCTTCCGCATACACTTGTTATGTTATTATGGATGTTACCGTTCCTTTCGGGTAGAAAAAGGTTTTATCCGATTGGCGGGTCTGTTGGCGTGCCCGAACCGTACAAATTGGCGGACTCGGGGCGTGACAGCACATGCCCTGGCCGAGTTACCAGGAGGACATTTTTCCCTGGCCGAGATACTAGGAGGACACTTTCCACTGGCCGAGCTATCAGATGGGTTCATACCCCTGGCCGAGCTACCAGGTGGGTACATGCCCTGGCCGAGTTACCAGGTGGTTGCTTTAGTCAGATTGAGATGGTCTGATAGGACGCCGAGATTTGGTGGCGTCGAGTTCGTCCTGTTGGACTACCGGGAGCGCAGTTGTTGACGTGGAACCAGTTTCGTGCTTTGCGGCTCAGGGCCTTCTTTCCCGACAGTGTAAGCAAAAACTGGAAAGGGATCTTAGACTCCTGCAGCAGGGGAGTCGACCTCTTCTGGAGTATGTTCGCGAGTTTTGCGATTGTTGAGCGGTGTACCTCATGTCGCCTGGATGAGGCACAGGAGGTTGAGCTAGTTGAGAAAGGACTGCATCGGAATATCTATCACTTGGTGTATTCTCGGCGGGTGCCAACGTTAGATGCAGCGATTGAGCATGCTTAGCGGGTTGACCGAGGATCAGTGATCATGTCAGAGATAGATGGAGCGCCAGGGACCAGCTCCGGGGAGAGGCATCCAGTGCCGCCTGGGTTTGGACAGCCGAATAGATCGAGACCCCCGGGGCCGCCACGATCCCAGTCTGAGGGTCGTGAGTCTCAGAGGAGACAGAGACCAGGAGGTTCTCCAGAGCCGATGTATCAGCAGCAGCAACGGGATGATTGTGTCATTTGTGGTGGGCCGCATTCTGCGCCGCAGTGTGACCACAGGCTGGGCACAGATCATGGTCTTGTCCTAAAGCGGGGTCACCAGTCGCATTGGCAGCTTCGGCTCCTCCTCCTCCGCTCTTTCAGACAGGCGGAGCTTCGACAGGTTATGGCCAGATAGTTAGGGCCACTTCTTCGCGGCAGTCCGACGGACGACCACCCCCTAGCGGGAGCGTCTATGTCGCACAGGATGAGGATTCGGGGGCAGCTGGCCACGTGGTGGCAGATATTAATCTTATCTCCCCTTCACGCACTTGAGCGTTATTTGTTACCGGAGCATCGCATTCATTTCTTCTGTAGGGCATTCGCATTGTTGTATGGGCTAGAGATAGGACCCTTAGCTTTTGCTCGTAAGGTTCAGATACCTGATCACGTGTTGCACATAGATGAGTGTTGTTGGTCCTGCCCAGTGCAGTTGGGGCCCTGGTTTTTGCCTGTTGATCTTTTGGCCCTTCCTCAGCTCCGGGATTTCGAGGTAGTGTTGGGTATAGGACTGTGAGGATCTAAGGCCTTGATGCTTGAGTGATACCACACCGTTGATACACGGTGATGATGCCACACCGTTGATATACGGTGGTGATGCCACACCATTGATACATGGTGGTGATGCCACACCGTTGATACACGGTGGTGATGCCACACCGTTGATACACGGTGGTGATGCCACACCGTTGATACACGGTGGTGATGCCACGTTGTTGGTGCACGGCAGTGATGCCACGTTGTAGATACACAACGGTGAGAGTTTTTTGGATGTTTCGGACTTTTGACCGCGAGTTTGGGCATCAGCTTTATGATCGCCTTGCGAGCCAGTTTTCAGTCCCGTTCATCGACGGTTTGGTCCCCGTCAGGGTGTTCTTTATTAGTTGAGGGATCGACTTCGACCCGTGGGTCCGTTGGGGTTATGATAGCATGTTGAGTGACCAACTATGGCATGGGATTGTGTCTCTTGAGGATCCCTTTTGAGGTTAGCCTGCAGTTGAGTAGTCCACTCGGGTGGTTTTGGATCGGGAAGTAACCGAGTGAAGACCCCGACTTATTGGATTCCCTTCTTTATTGGATGAATGTGCGGGTATGCTTCGGGTCGCCTTGTTGAGGTTGGCACCATGATGTGATTTGGTGCGCGTTGAACTAGTGGTTATTTCCGTTTTCCCCCAGCCTTTTATTGGAGCCCTTTGGGTATTTCACGTCTCAGCTCAGGAGTGATGTGTTTTCCTCGCCCGTGATTTGCTTGCCCCTTTGAGATCTGTGATTGTTGGAGTACGAGGGACGCCCGTTGCAATTTCTGGCTCGAGAGATGAGAGAATTGCACATCGGGCCATACCGTACTTGTTGTTGTGGTTGTTGTTGTTGCGGAGTAATCACGGGGAGTGAGTGGTGTTTTGGGAGCTGAAGGCGTATTGATGGAAACCTACCCGTGGTATTTGTGACTCCTGATGGACTTGATCTAGTTTCAAGGACGAAACTTTCTTTTAGTGGGGGAGGGTGTGAGGTCCCGAAATTTCCCGTGTAGGGTCTGCTGGTTGTTCGGCAGCTTTTAGTGGCCGTTGGGTGGTGTTTGCGCGCAATTTGGACACAAGTGTTGGACTTTGGGCTTAAAAGGAGGTCCCATGGGAAATTAGAGGACCCGTCGAGTGTTTAGAAGTGGTTTCGCGCGATTCAGATGTCAAAATTGGACTCCGGGCGAAGCTTGGATGAAAGATTACCTCTCCGGTCGCCTTCTGGAATTTTTAGAGTTGGAATTTGGCAAATCGGACTTTAAAAATGGACCCGGCGCGAAAATCGGATCAAGTGGGCATTCGGCAAATTTTCGGATGAGAATTTGGAGAAATGGACATCGTTTTTGGATTCAGCGCGCGAAATCACTAAGAATGGACTATTTACTTATTTGATTTGGAGCCCGGATGAAATGCATGTTTTTCGAGGCGACGCGGCACGAATCTCGAGGTGTTAGCGCGGCGCGGATCCCGAGGAGAGCGGCACGCGGTTCGAGGCGGCGTACGGCGCGACAGGGGCACACAGGCGCTTCGGCGTGGGACGCGTGGGGGCCGCCACGTGGCGGGCCCCCGTTGGCGCCCGCTCGGGCGCGGGGGCGCGTGCCTGTGTGGCGCGCGCTGTGTCCCGCGCCCGTGTGGCGCGGTGTACCGCGCGCCCGTGTGGCGCGCGGTTTGCCGCGCCCGCGTGGCGCGCTGGCCGCGCGCCACGTGGAGCAGGGGGGCGCGCGCTGCGCCTGGTGTGCGCCCCCGTGCCGTGGACCGAGCTGCTGGAGAGCCCGGATTGGGCCGGTGCACCGTGATTTGGTGCACCGTGGACCACCCCCTTTCTCTCCCTCTCTTTTTCTTCTTCTTCTTCCTCCCCGCACGCCATTTTCTTCCCTTCTTTTCCTTTCTTCTCCAACCGAGAGCGAGAGGGAGTGAGGGAGGAGTTTGTGTGAGGTGCGGCGGCGCGTCGGGGACCTCGTGGAGCGTGCGCGGTGTTCCGATGGGAGCATTTCGGCGGCGGCGGCGCAGTCGGATAGGTCCCGCGTGTTAATTTTACGGTATTTTTGGCACTATTTTGGAGCGTTCTTTTGGACAGTAAATTTATCCTCTTGCTCTTATCTGTTTTAGGGACCGTATTTTAATGCTCCGTTTTGCGTGTGGACCCCGGCGGCATGCACCGTTTTGCGTGCGGACTCCGTTTTGTGCGCGGGTTTCGGCATCGTGCTCCGTTTTGCGTGCGGACCCCGGCGGCGTGCACCGTTTTGCGTGCGGACTCCGTTTTGCGCGCGGGTTTCGGCACCGTGCTCCGTTTTGCGTGCGGACCCCGGCGGCGTGCACCGTTTTGCGTGCGGACTCCGTTTTGCGCGTGGGTTTCGGCACCGTGCTCCGTTTTGCGTGCGGACCCCGGCGGCGTGCACCATTTTGCGTGCGGACTCCGTCTTGCGCGCGGGTTTCGGCACCGTGCTCCGTTTTGCGTGCGGACCCTGGCGGCGTGCACCGTTTTGCATGCGGACTCCGTTTTGCGCCCGGGTTTCGGCCCCATGCTCCGTTTTGCGTGCGGACTCCGGCGGGGTGCTCCGTTTTGCGTGCGGACTCCGCCAGCGGGCATCGTTTGCGTGCGGATTGCGTGGAGGCCAATTGCAAGTGTCTACGAGCAATTGGTGGCAAATAGAGGTGGGTGGCCTTATCTCCAAGTTTTATGGACTGTACAGTAATTCTACCGATGTAGAACTATGTATGATAGTTTATTTCACTGTGTAGCATGCTAGATTGTAGGAATGGTTATTCCTTTTATCATATGTTAATATAGTTATATTGGAACTTGACCTAGCACCCCCGTCATATGTTGCATGTGTAACCAGACCAGTAGAAAACTCTCACTTGGGCTAGGATTATTTATTGTTTAGACACCCACACTGTTTTTCTATTCCTGGACGTAGTGTTATCCTTGCCCGGGTAGTGGGCCGAGGGGTCGGGACTTTCTTTTAGTGTGGGATGCTTTTGCACTCGTGCTTGGGAGCAGAGTGAAGTCTGGTAGTTGTAGTGGGTTGTTTATCAGTGCCGGGAGCCGTTTGGGTAAACGGTAGAGCCGGGAGGTCTTGTATCCCTGTTGTGCTGTCGTGGGAGGGAGCCGTTGAGCAGACGGTAGTCCCGGGCCATCGAGTATCTTCCGGTCAGTGTTGTTGGGAACCGTTGGGGTTGACGGTGGTCCCAGGTCGTTGAGTGTTGTCCGATCGATTTTGTTAGCCTGAGTTATGGGTCGTCCTGGCTGTGGAGTACCTCCAGCCAGTGTGCGTTGTGCTGCGAGCTGTTGGAGAGGCTAGTGTCTCGTGTTTCGTGCGAGCTGATCAGCTGAGTCGTCGAGAGTGCTCCGACTGTTGTGCGAGATATTTTGGGGATCTTGAGTCCTACCGTTCTGAAAGTGAGCGTGGTTTTTGACTAGCCTGCTTTTGCCAATTTTTGATACTCTATGCCGCGCCGTTTTCCTCAGTTGGGGGTCGCGCCCCCTGAGATGCCGCAGTGGATGCGATGGTTGGCCTGTTGAGGCAGTTTCCCGCAGTGGATGCGATGGTGGGCCTGTTGAGGCAGTTTTGCGCGAGGGGTGAGTTGGTCCGTGTGGGACGCCCTACGTGAGTCCGTTCCTCCGGGATGTGCGGCAGTAGGTAGGCGCAGGCTTGACTGGACCCGAGGAGGCAGTCAGTTTAGATTGGGTGACTTTACTGATTTGTTAGTTGATGCATCATATTATCATCTGTTCCACCTCTTGAGCACCTAGATAGAGGCATAGTAGCTGTAGAGTTATCCTTTTCCAGCTCTTTTCTTTCCGTATTACTTTGTTATTTTATGCCTCTAGTAGACTTAGTGGGCAGACCGTTGGGCTTGTTGGCGGCACCCACTGAGAACTACTGTGGGAAGTAGTTCTCACACCCGTCGTGGTGTCTTTTCCCCAGGAACTTCTTCTCCTGTTCCTGTGCTCCTGTTGCTGATCCTTCTGGCCGAGGCGAGGGAGTCGCGAGCTAGTTCCCTACCCGTCGTTGGAGTGTAGCGGTACCCCTTCATAGGAGAGCTCCAGTTAATTAGTTTACTTCTTTTTCCTCTGTTGAAAGACCTTTGTTGTGAGGTATAGAGTTGTACTTTATTTTTTTTACAGTTTGAGAGACTGATGTAGTGAGGATTTTTTTTTGTATTGAGAGCTTGTACACCGATGTATTTTATTGGAGATATCTCCTTTTTGAGTTTTGTATCAGAGGACTTTTTATATGATCGTATTTGGGAGATGGATATTGTATAATTTTCAGTTGTACAGGGTTTGGATTTCAATTATTAGTAGTTTACTTTCAGCTCTGATATCTGTATACTGTAGTTGATTCTTTTTGCAGGTTAGACGCTTCGTCTGTACGGCAGTTTTCGTATAGATGGCGGATCTGTTAGCGAGCCCGGGTCGCAGTTTCGACCCCGGGGCGTGACACATCGGCGGGCAGGATTACCCAGCAGGACAACTTGATCGCGGAGTTCTCGCGACTGAGGTTGGAGATGGTGCCGGCAGGGACGGTCGAGCAACTAATGTCTTTAGTGGTCGTGCCTACCTTGTTCGAGAGGATTCGAGAAGGCCAAGGTACTGATCCACAGTTACAACTGGAACGGGATAGGATTTCCCCGGAGCCGAAGGGAGACTTTACAGTGGGGACAGACGGCGCACTCCGGTTCTGAAGACGGATTTGCGTGCCCGATTTGCCAGACCTGAAGAAGGAAATTTTGACCAAAGCGCACTGCGCTCCCTATGCGGCGCACCCTGGGGGCACCAAGATGTACAGGGACCTCAGGCAGACCTTCTGGTGGCCGAAGCTGAAGAGGGACGTGACACAGTTCGTAGCGCACTGCCTGATCTGCCAGCAAGTAAAAGCCGAGCACCAGCGGCCGGCGGGGAAATTGCAACCACTACCAGTGCCAGAATGGAAATGGGAGCGAATCACGATGGATTTTGTCACCGGGCTCCCGCGTTCTCAACAGGGGCACGACACTATCTAGGTAATTGTGGACCGGTTAACTAAGTCAGCTCACTTCCTACCCATCCACATGACCTGGACGCGCGATCGACTGGCTCAAGTCTACATCAGCGAGATTGTGAGGTTACACGGGGTACCGGCATCAATCATTTCAGACAGGGACACAAGGTTCGTCTCGAACTTTTGGCAGAGTCTACAACGGGCCTTGGGGACCAAGCTACACTTTAGCACAGCTTTTCACCTTCAGACGGACGGACAGTCTGAGCGGGTGATTCAGATCCTCGAGGACATGCTCCGGGCCTTTGTACTTGACTTGGGAGACGGATGGTCATGCCACCCACCTCTTGTGGAGTTCGCCTACAACAATAGCTACCAGGCTAGCATCCGTATGGCGCCTTACGAAGCTCTGTATGGCAGGCGCTGTAGGTCTCCGATCTGTTGGGACGATCTGGGAGAGCGGAAGTTTTTGGGACCGAATTTGGTGGAAGAGACTGAGGAAAAGGTGTGCCTCATTAGGCAGCGGCTGGTGACCGCCCAGAGCCGACAGAAGAGCTACGCGGATCAGAGACGCCGCGACTTGGAGTTCTAGGTGGGGGAGCATGTGTTACTGCGTGTTTCGCCGTCCAAAGGAGTGAAGCGGTTCGGGCTGAGAGGCAAGTTGAGCCCACGTTATGTGGGGCCTTTTGAGATCCTGGGGCGCATCGGCTCGGTGGCCTATCGCCTTGCCCTACCGCCGAACCTTGATCGGGTGCACGACGTGTTACACGTGCCTATGCTTCGTAAGTATCTCCCCAATCCATCGCGGGTGCTCGACATCACTGCAGTCGAGCTAAAAGAGGACCTAAGTTTCGAGGAAGTACCGGTACGGATCCTAGCACGGGAAGACAAAAAGTTGCGGAATCGGACGATCCCCTACGTGAAGGTGCTTTGGAGCAACCAGGAGGAACGTGAGGCGACCTGGGAACCTGAGTCGAAGATGAGGGAGTGTTATCCGGACCTTTTTGCCGCGGACGAGAGTTAAGTTTCGAGGACGAAACTTGTTTTTAGTGGTGAGTGATGTAAGACCCGCTGTTCTTTTCAGGTTTTTCTTTTCCCTTCGCCACGTGTGGGGATCCGGCAGGTGCTAATTTTTGAATATTTCTGGGCAGTCCGTCGGGGCTTGCGGGTATTTTTTAGTCGATAGAGCCCGCGAAACGGGGAACGGTGGTGCGATCGGATTTGAATTCCGACCCCGGGATCTCCCAGAATTTAATTTTGAAGTTTGGACCACTTTTAGGCGCTCCAGGATCCGTGCGGGCGACTGGCACGTTTTTCGAGGTAACTTTAGCAGCCAGTTTTGTTTCGTTTATTTGGATTTTGAAACCGGGGATTTTAGGTTTTTTCTTTTTCCTTGGTTTTCTCCTCGGCAGCTAGGGTTTTTGAGGGGCGCACCCCGAGGAGAAAAAGGGAAATCGGAACCCAACCCTTTTTCGCTCTCGTTTCGAGACGACGGCGGGGCGATCCGGACGTTGGAGATCGGGAGAGGGACGGAGACTTTCTTGCTCGCGAGATCAATCGGGCGACGGTAGGACGATCCCCTTCTTCTTCCTCTCCCCCGGCGGATCGAAGGTGAGTTTTTCCTTTTAGGTTTTCATAGATTCGTTTCGGAATCGGTTTCTTTTTCGGGGAAAAACCACCGCCGTCGCCGCTGCGCGCCGCGCGGGGCCGCCCGCAGGCGGGCACCGCGCGGGCTGGTGCCGCGCGGGCCGCCTGCAGGCGGCGCGACGTGCGGCAGGCGCGCCGCGCGGGGCCGCCCACAGGCGGGCACCGCGCGGGCTAGTGCCGCGCGGGCCGCCTGCAGGCGGCGCACCGCGCGGGGCCGCCCGCAGGCGGGCACCGCGCGGGCTAGTGCCCCGCGGGCCGCCTGCAGGCGGCGCGCCGCGCGGGCGCTGCCCGCAGGCGGGCGCCGCGCGGGCATGGGCCGCGCGGGCCGCCTGCAGGTGGGGCTCCGCGCGGCAGGCGCGCCGCGCGGGCGCTGCCCGCAGGCGGGCGCCGCGCGGGCCGCCTGCAGGCCGCGCACCGCGCGGCAGGAGCGCTGCGCGGGCGCTACCCGCAGGCAGGCGCCGCGCGAGCATGCGTCGCGCGGGCCGCCTGCAGGCCGCGCGCTGCGAGGCAGGCGCGCCGTGCGGAGGGCCGCCGCGACGGGTCGGGGCCGCGCGTGGCTGTCCACAGGCTGTGCGCGCGCCGCACGGGTCGGTGCCGTGCGGGGATCTTCACCGCGCGGAGTCCGGGGACCGCGTCGGGTCTCCCATTTTTTTCGGTGTTTTAGTCAACGCTGGCATTAGTCACTTAGTCTTAGCTTTCTGTTGTTCCCTCTGGGGCGCGGGACGCTGTAAGCTCGGCAGACGTGCAGGCGGGGACACCGGTCTTCTTTCAAGGTGGGTACACTTCTCTAGGGTCGGTTGGGAAAGGGTGTAAGTTATCTAAATTGCATGTTCGGGCAAAGGTGGAATTTTAAATGACTACTGTTTATGATGCTAACCCTGTTTACACTATTCTGTTATTAAATTACTTAATTATTTGATTATGAGGCTCGTGTTTGCTACACTCACACCGGCGGTTTGGCCACCGCAAGGGTGTGCTTTTCCGGAAAAGCGGTACGTTGACCCGTGTACCCCACGTGACGGTGACGTAATGGGGGCCCTCGGGGGTGGAGGGTGTGAGCGGTGATGCCGAGGCAGGTGCTCGGCGGCCGAGGCAGGTGCTCGGCGGCCGAGGCAGGTGCTCGGCGGCCGAGGCAGGTGCTGGGCAGGGGTCCGAGGTGGGTGCTCGGAGGGGTTGCCGGGGGAGGTGCCCGGTTTGTTTTACACAGGGTTACCTACCGTGGATTACACTTTACGGCGGGGGTTGCTCCAGTTTTAGTGGTTTGCCGTTTTACTGCCCTTTTTGCTCTTACTTCTCTTTTTGGTCACTGAGTTCCCACCTTGTGACAGGTTCGTCCAGGGGCGAGTGCTAGGGCGGTGGTGAGGACGCGGGAGCGCTGTTCTGTTCCTTAGCGACTACAGATACAGTTGACTTTCCTTTTCTTGTTCATTTATTATTCATGATAGTTAGATGTGGATTGCGATACTCCCGTGGGTTCAACGTGGATTTTGCCTGTTTCTTTTATAATTATTGAGTGAATGTCTTTCCTTTACTTTACTTGGCCGTTTTGAACTACGAGCAACAAAAACCGAGGAAAACCGTTGGCGAAAACCGACTTTAAAACCTGGGTGTCATGTGGGCACCGTTTTTAAAACCTTGTGGGATTTATGTGATTTCGAAAATGGTTTTACAAAATCAGGCATCGGGTGGGTGCCGTTTTAAAACTCTGTGGATTTATGTGGCTTTGAAACGGATTTTAAAACATTGGCGTCGGGTAGGCGCCGCTTTCAAAACTCTGTGATTATTTATCCTTTCAAAAATAGTCGGCCCTTTTCTAAGTATGAAGTAGATAGGATGCATGGTTTGTATGTTGAATGTGTCTGTGCCTTGATCTAGTGTGGTTAAAGCTTGTATGAGATGCATTATGTAGTCAGGACGCCGTGCATATACAAAGGAGACTCTGCCCGTTTGCAGAGTTAATTTGTATATGTGGCGGGTCTGTGCACGCACTGGGGTGGATTCGTTTTAAAAAAAAAAATATTACGCTGATCTGAGAGCATCGGTGGCTCTTCTTCCGCGCGTTTGAACCCCCGGGGCGTGACAGACTCGGCCCTGCATGCGGTGTTGTGGGTACAGCCCACCAGAGAGCGAAGTGGGCAAGTTTCGGTTCTCCAGGCGCCACGCAATTTGTGGGAATAACCCACCGAGAGCAACGTGGGTAGAGAACAGGCTCTCCTAGCGGCAGTATTGTTTAACCAGGTGGTGACGAGTGGGAGCTTTTTCGGCCCCCCCACTTAGCACCTAGGACTATACGGGGAGCCCTACCTTGCCCAGACGAATGTATGTGGCAGTATATAGGACAGCAGTTCGATGAGTCGACCTCCACTCGGTGTTCGTACGGGTCAACCAATTGGGGTATGTGAGACCCCCTTTCAACTCTTGCGCAGGCGAGTTGTGCTCGGCAAGTTTGAGCTGAAGCATCCGGTAAGTGAAGTGAGCCTGGTAGGTCGGTAAAAGAGGCATCTTGGTTATCTTTGACATTTTACTATTTTTCCGCTTTAAGTGTTTGCTTTCTAACTTTCTTTTATTGATACCTCCTGTAAACCAAGAAAGTGTAGAATATTCTTCCTCGATGATTGAACCCACTAGAAACTTTTAGTAGTTCTCACTCCCCGTGGTTTACTTATTTCCAGGTATCGGTTTGGTTGGTGAGGTGCGAGACCGCGACAAGAACATGGCTGAGTTGCTGTGCTAGTGGTCGGTATGCTGTGTCATTCGTAGCCTTATTTGTCATGCCCCGGGGACGAAACTGCGACCCGGGCCCACCAACAGATCCGCCGCCCATACGGTGAGCCCCGTATAGACGAAGCGTCTAACCTGCAAAAAGAAGGATACTATAGCTATACAGATATCAGAGCTGAAAAGTAAACTGCTGTAAAACTCTATCAAACACTGTACAACTGAAAATAAAGATACAACATCCACCTCCCAAACATGATCAAATACAAAATCCTCAGATACAAAAATCCAAAACTCAACAGGGAGGGTAACCTGAAATAATATATCAGTGTACAGGCTCTCAGTACAAGTCATATCCTCACTATAATAATCTCTCAAAAGCAGAAATACAACTAAGTCTACTGACTGTACTACAAGTCTCCAAGTCGGGGTACAGCTACTCTCCAAATATAGGTAGGGATCTAGCTCGTGACTCCATCGCCTCGAACAGCAACAGCAGAATCAGCATCTCCCACGGATGACTCTGCAAGACAAAGGAGAGGAAAGAAAAAAGAGGGGGAGAAACCCCAACGGGTGTGAGAACTACATCAACACGTAGTTCTCAATGGGTACCGCCACCAAGCCCGACGGTCTGCCTACTAAGTCTACTAGAGGCATAAGATAACCATGCAGTAAAAACTGAACAAGAAAAGCAGGAGATCCTCTACAGCTACCATGCCTCTATCTAAATGCTCAATAAGTGGTACAGATGAAAATATATACAACTACTCGCACCCAAGGTGCTCAATCGACCCAATCGAACTGACTGCCTCTGAGGGTCCAGTCAAACCTGCGCTTACCTACTGCTGTTACATCCAAGGAGGACCGGACTTACGTAGGGCGTCCGTGACTGCCAAAACTGGCCTAGCCAGAGGGACTGCGTCGACAAGTCGCGATACAAAAGTTGGGCATTCCCTGATCCAGTCGTGGAGGGTTCCCGACTGTGATGTGTTATCTGGTATTGGATATCCGATCTGTTTGATCGAGGATCATAGCCTGCATGTGCCATTTATGAGATAGTTGAGACTGACTAGATACTAGAGCTTGGTGGGGTCGCTCCCCTCGAGTACGCTCCGGATGCGTGATGATGATTGAGATGGACCGACTAGGACGCCCCACGTGGAGTGGGCAGGTGCGTTCGTAGTAGTCGGCAGTACGCCCCACGCGGAGTGGGTAGGTGCGTAGTTCGCCCCACAGAGAGTGGGCAGGTGCGTAGTACGCCCCACATGCAGTGGATAGGTGCGTAGGACGCCCCACGTGGAGTGGGCAGGTGCGTCCATAGTAGTCAGTTGTACGCCCCACGCGGAGTGGGTAGGTGCGTAGTATGCCCCATGCAGAGTGGGCAAGTGCGTAGTACGCCCCACACGCGGTGGATAGGTGCGTAGGACGCCCCACAGGGAGTGGGCAGGCGCGTCCATAGTGGTCGGTAGGACGCCCCACGCGGAGTGGGCAGGTACGTTCCTAGACGATAGGCGCGGGCTTGACTGAGCCAGTTTTGGGCCAGTCATTGAGATTTGGGTTTTGAGAGCACCTCGTGTGAGAGTAGTACATAGCTTGCTCTTAAATGAGTTTTCCTTTGAGCATGATACTTGAGGCATCTAGTGGTGAGGGTGTATGCATAGCAGGATCATGGTAGAGTTTCCTTGAGCATATGGTTGTGGCATATAGTAGTAGCTCATTTCCTGCTTTCGTTTATATATCTATCTATTTGCATACCTATCTTTTGTGCCTCTAGTAGACTTAGTGGGCATACCGTGGATATTGGTGACGGTACCCACTGAGATCTACCTTCTGCAGTAGATCTCACACCCGCTGCGGTGACAGGTTCCTGAGGTAGCTGTTCCGGACAGCTTCGGGCGGAGACAGTTGATCGAGGTGAGGACGTGGCTGAGTAGTTCCTTACGAGTTTTGATAGTCAGAGGTAGATGTACCCTGTATTTTATGTTTCCTCTTTTGTACTGGACAGTCTGAGCGATTGGTGAGGCTTTGTATTTTATTTGACAGTTGAGAGATGTTGTATTGAGGATGATTTTATTATATCAGATGTTCAGTGGTTTATTCTATAGCATTTGGTTATTAGTTTCAGCTCTGATACATGTATAGCTATAGATCTGACTTGCAGGGTAGGCGCTTCGTCTGTGTGGCAGTTTTCTTACAGATGGCGGATCTGTTGGCGAGCCCGGGTCGCAGTTTCGACCCTGGGGCGTGACAGCTAGGGTATTGCGTTCCGTGGATGTTGGGCCCCGACTATTGTGGTTAAAGTTTTCTCTCTGATACCATCTTAATCTGTCACGCCCCGGGGGTTCAAACGCGCGGAAGAGGAGCCACCGATGCTCCCAGATCAGCGTAATATTTTTTTTTTTGAAAACAATTTCACCCCAGTGCGCGCACAGACCCGCCGCATATACAAATTCACTCTGCAAACGGGCAGAGTCTCCTTTGTATATGCACGGCGTCCTGACTACATAATGCCTCTCATACAAGCTTTAACCACACTAGATCGAGGCACAGACACATTCAACATGCAAACCATACATTCTATCAACTCTCACACTTACAAAAGGGCCGACTATTTTAAAAGGATAAATAATCACAGAGTTTTGAAAGCGGCGCCCACTCGACGCCGATGTTTTAAAAGGTCGCAAAAGCTCGCACTCGTCACCACCTGGTTAAACAATACTGCCGCTAGGAGAGCCTGTTCTCTACCCACGTTGCTCTCGGTGGGTTATTCCCACATTGCGTGGCGACTGGAGAACCGAAACTTGCCCACTTCGCTCTCTGGTGGGCTGTACCCACAACAC
Organism: Tillandsia fasciculata; assembly: GCA_029168755.2. NCBI lineage: Eukaryota > Viridiplantae > Streptophyta > Magnoliopsida > Poales > Bromeliaceae > Tillandsia > Tillandsia fasciculata. The sequence continues at coordinate 11,723,969 of CM054936.1, forward strand.
CGCATGCGGGGCCGAGTCTGTCACGCCCCGGGGGTTCAAACGCGCGGAAGAAGAGCCACCGATGCTCCCAGATCAGCGTAATATTTTTTTTTTTGAAAACGAATCCACCCCAGTGCGTGCACAGACCCGCCGCATATACAAATTAACTCTGCAAACGGGCAGAGTCTCCTTTGTATATGCATGGCGTCCTGACTACATAATGCATCTCATACAAGCTTTAACCACACTAGATCAAGGCACAGACACATTCAACATGCAAACCATACATCCTATCTACTCTCATACTTAGAAAAGGGGCGACTATTTTTGAAAGGATAAATAATCACAGAGTTTTGAAAGCGGCGCCTACCCGACGCCAATGTTTTAAAATCCGTTTCAAAGCCACATAAATCCACAGAATTTTAAGAACGGCACCCACCCGATGCCTGATTTTATGAAACCCTTTTCGAAATCACATAAATCCCACAGAGTTTTAAAAACGGTGCCCACACGACACCCATGTTTAAAAAGGGTTTTCGCAAACGGTTTTCCTTGATTTTTGTTCGTAGTTTAAAACGGCCAAGTAAGGAAAAAGACGACATTCATTCAACAGTTATAAAAAGAAAAAGGGCAACATCCACATCGATCCCACGGGGGTATCGCAATCCACAACTAGCTAACATGAATAATAAAAGAACAAGGAAAGAAAAGTCACTGTGTCTGCTGTCGCTAAAAGTCAGAACAGCGCTCACACGGCCTCACCAGCGCCCTAGCACTCGCCCCTGGACGAACCTGTCACAACGTGGGAAGTCAGTGACTATAAAGAAAGGGTAAGAGCATAAAGGCTATAAAACGGGCAAACCACTGACAACCGGAGCAACCCCCGCCTCAATGTGTAATCAACAGTATGCAACCCTGTGTAAAACAAACCGGGCACCTTCCCCGGCGACCACACCGAGCACCTGCCTCGGAAACCACTGCCGAGCACCTGCCTCGGCCGCCGAGCACCTGCCTCGGCATCACCGCTCACACCCCCCACCCACGAGGGCCCCCATTACGTCACTGTCACGTGGGGTACACGGGTCAACATACCACTTTTCCAGAAAAGCACACCCTCGCGGTGGCCAAACCGCCGGTGTGCGTGCAGCAACACGAGCCTCATAGTTAGATATTCAGATGATTATTTAGATAAATAATCTAAAACGGGGTTAGCAATGTACATAATGAATACTTTAGAAAACCACCTTGGCCCGAACATGCATCATACAATTTACACCCTTTCCCAACTAACCCTGGAGAAAGTACCCACCTTGAAAGGAGACCGGCGATTAGTTCATCCGCATTTGCACGTATGCCGAGCCCACAGCGCACCGCGTCCCTGAAGAAGCGAGGACGAAGACCTGGTGATCAAAACACCCGACGACGACTCAGGCAGGGGACAAGAAGAAGACAAGTTCCAAGAAAAACCCCGCGGGCGAGATTCCCCGCACAACGACGACTCGTGCGATGCGCATCCCGGATGCGGACAGCTCCTTGTGGCCCCGCCCCGTCGGCGGTGGCCCCGCGCGGCACCGGCCCGCGCGGGTGTGCTGTCTGCAGGCGTGGGTGGCCCGGCGAGGCACCTGCCCGCGCGGGCGTCCCACCTGTGGGTGGCCCCGCGCGGCCCCAGCCTGCGCGGGCGGCCGCACGCGGCGCCAGCCCGCGCGGGCGCCCCGCCAGCGGGCGGCCCTGCTCGGCCTCGGTCCGCGCGGGTGCGCTGCCCGCAGGCGCGGGCGGCCTCGCGCGGCGCCAGCCTGTGCGCGCGCCCCACATGCGGGCGGCCCCGCGTGGCCTCGGTCCGCCCAGGCGCGCTGCCCGCGGGCGCGGGCGGCCCAGCGCGGCGCCAGCCCGCGCGGGCGCCCCGCCCGTGGGCGGCCCCGCGCGGCCCTAGCTCGTGCGGGTGTCTTGCCCGTGGGTGGCCCCGCGACGGCAGCGGCCGCTCCGACGACGGCGGCGGCGGCGCGGCGATCCCCGATCACGAAACAACCCACAAAAATCGAACCCATACGAAAAACCTACGAAAATCAAGAACGACCAAAAACTCACCTTGATTCGCGAGAGGAGATGGAGGAAGAGGGATTGTCCACCTTTGCGCGATGAACTCGTCGAAAAACGCCTCCTTCCTTCTCCCTCGAGTCCCCGCGGTGAAACTCTACGCCGGAGGAAAGTCAAGCGAGAGCGGAAAAGGTTGGGTTCTCGTTCCTTTTCTCTCTCAGGTCGCGCCCCCAAAAACCCTAGCCGCACGAAAAGAAAACCAAGGGAAAAAGAAACCCTAAATCCCCGGTTTAAAAAACCCAAACCAACGGGACAAACCAGCGGCTAAAAGTTACCTCGAAAAACGTGCAGATCGTCCGCACGGATCCCGGAGTGCCTAAAAGAGTTCGAACTTCAGAATTAATTTCTGGGAGATCCCGGGGTCGGAATTCAGAACCGATCGCACCACCGTTCCCCGTTTCGCGAGCTCTATCGCCTAAAAATACCGGGGTCAGAATTAATTTCTGTGTTGTATATATTTTATTTCTAGCAGTTTACTTCCAGCTCTGATATCTGTTTAGTATAGCATCCTTCTTTTGCAGGTTAGACGCTTCGTCCATACGGGGTTCACCGTATGGGCGGCGGATCTGTTAGCGAGCCCGGGTCGCAGTTTCGACCCCGGGGCGTGACAGATTAGAGTGGTATCAGAGCCTAGGTTTTAGGTCATTGAGGACTTAGAAACCCTAGGCTTGTGGTTGGACATTAGGATGACTACGTGAGAGTCGTGACTGTTAGCGAGAGTCCTGATTGAGTTTTTATACCTCTCCCAAGGGATAGAATGAGTGATTGGCATATTTATTCTCCTAAGCGATTATGTTGGCTGCAGACAACATAATGCTATGGAATTGATGACATGTCTTAGACTTTCGCTGGATTGGGTCAAGCGTTGTTTGGTGCTGTCCTGATGTTTGCATGTGGATTGCAGACGGGCACGATGCCTCCCCGACGTAGGATGCGGACGCGTTCTCAGCCTTCCTCCTCCCATGAGCCTGAGCAGAAGGAGTCGGCACAGGATCAGCAGAGTGAGGTACAGGAGCTTCGGGCTCAGATGGCTCAGTTGTCAGAGGCTGTTCGGCGCCAGGAAGAGGCCATGGACCGGATGATGCGCATGTTGGAGCAGAGAGCGCAGGATGATGCGCATGTTGGAGCAGAGAGCGCAGCCTGTTGTTACTTCCCCTGAGAGTTTCCCCGCACCTCCTTCGCCAGCTGTGGCACCCCCAGTTGTATCAGCAGCACAGGCAGCCCCTACTGCACCGGTTACCAGTGGTCAGCCGTCCGGTACGGCAGGACAGTTGACCCCTGCAGAGCAGCGTGAGGTGGTTGATTTGTTGATGAGGTTTCATCAGTTTGACCCACCTCGTTTTTCGGGACTGAGTTCGGAGCCTTGAGAGGCAGAGTCATGGATCACGGCGATGGAGTGACATTTTGAGAGCCTGTTTATTCAGGAGCGGTTTCGGGTATTGTTGGCGACAAACTTCTTGGAGCGCAATGCCGAGGCTTGGTGGCGGCGTGTGCGACCTGCTGGTCCGCCTGGGACCCAGCTTCTTACTTGGGCGGAGTTCCGCAGTCTATTTCTTGGAGCCTTTTTCCTGGAGCGTCAGGCAGAGGTTAGAGGAGCAGCTGAAGAATCTCCGTCAGGGAGATCGGCCCGTGCATGAGTACATCGCAGACTTCAACCAGTTGTTGGTCTGTGTACCGCATGCGGCCAGGGACGAGGCGCATCGGATTTACATGTTTGAGCGGGGTTTGCGCCGGGAGATTTATCAATTCGTCCGTTCGCGTAGATTGCGGACGTTGGATGCGTCTATGGAGCAGGCACTTTACGTTGAGTGCGGAGAGGCGGTGATGGATGAGGTGGCCCCAGCTTCCGCAGTGATTCCAGGGGCGAAGCGCCCAGCACCGGTTGATGAGGAACAGACGAGTCGGCAGGCACCTCCAAGACCTCCACGATCTCACCTGGAGGGTCGTGGGTTTCTGAGGCGCCAGAGATCTGGTGGGCCCCCGCAGCAGCCGCGGTATCAGCAGCGACAGCAGCTCCGGCAGCAGCGACGTGAGTGGTGTGTCATCTGTGGCGGCCCTCATCCACCGTCGCAGTGTGACCAGAGACAGGGACGGTGTTTCCTATGTGGAGAGTTGGGACATTTTCGAGCAGCTTGTCCCCGAGCCATTCTGTAAGTACGACCCCTTGCTACAGCACCCCCCTTGTCTGTTCAGGAAGTGGAAGCCCCTCCGGTACACCGTCAGACAGAGTGGGGTACGACGTCGGGACAGACGGGACGAAGATCTTCAGCACCCAGTGGACGGGTTTACGCAGCCCTGGTGGAGGGCACCCCAACAGCAGATCCTATCGCCGCAGGTATGGCTTTATTTTTCAGTCAGTTGAGTGAGCTTTTTGGTACTACGGCATCCTTTTGCATGATATTAGGGCATTTGCATCTCTGCATGAATAAGGGATAGGAATTTTGTTACATGCATGAGCGATTGGATTCTTCCCAGCATCCTACGAGTAGAGGTGAATTTTGGGGCGTGATTGGGACAGCTGATGTTACGGAATTTGAGTTGGCGTATTTCGTGGAAAGTGTTAAGTCTTGAAGATTGAAGATGAAAGAACTTTGGATCATATACCTCAATCTCAAGAAAGAAGAATTCAAAAGGATCAGGTATGTTTAACTAAAGATTTATGGTGATCCGAATACTTCTTGTAGTGTAGAAACATCTGGAAGAATGTTTAAGTGCATAAAAATCAAAAACTGGACATGGGACATGTTCAGGATCCGGATCAGAGCCAGTGATCCGGATCCCGAAGGGTGTTGTTCATACAATACTTCAATCCGGATCGTAGAAGATTGTGATCCGGATCCCGAATGTTATATTTTCCGAATTGTATGAACGATCCGGATCAGGCAATCCGATCCGGATCCCGAACCCTTGGATTTCTGGAATCGTCTATCTCTTTACGACGATCCGGATCACAGTAATTCCGATCCGGATCGCCGTCCGTAAAATTTCCAGAAAAGGCTGTTTTTGATCCTTATCTTCTTCCAATGGTTTCTAACCTATAAATAGACCCTATGATTCATTTTTAGGGTAAGGAAAATAATCGGTAAAAACATAGAAAAATATTACCGAAAGAGAAAGATCCACATATAGAGAAGAAAGGAAATCAATAGATTAATTCTATGTTTCTTCATCTATATTGATTGATTTGATTCTAGGTTTTCATACTCAGATTTTGAGTAGAATCAAATCAATGAATACTTAGATGGTATTTCCGATCTATTTCTAATCTAAGTATTCGGCGGATCATCACCACCCAAAAACAACGATTTACCCCAAATCGGCGCGTGGACTCGCGTGGCCTTGTGGATTCAAGGTGCAACCGCTCTCGTGGATTCGGAGCGAGGTACGTTCGTGGATTCGAAGCGTGCTACTGGGTGAAGACCGTGGATTCGGTCGGACGTCGTGGACTCGACGTTGGACGCTGTGGATTCAGCGTTGGGCGCGGATCGTGGATTCGAGAAGCGTCGTGGAGCGAGCGGAGAAGATCTACTAGGAGCGTATGGTAAAAGGTTGAGTCGTCTGTGAGTACGTTATATCACCTTGTACGTGTGTTAATTCTAGTGGATTTCGCCGTGTTATCGGTCCCGTGGTTTTTTACTCCGGTTTGGAGTTTTTCCACGTAAAAATCTTGCGTGTTCATTTTATTTCCGCATTGGGTTTTATTGCGCAATGATTTTTTGAGTGTTTATTGTTTACACCTATTCACCCCCCTCTAGGTGTTTTTTCCCCTATTTAGATCCATATTAGTATAACCCAACAAGTGGTATCAGAGCGGGAATAGGGTTGTAAACAATGGTTGAAGGTGGAAACATCAATCGACCCCCTTTCTTTGATGGAACAAATTATGCGTACTGGAAAGTACGGATGAAAGCCTTTTTAATTTCCATCGACGAAAGGGTGTGGCAATCAATTGAATTAGGATGGTCTAATCCAACTGAAATTATTCTGATGTTCGCACCTTAAAACCTAGGTCGAAATGGACCAAGGAAGAGATAGATTCTTCTTCTTACAATGGCAAAGGGATTAATGCTCTATTTAATGCTTTGTCACAAACAGAGTTCTCTCGCGTCTCGGCATGTGAGACTGCGAAAGAAATCTGGGATGTTCTTCAAGTTACGCATGAGGGAACTAACCTTGTGAAGATTCAGAAACTGCAAATGCTTACGAGCAAGTTTGACTCTATCTCTATGGCAGAGAATGAATCTTTCACTGACTATTACACACGATTGCAAGACATCGTGAACTCATGTGCTAACTTGGGAGAGAAGATTCCAGAATTTAAAGTTGTAAGAAAAATTCTAAGAACTCTTCCTGAACGATTTCGCCCGAAGGTCGCAGCCATTGAAACAATTAAACACCCGGACGAAATGCGTGTTGAAGAATTAGTTGGTGCATTACAAACTTATGAAATGACATTTCCTACTAACTATTCTTCTGGAAAGGCATCCTCTTCTAAGTCTTCAGGTTATGCATTGAAATCAACTAAAGAAGAAGACGCGGATTCATCCTCCTCGGACGATGACGAGAACCTATCTATGGAGGACTTTGAGAAGCAGCTCGCTCTCTTGACAAGGAAGTTTCGCCGCAACTTTCGAAGGGGAAATTCAAGCAAAACTCCATCCTTCGGAAAGTCCAAGAAAGGCAAGGGTTCTTCAAGCTATAAGCCAAGAAAGCAAGAGAACTTCTCAAAGGATAAGAAAAGTTCAGAGGGACAAGTTCAGTGCTTCAAATGTCGAGGCTACGGCCACATTGCAACGGAATGTCCCAACAAGAATCCGGCAAAGAAGAAGGCGATGCAAGTCGTTACTTGGGATGACAACTCCACGTCAAATGAGTCATCCTCAAGTGATGAAGAAGACAACGCGACAGCATTCCACGCGTCCACATCTTCACCCTTCATGTGCTTGATGGCAAGTACCTCCGATTCCTTGTCCAACTCCCCATGTTGAAAAGATTGCAACGGACAGCGAATCGAGCAATTCTGAAGGTGAAGATTTTGCTCTTGCCTACCATAAGCTTTTGAGGGATTCAAAGAAACTGGCAAAGCAAAACGGGTTTGAGAGGGAGATTGCAGGATCTCGAAGAAGAAGTAAAAAGGGTAACTTCTCTCTCAAACGCTCTTGAAGTGGAAAGGGATAATCTAGCAAAACAAATGTTTCCCTTCAAGAGTCCAATGAGCTTTTCGAGAAAGAACATACAAAATTGGTGGACAAAGCGAATTATTTCTCAAAGCTCTACGGCGAGGCTCGACAGGAAAAATGGAAATGACGAAGACCATTCTCCAACTAAAGGATGACTTAAAGCGATTCTCTTCTGGAAGGAGTAAGTTGGACAGGCTTCTTGGTCTTGGTCAAACAAATAAGTTCGGCCTCGGATACACTCAAACTGGAGACATTCCAAGTTCGAGTGGGACAGTTTTTGTGCCTCAGTCGGTATCTCCTCCTCCGACACCGGAATTCACGACAAGCAACGACAACAAGCCTACTTCATCCTCCTCGGGATCGTCAAGATCTAAGGTATGTTTTCGTTGTGGCATTTCAGGGCACATAAGGAGAAATTGCAAGACGGAGCCAAACGCACACCTCAAGCACCTCTTGCAATGACTACCAAAAGGGTGATTCCTCAGAAATCAAATGCAAATCATTTGAAGGAAAAGAGCCTTGGTAGTCACCGCTCAAGACGACATCATCAAGGAGCAGCAATTCTTCAAACAAGACGCTTTCACCTAGGAGATAACTTCACGACCATTACCGACGCATTCCAAAAAGGTTTGGGTGCGCAAAGGTGAAATTTTCCCTTGTCTTGTTACTAATGTTTCCTTGCATGCATATGATAGTTCGTCTTGGTATCTGGATAGCGGGTGTTCCCGTCATATGACCGGTGACAAAAACTGTTTTCAAACTTTGAGAAAATCTCCGGAGGACTTGTTGTTTTCGGAGATGGTCGGTCTTCCAAAATTGTTGGAAAAGGAACGGTAGCTATTCCGGATGGCCCGGTTCTAAATAATGTGTTATTTGTTCATGGCCTTAAGACTAACCTCATAAGCATAAGTCAACTTTGTGATAATGGTTATTCAGTTAATTTTTCATCTGATGAATGTACTGTAACTGACAAGAACCATGCTTCTTTTTAAAAGGGGTTAGATCAGAAAACAATTGTTATGTAGTTCCTAGTAAATTTTCTGAAAAATGTAACCTAGCATCTTTGAAAAATGAAACACTTTGGCATGAAAGGCTAGGTCACATAAACTTTAAGGAACTTGCTAGAATTTCAAACAAAGATGTGGTCAAGGGGGTTCCTAAACTTTCTTTTGAACAAAACATTGTGTGTGGCGGTTGCCAAAAGGGAAAACAGTCTAGGACTGCACACAAGAACTTGAACCACATAGGTACAAAACGGCCTTTGGAACTTTTGCACATGGATTTAATGGGGCCAACTCGTCAACCATCTTTGGGAGGTAAATGGTATATTTTCTTATTGGTTGATGATTTCTCTAGATATACTTGGGTAGCATTTTTAAAAGAGAAAGCTGATACTTTTGATTCTTTTCTCGAGATTTGCCATCGTATTATGATTGAAAAGAATGAAAAGATTACTCGAGTTAGAAGTGATAGAGGTGGAGAATTCATAAATTCTAAATTCATTGATTTTTGCACTTCTAACGGCATTAAACATGAATTCTCAGCACCCTATACACCTCAACAAAATGGTGTAGTCGAGCGCAAGAACAGGGTCGTACAGGAGATGGCTCGTGTTATGCTTCATAGCCGAAACCTTCCGTTATATTTTTGGGCTGAAGCGGTGAACACGGCTGTCTATGTTATTAATCGCGTGTATTTGCGCCCGGGGACTTTGAATACACCATATGAACTATGGTTTTGTAGAAAACCTAACATCAAATATTTTCGTATCTTTGGGAGTCGGTGTTTTATTTTGCGTGATCGCGAAAATCTTGGAAAATTTGACTCTCGAAGTGACGAAGGGATTTTCTTAGGTTATTCTACAAACAGTAGAGCATATCGAGTTTTTAACTTAGAATCTAAGACGATCGTAGAATCGATAAATGTTAAGGTAGATGAAGCTTTTCACTTTGAATCTGAAAAATCTACCCTCGATATCTCTCTTGATGATGATACACCTGCTAATGCATCTTCTTCTAACAATTCTTTCGATAATAATGTTGATGCATCTAACGGTTCTTCAAGCTTATCTGATGTGCAGGAATCATCTCGTGTACCTCCGTCTACTCCTCTACCTCAAACGTTACGCATCTCCAAGGATCATCCTGAATCGAACATCATTGGAGATCCACAAGAAGGAGTTAGAACACGGAGACAATTGGTTTGCGGATTTGCATGCTATGTATCTCAAATCGAACCAAAGAATGTTGATGAAGCTCTTCAAGATGATTACTGGATTAAAGCAATGCAGGAAGAGCTCCATCAATTTGAGCGAAACAAAGTCTGGGAATTAACGAAGCCTCCGAAGCAACACAATGTGATAGGTACCAAATGGATTTTCAAGAACAAGAAAAATGAAGATGGTACTATCATCAGGAACAAAGCAAGGTTAGTTGCTCAAGGCTACTCTCAAGTAGAAGGTATAGACTTTGATGAAACTTTCGCCCCTGTAGCTAGACTCGAGTCCATTCGTATCTTATTTGCGATAGCTTGTCATTTTAAAATCAAATTATTTCAAATGGACGTTAAGAGCGCCTTTTTAAATGGGTTTTTAAATGAGGAAGTTTATGTGGCTCAACCGAAAGGTTTTGTGGATCATAAACTACCTAACCATGTTTTTCGTCTGAAAAAGGCTCTTTACGGTCTGAAACAAGCACCGCGAGCATGGTACGAAAGGTTGACAAAGCACCTTTTGGAAAAGGGCTATACTCGAGGGGGAGCTGACAGGACTCTCTTTGTGAAGCATTATCAAAACAATTTCATAGTTGCTCAAATCTATGTCGATGACATTGTTTTTGGCGCAACAAGAGATAATGATGCTTCTAAATTCGCGGAGACCATGGAAAGCGAATTTGAGATGTCCATGATGGGCGAATTGACTTATTTTCTTGGATTACAAGTTAAACAAAACGATGAAGGAATTCACTTGTGTCAATCCAAGTATGCAATGGAGTTGGTCAAAAAGTTTGATCTAGAAAATTCTAAGGATTTTCCGACTCCAATGGGAACTAGCCATAAGGGACTTGGAAGTGAATCACATAGTGAGAATGTAGACGAGAAACTGTATCGCAGTATGATTGGTAGTCTACTATATCTCACGGCTAGTCGCCCGGATATATCCTTCAGTGTTGGGATTTGCGCGAGATATCAATCAGCACCGAAGGAGGTTCACCTGAAAGCGGTGAAGCGGATCATCCGATATATTAAAGGTACAATCAATTTCGGAATTTGGTATCCCATGGGAACAAGTTTAGATATTGTTGGATACTCAGATGCCGATTGGGCTGGATCAGTGGATGACCGGAAAAGCACGAGTGGTGCATGCTTCTATCTTGGCCATTGCCTTGTTGCATGGCACAGTAAAAAGCAGAATTGCATAGCACTCTCGACTGCCGAAGCGGAGTATATTTCTGCTGGAAGTTGTTCAACCCAATTGATTTGGATGAAAAGCGTGTTGAGCGATTTCCGGATTTCAACATCTTCGGTAACCATTTTATGTGACAACACTAGTGCTATTAACATTTCAAAAAACCCTGTGTTGCACTCTAGAACAAAACATATTGAACTTAGATATCATTTTCTTAGAGAGCTAGTTGAATCAAACATTCTTCAACTGTCATATATTTCAACTGAGGATCAATTAGCTGATATTTTAACAAAACCTTTGGATCAAAAACGTTTTATTCATTTGCGTAAAGCAATTGGCATGCTTTCCTTGAAATAACCTTTTTGAAACTTTTGCTTAGGTTAGGTTTTGTTTTTGTTTTTGTTTTGTTCATTATCTATGTTTTGTACATAGGACATCAATTGAGCATAAATCATAATTGACTTTAATTGCATCCTTTCACACATTTAGAAATTTATTATGCTTTTGATATCATAATATTTCAATGTTGCAATGATCATTTATGTTAATTAAGTCATCTTTTAAGTGATCAAAGTCAATTTCTCTCTCAATGATCTCTTGGTATAGTCATTATCTTATTTGATTGCTTAGTCGAGTATGAATGCGAGATCAATTTTTGGTTGAATACCTTATATATTAAATAATTGATAGCCAATTGAGGGGGAGTCAAAGAAAAGTAAAATGCTCAAAAGATGTGGAAAGAGTTACATCCCAATGAGGAGTGTGAAAACTACCACCACATGGAGAAAAGAAGAAAGAAAAAGATACCCCATGTATGCAAAGCAAATTTTTGTTTTATAAATTGTTGATGAAATGCATATTGAAATACTTGACTCAGTCATATTTCATGGTTGGTATAAGGTGGGATTTTTGATAAAAGATGCTCAAAGAGCCACTCCTTCAACAGATTGTCTAGATATATTATCTAACTTATCTGGGATTTCAAACATCTATTGATCTTGGTATTTCATTTTCTTTACCAAAATTGATGATTTGATAAAGGCATTACGCATAAGATCAAGATAGATGTAATTGAAGTTGTTCAACTTTAAGAGTTTTAATTTTCATAAATTTTCGTTTCATTTTTGAGTATTTTTGATAGATTTTGTATAATCTATTTCTTGTTGTATGAAACGATGATTTTTGTTTAAAGTTGATATGGTAAAGTGCTTACATACTTTTTCTGGATTTTATGGAATTTTTCTAAAATTTTCTGAAGAAAAAGTGAAGCCGATCCGGATCGGGCAAGTGATCCGGATCCCGAACGCAGGATTTTCCTGCGGGTAGCCGATCCGGATCAAATCTCGATCCGATCCGGATCACGGCTAGGGTTTTAAAAGAACGAAGGGATTGATTTCTTTTACCCTAATCTTTTGTTCTCAAGTCTCTAGAGCTTCTCTCTCTAGATTTCTTGCATCTTGGAGCTTCCAAACTCAAGTTCTTCGAATCCAAGTAAGTTTTATTGATCAAAATCTCGGTTTTTCATTGTTTTGCTTGTTTGCTCAAAACGTGAGTGGAATTCATGGATCTTTTTCGTTTGTGAATGGTTTTTGATCAAATTTCTTTTGAAATAAGAACTCTGGGTTGATTAGTTTTGGTTATATGCTTGGTTTTCTCAAGATAAACGAATTTTTGGGCTTCGATTTCAAAAATTTCGGTTTTAGGGCATAAAAGAGGAATTTTTGAAAATCATGGAATTGATCCATTTTTAAAATTCTTTTTGCAAAACTAATTTGATTCTTAGCTTCTCTACATGATTATGATTCTTTGGGTACAATTTTTCAAATTTTTGAAAACTGAAAATTTTCATGTGTTCTTGAGTCGGTATTCACAGGGCTTCAAATTTCCTAAAAGCACTCACAGCAATGGAATTCACTTGGATCATTCTTCTCCTGGTTTCAATGGTACATACTCGAGCTACAAACAAATTGAAAAGGGCCAAGAAAGTTCAACAAAAAGGCGAGTTTGTTCAGGTCAGTGACACAGAAGTAGATTGTCATGAGGTAGATTGGACTGCATTGACAGATGATGATGACTCGTTGCCTGAACAAAAAGCGTCTGATGGTTCAAGAGGAAACGCCTCCGATGGTTCGAAGGCAAAGGCAACCATGGATACAGGAAAAGCACCTATGGCTGCACCAACCATCTCTGTGAAAAGAAAGCGGATTACTAGACGCTTTGGACTACGACAGGACACTAATGTTGACACGCCGACAGCTCCTGACTCCCCACCACGTGTGGAAGAAGTATTCGTTAACGCTGATCGTCTTAGAGCTTTTGCACATCGCGAATGCATTGGCGAGAGACATGTTAACATTGAGGACCTACGAGGTCACTCCCCTGAGTTTGGTGATTTAATTGAACAAGCCAACCTCATTCAAGTGTGCCGATTCCCAGAAACCCTTGGCTACTGTCTGCATCTTGTGAGGACCTTCTATACAAATGCACGGCACCTTCGAGAGTTTGAAAACGGTCCAATGGAATTTTACACGAATATCCAGGGCACAAGATTTAAGATTACTCCACATTTGATTGGTGAGGCTTTGGGAATGCAAGCCAGCAAGACAGGAATTCATTACCTAAAGGGAGTAAGTTTGACAAACATGATGTGGCAAAAAGTTATAGAGGGAATTTGTTTGGAGGGAACACAATCAACGGAGAAATCTGTCAAATCTAAAGAACTTCGTCTTGAGTACAGGTTTCTAAACTTCATCACATGTTACAATATCCTTCCAAATATGCAGACGAAAGTCGTGAGATGGGATCGCTTGCTATTCTTGTATCTCTTAGGACATCCGTCAGAAGCAACGGGATTAAATATCAACATTCCATACATTATCTGGAATAGAATGGCGAGATATGTTGAGCATCCTCATCCCACTGAAAGAATCCCATTTCCGTTAATTATAATGAGGATCTTAAAGAAATTCCAGGTTGATACGAGTTCAACAACTTATCATCAATGTTTGAGCATGATTGACGAGTCTACCATCGTCAAGTCCCTCCATAAATTGCCACATGTCACTCCAGTTCCTGCAAGCGGAACAAAACCCAGTACAAGCACTGCCGCATCACCATCACAGCCAGCACCTGCACCAGCCAATGAAGAATCGGTCTCATCCATCTACAAAGAACAACAGCGATTATCTGTTCAGCAGGAACGGATTTCGAAGGAACAGCAAAGAATTTCCGATGAGCTTGAACTTATCACTGCAGCTCATATTACCATCACTAAGAAGGTCAATTCGATGAACAAGCGGATGAAAAAGATGTTCTCTAAAATGGGGTGCACGAGCTCTGAAGACTCGGATTCTGATGATTGATTAGTTTTTCACTCATTTTCTTTCTTTTCTTTTTGTGCAGGATTTTTAGGACTTAATTTTTGTTCTAATCTTTAGTTCAGTTCTTAGGTTTTTCATGTTAATAGAACTTTTAACTCTCCTTGCACTTTGTAGTTTTGACTACGTTTTGGCTTTGTTTTGTGACAAAAAGGGGGAGAGAGTTTAGAGAGAACTTGAACAATGATGATACAATGATGATGTGAATGTGTGAACATTAAGGTAAGTATGTTCATCAACTTCAACTAACAATGATGATGTGAATGTGTGAACATTAAGGTAAGTATGTTCATCAACTTCAACTTTTGGTTTCATTTTGATGATTTGTTGCATGTCCCTACTAACTATTCGACTAACTATTTGGGCATGTATTATTACTAACAAGTTGATGTTGGACTAACATTTTGTGACATTTGGTTTTTGAATGCATAGAAGATATGTTGGTTTTTATCTATGATTCTCTTACATATCTGATTTCTCAAATGTCATGATGAGAATAAACTCTATCTCTGTACTTGATTTTGTATGTTTCAATTCTTGAGGTATCTAACGATTTCTTTTGTCAAGAATGATTTCTTTTTGCAGAGATTACAGATGTCTAAGTCTAGAGTCTGTCTTAGGAGTTTATCTCATGTATTTGAAATTTTTGGATCTCCATTGTAAATTTTTGTTGTATGGTGATAGCAACAAAAATATCTTTTTGAATTTTCTTTTGTGGATCTGTGTTTTGTCACGAAACCGCCAAAGGGGGAGATTGTTACGGAATTTGAGTTGGCGTATTTCGTGGAAAGTGTTAAGTCTTGAAGATTGAAGATGAAAGATGAAAGAACTTTGGATCATATACCTCAATCTCAAGAAAGAAGAATTCAAAAGGATCAGGTATGTTTAACTAAAGATTTATGGTGATCCGAATACTTCTTGTAGTGTAGAAACACCTGGAAGAATGTTTAAGTGCATAATAATCAAAAACTGGTGTTCGAACAGGTTCAGGATCCGGATCAGAGCCAGTGATCCGGATCCCGAAGGTTGTTGCTTCATACAATACTTCAATCCGGATCGTAGAAGATTGTGATCCGGATCCCGAATGTTATGTTTTCCGAATTGTATGAACGATCCGGATCAGGCAATCCGATCCGGATCCCGAACCCTTGGATTTCTGGAATCGTCTATCTCTTTACGACGATCCGGATCACAGTAACCCCGATCCGGATCGCCGTCCGTAAAAGTTTCCAGAAACGGCTGTTTTTGATCCTTATCTTCTTCCAATGGTTTCTAACCTATAAATAGACCCTATGATTCTTTTTTTAGGGTTAAGGAAAATTAATCGGTAAAAACATAGAAAAATATTACCGAAAGAGAAAGATCCACATATAGAGAAGAAAGGAAATAACTAGATTAATTCTATGTTTCTTCATCTATATTGATTGATTTGATTCTAGGTTTTCATACTCAGATTTTGAGTAGAATCAAATCAATGAATACTTAGATGGTATTTCCGATCTATTTCTAATCTAAGTATTCGGCGGATCATCACCACCCAAAAACAACGATTTACCCCAAATCGGCGCGTGGACTCGCGTGGCCTTGTGGATTCAAGGTGCAACCGCTCTCGTGGATTCGAAGCGAGGTACGTTCGTGGATTCGAAGCGTGCTACTGGGTGAAGACCGTGGATTCGGTCGGACGTCGTGGACTCGACGTTGGACGCTGAGGATTCGGCGTTGGGCGCGGATCGTGGATTCGAGAAGCGTCGTGGAACGAGCGGAGAAGATCTACTAGGAGCGTATGGTAAGAGGTTGAGTCGTCAGTGAGTACGTTATATCACCTTGTACGTGTGTTAATTCTAGTGGATTTCGCCGTGTTATCGGTCCCGTGGTTTTTTTTACTCCGGTTTGGAGTTTTTCCACGTAAAAATCTTGCGTGTTCATCTTTATTTCCGCATTGGGTTTTATTGCGCAATGATTTTTTGAGTGTTTATTGTTTACACCTATTCACCCCCCTCTAGGTGTTTTTTCTCCTATTTAGATCCATATTAGTACAACCCAACAGCTGAGACTTGAGGAAGTACACCGGCAGGTGTGACGGTTCAGTTATAGCTCCACGACTCAGTTTGAGCACACGGGATGGACCAGCTGGTGCGGTATCGTGCAACGATTGATTGTGGATTGAGAACAGTGACCTTCCCGCGAGTTGGACAACAGGAGATCATTTTCACAGGTCACCGAGGTATCCTTCCTGCAGCAGTGGCTTCAGCGGTTTTGGAAATTTGAACATAACATTTTAATTTTAAAAAAAAAATTCGAACATATTCAATTTTGGAAATTTGAAATTTGAAATTTGAAATTAGAATATAATAACTTCCTCAAGTTTGAACCTCGTCTTTTCCTCAACGAAACCACCACATTTCCACGTACTTTCCTCAACGAACCCACGCACGTCGCATTTTCTAGCCAACCCTTTAACAAATCCCAACAAACCCCACGCGATATTTCTCTGCCACTTCCCACTATAAATAGAGGGAAATTTTTTCTTCTGCTGGTCTGAAGACAACCTCCCATATTCCACCACAAAAGAAAAACCCGTCCCATACTCCACCACAGAAAAAAAACTCCTCCCTGATTCCACCACAAAAACTCCTCCCAGATTCCACCACATATCTCTCATCGCCACATAAAAAAAAAACAGCGGTTCCTCAACTCCTCCAATCGACTTTCTCAACTCCTCCAATCGACTTCCTCAACTCCTCCGATCGACCTCCTCGGCAACTCCGGTCAACTTCCTCGTCAACTCCTCCAATCGACTTCCTCAACTCCTCCAATCGACTTCCTCAACTCCTCCAATCGACTTCCTCAACTCCTCCGGTCGACCTCCTCGGCAACTCCGGTCAACTTCCTCGGCAACTCCGGTCGACTTCCTCGGCACCCCCAATCGACTTCCTCGGCTTTTTTTTTAGACTATTTCTCAGGTAAAAAAAAAAAAAAAAAAATAAAATAAATAAAGAAAATAAATAAAAAAAAATAAAAATAAAAAAAGAAAAATAAAAAAAGAAAAAATAAAGAAAAAAAAAAAGAAAATTTCTTTAAAGCCGGTTTGGGACCTCTGAGGACGCCCCTTACTTTAGGCTCAAAAGAAAGAAAGAAGAAATTTAATAAAGCCGGTTCGGGACCTCTGTAGACGCCCCTTACTTTAGGCTCAAAAAAAAAAGAAATTTAATAAAGCCTGTTCGGGACCTCTGCGGACGCCCCTTACTTTAGGCTCAAAAAAAGAAAGAAGAAATTTAATAAAGCCGGTTCGGGACCTCTGCGGACGCCCCTTTCTTTAGGCTCAGAAAAGAAAAGAAATTTAATAAAAACCCAAAACCTAAAACCTATTCGATCCACAAATAAAACCCAAAACCCATTTGATCCACAAATAAAACTGATAACCCATTTCAACCCGCAAATAAAACCCAAAACACGTTCGATCCACAAATAAAACCCAAAGCCCAATCCAATCCATAAATAAAACCCAAAACCCATTCAATCTCATCGCCTTAACACATATAATTAAGGCAAAATCATATTCAAATCGACTAGATTCTAAATCATATACTTAGAATTTAGTCAAATCAAATTTGATCGGGCTCTAACACATATACTTAGAGTTCATCCAAACCAACCCAACTAACTCTAATACACATACTTAGGGTGTAGTTAACCTTTTACTCTAGCACATATATCTAGGGTAGAAACCAAATCAACTCAACTAATCCTAATACATATACTTAGGGTTAGCCTTTAAGTCTAGCACATATAACTAGAGTGAAAAATATATCAAACTCAGCCAATCCTAATACATATAGGACTTAGCCGCCTCCTACTTTCGAGTAGCATCAAATCCGACCCACCTCAATACATATCCTTGGGGTTTGGTCATGTTTCCACTTTGGAACATACGCCAAATATGGAATCAAATATAATTGGACTCTAATACATATACTTAGAGCCAATCGAACCCAATTAAACTCTAACACATATAATTAGAGTTTAATATTGACTAGTTCTCAACACACATAATTGGGATCAAGTCAATTTCAAACCCAACTAAATCCTAACATACATACTTAGGATTTGGTCAAGTATTGGGATACGATTTATTCTATCCTCCTCACAAAGGTCTCTTAATCGAAGGTGCCCCAATCATGAGGGGGTAATTAACAATAGATGCTTGTGTCTATTGGAAGTCATGAATCCACAATACCTGATACCCACATATACCCATCCACATATACAAATATTCATCTGAATCGTGAATACCATCCCACGGGAAACCGAAAAAAAAAAAAAAAAAAAAAAAAAAAAAAAAAAAAAGGTGAACCGCGCGGGATGGGTCATTCAAGATCGCACACAAAATGGCACGCCCGGTGGGACATGACTTTTCCTTCCATCTTTGAGATCTTTAATATATATACAAAAAAAAAAAAAAAAAGAAAAAAAAACGGTAAAGGTAAATCCTAATACTTGCATCGGAGAAATAGCACCAACATATGCTACTTTTACTGGGGGCATGATTACCTTTACTGCCCTTTTTCAAGAATGCACACAATATGGTCAATTCCTCGGCTGCAACCTCGAAAAAATAATATAATGGGGGCATACGCAATCCTCTTCACCAACCCGTAGGTGAATGGCTCACCTACTCACCTGCATCAAAAAGGATGATATTCAAAGGCAAGTTCATATTTTCGAAGAACCAGTCACAGAAATCGTCGGTATTCGATAGGCTGATATTTCTAGTGACACGACAATTATAATACCTCCAACCGGAACTTCCTTTAAGAGGAGTAATCACTAATCCCTCCAACCGAAGCTTCCTTTAAGAGGAGTAATCGCCACCGACTCAACTGAGAAAAGGTTACCGGAGGTTCTTGACCATTTTTGTCGAAATGCATCGACTAGAAATGAAAAAAAAAAAAAAAAAAAAAATGTCACAAAAAAAAATTTCTCAAAAAAAAAAGAAAAAAAAAAGAAAAAAAAAAATCTCAAAAAAAAAAAAAAACCAAAAAAAAAAGAAAAAAAAATCTCAAAAAAAAAAAAAAAACCATTCCCAGTTGTGGTATAACCCCACAGGCAAAAATGGGATCCCCGCTGTGAGAATACACAATTCGAACTTACAGGCAAAAGTTAGGGGAAGGTATCGGGTGAAAACCCACGGGCGCCCGATTGCCACCAAAAATATATTTTTTCTTCTTTCAAAACAAACCCATATTTTTCAATAAACTCATATTTTTCAAAATAAACCAAAATAAATCCATATTTTTTTTCAAACATATTTTTGTCTACGACGGAATGCTAACTGATATTAGGGTCGGTTATATACAGCAATTTTGTTTGCTTATCGAGACAAAATACACTCGTATTTTTCAATACCAAAAAAAAAAATCTCTCAAAAAAAAACAAAAAAAAAAGAGAAAAAATCTAGAAAAAAACAAAAACAAAAGAAAAACAAAACAAAAAAAAAAAAAAAAAAAAAAAAAAAAAAAAAAAACATTCCCGGCTGTGGTATAACCCCACAGGCAAAAATGGGATCCCCGCTGTGAGAATACACAATTGAACTCACAGACAAAAGTTAGGGTAATGCATCGGGTGAAAACCCATGTGGGCGCCCGATTGCCACTAAAAACATATATTTCTTTCAAAACATATCCATATTTTACAATAAACCCATATTTTTCAAAATAAACCAAAATAAATCCATATTTTTCAATACTCAAAAATATTTTTTTTCAAACATATTTTGTCTACGACGAAATTCTAACTCACCTTAGGGTCGGTTATACGTAATAATTTCGATTGCTTCCCGAGACAAAATAAACTCATATATTTCAATTAAAAAAAAAAGAAAAAAAAAAAAGAATGCCCCCAAATTATAAGCCATCTAAACCTAAATCGAATTTAGGTGGAATCATATGAACTGGACCATGCACCAGCTCCACCCGAACTAAAACAAATCAAGAGTTCAAACCGAGCTAACTCCAAATAAATCTGCTGAGTCAACTTAATCGACTCACAAATCCAATTTCAAACGACCGAAAAGTCATTAAACAAAACCCAATTTCAAACGACAGAAAAGTCATTAAACTAAACCCAATTTCAAACGACCAAAAAGTTATTAAACTAAACCCAAATCCAAACGACCGAAAAGTCATTAAACTAAACCCAATTTCAAACGACCGAAAAGTCATTAAACTAAACCCAATTTCAAACGACCGAAAAGTCATTAAACTAAACACAAGTTCAAATGACCGAAAAGTCATTAAACTAAACTCAAATCCAAACGACCGAAAAGCCATTAAACTAAACCCAAATTTAAACGACCGAAAAGTCATTAAACTAAACCTAAATCCAAACGACCGAAAAGTCATTAAACTAAACCCAAATCCAAACGGCCGAAAAGTCATTAAACTAAACCCAATTTCAAATAACCGAAAAGTCATTAAAGTAAACCCAAGTTCAAACGACCGAAAAGTCATTAAACTAAACCCAATTTCAAACGACCGAAAAGTCATTAAACTAAACCCAATTTCAAACGACCGAAAAGTCATTAAACTAAACCCAAATCCAAACGACCGAAAAGTCATTAAACTAAACCCAATTTCAAACGACCGAAAAGTCATTAAACTAAACCCAATTTCAAACGACCGAAAAGTCATTAAACTAAACCCAAGTTCAAATGACCAAAAAGTCATTAAACTAAACCCAAATCCAAACGACCGAAAAGTCATTAAACTAAACCTAATTTCAAACAACCAAAAAGTCATTAAACTAAACTCAAATTCAAACGACCGAAAAGTCATTAAACTAAACCCAAGTTCAAACGATCGAAAAGTCATTAAACTAAACTTAAATCCAAACGACCGAAAAGTCATTAAACTAAACCCAATTTCAAACGACCGAAAAGTCATTAAACTAAACCCAATTTCATACGACCGAAAAGTCATTAAACTAAACCTAATTTCAATAGACCGAAAAGTCATTAAACTAAACCCAGATCCAAATAACCGAAAAGCCATTAAACTAAACCCAAGTACAAATGACCGAAAAGTCATTAAACTAAACCCAAATCCAAACGACCGAAAAGTCATTAAACTAAACCTAATTTCAAACGACCGAAAAGTCATTAAACTAAACTCAAATTCAAACGACCGAAAAGTCATTAAACTAAACCCAATTTCATACGACCGAAAAGTCATTAAACTAAACCTAATTCCAAACGACCGAAAAGTCATTAAACTAAACCCAGATCCAAATAACCGAAAAGTTATTAAACTAAACACAAATTCAAACGACCGGAAAGTCACTAAACTAAACTCATATTCATATCGACCGCCATGTCAATAAACTGAGCGACCCATATTCATATCGACCGCCATGTCACTAAACTGAGCAACTCATATTAATATCGACCGCCATGTCAATAAACTGAGCAACCCATACCCATATCGACCGCCATGTCATTAAACTGAGCAATCCAGACTCATATCGACCGCCATGTCACTAAACTGAGCAACCTATACTCATATCGACCGCCAAGTCACTAAACTGAACAACCCATATTCATATCGACCGCCATGTCAATAAACTGAGCAATCCATACTCATATCGACCGCCATGTCACTAAACTGAGCAACACATAATCAAATCGACCGCCATGTCAATAAACTGAGCAACCCATACCCATATCGACCGCCATGTCACTAAACTGAGCAACCCATACCCATACCGACCGCCATGTCACTAAACTGAGCTATCAATCCCCATACTCATATCGACCGCCATGTCACTAAACTGAGCGACCCATATTCATTTCGACTGCCATGTCATTAAACTGAGCGAGCCATATTCAATTGACCGCCATGTCATTAAACTGAGAAATCAAATTGAATGCGTGCGAAAAAAAATGAAAAAAAAAAAATATTTGAAAAAAAAATGAATAGAAAAAATAATTGAACGTGCATCTTTTCATCGTACTCGTGACTCGTACAACGAAAAGATGGGGGGCATTTTGTTGGCATAAAAAAAATTTATTATAATAAAAAAACATAAGGGGAAATATTATGGTTGGCCCGTAATATTGATTTGTCTATATATTTCTAATAAGCCCCGTAAAAGCCCAAAATTTTTAACATATTAATAATTTGGGTCCAACAAATTCAATTCTTTAATAGGCCATTTATGAACACAAGCTTAGGCCATTGGTGAACACAAGCTTATTGGTCTCATCAAAGCTCCGTCGATTTTTTAAGTCGGATCCTATTTTTTTCTGCCCAGCGGGCCTTACATTATAGTCAAGTTCTTGTTTAAAGATTCAATTTCAAAAATTATGTTCAAATTAAATCTTGAATTTTGAATTTCAAGTTTCTAACGAAATTTCAAATGCCACATATACTCAAATTTAAATTTTTGAATCCAATTGAAACTCCTCACCCGTCAATTATCTCAAACGCACTTATCCAAATCTTAAACGACATTTTAAAATATCTCTCAACTAACTTATCCAAACTCACCTATATCTCGTTTTGAATTTTTGAATACAAGCAAATTCCCTCGTCCGTTAACCATTCAAATACAACCATACTTCCTCAAGTTTGAACATAACCGTTCAATTTTGAAATTTGAACACATATTGAAATATGAACATATCGTTCAATCTTGAAATTTGTAATTTAAAATTTGAATATAACCATAGTCGCGCAATATTGAAATTTGAACATAACATTTTAATTTAAAAAAAAAAATTCGAAGAAATTCAATTTTGAAAATTTGAAATTTAAAATTTGAAATTTGAAATTTGAAATTTGAAATTAGAATATAATAACTTCCTCAAGTTTAAACCTCGTCTTTTCCTCAACGAAACCACCACATTCCCACGTACTTTCCTCAACGAACCACACACGTCGCATTTTCTAGCTAACCCTTTAACAAATCCCAACAAACCCCACGCGGTATTTCTCTGCCACTCCCCACTATAAATAGAGGGAAATTTTTTCTTCTGCTGGTCTGAAGACAACCTCCCATATTCCACCACAAAAGAAAAATCCGTCCCATACTCCACCACAGAAAAAAAAACTCCTCCCTGATTCCACCACAAAAACTCCTCCCAGATTCCACCACATATCTCTCATCGCCACATAAAAAAAAAAAACAGCGCTTCCTCAACTCCTCCAATCAATATTCTCAACTCCTCCAATCGACTTCCTCAACTCCTCCGGTCGACCTCCTCGGCAACTCCGGTCAACTTCCTCCTCAACTCCTCCAATCGACTTCCTCAACTCCTCCAATCGACTTCCTCAACTCCTCCGGTCGACCTCCTCGGCAACTCCGGTCAACTTCCTCGGCAACTCCGGTCAACTTCCTCGGCACCCCCAATCGACTTCCTCGGCTTTTTTTTTTTTTTTAGACGTATTCTCACGTAAAAAAAAAAATAACAAAAAAATAACAAAAATAAAAAAAATAAAAAAAAAGAAAAATAAAAAAAGAAAAATAAAAAAAGAAAAATAAAGAAAAAAAAAAAGAAATTTCTTTAAAGCTGGTTTGGGACCTCTGAGGACGCCCCTTACTTTAGGCTCAAAAGAAATAAAGAAGAAATTTAATAAATCCATAAATAAAACCCAAAACCCATTCAATCTCATCGCCTTTGTCACGCCCCGAGTCCGCCAATTTGTACGGTTCGGGCACGCCAACAGACCCGCCAATCGGGTAAGACCTTTTTCTACCCGAAAGGAACGGTAACATCCATAATAACACAACAAGTGTATGCGGAAGCTCAATATCAGAGTACTAAAAATCACTATAAATTTAAAACTTTCATTCAATAACTAATGCGGAAATGAAAGCATACAGGAGTGAACCATAAATTAAACTTATTACACTTTACAATTCTGAACTTGCAAATAAAATTATTACATTTTCTTTACATAATTCCTCACCATACAAGGTTCACTCAAGAAATATATAGAAAGGAATACCTCTGCTAGACCCTCTAGGTCACTATGCTGCTGGGCCCTTGCCCCTGTCGTATGCCTCGCTGTCGTCTGCATCTGATCTGTCTCGACCGCTGCATCCATTCCCGAACCTGTGGGGGGGGAGTCACCCAAGGGGTGTGAGAACTACGAGCGAGTTCCCAGTGGGTTCAACCACCGAGAGAAAGTGTCCTACACCACTTGGTCCAATGGAAGCAATAATAATAGTATGCTAGGAAACTAAAATCCTCAACATCAATATGCAGCTATGCAATAATATATCACTACACTATCTGTGTACAACCATCGACCCAGCACTACTCTGTCTAGCCACACTAGGCTGCTAAGCACCAACTCGGCCACTATGCCGCTGTATACTGGGTTCAACTAACCCGGCCACCCTGGCCACTCTATTTTTCTTTATTCTTTAGATTCTGGTGCTTTAGTTCAAGTTAACCCTTGGAAATTCTTATCCAACGGGCCCGAGCCCGGTAGTCTTGCTACCATAAGATAAGATTTCTAAGGTTGCCGATAACACTCGCAAGTGTTACCCCGTCCTGCCGGGGGACTTGTCATACGGGACACTGCCCGATAGGGTCACTGCCCAACTCTGACAAGAGTACTCTATCTACCAGTCATACGGGTCGCTGCCCGGGAGAGGGACCCTGTCCAACTCCTGACCGTTGTACGTTCGCCCCCGGAGGTACGCCCGTTTTATCTTTAATTTTCTTTCTTTTCTTTTTCTTTCTCTTTTTATTTTAGTTCTTAGCCTCTTTGCTTTTGAACACTTGCTTTCCTTTCTTATTCGAGCTTATAGCTCCCTTTTTGCCACTGGCAATTCACTTTCTCTTTTCTTCGAGCATTTAGCTCCTTGCTTTCACTTTTAGCCCTTCGAAAGTACCTCGTCCGACGGGTCACTGCCCAGGGAGTCCTGCTCCACTTGACGAGTCTCAAATTCGAAGGCGTCATTAATATCCTCTTTATTCTCTTTATCTTAAGCAATTTGCTTGTCTTGCTTATTAACCAATTTTAGCTCTATCTTGAACAATTTGATGTCTTGCTTATTAATCACTTTTTCATCTCTTACCCAGGTCTTGCCATAAGGGTAACTAGAGAGTCACATGGACTCTTAAACATTTCTCTTTTATCTCTTTAACTCAAATTGAAGTTAAAGTTATTATCCATTTGCCCAGACACCCTATGACCTTCTAGGGTTATATTTGATCAGCTTATTAACCTGGGATCTTATCCCACTTTCCTGATTCCTCATTGAATCCTAGAGTTAACTTAACTCTATTTTCCTGTTCCACTATTAACTTAGAGTTACACTGACTCTAATTTCATGTTCCGCTGTTATTTTAGAATTACATTGACTCTGCTTTTCTGTTTTCCCTTTCATATCTCCACACTTGATCCACCCTTTCCATCCTCCTGATTCCTTACTGAATCCTAGAGTCAACTTGACTCTATTTTTCCTGTCTGTGAGTTTAAACTCTTCTAGCTCAACTTAGGTTCCCTTTACCTAAGTCCCATGTCATACCTGTCTTAGAGTTCCATGACTCTATGCTGACCTCTAGCTCACCTTAGGTTTCCTTTACCTAAGTTCCATGTCATACTCATCCTAGAGTTCCTTGACTCTATGTTGAAAACTAGTTCTCCTTAGGTTTCCTTTACCTAAGTTCCGTGTCATATACACCCTAGAGTTTTCTGACTCTATGTTGATCACTCTATCCAGTGTCCTTAGGTTATCACCTAAGACCATGCCACTCATCCTTCCTAGGATAACTCCTAAGTTGATGTCACTCGTCAAACCCCTAAACTAGGTTTTCTCCTAGTCTTACTACCAATCAAACCCCTATACTAGGTTTTCTCCTAGTCTTACTACCAACAAGTTCTGTTCCCTTATATCACATGATTTCTAGGGTTGTACCCTAACATGATCACAGTCATCAAATAATTACTCATTTCTACGCATGCAATTATTTTCATATCCATCATAAAAATAATATTTATCCTCTAAGTCCTTTTTGCACATGAAAATGAATTATCTCCTTTTGGCAACTGACAGTTGCATTTATCATCTGTGTCCATCTACACATACAAATTTATTCCCTATTGTGGATAAATCATAAATATCACTTTTCCTCTAAATTTCTCTACACATGCACGTATATCATCTGTTATTGACAACCAACAGTTGCTCTTTTCCTCTGTGTCCATTTGCACGTACACATATATTCCTCTATCTCTGGCAACCAACAGTTGCACTTTTTCATCTGAATCCACATGTAATCTTAATCATAATTACCTAACGCCTCTAACAGGCTACTATCATGCTTCGAAATCGAAAAGCAAAGGAGCAAGGGGAGAGGTCACCCAATTTCGGCAGAATTCCCCACCTTGTAGTGTACCCAATTGCTTGTAGACACTTGCAATTGGTCTCCGCGCGATTCCACTTGTCTCCTCGAGCTTGCACGCAAAACGATGCACTTCACTCAAGTCTGCACGCAAAACGGTGCACGTCCACCAAACCTGCACGCAAAACGATGCACGTCACTAAAAACCCACACGCAAAACGGTGTGCGTCATTTTAGTCTGCACGCAAAACGGTGCGCGTTAAATCAACCGGCACACAAAACGGTGCACGTACCTCGAATCTGCACGCAAAACGGTGCACGCTTTACTATAGGGTTGCACGCAAAACGGTGCATATTTTTCTATCTCTGCACGAAAAATGATGTATAATATTATAAACTGCACGCAAAAAGGTGCGCGATAAAATGATCTGCACGCAAAACGGTGCAAGTTTAACTGTAACATTGCACGCAAAACGGTGCATATTTTTCTATCTCTGCACGAAAAATGATGTATAATATTATAAACTGCACACAAAACGGTGCGCGATAAAATGATCTGCATGCAAAACGGTGCAAGTTTAACTGTAAGGTTGCACGCAAAACGGTGCATATTTTTCTATCTCTGTACGAAAAATGATGTATAATATTATAAACTGCACACAAAACAGTGCGCGATAAAATAATCTGCACGTAAAACGATGCAAGTTTAACTATAAGGTTGCACGCAAAATGGTGCATATTTTTCTATCTCTGTACGAAAAACGATGTATAATATTATAAACTGCATGTAAAACCGTGCACAACAACTCAATCTGTGCGTAAAACGGAGCACGTACCTCGGATTGGCACGCAAAACGAGACACGACAAAATTGCCCCCGACAGTCCGTGCAGCAACGGTACAGTAGAACTCGGTCCCAACACGCAAAACGGCACGGGGTCAAATTTAATGTCAAAAAAGGAACCCTACAAATTGTGCCCAAAAATACCGAAAAATAACGTTACCTCGTAAGACGCGCCGCCCACGAGATCCACAGCGCGACGTACCCTACGAAATCCCCCTTTTTTTTTCTCTTTTCTTCTCTCTCTATCTCTCTCTCTCGTTCGTGCTCGGGTAGAGAAGAAATGGAAGAAGGAGGGGAGAGTCTGCGGGGAGAAGGAAGAAGAAGAAGAGAAAAATGAAGGAAAAGGGAAGGGAGGGGGCTTGTAGACCGGGTCCACCACACAAGAGTGTGTGCACCCGGTCCACGTGCAAAAGTGGCACACTTCCCGCGCAGGAAGGCGCGTGCCTTGCGCAGCAAGGCACACCTCGAGCCGTGTGCCGTCGCCGTTTCGGAAATCCGTTTTCGTCCCGTTTCCTATCCATTCGTCGTCCGTTTCCGTCCAAATTTGACAGACGACTTCGTTTCAGCTTAATTTACCACAGAAAATTTTAAATTTTCAGTTTGGACCATTTCTGGGCCACCAAAAGCCTCGCTGTATCTAGAATCATTGGCGGACCCCGTTCTCACAATCCGGGTATCCTATCAACCCGAAATTTTTACTGTGACCTTAAAACATAATTACGAAGCTCCCCAAATTTTCTCAGAATTTTTCGACACTGTTGGCGGAGCCCGTTTTCACTATCGGGTATCCGATCAACGCGAAACTTTTTCTGTGGTCTTAAAACATATTTACGGGGCTCCCGTAATTTTCTCGGAATTTTCCGACACTGTGAATTTTCCACTAAAAATCTGGGCCCCCTTTCTCCAATAAATTTTTAGATCTCTCCATTTTAACCCGAATTGGGCCCAACTCGCGTCCAAATGTTCCTTACTTCCCCAACTTTCATAACACTAGTATTTCATACCACCTTTATTTACATTTATTTATGTGCCGAAAATCCGGTACTTTACAGCCTTAACACATATAATTAAGGCAAAATCATATTCAAATCGACTAGATTCTAAATCATATACTTAGAATTTAGTCAAATCAAATTTGATCGGGCTCTAACACATATACTTAGAGTTCATCCAAACCAACCCAACTAACCCTAATACACATACTTAGGGTGTAGTTAACCTTTTACTCTAGCACATATATCTAGGGTAGAAACCAAATCAACTCAACTAATCCTAATACATATACTTAGGGTTAGCCTCTAAGTCTAGCACATATAACTGGAGTGAAAAACATATCAAACTCAGCCAATCCTAATACATATAGGACTTAGCCACCTCCTACTTTCGAGTAGCATCAAATCCGACCCACCTCAATACATATCCTTGGGGTTTGGTCATGTTTCCACTTTGGAACATACGCCAAATATGGAATCAAATATAATTGGACTCTAATACATATACTTAGAGCCAATCGAACCCAATTAAACTCTAACACATATAATTAGAGTTTAATATCGACTAGTTCTCAACACACATAATTGGGATCAAGTCAATTTCAAACCCAACTAAATCCTAACATACATACTTAGGATTTGGTCAAGTATTGGGATACGATTTATTCTATCCTCCTCACAAAGGTCTCTTAATCGAAGGTGCCCCAATCATGAGGGGGTAATTAACAATAGATGCTTGTGTCTATTGGAAGTCATGAATCCACAATACCTGATACCCACATATACCCATCCACATATACAAATATTCATCTGAATCGTGAATACCATCCCACGGGAAACCCGAAAAAAAAAAAAAAAAAAAAAAAAAAAAAAAAAAAAAAGGTGAACCGCGCGGGATGGGTCATTCAAGATCGCAGACACCCCTGCCCTTGGACCCTTCAGTAAAGTTGGAGATCTTCGTGTTGCGCATCTTTTGGCAGAGGCCCGGAATTTTTGGAAGCCATGGCGTCGACGACTTTGGCATCGTAGCACAGAGCGACGATTTTTCATCGGAGGCCCGTTATCGTCGCTGTTTGGTCTGTGAGGTCCACAGAGCTACTCCGACAGTATTTTTGGACGATTTTTGCTGCGTTGGATTCACGAGAGGTACGTCTTCGACTTTCATGTTGATTACCTTGCTGGATTCTGAGTTCATGGCACAGTTTTCGAGACATTTCTAAGTCACTGTTTGCTGGTGGAGTTTTTGGACAGCAGCCCCTTGCCGGGATTTTAT
The DNA here is from genome assembly GCA_029168755.2 of Tillandsia fasciculata. Taxonomy (NCBI): domain Eukaryota; kingdom Viridiplantae; phylum Streptophyta; class Magnoliopsida; order Poales; family Bromeliaceae; genus Tillandsia; species Tillandsia fasciculata. The sequence continues at coordinate 11,753,468 of CM054936.1, forward strand.
CTCCGCGCTCGAGCGTTGGATCGAGACGAGCCTATACACTTTTTGGATCTACTCGCCGCGAGGATTATCGTCGTATTTTTTCGGGATTTTTCTGAGGCTTGCCGGAAGGTATACTGTTTCCCCTTTTACTGTGCTGATTATTATAGTTGTGTGGTTGTGAGTTTTTGCGCGCCTGTACTGTGGAATTTGTAACTTGGCCTACGGGGCTCGGATTTGGGCGTACAGGTACCCGTTTCGAAGGTCTCGACGTGACGATCGCCATAGTATTTTTATTGGAATTTTTGGAGCATTGGTTGCAGGTAAAAAATTAACATCTTTGAGGCTGATTTCAGATTGTGTTTTATTTGGGTAAAATTGTGGACTTAAGTGTAATTGTTATCCTTGTGTTGTACCCAGGAGGGTTTGTGGATAGTGCTGGACCCGTTGGATTTGGAGTTATTGTTGCTCCTGGTATTTTTCAGCTGTGGAACCTTGGACTGTTAGCGTTTTCAGGTGGGTGGCCCTATCTCCAAGATTGATGGAATGTGCATTAAATCTGTTATAGTAGGACCATGCATGATAGTGATATTCTTGTGTAGCATGCTAGAATGTGATAGCTGATAATTCTAGAGTTATTTGATGATCATGCGATCTCTTGTTTCCTACTATCTGTAAAATTATTGTTATCTTGGAACTTGACCTAGCACCCCCGTCATATGCAGCATGTTCAGCCAGACTGTAGAAAACTCCAACTTGGGCTAGGTTTACTCTGCTTTAGACATCCACACTTCTTTTCTTCCTGGACATAGTGTTTTACTCGCCCGGGTAGTGGGCCGAGTGGTCAGGTTTCTTTTAGTGTGGGATGCATTTTACACTCGTGCTTGGGAGCAGAGTGGAGTCTGGTAGATGTAGTTGATCGTTCATCTGTGGCGGGAGCCGTTTGGGTAAACGGCGGTCCCGAGATGTTTTATTTGTCGCCACTGTGTTAGTAGCAGTTGTTTACCAGTGTCAGCAGGACCTAGGACCAAGACTGTTTTTAGACACACATGATTTCTGTAAACTAATATTTTTTTCCAAATCTCGAGGGGTCGCCGGAGTCTGTTCTTGTTTGATTTGGGTGATGGCAATAGCCCTTCGGGGTTTGGAAAAATAAAACTTATTTAAACAAATTTTCTTAAAAGAACTAAAATATATTAAATTGGGTTTCTCAGATTAAAATAATTTTCAGTAATAACTGTCATCTATTTATTACAACTTCCTCACCCGACAGAGTTTGGGTGATCTGGGTTCTAGGGGCCGTTCCTTTTTCGGGACGAAAGCCACGGGGGCCGAACCTGGAATCTGTTCTTGTTTGATAGGGTTGTAGGTGTTGGTCTTCCGGGACTTTCGGGCCCTGGTTGGTGTCTTTCGCTTATTGTGCATAGGTTGTCGTGTTCCCGAACTGTAAGGGGGTCGGGAACTTCGATAGGCGGAGCCTGGAGTCTGTTCTTGTTTGATAGGGTTCTAGGCACCGACCTATCGGGATTTTCGAACCCTTATGGTGTCGGCCCTTCCTGAGTTTGGTGTTCTGTTGTGGGAGCCGTCGGTGGACGGTAGTCCCGGCTGTGGGTATTTCTAGCCAGTGAGTTAAAGATGTGATATCAGTTACTGTCGATCTTGTTGATCGTGGTTTTGGACTATAGCCTGCATGAGCCATATTGAGCTCGACAGAGATGCGCGGATACTTTTCTCGGTGGGGTCGCGCCCCTCGAGTGCCACTCCGGAGTTGGGCCTGTTACTTGCTATCGCGACTTGTCGACGCAGTCCCTCTGGCTGGCCCAGTTTTGGCAGTCACGGACACCCTATGGTAGACACGTCCTGTTGAGGATATGCGGCAGTAGGTGGGCGCTGTTTTGACTGGACCCTATGTGGCAGTCAGTGTAGATTGGGTGACTATACTTGAGAGTTAGTAGATGCATCATGTTTTTCATCTGTTCCACTTTTTGAGCATCTAGATAGAGGCATAGTAGCTGTAGAGTTTATTTTTCCAGCTCTTCCCTTTCAGTACTGCATTTGTTACTTTATGCCTCTAGTAGACTTAGTGGGCAGACCGTCGGGCTTATTGGCGGCACCCACTGAGAACTACTGTGGGATGTAGTTCTCACACCCGTCGTGGTGTCTTTTTTTCCCAAGGACTTCTACTCCTGTTCCTGCTGCTCCAGTTGCTGCATCTTCAGATCGAGGTAAGAGAGTCACGAGCTAGATCCCTACTAGTCGTCGTCGTCCAGAGAGTAGATGTACCCACTTTTTATATTTTGAGAGTTCTTCTTGAGAGACCTTGTAGTGAGGTATAAAGTTGTACTTTCTTTTATTGCTGAGAGACTTGTACTTGGTGAGGACTTTGTGTTGTATATATTTTATTTTTAGCAGTTTACTTCCAGCTCTGATATCTGTTTAGTGTAGCGTCCTTCTTTTGCAGGTTAGACGCTTCGTCTATACGGGGTTCACCGTATGGGCGGCGGATCTGTTAGCGAGCCCGAGTCGCAGTTTCGACCCCGGGGCGTGACATCGGCAACCCGAGCCGGACACGCGACAGCCATCAGGGCTATCTCTGCACTTGGGTGGACGGCGCAGATCGCGCCATGCGTCCCGATCCGGTTGGGCGGGGTTAGAGTTTGATCCTGTGCTGTCTGGAAGAAGAGGTGCCTTTCCGCGCTAGAGCCCTTCTCGCGACTTTTAGAATTGAGCCGAACTTAGCCCCCGAGCCCGAGACAGTCCTATAATCCCTTCGGACAGTGGTGTTGGTGAGTTGAGGTGAGGCGCTTGCGCTTTTCATACGAGTCCTTCCCTGTGTGACCGACAAACCCTAACTGCTCAACTCTTTTCCTCCCCCACAACCGTCAGCTATGCCTCTGTAGTCATCATGGCCGGAGGATCTGATTCTGATCCGGTTGGGCGCGGCGCACCCAACCGCATCGCGATGAGTGTCCTGCGCGGGAGGGCATGCGCCGCCTACCCCCCGTACGTGCGCCGCGCGACACGCGTCGCCCGGTTGGCGAACCAGCAGCTGTCACGCGTCCTCCCGCACGCTGCGTGGACCACGCCTGGTGAGCCCGCCATTCCGGTGCCGCCATATGGCACCCCCGGTCCACGGCTTTCCCCATGCACCCGAACATCAGTAAAACTTTCAGCAGTCCATTTTCGGGTGTCCGAATTTAGAAAAAAAACATCCAAATAGCCAATTTTGATCATTTTTCCGTGCTGAATCCAAATCCAGTCTTTGTTTTGCACGAAACCATTTCTATTTTTCGACAAGGGCATCCGAATAGGCAATATTGATCCATTTTTTGCGTTGGGTCCAATCTTGGGTCTGATTTGCGCGCAACCAACTCTATCAAACAAAAATGAGTCTCCACAAATTGCTGGTCAGGCTGTAATCCTTTGCAGGGATTCGGGTCATCACACTCCTAGCTTGAATTTGGAGGAGAAAAAACTTAGAAAAGCTTGGAGAAGAAGAAGATAAAGGCTTGGAAGCAAGAAGAACTAGATTTTCTTGCAAGGTAAGATGTGTTTTATGGGTTTTGAGTTAGGGTTTAGCTTAAATACTTTAAAATTTAGATGGTTGAGAACCCAACAAGATTCTAAACTAGATTCTTGTGAGAATCATAAAGATTTTTGGGTTTATGCTGAGGAAATGAGATTTTAGGGTTTCTATAAGGTCTTTTTGGATTTCATGGGTTTTCATCTTTTTTTAATCTTGTAAATCTCTAATTAAGGGTTGTAGAAACTCGCTTAACATGTTTAATTTGATAGGTGACGGTGTTACAACGATCGATTTGAAGAAACAAACCAAAATCGTCGTTTTTGCCTTCGTTACCCTAGAAGAGTATCGAGATGAGGTTGAAATTCAAATTCTTTGGATTCTCCAATGTTAGGCATCAACACGAGGTGGGTGGTGCTTTTCGAAGTAGACGGATGTCCTTCTATGTCTAAGTTTCTATATTATAACCTATATGTATATTCGAGGTTTGATGCACGTAGAGTTGGTGTTATGTGTGTGATCGCAATTCCCAACATGCTTCCAAGTTTGGATTGGGTGACACGAGTCAAAGATCCGAAATATAGAAAGCATAAGGATTGGGTCATTCAAAAAACAAGAATCATAGAATTGCATTAAAGTGTCACGCCCCGGGGGTTTTATTTTAGCGGAAACGGTACCCAAAGTAGGCGTAAGGTGCGTACAAAATTTTTTTTTTCTTTTGAAACCTCCTTCCCCGGCGCGTGCCCAGACCCGCCGCATATACAGATTCACTCGAAAATCGGGCAGAGTCTCCTCTGTATATGCACGGCGTCGCGGCTATTACAACCGTCAAACACAAGCAATCATTTTCCATTTAATCACAACAGTTCGAAGTAGTACGGTGCATGAAGCCTAAACAATACCCGTGGCCAGTCAAGTTGAAAGTATAAACTCACTGTTTTGAAAACAGGCCCACACGGCCTTAGGATTTGAAAACCGATTGGAAACGGCATAAATCCACAAGGTTTAGAAAACGGGCCCACCCGGCCCTAGACTTTTGAAAACAGTTTACATAGTCCTTTTTCTTTTGCTTTCTAGTTGATTTGTTTAGAAAACGGCCGACCGGGAATAATAAAGGAAACAAAAATGCATAAAGGAAATGAAAGTACTCAACATCCACACGACCCCACAAGGGTATCGAGAACCACATAATAACCTACAGTTCCAAATGAAATGCAGAGCAAGTAAATAAAACAGCATACTAGGGCCCCCTCGGCCCAACTGCTACCACCTCGGCCTCACCGTCGCCTACCTCTCCCCCCTGGAGGTACCTGTCACAGAGTGGGTAGTCAGCGACACTATCATAACAATAGTACTAAAGTAGTAAAGTAGTACCAAACCATAAAGTAAGACTAGCTGGAGCAACCACTCCTCTCAAACGGGTAACACCTGTAACACCTGTAACACCTGTAACACCTGTAACACTTTTATCACCTTTACCCCTGTAACACCTTTAACACCTGACCTCATCGGGATCCAATCCCGACGGTCGCACCGCTCACACCTTTGTGCCTCAAACCCCACACCTACGGGGGCCCCACTACGTCACCTCGTGGGTAAACACGGGTCAGAGACCGCCTTTCCGGAAAAGAGCATCCTTTGCGGTGGCCAAACCGCGGATGCGCGTGTCGCACTCGAGCATAGTAACAAAACACGGGGTAATATAGTAAATCATAGAAGCCATCAGTGTTAGTACAGGTTAACATAATATTTAACATCCTTCCCGGAAAACTATCATTACTAAACCTCGAGAGAAAAACCCACCTTTATCGTTGTCGCGTTCCTGTCTGACACTAGGTTCCTCTGCGTCTTGATGGTCCGCCCTGACCTACACGCACCTGTGATACAGGAGTTGGTAACTCAGGACTCCGTCAGGCTAAAAGGACTGGAACACCCGCACATGTGCGGCGCTGCCCGTATGGGGCGCGGGCGTTGTCGCCCGCATACGGAGTTGCCCGCATGAGGGTGCGGCGCCGCCCGCATGGACATGCCCGCACGCGGCGGGTGCGGGCGCCGCTGCCCGTATGCGGCATTGCCCGCATGGAGGCGCGGCGCCGCCCGCGCGCGGCGTTGCCCGCGCGCGGACGGGTGCGGGCGCCGCCCGCACGCGGCACTGTCCGCGTGCGGGTGCGGGCGCCGCCGCCCGCGCGCGGAGTTACCCGCGCGCGGGCGGGTGCGGGCGCCGCCCGCACGCGGCGCTGGCCGCGTGCGGGTGCGGGCGCTGCCGCCCGCGCGCGGAGTTGCCCGCGCGCGGGCGGGTGCGGGCGCCGCCCGCACGCGGCGCTGGCCGCGTGCGGGTGCGGGCGCCGCCGCCCGCGCGCGGAGTTGCCCGCGCGCGGGCGGGTGCGGGCGCCGCCCGCACGCGGCGCTGGCCGCGTGCGGGTGCGGGCGCTGCCGCCCGCGCGCGGAGTTGCCCGCGCGCGGGCGGGTGCGGGCGCCGCCCGCACGCGGCGCTGTCCGCGTGCGGGTGCGGGCGCCGCCGCCGGCGCGCGGAGTTGCCCGCGCGCGGGCGGGTGCAGGCGCCGCCCGCACGCGGCGCTGGCCGCGTGCGGGTGCGGGCGCCGCCGCCCGCATGCGGTGCTGTCCGCATGCGGGCGCATGCGGCGCCGCCCGCATGCGGCGCCGCCCGCATGCGAGCGCCGCCCGCACGCGGCGCTTCCCGCAAGCGCGGCTCCGCGTGCGCCGGCTCCGGTGGTGTTGCCGACCCTTCTTCTTCCCTCTTTTTCCAAGAAGGGACCAAGAATTGAGAAGAAACCTTAATTTAAACTTACTTTGATTTCGTCGGCTAAGGTTCAACGAGGGAAGACCCGTCCCGTCTTGTGTGCGGTGTTCCTCCTCCTCCTCCTTGATCGCTCCGCCGGATGCTCTACGCCGATTGATAGGGTAAGGAAGAATTGGGGAATAGGAAGTTTGGGAAACGGAACCTGGGTTGCGTACGACTAAGAGGTGAGAGGGGGGGAAAGTAACTGTTTCCCCACGATCTGAAAAGGGCGGGAGCGGTTAGGAAGCGGGAGCGGTTAGGAAGCGGGAGCGGTTAGGAATGGGAATTAACCAAATTTAAATCAAACGCGGGTAATTAACGCGGTACGAACCGGGGTCCGGTCCGCCTCAAAAACCGTGCTGGTTGCCAGAACCGTTAGCCAACTTCCGGAATTTATTCTGGAAGCACCCGGCGTCGGAATTCAAAATCGATTGCACCGCCGTTCTCCGTTTCGCGAGCTTTATTAACTAAAAATACCCGCGAGTCCCGACGGTCTGACCGGGAACAAGAAATTAAGGATCGCCCTCCGAGTCTAATTGAAAATAAATAAAACCAAAGTGGACCCAAGCAATTATTTTAAACCAGTGGTTACTACATAAAGCATTAGAGTTGGTGTTATGCATGTGATCGCAATTCCCAACATGCTTCCAAGTTTGGATTGGATGGCACGAGTCAAAGATTCGAAATATAGAAAGCATGAGGATTGGGTCTATCGAAAAACAAGAATCCTAGAATTGCATTAAAGTATTAGAGTTGGAACTTAGAAAACTTGTGATAACACAAGGAGACAATTTAGAGTTGAACAGAACGTAGTGATAACTACATAGATCGAGTGGCATCATATTATGTAGAGAGTTAGCTGTGGGCTAATATATAGACTTCCTGAGTCAGCTGTGGGCTAATATATAGACTTCATGAGTCGAAATGGATGCTAGGGTTGATAAATCCCCCAGTTAGCGTTGTAAGGATTTGGTGGAGCTCTCAGGATCAGAGAGCTAGATCATATTCATATAATTTATTCGTCTCGTGGAGGTAGCTCCTCCAGGGCAATATACTCTGGAATGTCACGTTTATGGGTAGAGGTATTGTCTCCCCAGTAGATGACCCTAGATTGGTGTCTAGTCCTCGTGGGTCAAGTGATGTGAGTCATGCTCGACGTCAGACAAGTGCGGTGATTGGGTTATGATACGGATGGGTCGTATAGAATATAACTCTTGATGCATATTGTCAAGGCATAGCAATAGTATTTCTTTCTATATGTATAGTGTAGATATATGTTTACAGCTTTTCTTTACTTATCTACTTATATTTTATTTAGACTTAGTGGGAAAGGTCCAGATCGGGGCCGAATCTATTGGGAACTTCTTTTAGTTTTCATCCCCATGTTTTGCAGAACCCTCACCGAGTGCAATGGCGCAGGATCGCAGTAAGAGTATAGCGCCCTAGACAGTGACCTCGGGTTATACGTCACCCCCTATAGAGTGTAAGTATTATATTTTGGAGCCAGCATATAGTGATTCTATTTTGAGAAGTTAAATGTAATGTAAATGTATAAAGATTTGTGAGATGAATGCATGTAAAAGTTTAAATGTTTGATTAAGTTTGTATTTCGCACTCAATGATATTTTCTCTATACACTGCTGTATGATTGTTTTTTCGTTGAAATTCATATACTGATTTTGTATACGTCTTGGGCGGACGGGAGACTGTTTGTTTGGCGAATTTGTGCGCAGATCCGAACCAACCGAATTGACGGTCTCGAAACGTGACAACAAAAGTCTTAGAACATGAATTCTACTTAGATTTGTTGCAGTTTGTTTCACTTAAAAGAACCTAGTATCCAACCAAACCACTTGCTCTAGTGGGTCAAATACGAGATCACATGGGATTGCACTTCCGGCATATTTTTATTAAGGAAAAAATTAAAATTTTAAAAAATTAATTTAAATAAATTATGCTTGACTTGTGTGTTTTTTATATTAAGAATAACTAGAAAAAAAAAATGATTACTGTAAATATAGGATTTGACTACAATATAAAAAAAAAAATTAATTATTATTTTCAGAAAAATATAAAATTATTTTAGGTTTTGTAAAACAAAAGGAAATTTATTATAATTTTTATAATCTTTTAGAAGAAATAGGCTTGTTAAATGCAAAAGACATTATCAGGTTTAATCCAAATACATCAGAAGGCTCAAATAGAATAATAGATACGACACATAAGAAGATAAATACAAATTATTTTACAATAACATATACTCCAATGTAAAATTTTAAAAAGAAAAAATTATATGTTGTGCCAGCAAAGATTATGTTTTTTTCAATTTTGTTAAACTCCTATGTATTTGCACGTATCTATATTCTCATAAATCATTTTTTGATCATAGAACTTTCGAATCGACGATCATACTGTTAAATATGATCTAGAATATTTAAAATATCTATAAACCGTATTTTATAACTTTTTAAATTTATTTTAAAATCCATCAAACGGATATAAAATGAATGGTCAAAATAAAATAACCTTCTAAAAATAGAGAATTTAATTATTCAATTCAATATTAAAGTAATTGATATTGATCTGAATAATGAATAGAATTTTTTTTCAAAATATCAATTTATTCTAATTCTTCTACACCACTAAACTAAAAAATGATCTGTACCGGCTATTAAAATTAGCAATTTTGAGGTTTTTGATGGTGAGTTATATAATATCAAAAAAATAATAAATTTTGATTTTTAAAATGGTTTAAAATTTTTTAATTATGTTTAACGATATGAATTGTGAATTTTAAAATTATATTATTAAAAATAATTTATAAATATGAAAATAATTGTACTCTTAATATATCAATTAACTCACTTAACTTTTAAAAATACCACACAGATAAGCCAATACACCAACCGCCTGTAAAGACATTTTTGTGAAGACTCAGATTAAGCAATCCCCATTGAATTGATTCCGTTGCTCCTATTACTTCAATTCCATATCCTAGATCTATAGTCCCTGCTGGGAGTAGCTAACTTGGATATCTCTCTACTGTTATTTCTCTCCAATATTGTAGGCTTAGCAAAATTGAATTCATGCTTATTTGGCTTTCTTTTAGAAATATAGATTTTGAAAGAGTCACCGTAATTGAACGCAAAATTAAAATATGAGGAGAAAACTCTGAAATATCTCACCGTCAATATATCCATGATTTGATTTATATAATATTTTTGAAAAAAAAAAAGCACCGCATGCAATCTAATAATTAGTAATATTAGTAAAATTGGTGATTTTTATACAAGCAAGATTCCAAACTACAGAAATTAAATTGGTATTTAAATTTCAAACCTTAAATTTTGAAAGGAGAATATAAAATCCTCAAAAGAGTTGGTGAAAAAATAAAATAAAAAAACAGAGCAAGTTAGCCAAAATAGTTGGTCAACAAAATTAGGCCATTATCAGTCCCATTTGCTTCTTTTCCCTTGATAGTAGTTGAAAGCCATTTTCGTTTTTCTGTGCTCCTGCTCTATTAGGTATTAGATAGATAGATAGTATAATCACACACTTTCCTCAGAAAAGCATTACATAGCATTTGCACTCATAGGTATGGGGTGACTCCCACCCCTATGAAAATTGCGACTTTGAGATCCGTGCAAGTGCGTTTTGCATTCCCCACAAACACGCTCTCTCATCCCCAGAATCCCCTAATAATAAAAATCCACACGCTATGCTCCAAAAATATGCATCTCCTCTCTCTCTCTCTCTCTCTCTCTCTCTCTCTCTCTCTTATTCTCTCTCTAACTTATTTCTTATATAATCATCCCCTAGCTTGTTCCCTCTTTCCCTCCCTACAATTCCATCTCCACGAACTCGCAAACCCTACTCCAAAATCCTTACCCAAAACAAAAAACATTACTCTTTAGTTCATTCATGGAAGCCATGCTTTTGTTGCTTTATTTAGATGACCCTCCAAGAATAAAACCAACTTCAAAATTATACGAGAAGATCAAAACCAAGCCATGGAGATAGAAGTTGAGCTTTTGGAGCTTTGCCCACTTCTCCTCTACTCTACTAATCTCCATTTCATGTAGAGTATGTAAGAGAGGAGGTGGCATAGCATTATGTGGGGAATTGAGGGTTCATGGTCCGATCTCTTCTAGGTATCTCAAACACTACTTTCTCTCTTCTTCTTTTTTTTTTCTTTTTGGGTTTTACTTTGTTCTCTACTTAGTTTTCTACTAGTATGTGGGTTCTTCTAGTTAGTTTGAGTGGTATAAATATGATCATTTTGTATGTTGGTGAAGAACATGTTTTGTAAGGGACGCATTCGTAGTGTTAATCAACTGTGAAAGGGCGTGTGTATGTATGTTGTTTGGCAGCTGGGATTTGGTACTGGGAATGCATCACTTACACTTGTCATGTTATGTTCTCCCGCTACTAAGAATCTGCTTATGAGCAGATGATAATATTATGTAGTTTGGTGTCCTATATATGTATGAGTTTGTAGTTTTGTGCTTGTTGTGTATATATATATATATATATATATATATATATATATATATATATATATATATATATATATATATATGTTATTTCATAGTTCGCTTGTCCTTAAATTGAATCCCACTAATTTGGAATTTTGTTTTTTTCTTTTCAGTATTTTCTTGTTGAGATGAATTAATATCTGAGTAGGGAATATTCAGCAAATAGGTCAGAATAGACATGCCAACCTGGGCTTGTAACTGCTTTTAATTCCTCTTCTCAGAATTCTCATAACGCTGCTTTTATAAATGGACACCTTTTGATTTATTAATTCATGCAGTGTAAGGGTGTTACATTTGCTTTTTTTGCTTCTTCAATAATCTATATAAACATCATTCCAAGAACCCATAGTACCTATTCTCAAGCTTTTTTTTTTTTTCCTCGGAGAGAACGGCTTCGTTAATTTTAAAATAAATATAAACTTACGATTTCAATCTCAGACTATCAAGTAGAATCGTTGGTCAAACAATTATATTTGTACATTCGAAATATATATATATATATAGGGATAATTGCCTGTGTACCCCTGAAATATGAAGAAATATCTGATTTACCCTTCTTATTTTTTTCTTTCTAATATACCCTTCATACGTTCCACCGTTATTAAAAATACCCCTACCGTTTCTCTTTGTTAAGTTAACTAGGGTTAAACTAGAGTTAAATAATAATCGGAGTTGAACTATCAGATATACCTATTTTGCTATGTTTAAATTTAGGGTTTAGGGTTTAGGATTTTTTATTTTAGGGTTTAGGGTTTAGGGTTTTTTAGGGTTCTAGGGTTTAGGGTTTAGGGTTTTAGGGTTTAGGGTTTAGGGTTTTTTAGGGTTCTAGGTTTAGGTTTAGGGTTTTAGGGTTTAGGGTTTAGGATTTTTATTTAGGGTTTAGGGTTTAGGATTTTTTAGGGTTTTAGGGTTTAGGGTTTAGGGTTTTAGGGTTTGGATTTAGGTTTAGGGTTTAGGATATATTTGAAAGGGCAAAATAATTTACACACATTATAACGGCATTCAAACGGTACACTAACAGAGTTTAACTTCAGGGGTATTTTGGAAAGAAGTTGGAACGTAAAAGGGTAGTTTTAATATTAGCCTTCTAAGAGTAATCTGAAAACAGAAAAATTTTTAGGGGTACGTAGGAAATGCCCCATATATATATATATATATATCACCAACTTGCCCTCCAATAGCCAACTTTCTACATGAGTTTATTCATTTTTATTTATTTGATATTAAAAGTTTTAAAAATTGTCAAAAATTTTAAGGAACAATGCTGTGTATACCACTAAACTATGTATAAATCTTATACTTTATTCTTTCAAAGACTATTATTTTTTTATTAGTCTTATCATTTTTTGTTTTAAACAAAAAATTTAATAGAGTTTTACAAATTCTAACATATATATATATATAATATAATATATATATATATATATATATATATATATATAGCGTAGAACTTATATATTTTTAAAAATATAAGCCCAATTATACTGTAAATTTTTTATCATTAGATTTATATTGAAATTTATATTATTATTATTTTTTTCTCTTTTTAATTAATTTTATAAAAATATAAATTTTAATATAAATTCAACAGTAAAAAAATTACAAGTATAATTAGATTTATACTTTTGAAAATATATTATATCAACTCTGCTATTTCTATATATATATATATAATATTTTTTATTCTTGAATGATGGCAATGCATTCTGTTTATTCTCTATCTACTATTAATATAAATTAGCATAATAAATGCAGGGTGCTTTAATTAGTTAATATATTGATGCATTTTGAGGCTGTCTTGTGAATTTGCTAACATATCAATTCTGTTTAAAAGAATCAAATATTTTTCATATTAAATCATAGGGGGCAATAATAGAAAAATACTCTAAAGTTATTATGACATTTTGTAGGGTGTTTTATGTAATGTTGATTAGTTAGTAGGAAAATGCTGGTTGTATATTTCAAAATGGGTGCATATTTTATACCCCATTCATCTTAAGTTCGAAATGATCAATAAAATATATTTCATTTTTGAATATGTGAGGTATATATCGTACACCTAAAAATAGATGTACGGATAGTATTGCTCTAGTCGATAATATCATATATCACTATAAACTATAAAAATAAATCAATCAAATTTTTATATCTTATAATGTCGATACATCAACCATTAAGAAAAATAAAAAAAAGGGATTCAAATCGGGGTATTTCTTCGATTTTCTATCAAGAAACTTTTATTAGTTGTTAAAATGTTTGTAAATTTATAGAGCCTCTGTTAATGTGATTCTATCAACAATTTTATATATATATATATATATGCATATTTATGTATGGCACCAAATTAATTAACACATTTGAGCAACATTCTTGGTAAGCCTAGCAGTAGATATACTTTATTAAATGGAGGGGTACTGTGTGGGGCGACCTAACAGCAGGGGAGGACGTCCTCTTCCTATTCCCCACTCTGTACCTGTTTGAATCTCTGTGTGGGTTTTGAAGTGATGGATGATGCATGTGGATCTATTGAATTCTCTCTTTGTTTATATATATATATATATAGAGAGAGAGAGAGAGAGAGAGAGAGAGAGAGAGAGAGAGAGAGAGAGAGAGAGAGAGAGACAACATTAGTGCACTCTGACATACACTGCCAAATGGTACAAAAATTACATATTTACATGAAAAAGACCTTAGCTTTCATCATGCATTGGATGCTCATCCTCTCTTACGCAATTTTGTGATATAGATCTTGCAGTACAACAAGATAGTAAATTTAAATTTGGGGAAGGAACTGTGGAAGCTTTATAATTAAAGCCTTAAAAAGGTCTTGTTATGGCATTATTATGCCTGTTTCTAGACCAAGTAACTGATGCAATGATTTTTTATGATCTTTTTATATATTTTAAGGCAAGAGTTTCAACCAAAGAAACAAAACAAATATTAAGATAAAAGATCATGCTCATGATGAGCTTCACAAGGTCTACATTCCAAGTGGCTTTTACATCAATTTGCAAATTTTCATGTATAAAATCATCTCTCTCTTCCAATCTCAAGTAGTCATCTTAATTAACAAAATATTTTCTTGTTCTACCTGATTGCTCAGCTCTCTTCTAATAAATTCATCTTTAAATTAAATAATATAAAACAGCTGCTATTTTTTAAAAATTTAAATTATTATAAAGTAATAATTTTAATATTTATACTAACGCTACAAACTCTTTAATGAAAGAAATAATCATTAGCATATGTTTTATCTATTTATTCCTCACAGTTTGGAATTAGTAAGAAACATTACAATTTTAGAAATTTGTAGCTTAAGACTATTTGTGCAGATGAAAGTAAAAAAAACAAAAATTAAACCTTAAATTTGTGTGCAACTAAGAGTAATGTTCTATCATTTAGGTTTTTTTAAAAAAGTCATGTTATAGTAAATATTCTAAAAATCGTTCTGATCGTCGAACTAGTAAAAAAAGATAACTTAGTGGTCAAAATTTTATAGAGACTTAATTTAATTTGTGCATATTAAAGCATAAGATTTTTGTGCTGTCGTTAGTAGATGCCTTGCTTTTATAATGCTCTCTGCTTATTCTCTCTACTCTCCAAAGGGTTTACGAATTGGTCGGTTCAATCTGCTCTCATCAGGAATTTTCAGTTTTCTCATGGAAACAGTTTTTGGCAATTGGAGCAAGCAGTTTGTTAGACTCTTTTCTAGGTAGCCCTGTCCGTCCAATCGTCCCCTTCAGTGCCATCTTCTAAACATTTGGCTATATCACTAGTGGTAGTTGAATAGCCAACTAGACTTTCCAGATTGGAAACCATACAAAAAAGTACCCCTTATTATTATTATTTTTTTTTTTCACTTTTCAAAATTCAACAATAGCTTTTCCATTGAGTATAAAATTAAATGGATTTGAAAGATCATAGTAAAAGATGAATCAAGATGAATCAGCTGTGAAACAATATATACCATGCCAAAAAACTGTTCCAATGTAAATCCGTACGATGAGGTATTGATGTGGTCGGCGTGTGCGACTGTAAAACGTGGAAACAGAAAGTCTACTTCAGGAATAGTGAAGAGCGGACAGCAGCAAGCCTCATCTGATTGGACCCATCAACTGCCCCATCTGGAACTTTTCTGCTCCCTTCTGTACAACATTGCTAGCTCAGTTACCTTTTCTGATCATTCTTTTCCATGATAAATTGGATTACTAGTTCCTGCACCTTTAAGGCAGGTGCTATTTAATTCTCAAAATTTTTAAATCCTAAACTTAAAATAACTTTTTATCATACTGGTAAACTTTCAATATATTTAATTTTATTCTTTCATAATAATAAAATTTAATATTTATTCATATACAAATATTTAATCAGCACTTTATTCATTTCATACTTTCAATTCATCGGTTTAATTTTTTATAACTCAATGAGTCATAGGATTGAAATGTGAAATGAAAAAATATAGCAATTTGTACATTCAAAAAGTAATATAAATCTTACATTTTATCAATCCTTCACACTAGTTTTATTAATCCTTTTTGTTTAATACATAAACCCAAAAGGAGTGTCTAAATATCAGAATAGAAAGATGGAAGACAAGCTTTCTGAGTGTACAAGTAATATTTCTAAAGAAAAAAAAAAAAAATCTATAAATGCATAGAATAGATAGATACACAAATATAGGTAATGGTAAATATGTAGGGACTACAGTAAAATTGGTTTAAATGTTTGGAAACAATTAACATTGAATTTAAAGGTTTGAGACCCAAAATAAAACACCGCTGAATATTGAAACTTGGCAATAGCCCCAAGGGTCTCAAGAGAAGATCTTGAGGGGTGGATGTATTAGCGGGACCAATTTTTTGATATCGATGTGTAACGCTCTAATAGTCACATATCAAATGAAAAAGAAATTATGTTTGAGAATATATAAGATCATGGACGCTAGTAATAATAATTAAGCTTAACTATTTTTGGCCGGTGATTTAGACTCAACAAGTTATTATTGTCAATAGGTCGATTCGTTACATTTGTTATTAGAGTCGGTTCTCCAACGAGTTATTATTGCTAAACTACCCAATGAGTTATTATCGCTAGCGAGTCGAGTAGTTATAATTGGTATTAGAGACGAATACCAACCGAAAGTGTGATAACTAAGTACTATGCGAAATAAAGTGCTACACCATAGTTTTGGTGGGAGCCACCTCTAGAATTTCACATTGCTTAATAATTTTGATCTATATCTATGATCTAGCTTGATAACGTTGATCTATATCTGTGATTTGGTTTAATTTTAATTTATATTTGTGATCTTGTTTGGACCTGACGAAAACGTCAGAATCTAAATGGGGGGACTCTGCAAAGCCACAATAATTCCATATCGAATGAAAAAGGAATTCTAATTAGGAATATAAGAGGTCACGCACACTAATAATAATAATTGGACTTAAGTATTCTGAGCCGGTGGTTTGGGCCCAACAAGTTATTATTGTTAGCAAATCAGTTCGTCGTAATTGGTATTAGAGACGAATGCCAGCCAGAAGTGTGAGAGCTAATTGTTATGTGGGACAAAGTGCTACACCATGAATTTGGTGGGAGCCACCTCTAGAATCTTGTATCATATGATAATTCTGATATATATATATATATATATATATATGATCTGGTTTAGACCTAACGAGGATGTCAGGGTTTAAACCGGGAGAGTCTGTAACGTTCCAATAGTCTCACATCTAATGAGAAAAAGTTTATTATTGGGAATATATGCGTCCACGGACACTAATAATAATAACCGGGCTTAGGCATTTCGGGCCGGTGGTTTGGGGCCCAATGAGTTATTATTGCTACCAGGTTGTTGGATCGTCACAATTGGTATCAGAGACAGATACTAGCCGGAAGTGTGAGAGCAAAATGTTATGTGGGATAAAGTGTTGCACCATTGATTTGGTGGGAGCCACCTCTAGAATCTCACATTACTTGGTAATCCTGATCTATATCTATGATCTGGTTTGGATCTGATGAGGACGTCAAGATCTGAATAGGGAGAGTATGCAACGTAGACCTCCACCCTAATAATAATAACTTAGTTTAAGCATTTTGGGCCGGTGGTTTGGACCCACCGAGTTATTATTGCTAGCGGATCGGATATTAACGTTTGATATTAGAGATGGTTACCAGCCGAAAGCGTAAGGCGGTGCCCGTTGATCTTAGAATATGTGTGTGATTGGACTAATAAAAACATCATTGCATAAACGGAGGGCGTCTGTGGCATCCCAATGGGAACGAGATTGTGATTGTATATATAAGAGACCATAGACTCTTATAATAACTGGACTTAAGTATTTGGAGCCGGTGATTTAGCCCCAACGAGTTATTATTACTAGCGGATCGGGCCGTTACATGATGCCACCCCTGAGGATGACAAAGTGAGATTAGCATGAATCCATCTTGAGGGTAAGGCTCTACAATGGGATCCAATATATATGAAGAATCGTCTGGCAAGATCACCTCCACATTGGGAGGAGTATGTGCAAGCTCAGTCCACAAGGTTTGTGCATGAGCTATATGATGGTCCAATGGCGCAGCATAAGAACCTCAAGGAAACTAGAACAATACAAGAATATGTACATCACTTTAATCAGTAGCTGAATAGAGTAGCCCTATTTGAAGAATATGCTGTTCGTTGCTTCTTGAGTAGTTTACTCTAGAAAAGGCAATAAGTTTGGCTAGACTGCAAGATGTTAGAGTTGAAGGCAGCAACAAAAGGAATAGAGGATTTAGATCAACCAATCCTTATTCTACACACCATACTGCCAACTCCCAAGAATAGCTCAAATATAGTGTTGCCTCAAGGGCCATCACTTCCTCCAGTGGTTGCCTCAAGAGTCATCACCGTTGCCAAAGCCAATAGGAGCAAATCCAACTAATGCTCGGTCACAAAGACCCCCCAGAACAGTGACTAGCAATGAGGTCGATGAGAGAAGAGCTAAAGGGCTTTTGTTCTGGTGTGAAGAAAAGTATGACAACAACATCAATGCAAGAAAAGGAAGTTGAATAGAATAGAAGTATATGAAGTAGAGGAAGAAGGTGCGCAACGGGGGATATAGAAGAGTCGGCCTGCAACCTCAAACTTAAAAGTAGCCGGTTCTTTCCGACAAATTTCTCTAAATTCTATAGCAGGAACATCTTTAGTACCAAAACTACAACACAATGTAGTTATCTGGATCAATTAAAAACAAAAAGATTTATATACTGATTGATTTAGGCAGCACTAAAAATTTGCTGGATTGAAACAGCTATTCAATTGGGTTGTAAGCTTGCATGTTCCACAATTTCAGTAAATATGGCAGATGGAAACAAGATCCAATGCAACCCGATCAGTCCATCTTTTCAATGGAAAATGTAAGGCTTAGAATTTGAAGCAGACATGGTACTTCCACCTTTAGGGGGGATGTCAAATGGTACTTGGGGTGCCGTGGTTGATTAAGTTGGGACCTATTGTGTGAAACTTCCAACAACTTCACATGGAATTTCAGTATAAAGCGAAGAAAATTACTCTCAATTGCCAATGTTGTAGCTTATACAAAGAAAGAAGCTTAAGAACGTGTTACTATAGCCAGAGCAAATTTCTTCTGCACAACTATGCTCTTTGTAAAGCTTATACAACAAAACGAGAGCATTAGGAATAGATAATATTGTATTCAGTAAATGTTACTGGTTCTAACACTGAATTTTCATCAAAATTGGAAGTCCTAGTGATAAGATACTCCGATATATTTGAAGGGCCTCAATCGTTACCCCTTTCCAGGCCTCAAGATCATAAAATACCATTAAAAATAGGCACAAATTCCATCAGTGTTAGGCCCCAAAGATATCCTGCAAACCAAAAGGATGAAATAGAAAAGTTAGTGCAGAAGATGTTACAAAATGGAGTGATCAGACCCAGCATTAGTTCTTTTTCTTCTCCAATGGTATTAGTAAAGAGAAAAGACAATAGTTGGATATTATGCATTGATTAACAAGCACTTAATGAGTGTACAATAAAGGATAAATTTTCAATTCCCTCAGGTGATGAGCTACTAGATGAGTTACAAAGAGCTAGAATTTTACCAAGTTGGATCTCAGATCTGGATACCATCAAATAAGGATGGCTGAAGCTGATGTTCAGAAAACTGCATTTAGAACTCATAAGGCCTATTAGAGTTCCATGTGATGCGCTTTGGATTAACAAATGCCCCATCTACCTTTAAAAGGGCTGATGAATGAAATCTTTAAAGCACATTTAGGGAACTTCGTATTGATCTTCTTTGATGATTACCTCATTTACAGCCAGCAAGAAGAGCACTTGGAAATTGCATTTCAGATTTTGAGAAAGAACAGTTTATGAGTATAAAGAAGTATGTGTTAGTTTGCACCTTCTCAAATTGAATACTTAGGACATATCATATCAGTGAAGGGGATGGCCATGGACCCCGAAATGTAATGCCATAATGGAGTGGCCTTTATCCAAAAACATCAAAGAATTAAAAGGATTCCTTGGATAAGCTAGATATTACAGAAGTTCATCAAAAAATTTGGACAAATCAGTCACCCTCTCACTGAAATGCATAAAAAGGATGGGTTTGTATGGAAGGATGAAGCAAAATATGCTTTTACACAGTTGAAAAAGGCTGCTAGCTAGCTCCTGTGCTAATTCACTCAAATTTCACTTCTACTTCCACTACTGAAAGTGATGCTTCAGATCTGGGAGTTGGAGCAGTATTGATGCAGAATGGAAGACCAATAACATTCAAAAGCGAGTCTTTTTCAATAAGGAATAAGGCAAAAATGAAGACCTTATTTTTTGGGAAGACATCTTTATTAAGATAAAAGCGGAAAATATCTAATTCATTGGGCGCGAAAATACCAAAAGAGAATTGAAAAAGAGAAAAAACATAAAGCACACAATATTTACATGGTTCGACCACTAGTCTACGTTCACAGACAAAAACGGAGCAAAATTTTTATTAGCTTCGAAGATGGAGTACAAAAAGAATTTCTCTGAAAAATTCGAAGCACCAAATACACGATGTGTGCCAACAAGAAAAACAAAATTATGTCCGTACCATGCTCCAATTCCAGCTCTCTCACTGGTACGTGGCCTAACTAATTGAGAGCTCCAACAAATCGGCTCTCTCACTCACACACGGCCTAATTAGAGCTACAATAGATCGGCTGTGTCTCTTTCTCTCTCTACCGTGCTGCCTCGTGACCACCAGCCCAAAGAACACCAAATAACTTGGAATTAATTGAGAGCTTGATTTCCTCGGATGAAGCCATAGCATGTATTTATAATGTAAGGCTCCAAACTAGAATTTAATTAGACTCAAATTTTAATTCTAGTTGATTTAGACTCCTACTAATAATCCAAATAGCCCAAAACAAATCTAAATTATATCTTATTCTAATTAGATGACTTCAAGATCTTTTGGAGTTTTTGTGGAGTAGCCAAGGTGAAAATTATTAAATATCTCGAATTCTAGAACCGAAAGGTTTCCTAATCCTATTCTATTTTAATTATTCCATTAAGTTAAGTTTAGATTATGCCTAATCTCATTGAGATTATTTTCGGTCATAGTAGATTTGTATTCCTAGTTGTAGTAGGATTTAGCTACTATTATAAATATACTCTTATTCCATTAATTTGGTATGGCAGATGAGAAGAAGTATGCGTGTATTTTTGGGATTAGGATTTTATGAGAGACATTTTTTGTACACCACTTTAATTATAATGGAAGTCTCTGCTCAGTTTTCGTCCGTGGACGTAAGCCAGTGGCCGAACCATATAAATATTTGTGTACTTTATTTTTCTTCTCTTTCTCGATTCTTCTTTGGTATTTTCGCGCTCAACGAACTAAATCTTTCCGCTTTTGTCGTAACAATCTTTTTAATAAAAGCAAATCATCAAACCCTCAAATGCCTCCAAGAGCAAAGGATTACAACTCCCAGCTAGTAAAAATGATTAGCAAAGTTGATGGGGGTATGATTATGAGTTAATCTACAAGAACGGGTAAGACGATGTTGTCGTCGATGCACTCTCTAGTTTACCAAATTTAGCAGCTATCTCAATTGTTACAACTAATGTTTTACAGAGAGTACAAGAAACTTGGAACAATGATAACAGGTTGCAACAACTTTTTTTGAGAAAAAGGTAGCACGCTACCCGCTTCATTCATAACGAAAATAAACTAAGTAGCAAAAGTGAGACAGCAGGGTCTCAAAAAAGAAAAATAAAAAGTAACAAGCAAAAGGAAATAAGAAAAAAAGACAAAAGATTCAATCTTCCCCAGGCGAAAATCCTCAGAGCGTCAACTCGAACTCTCCCACTGTGCAACAGCTTTACGAACCCTACCAACGGCTATTAAGGGGTCAGTGTTTTTGCTTGATAGAAGATAACCTTGTTCCTGATATCCCAGAGCACCTACCAAGACGCCGATAGGTAGGTTGACTTCTTACTCCTGGCTAGAGACTCATCCTTATTCATCCACTTCTCCCAGGCACTTCTTACTCCTGGCTAGAGGCCCATCCCTATTCATCCACTTATCCTAGGCATTCCTAATGTCAGTATCAGAGTCCCCGAACCAATCTGCCCTAGCACCCCTCCCCAGCACAAACCGCGAGTAGACGCACCTCGTGAAAAGGTGGTCCACTGTCTCGTCCTCAGAACTATAGAGCACACAGAGGGTGTTCCCTGTCCAGCCCCTTTTGACCAGATTGTCAGCCGTGAGTAAACGTTTTTTGAGGATGAGCCACACATAAATCTATACTTTAGTTGGCATATGGAGTCCCCACAAAGTTTTGGTATAAAG
Source organism: Tillandsia fasciculata (assembly GCA_029168755.2). Lineage (NCBI taxonomy): Eukaryota > Viridiplantae > Streptophyta > Magnoliopsida > Poales > Bromeliaceae > Tillandsia > Tillandsia fasciculata. Next base: position 11,775,146 of record CM054936.1, read on the forward strand.
GTCCCTTAGACCTCCATCACTAAGTGTGGCGTACATAGACTTAACAGAGAATAGACCTTTTTCGTGCCACCGCCAAGTCACAACGTCGTTTCCAGATGCCGACGTAACACCCATCAGCAGCTCCTTAAGATGGCGCATGCTTCTAGCTTACACTTGCCCCCCGAGGCGACTCCTCAAAATTTTCCTCCATCTCCACCTATTGCCATCAAAGCAATCACAAATATTGAGCATTTTTCTCTCCACATCGTTGTACACCTCAGGAAAAAGCGATTGCAATGCCACCTCGGCGCATCATATGTCAAACCAAAAATTGATAATTCTTCCATTCCCAAGTAGGTACGACCCTTTGAAAAACTCTTTGATCCTGACAATATTCCGCCACCATTGTGAGGTCGGCCTGAACGAGCTCCCCTCCCACAGAGGCTTTCTCTTCGAGTAATACAGTGCTCTAATAAGTTTATTCCAATGCAGCTCCGGCGTCATGAAAAACCTCCACCACCATTTGGTAAGGAGGGCATCGTTCATCATACTTAGGTCTAGAATACCCAAACCACCTTCCTTCTTGCTCTTACGTACATTTCTCCAAGCTACAAGCCACCCCTCTTCTGTTCAGGTGCCAATCTCTAGGCCAATCCGTTTTGTGACCCAAATTGGTGCCTTGAAAATTGAGAAAAAGTAAAGGGGAATGTTAGTTAGAACAGCGTTAATCAAAGTAAGTCTTCCTCCCCTTGACAGGAGTTTGGCCTGCCACCCATCAATCATTATCTAAATTCTGTTGATAACACCTCCCCGGTCTTCCTTTCTCAGCATTTGGATGGATAAGGGCAACCCAAGATATTTTGTTGGAAAAACACCAACTTTGCAGTCCAGTAAGTTTGCCAGTCTAACCGCTTTGTTCTCGAGCCTATGAGTATAGAAAAATTCCGACTTCTCCTTATTAACCGTAAGTCCAGATGCCCACTCAAAAAGATGCCAGATGAGTCTTAGGTTTCTCAAAACTTCTTCCCAGCCTCACAAAAAAATAGTGTCGTCCGCATACTGAATTAAGGTAATTCGACATTCGTCCTTTGGTCCAACGCAATTCATAAGGTTGTTTCTAGCCGTTTCAACCGTCATCCGTGCTAGGCTCTCAGCCACCATCAGAAAGATATAGGGAGATAGAGGGTCCCCCTGCCTCACTCCTCTCTTACTTTTGATCCAGTTAGTCGCTTCCCCGTTAATGAGCACCGCCACTTTAGCGTTTTCGACACACTGTTGAATCCATCCACTCCATTTGTCATCAAAGCACTATCACTCCATGACTCTCCGTAAGAAGGCCCAATTAAGTCTATCGTATGCCTTCTCAAAGTTCACTTTCACTCCGATCCCCTCGTTCTTATTCCTGCATCCCGAGCCAAATAGTTCGCAAGCCGTCACGAAAGCGTCGGAAATATTCCTCCTTTACAAAAATGCGAATTGTGACCGTGAGATCAAATTGTGTAAGACCGGCGCTAATCTATTAGCCAAAATCTTATAAATAATCTTCTGAACCCCATTCAACAGACTTATCTACCAAAAATCGCTTGCCTTCGAAGGGCCTTCCTATTCAGGGATAAGGAAAACAAAATAGTCGATAGGACCCGTAAAGGCACCCCCCTCATGCATTTCCTAAAAAAATTTCTCAATATCGTCTTTCAAAGTGTCCCAAAAAGTTTGGTAAAAACTGATTGGGAATCCATTAGGGCCCGGTGCTTTATCCCTTCCTAGTTGGAAAATTGCTTTCCTGATCTCTGCTAGGCTGAAGGGCGCGATTAGGTTCTGACGATCTGTATCGTAAACACGTTGCGTGCGAAAAAGTTCACTCCAGTCAGCAAAGCTTGACGGCCTGAAGTCCATAGGGTAAAAAAAGCTCCTTAAACTTTTGAAAGAAATATTACTTTTTCTCATCTTCCATGCCGTAAGATGTACCGTTGTCTTCGACCGAGCCTATCTCTTTAGAACGCCTCCTACCATTTGCGTATGCATGGAAAAACTTGATACCATCCCCTCTTTTAACCACCTATGCTTAGCTCACGTTTTTCAAAGAGTTTCTTCATCATGTAACGCCCTCCTTAGATTACGTTTCAGGTCCTCCATTTTTTCAAACAGATGCGATGCTAACTCGTAACGTTCCTCTATTTTATCGATATCCTGTATGTCGGACAAAGCCTTTTCTTCACCTCCGTAATGCTATAAAAATGTGAGGCACACCAACTTTTAATCTAATTTCGGCAATGCCTTAATTAAGCCATTAAGTAAGAATCCCAGTTTTTCGAGCTTTGACCTCCTTCCACCAAACAGGAATGTTCTTAAGGAAGTCCTCATACTTTAGCCATACCTCCTCGGATCTGAAAATTTTACTTATGCCTTTTCCTTTTCTACCTGTTGTCAGCAGGATTGGGCAATGGTCCGACGCTATCCTAGGGAGAGCCTCGACTTCAGAAAGTGGGAAAGTCGTGTCCCATTCAGTCGACACGAGGAAGCGATCGAGCCTTGCTAGAGTAGGGATTTTCTTCATACTCGACCATGTGTAACGAAGATTCTTCATAGGCAAATCGATGAGAGCTAAGTCATAGATCAACTCATTGAATATACGTGTCGCTCTATCGCTCCACTTCTGGCCTACCCGTTCGTTTTGTGATCTCGTGAAATTAAAGTCAACACACACTACCCAATTACCCCCACAGTAGTCCTTAAGCTAAGCAAGCTCGAAACAAAATAGGTCTTTTCCTTCCGATAAAAAAGAGGCATAAACATTTGTGATATAAAAACTCACCCCACTGGAACGATGACAGAGGCGAGTCGTAAAAGAAAATTTACATATAATAGCATTAGTACACTCGAAGGCCTTGGAGCTCCAACAAGTAATCAAACCACCAGAAGTGTCGTTAACCTCGATAAATAGTCATTTGTCTAGATAAGAGCCACAAAAGCACTAAGAAAAGACGAAGAGACAAGCTGGACCTTAGTTTCTTCAAGACAGACAACGACATTACAAAGTTTAGAAACAACCAAACGAATTGCGTTACGTTTCGAGGGGTTGTTAAGCCCTCTAACGTTCCAGCTACAGACCCTAATCATCTAAAACCAAGAACACTTGCCCCAGTCAGTCCCACAGCGAGACGCATCCCGACGACATGATGGCCCTAAAAATGTCCTCAAACGGGACTCCCGACACCAGCCCTTAAAAAGCCACACCAATTTCATAACCAGCAAAAGCCCTAAAAAGCTCCCCATAAGGGTCCCCATTCAACTGCCTCCAGACCCATCCTAAAGCTTGTGAGTGACGAACTCCATAAAGGAGTTCACATCACATCACCGTCGTCCAGATGCACCCCACACTTCCTACATTTTTCCCGAATCTTCTTTTTGTCGAGCATAATGCGATTACCCCTCGCAAACCCACCATTATCCTTCATCCTCGCTTTCTTGGCCACAGCTTTAGCCAAGACTGGGGTCGCATCCACGGTCGCCAGATGTCGACTGCAGCGAATGATTAGTGCGCTCTCCACCAAGGCCCCCACTTTCGAGCCGATAACCAGTGCCTTAACCCCCTCCTCTAACTCTCTCTCTCTTTAGTGACAAAAGTCCCCCCCAAGATTTTTCAGCCCAAGGTCAAGGCACTCGAATTCCCGATTAGGCACATCACCTCTAAATATTTGTTCCATAGCCCGGCCTATTACAGCCTTCAATCCACAACCCGGAAGCCAACATCCCGAATCCAAAGGTGGGCCAAGGCCCAACACCACTGTCCAACTGCTTGCACCCACCCCGAAGTGCACACACAAGTCTTTAAGATACAACCAAGTCAAACATTCCAACTTGTGTTCTCTCCACAATAAATGCACCATTAAACCCCACATTAAATGCTTAGTTTAAACCCCACAAGAAGCAATCTATTCCACCCCATAGCCTCGTGAAACATGTCACCTAACACAAAAGAAAAGCCCATACCAAGAGAAACACTATCTGCCACATGAGCACCAAAAAGAGTAACGGGCAAAACATTGTTTCTTCCACCATCCCCCAACGCACCTGAACCTCCTCCTGACTTCAAAGGTGCAGGGTCCAAAAGTGTGCAAGCACGCCGAATAATGTGCCAAGCCACTCTCGTCGCTGCAGCTCCCTACCTCGCACGATGCACTCGGCTCGAGCCTACCTCGGCCTTCGAGCCCGCAATGAGCCGGCCCGTTGCCGTCGCAAGCATCGCTAGCCGCCCCCCCAACCGACGCACACCACCTTCGGGAGTCCCGTCCGCGATGGACCACCACCCAGCAAACCCCCCGAGGCTCGGTTTACGGAGAGCTCCGATCGACGGTCAAGGTCCATCTCCAGGCCACCCTCGATTCCCTTCCCTCCCTCGTCGCCATTCTCACCGTTTGCCACTCCGTCCCCGATGTCCCGTAGCCGCGCCTAAAGTTGTCGCTAGGATCGTCCGTTGGAGGCGGAGGCGACCGTAGTGGGTCATCATCTCCAACACCCCACATCCTCTCCGAGCTCTCTAGGTGGATCGAAATATTGATGATCTCGTCCCCCAAAACTATCGAAAGCCTCTGTGGGATCTCCAAAACATCGTCCACCGCGATCCGGCACCGAAAAGCCCACATGTCTGTCATATTCTTGCTCGTCTCATCAACTTGGATAAACCTCCCGAAGCCACTTATCATGGAAGCTATCCGAGCGGGCGTCCAGCACTCAAATGACACATTGCGGAGTTGGATCCAGGCTGAGTATTACGTCCTGTGCGGGTGAGCATTCCGATATAGGCCCCAGTTGAAGCACCTGAGCCAGATATTCTCAGGGGTTATGATTTGCCTCATAATAAGGGTCTCGGCCGAGACCCACCCCAGAAGGAGGATCGTGAAGTCGCACCCCTATACCTCGCCACAAAAAAAAATTATGGGAATAACCATCGAACCGTTTGGCAAGAGCATTCACGATCGTTTGTTGCGAGGCGAGACCCAGGTCCGCCGGTTGCACCACATCCACTAGCAGAGCATTTCACCTCATCTTTGTCCTCCTGAGATATTCCTCCGTATAGGGCACAAAGGCCTTCATGCTCAGGACCCTCCCACAGCGGCGATTTGCTCTATTCAGATTCATATCACTCGTCCCCACCCCCTTCCAAACTACCTTCTTACACTAAAACGCTCGATGGTCAGTCCGCCGACAAGCTAGACACCTCATCGGATCCCTATAGTCGGCTTCTTAGATAGTCTTAGCAAGCCTCTTTATAAGAACCAGACCCAGTGGAGTAGCAGTGTTTGTCACGCCCCGGGGGTAAACCGAAACCCAGACTCATCTACAGATCCGCCGTGCACACGGAATTTTTCGCGTACACGGAAAACAAAACCTGCTCAGATATAGAGAAACATAATATAGAGCAAAAGTACAGAGCTGAAAAACTAAAACTATCTCAGATTGAAACTGTAAAAGTAAAATAGTACATCAATACCTCACAGAATACAAAATAAATATAACCAGCTAGCTAAAACCAGACCCAAAATAATAAGAGTACATCAGTCTGAGAAAAGGGTACAATAAAGTGTCTATCATTGTCTCTCTCCAGTAAATCTATCTAGTCGGCGATCCCCTTACCTCGATCAGCTGTGGATGGTACCGCAGCTGTCGCAGAAGACTTTGCAAAAACAAAGAGAAAAATAGGAAGAGCGGCAACGGGTGTGAGAACTACTAGAAAAACCAGCAGTCGTCAGCGGGTAAATCATCAATACTCCAACATACCAACCGAGTCTACTAGAGGCAAGAAAGGAGGTAAAGTAGTAAAGCTGAGAATAAATCTGCTGATAAAGAAAATTACTACTATGCCTCTAATGCTATGTTGCACAGATACGAATACGGAGATACGGATACGACACGATACGGATACAGTGATACGGTAATTTTTAAAACTTCTAAAATACGATACGTGGGATATACTTGAATAAAATATTATTTTAAATATATGTTGATTATATATAATGATATATTGAGAACAATTAGAATATCTGGATTATATTAAGAAATATATTTTGATGTATATTAACTTGTATACTTATTTTACATTTGTTTATAAAAAGAGATAATCAATCGTATAAAATAATAATTCAAAAAGTATCAACTACCATCCAACTTGATCAAATGATAACAATAGATATTTAGTCACAAAAACTAGATAATTAGCCATTCAACGTATATGTACGTTTTATTAGATTCTATTATATAAAATAGTAATAAAAGAAAATATACTAACAATTTAATTGAAGACGAAAAAATTTATTCTCGATGACCTTTGTTGACTAGTTCTAGGTTGATAAATTAGATGAAAAAAAGGTAAAAGGGAAGCGGTAAGGGACTGAACTATAGCTTAATACTATGTGGAGATAGAACGAGAGCGATCACCTTCAACCATTCAAGTGTAAAAAAGTAGAAGAATTGACAAATTGAAGAGAGATTTGCATTTTTCTCTCTTTTTCTTATTTACAATGGGTTTGATGCATATTTTTCGAAAAATTTTAAATTCCGATCATTTTAGACCAAAAAAGAATCTGGTCATATCCCCGCGTCCCCCCATGTCCCTCACGTATCCGATATTTTTTTTTATTTTTTAAAAATACCGAATACTTCATTCCCATATCGGACGCGTATCAGGCGCGTATCGGTATCCGATGCGTGTCTGATACGGGTACGGCATGAAATTTGAAGTATCCGTGCTTCATAGCTCTAATGCTATAATGAATGATAACAACTGTATATGCATGCATCAGTAAAAATAATCGCCGAGACATAACCCAATCAACCCGAGCCGGACAAACTCGGTCACCGCCTGCGTAACCATCACAATAGATCACCCTCACCATCGTGTATCAACGACGTCCTCACAGTCGTGTATCAACGAGGTGGAATCATACTCAAATATCAACTAACTGACCAGCACACAGCCCGGTCCTGCCGCCTGCTCCGAAGAGGTTCTCGAGGGGCGCGAACCACTCGAGGAAAAGTAACCCAGTCAAGTATCTCAATAAGCAGGTAATAGTCATAACTATGCTCAAAGTGGAAGACTCTATCTACTAATAAAATCCCGACCCCAACCTGATGCAAAATCAATCAACCGGCCAAACCGCCCAAAATCCGCGGTTGTCTAACCAACCCACGAGTCAACAATCCAGTGTTAACCCCCCCGACTCGCTACAAGATCTCAAATAGGTCTAACCGCCCAAGATCCGCGGTTACCCAACATCCTCAAGTCAAAATCCGGTGCTATTCCACCCCGACTCGATAATCTCAACTACATCATCCCAAAACCGATGCTCAAAACCCCAAGCAACATATGCCATACAAGAAGAGAAGAAAAGGGAATAACAAGTTTTCTCCTAAGTCAAATCCAACATGAATAAAGAAAGTGTCCTATTTAGATGTTCATACAAGCATGCATTTGTTCTCACATAATATGGGATAAAGATCAACCAAACTAACCCCTCTTACATAGATAAGCTAAGAATCAACAAACATAATCATTTAAGCATGATTTATATAAGGATAGGGAAAAACAAGATCAAACATCATCATGCTGAATTCTAATAGCCTAAGTGGGTAAATCGCATATTTGATGTGCTTAACAATCCACCAGGAAACACAACGATCTGAGGTCCGATTGTGCAGAAAATTGGCGTGCACGATCCCCGCCTCCTACGAATCCAACGCACAAAAGATCATCCCGAGATCACTGCCGGATTGAGCACAATCACTAAATCAACGACTGCTGCGCAGAACTATCGAAAAAATCTAGCAAACAACAACATTGAAGGGAGAAGTAAATTCTGCATAATATACCTCAAGGTAAAGCTCCAACTAGAAATTCTAAGTCCTCCTCTGTTCAAGGAACATTCTCAAATCCTCAAAAATCCATCTTTAAGTCCCTCTAATTAACCAATGTAAGTAATGTTGTCCAGAATTGCATCAAAATTTCAGCAAGCACTTCCATAAAGTGTAGGGACCAAACCAAAAGGAATTTCCAACTAAAACCAAAAGAGAAAATGCTCACCTTGATCTTAAAAAGATGTTCAAACTTGAAATCCACAAAATAACCAAAAACCTCCATGAAATCTGCATCCCCAAAATCCATACATTAACACAATGCCAAAACTGAAATCTGCACTTACCTCTGTCACAGAGTCAGAAAGATCTATAAAAATACCTAGAGAAAACACCTCCAAAATCTCCAAGAAAGGCACCAATGCATTCCTTTGTGAGTCTAGATGAAGATCAAGTCTTTAAACTCCAAAATCCATGCACAAACAACCAAGAAAACCCATAAATACTAAACTCTGTCCAAAACTCCGCCCTGCGCACAAGGGCTCCAGAAATAAAGTAAAAACCCCAAGAAAACTTGAGAATGGAGGAAAGTGTTCAATACCAAAACTGTAGGCCTACCTCTTGTGAAGATCCCTTCCAAATTTCAGCCACAGATTCCAAGTGGTTTATCCTGGGGAGGCCGTGCACTGAACGTCGACGGAATTGGCTAAAACTACAGCAATGGTGGAGCTCTCCAAACTTGGGGAAGAAGATGAAGTTGAAGCTCCTTGGCTCCTCCAATGGTGGGGAAGAAGAAGAGGGGTTGAAGGGTTTCCTCACTGTAAGAGCTCTCAAAAACCAAAATTCTAAAAATGGGGGAGAAGGGGGCTATTTATAGGCTCACAAAATCCACTATTTCTCAGATTTTGGGTGAAGTTTCGGGCGCCCGAATCATTCGGGCCCAAAAAGAGGACACATGGCGGCCATCCAGAGTGCGCCCAAAATTCCGATCCGCCGCTCCGGATGCGCCACGTGTCGCCGCGTGGTAGTTGGCTGCCAGTGAATGGCGGAGCGCCACGCATCCCAGTGTACGGGGAATTCGCCCCGCCGCCTGCCCGCACGCGCGCCGCGCAAATCAACGCGCGACTCGTGGCTCCTATTGACCACTACCACAGCGACGCGTGTCCAGCGTTGACCAACCACCCTACGACGCATGTCCAAGCCACTAGCCCGTGGTCCTAGTGCACTGCACCGCACTTTCGAGCGCCCGAATTCCATTTCCAAGTGCCCGAATCTAGCCCAAAAACTCAAAAATGAGTTAGGATCGATTTCTCGCACTGAGTCCGATTCTCGCGTCCGTTTGGCGCGCAACCGCACTCGACACACCAAAAATAGGTGTCAACGCGCCGCCAACCACGCAGTCAAGTAACACAGGGATTCGGGTCACCACAGTATTCACTCCTCCCAGGTAAAAGACCCACCTGTCCAATCTTTAATGTTGCCTCCTCCACATTTCCTCTTTCGTATTTTGCAATAACTTCACCCTCATCGGTCCAACTTGAACATATACCAGAATGAGGTGTCGCATCTCTACAAAAGATCTTCACCCCAGTTAAGTTTCCACCAACTTCGTCTGCCCACGCCTCTCTTTACCATTTTCTTGCATTTCCTATCCACACAGTGAATTACACCTTTGCCTACCTGCTTTGCATCTAAATGAATGTTGGTGCCAATAATTCCACCTTGTCTACCGACAAAAGGAGTGAAGAGCTTCTTGCCAAGGAAGCTTCTGTGCAACCTCCAAGAAACCCTTCATGTTCTTTCAAGCTCTGCAGGAGAAGCCTTTTCTCTAGTTGCCTGCTCTGGTCAAATAGCAACAATCCGGAAGAACCTTGAATTACATCCTAATTATGCATGGGGGCGAAACCAACTTAAGAGGAAAAGAAGATTGGTAGTGGGTAGCAATCAAGAGATTAAGAAACAACTTATGCTCATCAGCTGAAGTTTCTTCTTGTAGTTCTTCTTGTGTTCCTTCCTATGATTCCTCTATTACCTCCATTCTATAAAATTTGCCTCTTCTTATAGTGGTGACCTGGTGTGTACTTCTCTTCACACCAAAAATATAGACTCTTTGCTCTCGCTTGTCGAAATCAGAATTTGACACACTCCTAACAGCCTTAGTAGTGCTAGGGCCTTGCAAATTCGCAATTCCTAACTGCACGGGTCTTGGAGCCTTGAGATGGTTGGAGTTATATTACCCTCCAATGCTTTTAGGAGTAGGTAAGAAAGGTAGGGTGTTCAATGACATTAGGTTAGTTCCACCCTTAAGGTGTTTGTTGGAAGTTCCCACTGATTCTTCTTGTAAGCAATGTTTTTTTGCTGAAACAACTGCACTGGTATTTCAATCTTCTTTCAACCCACTTAAGAAATAGCTAACAGCGTACTCTTCTGTAAGTTCCACCCGATTTAATAGCTCATCTAACTTTATCTTGATGCTCCTTAACACAACCAGTTTGCCTTTACTTCTTTAATTCAGATATATCATATAACTCACAACCAAACCTTGTATTGAGGGTTGTTACATACTATTCCCAAGATGGCATGGACCGGGTTAACCTAGACTTCATGGAAACTTGATGCCATTGCAAAACTCTCCCTTCCAAGTGAATAGCAACTATCTCGACCTTCAAATCTTCAGAGTTCCATCAATCTCAAAAAATTGCTCACACTTATATAGCCACCTCTTTAATCTTCTCCATTAAAACAAGGGACTGGTCAAAAGTTGTAACTTAGTGGAGAAGTTACCTTCAGCTCGAGAAGAAAAAGAGTGATTTGAATTAACTCCTATGGAGAAAGAGGTTTGTAAGTAAATTCACAAACATCGATCTTGTGGGCATACTTCATATCTCTCACTTGTTGCTCTCTAACCTCTTTAGTTGATTGCTCTTGGCGACTAGTAGCAACTTTCATCGTCATTGACAGAAACTCCTCTATCTTCTTCAGCTCTTGTGACTGGGTTGCCATACTAGCGGGATGAGAGGGCCAAGGTTCAACCTGCTCTAAAACCATTGATGCCGGAGAAGCCCAATTCAACGTACAAGCAGAGAATTCTGAGTGAACTCTGGTGTGTTCCATATGTTGACTACAGGGGAAAAAAAAAGGAAAGAGAGAAAAGGATAAATATAAAGAGAGTATGAAGAGAGAGCGACAGAGTGTTGAAGAGGAAGGAGAAGAATTCTATTAATCTATTTTTTTATATTACTTACAAATGGCATTATGGTAATTAAAAGAGAAAACAAATAGTGTGGATCCCACCCATTAATTCAGCTAACATTAGGCGGTTAGGATTAGATGACTTAACCAATCAACGACTCGAAATAACGCTCTTCAATACTATATATGTTGCATACAGATGAAATCGGTAGACTAGTAATATTGATTGTCGTATTCCTGTGGTCTTCACTTATTCTGCTGCATCTCCACAAGATCACTTCGCCTTGCCTTACTCCTTGCCTTGCCTCTCGCCTGCATCATCAGAACAAGAAACCACCCAAAACCCCCTTCCTCCGCCACTTTCAAGCTCGTTTTCTCCCAACTCTCCTCCACCTCGATTTGAGATCATTCTCCTCTAACGAGGTCCTCCTCTGCCAGCTCCTCTACCTTGAGAGAAATCAAAGCCCTAACTTCTCAGTGAGCAATCGATCCTTTTGTTTTCTTTGGGTTATCTATGTTTACATTTTTTATCCTTGATATTGGTGTAATAGGAGTGTGCTTTAGATAGTTATTGGTCTGCTTAATTTAAACCATTCGGCATAGTTGAGTCAAAATAATGTTGATTGTTCACTATCCTCGATTCCTATTCTATTATTGCAATTTTTCTCTCTTTTTTTTTTTTAGCCCTTTTTAGATTCTTAACTATTTGTATCTATCAATTAATACTCAATTTGGGCAATATATTTTTCTGAAATTTAGCTTAGTATTTTCATAAGTTAGTGCAATAATTTAAAGTAGGTGAATTGTTGATACTTAACACATCTATTATGGTTGTAATAATATATATGCTGCATTTTTATTTTTTCTAGGTGATGGTGAGAACTCGACATTATGTGGTCTCTTTATCATATAGGCAACGACAGCACCAAGTCATGTTGGGCCTTCTCTTGGCTCTGATTTTCCTTCATCCCTTCTTGATACAGCAAGTAATATTTATATTCAACCCTGCTACAATGTAACGACCGAGGAAGGGGATGGAGGTTGGAAGAGTGGGGCGCAGAGGAAGCAACTAGAAAGGAGATAGATTTGGTAAAGTAGGTGGATAAGGTTGGAATAAAGGGAGTAGGGTAGCACCTTGGTCGGTTGGGCTGTGGCAGATCGGGCCGAGTAGCTGCATCGGGCTGAGGTTGCTCAGAGAGCCATCCGGTCCAGTCCGCCCAGCACCAGGCCCAGCGTGGAGATCCAGCTTGCTAGAAGATGGAAGCCCGCTCGGCCCACTTACATATTATATTCTCTTACTTAATCTTAGCTTTATGTAATTACATACTGGTCCTCATACAATAGGTATAAATTGGAAAGGGAGGAAAGTGTAAGGGGACAATTATAGAATTAATCTTCTTCTTCCACAATCTTCTTCTCCCTTCCTTCTCTCTATCCCTCTACCTCCCTGTATCCATCTCCCTCTCCCCCTTGCTCTTCCATTGCTATTCCTCTGTTGCTTGCAGGATTGCGAAGCCATCATCTCCAGTCTGCAGTCCTCAGATCCAAGTCATCATCGGACCCAGACCAGATCAGGGGAGCGCAGTTAAGGTGCTGCAGTCCTCAGAGTAAGCTCATCATTGGACTCCGAAGGATAGAGCATAACAATTGGTATCGAAGCGCAGCAGCAATCCCAGGGATCTAAGGTAGCAACTCCACATTAGGCTGGATCTAGAATCCAGGGACTAACAAGTGAGTGAGAGACCCGCACCACGAATTCCAACCTTGGTTGTTGAGTCTGGGGTACAAGGGTCAGCTACCATTGGGTCAAGTCGAGGGAACCGATTCAAATTCCTCAGTAAGGCTTCCATGGCTGAAGGCACCAGGTTTAAATTGCTCGATGAGCACATCCATGCATTGGACCAAAAACTACAAGATCTGGCCACTGGAAGCGATCAGAAGTTTGAAGAGTTGAGCCGAAGGATAGAAGCCATACAGGTAGAGCAACAAGATCACTACGAAGCATGGCGCCGCGAGGCGGCTAACTCCTCACGGCGGTTGGAGCAACTGATGGACCTACTGGCCAACCCGCAGCAACCAACGCCCTCACGGGGAGCATCCACATCTGGCACTCAAGATGACAAAGGTATCCTGCCAACACCCCAAATTCATATTACGAAAGAAGATAGCAACACTTATCCATTAGGCACTAAGGCCAGTAATAATTTACCCGTACCTCGATTGGAATTTCCTATGTTTGGTGGGGATAATCCCAGAAACTGGATCAGGCGCTGTGAAAAATATTTTGAAATCCAAGGAATTAGGGAGCAGCAGAAAATTGAGTTAGCCGCAATGCATTTGGAACCCAAGGCCGACACATGGTTTCAAGGATACTTAGCTGAGAAAGGAGTGGTCAGTTGGGAAGCCTTTGCCTATGACTTGTGTAGGCGATTTGACCCAATGGGCTAAAAGATGTAGTGGAAGAGTTTAACAAACTGGTGCAATCCGGGACTGTGGAGGAGTATCAAGAGCAGTTCGAGGAGCTGCGATCCCGACTGCTAGCCACCAAGTCACACTTCACCCAGGAGTATTTCTTGTCCAGCTTCCTTAGTGGACTGAAGGAGGAGATAAGGACCGCAGATGCTGCAGCCCAGTACCCTGACACAAGCATTCGAGCAAGCAAGGTTACAAGAACAAGGCATAGCTGCCATGATGAAGAGGAGTAGAATGTTATTCAAGGCACCAGGAGCAACCCAATTCAACCATCACAGGGGCAACAGTCCGGCAACGTCAATAAGATTTAATGACACCACCAAGAAATATGCCAACAAGTTCAGTGTTGAGAGGGCATTTCCCGATCGGCAGCTTAGAGAGCCAAGACGAGCCGCGGGGCTATGCTACAAATGTGGAGACAAATACTTCCCTGGGCATCAGTGCAAGCCCCAGACCATCCACATCATGAATGCCAACCACGAAGTGATGGAAATATACGATGAAGATAGTCTTCGAGATCCTGTAGGAGGGGAGGAGACAGATAGTGATGAAGAAGAGGAGGTCGGGTTGTCGGTTCATGCCCTGTGCGCAGAAAACCTGCAAGAGACCATAAAAATTACAAGGCGAGGTAGCAGACAAGGTCCTAACCATCCTAGTGGATACGGAAAGCACACATAGCTTCATCGACATTAAGACTACGAGGGAAACCAAGGCGGAAATTACAACCACCACCCCCCTGTTAGTCACTGTCGCAAATGGTCAAAAGGTATTAAGTAGGCTGAGGTGCCCACAATTCTCATGGAAAATGCAAGGGGAAGAGTATACTGCTGATCTGCGAGTGATCCGCTTGGAGAGCTCCAGCATGATACTGGGAATCGACTGGTTAAGGACCCACGGACCAGTCACCTTCAATTACGCCCAGCACACAGTGTCTATTTCCAAGGAGGGCACCAGGGTGGAGCTAAAAGGGATGACAGAGAAGGCTAAACTCAAAGAACTCACAGCAAGGCAATGGCACCAAGAGTATCTGAAGAGATAATGCTGCGCAATTGCTCACTGGACTCGCAAAGAAGAAGGAAGACAGGAAGAGATCCCAAAACCTATACAGCGTGTGTTGCAAGAGTTTGAGGATGTGTTCGAGGAACCCAAGGAGCTACCTCCTGCCAGGCCCCAAGACCACAGGATTCCCTTGCTAGCCGGAGCCCAACCTGTTAATATCAGACCATATCGTTATACCTATGAGCAAAAGAACGAGATGGAGAAGCTAATTAAAGAGATGCTGGAAACAGGGGTGATCCAACCGAGCAACAGCCCATACGCTTCCCCTGTCTTGTTAGTTAAAAAGAAGGATGGGAGTTGGAGGTTTTGTGTCGATTATCGACAATTGAATAGGCTCACGGTTAAGAATAAATACCCAATAACCCTAATCGATGACTTGCTGGATGAGTTAGGCGGTTCGTTGTATTTCTCCAAATTGGACTTAAGGTAGGGGTATCACCAGATACGAATGCACACCGACGACATCCCGAAGACAGCCTTCAAGGCTCACACTGGACATTATGAGTTTAGAGTCATGCCATTTGGGCTTACCAACGCCCCGGCAACCTTTCAATCCATAATGAATGAGATATTTGCCCGGCTACTAAGAAGGTATGTACTGGTTTTCTTTGACGATATTATGGTATATAGCCAGACTCTGGAGGATCACACCACCCACCTGAGCAATGTACTCAGCGTATTAAGGCAAAATCAGCTGTATGCAAAGAGGTCCAAATGCTACTTCGGCCAAGGTCAAGTGGAGTATTTGGGGTATATTATCACCCGGGAAGGGGTGGCTACAGACCCCGATAAAGTAGCAGCCATGCAGCAATGGCCACCACCTGTGTCAATTAAGGGGCTAAGGAGGTTCCTAGGCCTCATGGGTTATTACCGAAGGTTCGTTAAGGGGTATGGAGTGATAAGTCGACCCCTCACGGAGCTCTTAAAAAAAAACAACTTCCATTGGACCGGGGCAGCGCAGGAAGCCTTCGACAAGTTGAAAAGATTAATGACAGAGGCCCCCATACTGGCTATGCCCGACTACTGCAAGCCGTTCGTGGTGGAGGTGGACGCTTGCCACCAAGGAATAGGGGCGGTGTTGACACAAGAAGGTAAACCCCTCGCCTACCTTAGCAGGGCTATTAGCAAAAAGAACTACGGGCTGTCCACGTACGAGAAAGAATTCCTCGCCATACTGATGGCAGTGTCCCATTGGCGGCATTATTTGAGCATGAGGCCCTTTGTCATCAAGACGGACCACGAGAGCCTTAAGCACCTAATGGAGCAAAGGATCCACACTACGGTTCAGCAGAAGGGCATGCTCAAACTGATGGGGCTGGACTATGTGGTACAGTACAAAAAGGGAAGAGAAAACAAGGTAGCAGATGCGCTGTCGCGCAGAGGGGTCGAGGAGAGCAGCAGTCGAGCAATCTCAGCAGTAGTTCCCGCATGGGTAACTGAGGTCATCAGCAGTTATCAAGGAGATGAGGAGTGTCGGAAGCTAATAGCACAGTTGGCAGTGCAACCAGACACCCAAGGAACCTACACTTATGGGCAGGAGTTACTGCGGTATAAAGGGAGATTATATGTGAGGTCAGGGGGAGAGATCAGAAAGAGGCTGCTTAGTCAGATGCATGACTCGGCCCTAGGTGGCCACTCGGGGCAGCAACACACCTACAGGAGAATCAAGCAAGATGATGTAGAGAAGATGGTGAGGAATTGTATAGTTTGCCTGCAAAACAAATCGGATAATCAACCTTACATGGGACTACTACAACCGCTACCCGTTCCACAGCAAGCCTGGAGTGAGGTGAGTATGGACCTTATAGAAGGTTTACCAAAATCGGAGGGGAAGGACTCCATAATGGTAGTAATCGATCGCTTCACAAAGTATGCCCATTTCATTCCTCTCACACACCCTTACACTGCTTCAGAGGTGGCAAGAGCCTTCTTTGGCACAGTCTACAGGCTACATGGCCTGCCAGAGAAGATCATCTCTGACAGAGATAAGGTATTTACCAGCGGAATGTGGCAAGAACTGTTTCGGATACTAGGAACCAAGCTACACCTGAGTTCTGCCTACCACCCTCAAACCGACGGGCAAAGCGAGAGGCTTAACCGATGTTTGGAAACATACCTTCACTGTATGTGTTTCCATCACCCCCATAAATGGCATAAGTGGATCACCCATGCAGAGTGGTGGTACAACACGAATTATCACACAGCGCTGGGGGTGACCCCATACCAAGCCCTGTACGGAAGGCCACCCCTTGTTTACCTGATGGCCAATCTCAAGCAGAGCTCGACGGGCGAACCACAGAGTGGATTAAGGAGAGAGAGGAGATGACCAAGGGGTTAAGGGATAACTTACTCAGGGCGCAGAATAGGATGAAGCAGTTTGCCGACCGCCGGAGGGTAGATCGAGAGTTCAAGGTAGGGGAGTGGGTTTACCTTAAGTTACAGCCGTACCGCCAACAAACGGTAGCTGTGCAGAGGAATCTCAAGCTATCATCATGCTACTTTGGACCCTTCGAGATCATCGAGAGAATAGGAGCCGTGGCCTACCGGCTGCACCTTCCAAAAGGGTCAAAGGTGCACCCCGTCTTCCACTTCTCTCTACTAAAAAGAAGCCCGCCGGACGGGAGGCCCGTTTCCACCACCGCACCACTCACCAAGAAGGATGGTCAGTTGCTGGCAGAACCCGTCGAAATCCTCGACCGAAGGATGGTTCCGCGCAACAACAAGGCGGTCACTCAGGTCCTGGTAAGGTGGAGCAACCTACCAGCGGACCAGGCAACGTGGGAGAACTACCAGTTCCTCAAGTCGCAATTTCCGACCTTTGATCCTTGAGGACAAGGATCGATCTGAAGGGGGAGGGATTGTAACGACCTAGGAAGGGGATGGAGGTTGGAAGAGTGGGGCGCAGAGGAAGCAACTAGAAAGGAGATAGATTTGGTAAAGTAGGTGGATAAGGTTGGAATAAAAAGAGTAGGGTAGCACCTTGGTCGGTTGGGCTGTGGCAGAGCGGGCCGAGTAGCTGCATCGGGCTGAGGTTGCTCAGAGAGCCATCCGGTCCAGTCCGCCCAGCACCAGGCCCAGCGTGGAGATCCAGCTTGCTAGAAGATGGAAGCCCGCTCGGCCCACTTACATATTATATTCTCTTACTTAATCTTAGCTTTATGTAATTACATACTAGTCCTCATACAATAGGTATAAATAGGAAAGGGAGGAAAGTGTAAGGGGACAATTATAGAATTAATCTTCTTCTTCCCCAATCTTCTTCTCCCTTCCTTCTCTCTATCCCTCTACCTCCCTGTATCCATCTCCCTCTCCCCCTTGCTCTTCCATTGTTGTTCCTCTGTTGCTTGTAGGATTGCGAAGCCGTCATCTCCAGTCTGCAGTCCTCAGATCCAAGTCATCATCGGACCCAAACCAGATCAGGGGAGCGCAGTTAAGGTGCTGCAGTCCTCAGAGTAAGCTCATCATTGGACTCCGAAGGATCGAGCATAACATACAATTATTTTGCCTTTTTAATATTTTAAACTAGAAAACTGATAACACCTTTTATCTGTCGGATCTCTAGAAATTTAGGCAAGTAATTAAAAAAATATAGTTTATTGAAGCAAGTTTCTTGAGTCTTGGACTGTAACCATATGGGACTCTTTAATAACGAAAGAAATATCATGAAGATTAAAGATGACAGTTTAGCACAAATAGTACATAGAGACTAATCCTTTCTTAAATTCTTTTTTCTATCTAACTCGTACCATCTTGAGCCTGTTAGAAGCCTATAATTATTGCAAGCCAAATCAGGATTTTGGAGGTCATAAAACCTATTGTTCTCATATACTTAGTTTTGGTATGTATTATTTAGGCATAGCTTTTGATCCGACTAAAAAAGGCAGCATAGACTTAGGCGGGGAATGTTGAGATGCATGTTGGTCACTAGGGATGATAAGGAAGTAAAATTAAGCTTTGGCTCTGTAAGAATTTGAAATTTTGTAAATAAATAAATGAATGAAGTTGATTTAAGTCAAGCTGAAATTGGATCATAAAAAGCATGAACAGTTTAGTGCCCCTTTTCTGCAGTATAAATTGGCACAGTAGTGGCCAAAAATACCACTTTTTAATCCGAGCCTGATCTCGAAGATCCGAGACCACGAATGCGACCGTCTCGTCGAAATGAGCGAAAACCATATTGAACTTGTTCTGATCTGACGGTCGGATCTCCCAGAAATCGGCGTTGAAGCCGGCGGGACCCGCGACTTAAGTCGCGGGTACAGTGAACAGTAAACCCTATTTTCGGGTCCCCTTCGCGCCAATGTTGAGCCAATCCACTGTCCGGAAGCCGATCATAGCACTTCAACTAGTGGATTTTAACGGTTTCGTCGTTCTGGACGCAATGGCGCTGACGGAATTTCCGTTTGACGACCCTAAGTCTCGAAAAACGTGAAAACTGTATTTTGACACAGTATTTTATGGACCGAGAATTAATCCGGGCAGTTTCACGAAAAACGAAAATCGCTACCTGATAGGATTCGTCGAGCCGGACGTCCTGGCGAAGTCCGTTTTTCGATCTGACGATCGAATTTTCTCGAAAAGCGTGAAATACAGCGAAAATGCGAATTTTGCACATAAAACCCTATTAAAGTTGTCTCGATTTGCGTGCCACCTCTGTGGGAGGGACCTGGATGCAAAAGGAAGCTGCTGTGGAGGACCCAACAGCAATTGGCAAAGCTAGAAGGGCTAAAATGTAAAGTTGCAAAACCTTATATATATGTATGCATGTGTCGAGCTAGGGTTTCCACGAAACTTACAATCCCAGCCTTGCCCTAGCCGCATCCTCAACAACCAGCCCTCCTCTGCCGCACTCCCCGGGACCTCCCCGCACCGGCCGCCGCCTCCCCAGCCGCCGGAGAAGAAGGGAACAAGAGCTTCTTCCTCTCGGGTTGAAGAAAGGGAGATCCACACAGAGTTGTGGAAGGTCCTAGACTGCTTCAGGGAGACTCTCGGCATGACCGCAACCGAACTGGGCTGACCCCGGTGCTAGCCGCCGCCATGCGCCGCCGCGGGGAGACTCTTCTCCTTCCTCCACTTCCGGCGAGGTAAGTTCTTGGGACTCTTTTGTGCATTCGGGTTCTTGAGCGTGACCGTTGTATTCCTGACGCCGAGAGGTCCGGTCGGGTGCAGGCTGGGCCGGCGCCGTCGACCCGATCGCCGGCGGGAGCCCCCCACCGGATTATCGTTTCTCTTGACCGGTTTCCAGCGCCGCCTTCGTCCGACCGTCCAACCCGAGATCAGAGCCGTTGGGTCATCTCCTCTTGGAGACTGAAAGCTTCCCCTAAGGTTGGAAGACGATCGGGTCAGGATCAAGGCCGCGCGAGGGTGCCCTAGAAACCGGGATTTTAGCACCTCGGCCGATCTCGGCCGTCCGGCGCCGCCGTTGCCTTCCACCGCCGGCCACCACCACCAGAAGACTCCTGGCACCCGCAGGCAACTTTTGGTCCAAGTTGCTCCGGCCAGAAGCTAGTTGGCCGGAATCCGCCATTAACGGCTGTTGAAGCTTCTCCGATCTCGCCGGCGCCGCCTTTCCCGTCGCTCCCTGACGCCGGGAAAACCGACCTGGTGAGTTCCTCTGGACCTTAGAGACTCTCCCACCATCTGCATGCAAGACTTAACGTGGGGTTTTGGATTTCCAAGGTTGCACCCGAGCCGCTTTGATTTCCTCTCCGGCCATCGCCGGCACTCCGAGCTCCGGCCAACCACTCAGGTAGGACCTACAGACCCTGATGAAGCTCCCCACGATTTTTTTTTGACCCAGAACCTTCCCTGTTGTTGGGTCTTAAAGTGTGCACCCGAGCTTAGCAAATCGGGCTGACCTCCGGCCGCCGCCGCCTCCGGCCGCCGGGGCTCGACCCAGTTTGGACCCGAGATCTTCTAGGACCCCATGCTCACAGGTGCTTCCCTCTGTAACAGGTCCGAACCAAGTTTGCTCCAAGATCACCCCAAACCGAGCTTGGGTTCCCCTTGGGTGTTGCTCCGGCCACTATTCCGGCCAAGCTCAGGCTAGCCTCAGGTGAGCCCCATGATCCTTATCAGTTATTTAACACCATGCTCCAGTTAATTCACAGATTGATCATATCTAATTTAACTTTGGGTTTAGTTGCTTTTTTTACTTAATAGTTGTTGGGCCAACTTGTAATTGGGCCTGGCCTCGGCCAAATTCTTGTGAGCACGGCCTGGGTCTTGTCGTAACGAGCGCGCTGAAAGTTACGGCGCAACGTTTGGATTCCCGGATTGCTAGAACAAGCCAAAACAAGCAATTAATATCGTGTTTTTCTATGCAAATTTTAATAATTTATGGACCAATTTGCAATTGTAACCCCTTAGCTGCCCTTGGACAGCACCTACGCACCCCCTGGACATTTGGTTAGTAATCCGAAGGTCCTCGTTGACCGGAAATCGGATTTTGATCGATAATCGGCCGATTTGACCCGTTTAAGCCTTCCGTTAGTGTAACGTCGTCGGGAAAGGGTTATGTGAGTCTATTATTGATGATATCTTCTGATACAGGGCCCAGTTGTTCAGCACCAGCCTCCCAGTAGCTGTGCGGGAGTTCGAGAGTCTGCCTTCATCCAGGTGGGTTATCTTCGAACCGGGCCTCGGCTTTTTGGCCCTCTGGTTGCTTTAGTCCAGTCGGACCCCTGTTTTTGATTCCCTGCTGATTATATGACTTATCTTGATACATCGTTATTTCCCTGATCAACATTGACTTGATTAGACCTGTGATTGAGACTTCTTGTTCATGATCAGCCGACTATCATACACATACTCCCTGATTATCCCTGACTGATCCTGTTTGATTGATATATATAGATTTGCATGATTAGATGACACCTGTCGATCCCTAGTATTGAGATGTCATTAGAGATATTGTTGAGATGCATGATTGACTGATCCTGATTGATAGACATTATTCGATATACATGATTGATTGATCCTGATTGATAGACACTATTCGATATGCATGATTGATTCCGATGGATAGATATAGACAGATGATTCCCTATTGGGATTTCGGCGTGTTGCCGACTACTCGGTCATTAGACCGTGAGATTGATCATTATGACTTGCCATGCACTGCTGTACTTCACGAACATGGCCGGGGTAGCTCCCCGTGGAGATTGTTCTTTACCGATAAAGTGGTCTGGTGATAGACCCGTGAGCCTTCGACAAGGTTATGTCAGCCGAAAAGGGTGCCGAAAAGTGGCATTGCCTGAGGTCCCGCGAGACCAATATGGCACATGATTGGGTATTTGAATTCGACCTTTGATGCATTACTTTTATTCTTACTGTTGCTCAGTTGTTCCCAGCACTATTTTTATAGACATGCTTCCAGCACTTGTAGTTCTTGATACATGATCCTTGTAGTTGATTTCGATCTCCAGCATGCACGCTCTACATTTACATGATTGATGATCACTGATGTACCTTGATTTCTAGCATGTATTTACATACTGTTCCTCATATGGATTACCTGCCTATATTAATTGTATCTGTGGCTTATCGTTGATTATCAGTAGATCTTATCGTTATTCCAGCTTTTCCTATTTGATCTTTACTATCCGCAGATTTTAGTACTCAGTAGGTACGATTAGCTGATCCTCGGCTCGTCGTGCCCACTGGGATACATGTACAGTGTATCTCACACCCCCTGGGTGACCATTTTCCAGGTCCGTCGGGTGGGGAGATAGCGGGACGATCCAGTGAGCAGATTACGATAGAGCTGTCCCCATGAGCATATCCATATTGATGACCTCTGCAGACCTTTACATTTCCCGCATTGTATTCCAGTTCTAGTTGATTTAGATAATCAAGATAATGATGTAATAATTGATTCTGATTCATTCTTACTGAGTAGAGTAGTAGTAGTTGTACTGAGATATCTGTTGCTGATTACTAGCCTAGCCGTGCATGTATAGGGGAGGCTCTGTTCGCGGAATAGAGGATTTCCTATACGTGTGGCGGTCTGTCACGCCAGTTTTGCAAACTCTGATTTATTCCAAAAAAAAAAAAAAAAAATTTCAGACCTGATTTTTAAACTCGGGGCGTGACAGGCTCAGTCTTCTTTTGATCGATCCATTGGTCTTCGTCTTTGCTTGCATGATTGTAGGTGTTCAATACTATGTACATAGATAGGGGGGCAGTGTTGATTTAACTACCTTGGCCTCCACTCTGCTTGCCACTACTTCATTAAAAGACGAAACTAATTTGAATTTAAATTTCTTGGGCATAATTAGATTGATTTGTTGCCTGGTTGCTCTCTTTACTCTCAGTTACATGCATAACCCATATAAGAAGTAGAAAGCATTCATTAGGAGCTCCTGCATTTCCAAGCAGGTACCAACAACAAGTAGAATATTCTTCTATTACTGTGAGCCCAATATGTCAGTCTCACAACTGGCCAAATATTAGTAGAGTGATACTATTTAAAGGGTGTCTTTACTCGTTTAACATGCAAAATGGGCTTAGGATAGTGAAAAAAATATGCAAAAAGAAAGATTTGAAAGGATGATGAAATCACCTATCATGTTCTTCCTTTTTAATTTTTAGTAATGTAAGCACTTTAAGAAGTCTCATATGCATTTGATGGGTCATTGATAGAAACCGAATTAATGGTGACCTTGATCGAATTCCAATAACTGGGTCAAGTGGGTCTTCTGGAAGTGGATCAGTCTCTGAGTTGACCCTCGAATGCGCCACGTTCAATCAAGTAATTCGGTAGATGAGGGATCAGCTCAACCCTAAACCAGATTCAACTCACTAAATCAATGAAAACCGAAAAATAGTAGACTCGACTGAAGGAAGAACTTAGCCGAATGAGCCAAATCGATTATATTAAAGTGAAAAGCTTGGGTTATAAGTTAAAGTACTCCTAGAAAAAACTGTAAATGCAGAAAAAGAAAGCTACACATTAATCTACTCTTAGAAAAAGCTGTAAATTGTAGGAAAAAAGTAAGAGTGGTCTTGTTTCGAATGTGTAAAACTCTTATTACAGGTTTCAAAAATACTATTTATAGTATTCCTCTTTCAATCTACATTACCGGTCGAGAAGTGTTTAGTCACTATCGCAAAAATCACGCCCCATGTTTTAATTGTTCCCGCCTAAAACCTCTTAATTTTCAAATGTTCTTTTTCTGGCTCCTGATGCACCACATGTCCTTGTCCCCTTTGCTCATGCGCGGGCCGAGTTGTCTATCTTATGGCGCTCTTTTTCTTGCACCAACAATGCCCCCTCGATAGTCTTTCGAATGAATACTCGGATGACTATCAACGCTTAAAAAACGACTGTGATTGGCCACTTCTTTCAGTCATTTTGCATTAAATTCCTCAATCGACAACCTCAATCGGTCATGCCTTTTGGTCTATTCACATTTAATTTTTTCAATCAACAGCTCTGATTGGTTGTGTCGTTTTGTTTTATGTAGGTCATTTCAAATTAAATGCGACCGTCATCATTCAAATTCCCTTTCAAAAGCCCTTGATGGCAAAAATCCTTCATTTTTTTTTAAGACTCTTTTTCTTCCTTAGGATTTTCCGATCTCGGCTCATTGTTCTTTCCATCTCAATGGCTTCCACTCGGGTTCCATCTTTTCCTCAATCTTCCAATATTGACTTCCATCTCTTAAAGCCATTTGAGATAAATTCATCTTGTTTCATGCTAGATACTTCCTTTACAAGGAATCTAGATGAGAATGTCTAACCGCTGGCACTACCCACAATTGCAAAAGCTTGAGCTATTAGAAAAAGATCAACTAATTCACTTAAAGTATATAGACAAAGTGCATATGAATCTCCATTATGACTTAGCCTGGCTCTACCTCCCTCCCCTCCGCCCCTCCGAACCTTTCCAAACAGACCTTTCCGAACCTTCTCTTCGCCTCTCTTCCTCTTCACCTCTCTTCTCTATCACAAAAAAAAAAAAAAAAAAGTAAAAAAAAAAAAAAGAGATCTTATAAGAGAAAAAGTTAAACCCTTCAAATTATACATGAAGCCCAAATCTGTTAATGGGTCAAAGTGTGCAAGGTTTGGTTTGCTTTGACTTACCTATAATTTTTTAATCGAACCAAAATGGAACTAAGTTATTCAAATTTGTTTGATTACACTAGTTTAATTCTTTATAAATAAAAATGACATAGTTAAATATTGACAATATCATATGGAATAATTAACAATAATTACCAACACCATAAGTCTAAAAATGAAAGAAATGACCACCATAAGTGACAAATGATTAACGTTTTATGTAATTTCGCTTTAAAACCAGCCCTTATGATGAAAAGAATGTAGTTCGCTAGACTGTTGAAAAAGTATGGGTTACTTGAGACTAATATCCAAAAAGTTTAATAGTGTTGAATCGCTAGCACTACCCACAATTGCAACAGCTTGAGCTATTAGAAAAAGATTAATCAATTCACTTAAACCATACAGACACAGTACATAGTGCATATAGATCTCGATTATGACTTGGCCTAGCTGCCATCCACCCCCCCCCCCCACCCCCCCCCCCCCCCACCCCCCTCCCAGCGCATTTCCAGCAACCAACTCTAATACCACTTATTGGATTGTTGGCACTAACCATAATCCCAAAAGCTCAAGCAATTAGAAAGAGGGTAACTAATTTCTTTAAAGCGTAGAAACACAGCACCCATAAATCTTAATTATGACTCGACCTAATCAGGCCTCCACCACGTAAGTAGGATGTTGGACTACCTGCCAGCAATTAGCACATTGATAAAACATTAAATAGTAGAATAGAGTAGCCACGAGGAAAATAATATTGCAAAGAAGTTTTCTTGAGTATAATTTGAGCTGTGTTTTTGCATACAGAACCAGCTTATAACTCAGCTGAAAGATACATGTGAAATGAAAGCTAGGTTCAGTTGGTCTTGGCCCCATCAACACTCTGGCATGGCGCATACGCCATGAGCTCAAGCAACATTGGATATATGCCAAAATATAAACGAGGAGCTTCCTCTCAAGTCTTTCTAATGTGAGCATAAAAAGAGAATACTAACTCAAACCCTACTTGGTTTCCTATTCACTCTAAGACAATGAACCTCCGGAGACAACCATAGCTCCTTAAATTTTTAAAATTACTATTATGAAAGACTCACATGAAACAGAAAACTGGTACAAGTAATAAATTACCTTGTGGAGTTGTGAAAGCATCCTTTTTACTTCAAGAAATGAAGGAGCTCCTCTTGATCTGCAAAAGAAATTAAACAATCAACTGGTTCAATCTTCCCTAAAGAATATATGAAGATACTTCATACGGAGTTTAGTAAGGAAGTATAACTAAAAATGAACATAACAGGTCACCAACACAATTCGTAGCCTCAGCCAGCCCAAGAAGCTCAAGATAAGTCTCATTGCTAACCACTTTGCACTGCATATACTGTTCCTCTAATATCCGCTATCAATCTATTTCAAGCGAAGTTTCACTGCTAGTCACTTTGCACCGCATATACTCTTCTTCTAATATCCTCTATCAATCTATTTGCACTCTCAACTGCACTCTCTGTAGAGCTCTTTAGTCTACTCAATTCCATCGGATCATTACACTCCTTCAAAGCATCAGACATAGCTTGGGCCTTTTTTATAATGGATTTCCTCAACTTTACAGTCTCATCTTCTTCTGTATCCCTGTAAGAACCCGGCAATTTAGTAGAATGTGGGACAGAATGCATGAGATCGCTCAGCTTCATTTCCAACCGGGGCATCCCCAACCTCTTCAATTCTTTCATGAGCTTCCGATACGTAATGTACTGAGGAACAATTCCCCTCTTAAACATTTCCCCAAACTCCTCACAGGCGTCTTCAAACCAGCGCATCCGGCAGAGCAAATGCACCAACATGGTGCTCGTGGCCAAGTCGGATTCAAAACCACTTCTATTCATCTCTTTTATCATCTGCACAGCCAAGTCTAGCTTATCATTCTCGCAGAACAGTTTGATCAGAAGCTGGAAGGTGAGCTGATCCGGGCATACCCAGAACAGACCATCTTCGTGAACAGGTTCATGCCCTCTTCGATTTTCCCGAACTTGGCAAAGAACCTGAAGAAGTAATTATACATGGTAGCGGTCGGAAGAATGCCCCTCCCGATCATCGACTTGATCATC
The DNA here is from genome assembly GCA_029168755.2 of Tillandsia fasciculata. Lineage (NCBI taxonomy): Eukaryota > Viridiplantae > Streptophyta > Magnoliopsida > Poales > Bromeliaceae > Tillandsia > Tillandsia fasciculata. The sequence goes on from CM054936.1 coordinate 11,801,860, forward strand.
TTGCTGGCCCCCGCGAGATCACCATTCTTGCAGAACCCTTTGATGAGGGAATTATAAGTGGAGATGTCAGGGGAGACGCCGTAGAGGGGAAATTTCTCGAGCATGCTGAGGGCATCTGCAAACCGCCCGGCCTCTGCGAGGGAATCGATGATGGGATTGCAGGTGAGTAGATTGGGCTCGATACCTGCGGCTTTCATCTCGGCGAGAAGGGCGGCGGCCTGGTCGGGGCGGTGCATGCGGCAGAGGCCCTCGATGAGGGTGCCGTAGGTGACAACAGAGGGGCGCACACCATCGCGGCGCATCTCGTCCCACAGCCGCTCGGCCTTCTTGAGGCGGCGAGCGCGGAACCAACCGTGGAGGAGGACGTTGTAGACTCGGACGGAGGGGACCCAGGCCCCGTCTTCGCACCGGCGCTGGCGGACGAGGTCGGCGGCGGCCCGCGGGTGGCACTCCTTGCAGAGGGCGTCGATGAGGAGGTCGAAGGGGTCGGGCGGGCAGGAGCAGTCAGTTTCGGGGGCAAGGGATTCGGGGTGGCGGAAGAGGAAGCGGAAGGTGCGGACAGCGGCGGAGGGGGACCCGGCGCGGGCGTAGCGGCGGAGGAGGGGGGCGAAGGCGAGGATAGGGAGGGGGAGGACAGGAGGAGGGACCAGGCGGAGTTGAAGGAGCGGGAGCGGGCGAGGAGGTCGACGAGAGCGGCGAGGAGATGGGCGGGGAGGTGGGGGCGAGCCCAGATGGAGAAGGAGAGGAGGGAGGCGGCGGGGACGGAGGAAAGAGAAGAGACGGGAGATTCGAGAAGGGAAGCGACGAAGGAAAAGGTGGGAGAGACGCCGGAGTGGCTGAGGGCGGAAGAGACGGCGGAGGGGTCGGTGGTGCGTAGCAGGTGGAGAATGGTGGTGGCAGAGTCGGCGGCGGGAGCGCTGTATGCGCCGGCTTCTTGGGGTGGAGTGGAAAGGCAGGGTGATGATGATGATGACGACGACGAGAACGTTTTGTTGAAGAAGGGAGAGGGACGCCAGAAATGGCAGTAGGGAGTTGCTCGGGGTGGGCGTAGGTGCGGGAGGCGGAGGGCTCGGGAGATGGGATGGTTGGAGAACATTTCAGTAGGTCAGAAAGCGTTAGCGGCAGCATTTCTCAGTGTCATTCGGAGTAGGATTTGGGATGAACGAAAGTGATTATCCGAGCGGGAAGGAGGAAGAGATGGTTCGGTTCTGGTTAGGACTTGGGACTCGCGAGTGGCAGAATCTGACCGATCCGTCTTGTTTTGAAACCAGACCCAACCCGATCCGGATATTCGAACACCGTACGATCAAGGTTCGGATTTTTGTGGTATATATATATATATATATATATATATATATATATATATATAAAAGCTTTGTAAAAGCACCAAATTATTTGTGTTTATGAGTTTTTTACCATTAAATGTAGAAATGTACGGTTAGGATGATGGTGGACCCTTTGAATTTAGTGGGTGGTTGGTAGAATAGTATGATCTAAGGGATAGAATTAATCAAAAGATTAGATCTAATGGTAGAAAACTTACAATCACCAATTACTGATGCTTGTACAAGCACAGTAGCCGAACTCATTATATATATATATATTATATATATATATATATATATATATATATATATATATATATATATATATATATATATATATATATATATATATATATATAGCGTAGGGCTACTATGCTCTTATGAGTATAAACCCCTTTGTACTCATAACTTTTTTGCCCTTGGATGAAGGAATGTGCGGTTATGATGATAGTGGTCCCGTAGGGTTTACTAGATTGTTGGTGAAATAGTATAAATCTTAGAAACTATTATAATTCTAACCGCACATTCTTTCATCCAAAGAATAAAAACTTATAAGTACGAAAGGATTTTACTCATAAGAGTATAGTAGAGCTTACATGCTTTCAAAAGTACAAACAAAAATATACTCGATTTGGATCTACTCGTCGCGAGGATCGCAACCGTGATTTTTATAGATTTTTTGGAGGACTGCACGCAGGTGAAAATCCCCTTTTTCTGTGTTGGTTTGTAAAAACAGCAAGTGCTGTTTGGGGTATGTTTGTGGTGTTGTTTGATTGTTGGCTGTGTTGTTGGTTTGAGCAGAGGCTTGTGCGACCGAGTACCGAGGGTGCGGTTTCGGCGGATATTGGTAGTGAGTGACTTCGCACTTCACCGACTTCGGCGTTGCCTGCAGAAAGCGATTCAGGTGGGTTACTTCGTCTCCAGAACCGGTGGACGGTTCTCTAATTTTATTTGTTAGAATGCATGCATGTTTAGTGTACCAATATATAGTTGAGAGGTAAGCTTAGTAAAGGTATTGTATGAGAAATTGCAGGATAATATTCATGTTTATGATTGATGAAAGCTTACCTAAGGGAAGCATTAATTATACTATGTGATTGATAGCATGCATAATTTAATATACAACCTATAAGATTGAGATGTTAGCATAAGAAATGATCTAGTTCATGTGAATTTAGGCTTACATGACTTATTGTACATGTTGGGTACCTTCGAGATCTATTATATATATTGAAATGGTTGTATTCACCTTATGCTAGTTGAGAGCATGTTGAGGGAGATGAGGGTTATTTTGATGGATTTTGTGATCATGTCTGTTAATGTTCCCTATGTTAGGATTCAGTTTATTTAAATGCTATTATTGGAACTTGACCTACCACCCCGTCACATGTTGCTTGTTTAACCAGACTAGTAGAGAACCTTCACTTGAGCTAGGTTATTTTATCCTTTAGGCATTCCACACCTTGCATATTTTCTGGACTTAGAGTTTCCTCGCCCGGATAGTGGGCCGAGAGGTCAGGTTATTGTGGGACATGTGTTGCACTCGTGCCTGGGGGCTGAGTGGAGTCTGGTAGCTGAGTTTAGACCTGTGTTGGTATTGTTGGGAGCCGTTGGGCGATCCCGGACCGTTGAATATCTTCCGGTCAGTGTTGTCGGGAACCGTTTGGGTAGGCGGTGGTTCCGGGTCGTTGAATGTTGTCCAACCAGTTTTGTTATCCCTGAGTTGTGGGTCGATTCCGGCTATGGAGTACCTCCAGCCTGTGTGGTTAGCGTGGCGAGTTGGGTGTTTCGTTTTGGGAGCCGTTTGGGGTCGACGGTTGTCCCGGCGGTGGAGTATCTCCAGCCAGTGAGTTTAGTGCCACAAGTTGGTTGAGTTCGCTAGTGTCTCGAGATTCGTGAGAGCTGGTTAGCCGAGTTGTTGAGAGTACTCCGACCGTCGTGCGAGATGTTTGAGGATCTTGAGTCCTTCCGTTCTGAGAGTGAGCGTGGATTGTGATTATAGCCTACAGGAGCCACTTTGAGCTCGACAGAGATGCGCGGATACTTTCCTCGGTGGGGTCGCGCCCCTCGAGTGCCACTCCGGAGCAGAGCCTGTTACTTTGCTATTGCCACTCTGGAGCAGAGCCTGTTACTTGCTATCGCGACTTGTCGATGCTGTCCCTCTGGCTGGGCCTTTTTACGCAGCCACAGATGCAGTCCCTCTGGCTGGGCTTTTTTTTTTTAGGCAGTCACGGACGCCCTACGTAAGTCCAGTCCTCCGTGGATGTAATGGCAGAAGGTAGGCGCAGGCTTTGTCACGCCCCGGAGTCGAAACTGCGACCCGGGCTCGCCAATAGATCCGCCATCTGTACGGAAACTGCCGCACAGACGAAGCGTCTACCCTGCAAAAGATCTATAGTTAATCATGTATCAGAGCTTAAACTAAAACCAATAGCTACAGAATCAAACACTGAACAACTGATATAAATATAACCTCAATATATAGTCTCTCAGCTAAGAAAATAAATACAACTCTCACGAATCTCTCAGACTGTCCAGTACAAAAGTGTAATCATAAAAATATACATGGTACATCTACCTCTGACTCTCAATGCTGGTAAGGAACTACTCGGCCACGTCCTCACCTCGATCAGCTGTCTCCGCGCGAGCTAAGCCGGAACAGCAACCTCAGGAAACCTGTCACCGCAGCGGGTGTGAGAACTACTGCAGAAGGTAGTTCCCAGTGGGTACCGTCACCAATATCCACGGTATGCCCACTAAGTCTACTGGAGGCAACAGATAGGTATGCAGATAGATATATAGAAAAGCAGGAAATGAACTACAGCTAAAATGTCTCAACATCATGCTCAAGGAAATCTCTACTATGAACCTGCTATGCATACACTCGCCACTGCTAAAATACCTCAAGTACCATGCTCAAAGGAAAACTCATCTAAGTACATGCTATGCACCACTCACACACGAGGTGCTCACAAAACTCATATCTCAATGACTGCCCAAAACTGGCTCAGTCAAGCATGCGCTTGTCGTCTAGGTACGCACCTGCCCACTACCACGCATCCACAAGAGGACGGGTGTCACGCCCCGGGGTCGAAACTGCGACCCGGGCTCGCCAACAGATCTGCCACCTATGCCAAACTCCGCATAGGCGAAGCGTCCTACCTGCAAGAAAAGTGCTACAGCTAACAGATATAAGAGCTATAAATAAAAATCTGCTGTAAAACTAAAATTAATCACTGTACAACTGGAAATAATACAACAATGTCCATCCCCCAAAATGATAATCATACAATATCCTCATATACAAAAATCAGAACTCAACAGGGAGGTATCTCCAATAAATACATCAGTGTACAGGCTCTCAATACATAGCATGTCCTCACTACATCAGTCTCTCAAAAGAGAAAATAAAATACCTAATCTACTGAAGATCTCCTCTGAAGGGTACCGCTACTCTCCAACGATGGGTAGGGATCTAGCTCGCGACTCACTCGCCTCGATCAACAGCCGCAGAATCAGCAGCACCCGCTAAGACTCTGCAAAACAAAGGAGAGAAAGGGAAAAGAGGGGGAAAACCCCCAGCGGGTGTGAGAACTACACCAAAAAGGGAGTTCTCAGTGGGTACCATCGCCAGGCCCGACGATTAGCCCACTAAGACCACTAGAGGCAATAAATAACCAAGCAGTAAAAACTGAACTAGAAAGGCTGGAGATACTCTACAGCTGCCCTGCCTCCATCTAAATGCTCAAGAGGGGAGAATCCAAGTATGGTATGCCACCACTAGCACATGAAGTGCACAATCGACCCAATCGAGCTGACTGCCATATATGGTCCAGTCAAACCTGCGCTTACCTACAACCACCTCCCACTGCCGGGCAGAAATTATGTAGGGTGTCCAAACGAACTAACTCGCTATCGAATAGTGGCTCATGCAGGCTATAGTCGAAATCCACGCTCTCTCTCAGAACGGATAGACTCAAGATGCTCAACCTCTCACACAACAGTCAAAGTACTCTCAACGACACGGGACCACCGTCAACCAAACGGCTCTCAACAATACTAGCACTGGTCTAAACGTAGCTACCAGACTGCACTCGGCCCCCAGGCACGAGTGCAACAATAAAAGTATCTGACCGAAATAAACCCAATCAAATGAACCGGTATAAAACCCGGTACTGCCGCTCTGCTGTCGAACTCAGTAACTGATCGGCACACGGCTCGATCTCAATATAAGTAACGGACCGGCACACGGCTCGGTCAAAATATAAGTAACAGACCGGCACACGGCTCGGTCAAGCCTACCTTCGGAGTGGCACTCGAGGGGAGCGACCCACACGAGTAAACTATCTCAGTAACAAGTATCTCTATATAGCAGGACTGGATCACGACTCTGATCAAAGTGGGAAAACCCATCCACTAAAGAAAACCTCGGTCCTCAATCAGATGCAAAAGTAACGTCCGGTCAACCGCCCAAGATCCGCGGTCGCCGCAATACCCTGCCGTCTATAATCAAGTACTATAACCGACCTCTGGTCAACCGCCCAAAGTCCGCGGTCACCGCAAAACCCTGCCAGCTGTAATCCAACACAATCCGTCCCCGACACCAATGTCCCTGCTACACTACCCCAGACCCCTGCTCACACCCGAGCAACACAGACCGCCTGACTAACAAGAAGGAGAAAAGGAATAACATGGTTTCTCCTAAGTCAAGTTCCAATATGTAGTGCAGCAGTAAAATATGGCCTAACTACGTGTCCATACAAGCATGCTTTTGTCCTCAGAAACGATGAAAGAGAGTGAAACATAAAGTAGCACAGCCTGCTAAAGTATTTCTACTATGATATACCAATCTCACACAAGTAGGCCAATGAATAAACATGTAAGATCTCTATGTCATCTAGTGTGGGATAAATATAACCTGTCTACCACATGCTAAGTCTCTAGTTCAACAAATATGTACAATTATCAGGTAAACAGTTACCATTACTAAGTTTACCCACCTGAAGTGCTTAAACCAAGGCAAACCTGAGGTCGGTGAAGAGCATGGCCACTTGCTAAATACATCTGCTGAACCCGTATCCACGGTACATGTCGCGCAAACCTCGGCTCCTAGCAATGTTCCAAAAACGCTCGCGAATACCCCTGGATACGACAATAAGGTCCAAGGTTACACTTTTATTCCAAAATATCCAAGTACATACAAGTCTGTTGGAACAGTCCCAAAGATGCTGATTTTTCACCTGTAGCAAGAACTCAGAAAAATCCGACAAAAATACAGTCGCAATCGTCGCGTCGAGCCCTTCGAAACGAGTACTTGCACGTCCCAATCCGAGTTTTGTAGCTCAAGTTACAAATTCCACAAGGTGACCATCTCGAAATTCCCAAATATCAAAAACTGTACAACTCTGTCCAGAAAAATAGAATTTTCTTACCTTCGAGAAAATTCAGTAAAATCCATAAAAATTACGAGGACATTCCTTGCGATGAGTAGATGCAAAACGACTATAGGCACGCCTCCATCCAATGCCCGAGCACGAAGATAGAAAATCGACAAGCCTCCGCTATCCAAAACCTCACAGCAGGAAAAAGAGTCACAGAAACACCTCGGGAACAGTGCCGAAAACTCAAAACGAGGAGAAGTGATCAGCACGGAAAACGAAGCCTTACCTCTCGTGAACGCGCTGCCGCTAAAATCGGCTCAAAATTCCATCGGGGTGATCCGATGTACCTCGCGGACTGAAGAGCGACGGTAAAAGCCAAAAATCCAAGGTGCGTCGATGTGCGCCGCGTTGCAGATAACGCCGAAGCCGCAGTCTCCAAAAATCCCGAAATTCCATCAAGTGGTGGAGGGGGTGAAGTAGAAGGCTCTGCAAAGAAGGGGAGCTCCAAAAAATGCCAAAATCCCGCACACAAGCCTCTTGCTGCCTATTTATAGGCTGAAATCCAAGCCAAAAGGGTATTTCCTGGTACATTTTCCGGGCGCCCGAAACTTTCGGGCCCCCACAGTGTACCCAGAACTCCCCCCCCCCCCCCCCCCCCCCCGCGGTGCGCCCGAAATGCTCCGGGTGTGCCACGTCACCCACACAACAGGGAACAGCCGGCGCAGCCACTAGCCGTGCGCCACGTGGCGTGGACCACGCCTGCGGGTGTATGGCACGCGCCAACCACGCGATGCCACGTGGACCGCACTCAGAGGCGGCCCACGTGCGCTCGCGTGCTCCCCGTGCAGCCGCCTGCCACACTGCCAGGCACGCTGCCCGAGGCAGCCCCCCGCCTGCTCCGTGAACCAGGTCCACGGCACCGACCTATCAAAACCCGCCACGTGTCCGCCCTCCGGTGCACGCCGGCCCGTGGACCGCGCGCTTGCCCGCGCGCCTACCCGCGCGCGCGCTCCTCCGCTGCCCGCCGGCCGCCGGAACAGTACCAAGAGCCTCGAATATTGCACGCGTCATCCGGGATCCGAAAAATACAAGTAAATAGCCCGTTTTCATCGTTTTCGCGCGCTGAATCCAAATCCGCTGTCCGTTTTGCCAAATTCCAACTCTAAAAATTACCGAAGGCATCCGAAAAGGTGTTCTTTTGTCCAAACTTTGCGCTGAGTCCAATTTTAATATTCATTTCTCGCGAAACCACTTCTAAACATCCGACAGGGTCAACCGATCACCCACGTGATCCATTTTAAGCCCGAAGTCTGTCACTTGTGTCCAAACTGTGCACAAACACCACCGACACACCACGTAGGCCTCCGGAAGCTGCCAATCAACCAGTAATCTCATCGTGGGGATCCGGGTCCTCACATCCTCCCCCACTAAAAAAAAATTTCGTCCTCGAAACTAGCTCAATTCCACTAGGAGTCACAAACACCAAGGGTAAGTACTCAACATCCCCGTCTCCAGCTCCTAAGTCACCGCTCACTCCCCGTGATTACTCCACAATAACAACAACAACCACAACCAGTACGGCATAGCCCGATTGTGCAATTCCCTTACCTCACGAGACAGAATTCGCAACAGGCGTCCCTCGTACACTAAACACTCTTAGCTCTCAAATGGAGCGAGTCAATCACGGGCGAGGGATCCAAAAACAAAACACTCCTGAGCTGAGACATGAAACACCACAGGGGCTCCATCAAAAAGCTGGGGGGAAACAAAATAACCACTGGTGCAACACGCACCAAACCACATCCTGGGTCAACTCAACCAAGGCAACCCGAAGCGTACCCACACTATTTATCCAATAAGGAAAAGAGCCCTAACAAGGAGGGGTCCTCACTCAGTCACTCCCGAATCTAGACCATCCGAGTGGACTGCTCAACAACGGTCTACCATCAAAAGGGACCCTCTAGAGATACAATCTCATACCACAGTTGGTCACACAACATGCTACCATAACCCCAACGGACCCACGGGTCGAAGTCGATCTATCAACTAGTAAAGAACACTCTGACGGTGGCCAAACCGTCGGTGAACGGGACTGAAAGCTGGCTCAAAAGGCGATCATAATGCTGATGCCCAAACAGGCATGGCCTACGCCCAAGTATATCAATCAAAGCTGGAAATAATAGGTGTACTGAAAGGCTCAACTGTGGGATCCAAGCTGCCTACAAAACAGCGGTCCGTCCTACCACAATACTCATAGGGTTGGACTGATGAAGCGCGGACAGAAGGTAAACCCACGGTAATTCCACAGCCACTAAGGGAGGTCTCACTAAAACACGCAAATCCATCTCCCAACACTGGAAGTACTAGCATTGGCGCTGGTATCAGTCTCATTATTCATCAGCCATGCTCTCCTGGCACTGCCAAGCCCAAGAAGCTCCTCGCCTCAAGTATAAATGTTGGTCTCAGCCAATCTCGAATAACATCCATTTGGTCGGGTTCCACCGCCGCTCCAACGACTAAAACAATGTGACCCAAGAAAGTATGCTTCTGAAGCTACAACTTGTATCTCAATCACATGGCATACAGCTTCATCCACACAGGCATTGTAGCACATCCATAAGTGCTCCTCTTAATCCAAGTCACTCAGGGAGTAAATCATAATATCCTTGGGGAACACCACTCCCAATCCGTCCAAGTACAACTGGAACACCCAAATCCTCAAATCTTGAGACGATAGGGCATTAATCATTCCATTTGGCCTCACTATGAGCTCATAATGCTCCTACCGTGTCCTAAACGCCGTCTAGACAAAATACTTAGCTGTATGATTCCAAATGGGTACAGGCATCAAAGGCGAACAACTGCCGGAGTATAACTCCATCAAAAGGTCCTAAATAATACCTGGACCTGCCCGTGCTCAAACCACAACGAATCCTCACCATCGTGTATCAACGACGTGGCATCACCATCGTACATCAACGGCGTGGCACTAGGTCAAACAGACCCCTCAATCCATCAGATCCTGCAACTGCGCCATCAGCGCTCTCAGCTCTACAGGTAATATCCAATGAGGTGCTGTTGAGGGTGGCGCGGTTCCCCGAACCACGTCAATCGCAATCTCTATCTCCCTAACCGGCGGCATCATCAACAACTCAGGTGGAAATCACACCAGGGACCCCGTGGGCAACAGGGATATCCTTGAATCCCGGTGCCGCCGTAAGCACCTCTCACACAGTCGCTATAACCTGTGTGCTCTAGCAAACTCAACCACCAAGCCTTCTCTCGTCTGCCTCGCAGAAGGTCAAAGTCCTCTCTTTCCGCAGTCAAAATTCTGTGGCACTGTGCCAACCAATCCCAAGCACTGGGTCAAAATACTGAGCTACCACGATTACCAATAAATCTGCCGGTATAACTCGCGGCCTCAACTGCATTGGACATGATCCAAAAGCCTCCTCCACATGTACCACACCAACAGGAACCTGTACCTCTAGTACACGTGGTAACAAATCTGCCTCTAGTCTATGCAGGAATGCAACATGCTCTAACTCCGACTATCGTGATGAAATCACACCTGCGACAACTCGATCCACTACCGTGGCGCCCTCCAACCGGGCGACACAGATTCATCCGCTCGATGCAAGTGGTCGTCGCTCAATCTGCCTGAAAATCATGACTATCCACAAGGGAGCACGACCTCTATCTCTGCTCACATTGAGGCGACGAGTAGGGTCCTCCGCAGATAATAAATCCACGCTACCGCTGCGCCACTCTGATAAAGACGCTGATACTGCCATTGGGGGCCACCCGATCTCTGGCGTCTCAGGAACTCGTTATCCTGGAAAAAGAAATCATAAATGCCTCTGCCGGCCAATCTGTCCTCCATCACCCGGCGCCAAGCACCAATATCCAGAACTCACCTCTGGCGGTAAATCCCTATCCAAAGGAACTGCAGTGCCATGCTCCATACACAACGCCTACTCTATCGAGGCATCCAAGATCCAAAATCTGTACAGGAGGGACCGAATAAACTGAAAGGTATCTGGCGCAATCCACTCCAAGACACACATATCCTATGCGCCTCATCCCTCGAAACCTGGAGCACGCAGTTCAACAACTGCAAAAACTCTCTAGTATAGTGAGGCTCTCACTTGATCACTCCATCACCACTAACCACGACTCTGCCTCCAAAGGCTCTGACTCAATCTTACGAGTCGGGGTGGTTCATCTGCCAAATCTGGCTGAATAGATCGATCATGTCCCCTCAGCTCACCAGCTGTCAACTATCCACCCTGCCTCGGTGCCTCGACACTAAACATTGGCACAGAGGGGGCTACTCAGTGCTCCGACAACTGTGTCACCCAGACCAGCTGCTCACTCTGCCGCTGATAAGCCTCTGACAATCCTATCATCTGGGTCCGGAGCTCTCTGACCTCAATCCGGGTATCCGGCCCAAAACCAACCGCTCGAGCTCATCTGCTATGACAGGATGCACACGGGTCAACACCCAGCGTCGGGGAGACACCGTTTGCCACGACGAAACCACAAAACAGCACAGAACAGCGCTCGACCCAATCCAGCGAAAGTCTAAAGCATGTCACCCGTTCCACAGCATTATGTTGTCTGCAGCCAACATAATTACTTAGGAGAATAAACATGCTAATCACTCTTCCCGTCCCTTGGGAGAGGTATAAAACTAAATCAGAACTTTCGCTAAAAATCACGACTCTCACGAAGTCAACTAAGGGTTAAACCATAAGCCTAGGGTTTCTAAGTCCACCATGACCTATAACCTAGGCTCTGATACCAACATAATCTGTCACGTCCCGTGGTCGAAACTGCGACCCGGGCTCACCAACAGATCTACCACCTATGCCAAACTCCGCATAGGCGAAGCGTCCTACCTACAAGAAAAGTGCTACAGCTAACAGATATCAGAGCTATAAATAAAAATCTGCTGTAAAACTAAAATCAATCACTGTACAACTGGAAATAATACAACAATGTCTGGTACTAAAGGTTGGGTATCGGTACCCTTAACTCAAAAAGGCTTGGGTAACGGTACCAAAGGTCGTCTACCCGTACCCTGTACTAAACAGGACAAAGTCAGCTCTCAGGTTGAAGAAAATGTGTGTGGATACCGGTACCCAGATCCCGTGTACCGATACCCAGCTTCCAGAATGCTGGGGCAGTGTGGAAATTTCTCTTTTTAAGTGGGAACAAAGGTGTAATTTCATTATTACCTGCAGTCTCACCTACCCCACTTACATATACACAGAGCTCTCCCTCTCGCTCCTCCTATTTGAAACCTCCGCTCTAACTCTCTCTCTTTTTCCCTATTCGACCAGAGAAGAAGAGGAGGCAGCAGCGACAGCTGGAGGTGGTGGCTGGGAGCTCTGGGCTGGGAGGTTTAGCACCAGGGAGCTTGGGAAACCTGTAGAGAAGCTCCAGCTCCTTCCTTTCTTCTCTCTTTTGGGGCAAGAGCACCAACAAGAGGTAAGTAGAGATTAGGGCTTGGTTTTTAGGGTTTCTTTTTGGGTTCAAGAGTATTGAAAAACCTCTCAAATGGAATTTTCCACCATTATTAGGGATTTTTTAGGGTGTTAAAGAGATCAAATGTCTCTTTTGTATGTGCCCCTCAAAGTGAGGGATTCCTACTCTTTTCTTTCTCTTGGTCGAAGAACCCAACCAAGAGACAAGAGTAAAACCTAAGGTTTCTCTTTTAAGAGTTTTAGAAGATTAAGAGATCATGAGAATGATTCCCTAAGGTTTCATTTCATTTTTTGGGCTTCCTTGTGGACCTACAAGAGAGCAAATCAATTCCCCTTTCAAGAACAACAAGAGGTGAGGGATTCTATGTCACGCCCCGAGTTCAAAAACCAGTGTATAATTTTTTTTTTTTTTTTTTTTTTTATCAGAGTTGCAAAAACAGCTAGGGCAATGACAGACCGCCACATATATAGAAGAGTCCCAATCCCTATGGAATTGAGCCTTTTCTATATATGCACGGCTAGCTTGCAACAACATCAAAATACTAACTACGTACTACAAACAACAGCAACAAATAAACTTTACAACTATACAACTGAAATACAATTTTCTTTCTCTCAACATCTATTACATAACTTTTCGGCTGTCCAGGGTCAACCTCTATATCGATACCTCGCTAGTTCGTCCCGACATCCCAACACCCGCTCGACCTGAAAAACAGTCACCCGAGGGTGTGAGACACACCGGAGTGTATCCCAGTGGGCACGACGAGCCGAGAAATAGCAGATCGTACCTACTGGTATACAATACTAGAGGATAGTAATAATCAGGGGTTAGGATAATCAGATATATATAATCATGGAACTGAAATGAAAAGCATCATATAACGTCTTAATCATGTATGGGCTGTTAACAGGAAATCAAATCGATTAATCAAAGAGATGTGGCGGAAATAGATTTATCAAACAACAACATATGCATCAATAACTGAAATGGTAAAGTAACCCAATCTAATGCCACTATCGGTCTCACAGAACCTCAGGCAATGCCACTATTGGTCTCACAGAACCTCAGGCTAAATACCACTTTCGGTCTCACAGAACCTCAGCCAAATGCCACTATTGGTCTCACAGAACCTCAGGCAATGCCACTATTGGTCTCACAGAACCTCAGGCAAAACATGCTATCATAACCCATGCACTCACAGATGCTGGGCTCACGGGTCGATGTGACCCTTTACCGGTAAAGAACACCATGACGGTGGCCAAACCGTCGGTGTACGTGACTGAAATCGGGCGCAGTGGTGATCACAATGCTGATGCTGAAACTTACGGTCAAAACCAGGTAATTGGCAGAAAGCCAGAACAATTCCAATAGGAATGCAATAACAGAATCAACTGAATCTCAACTCACATGCAGGAATAATCATCAACTACTATAGCATGGATCAGATATAATCAGGGAGTACTGATAATCAGGTATGCAAACTAGCAAATGACCAAAATCCCAATAAGGGTACAATGTAGAATAGCCACAAAATCTCAATCATATGCAGAATATAATCAACAACAATGAGAGCATGGATCAGGATATACTGATAATCAAGTATAAATGTGCAAGCTAGCTAATGACCAATCAGGCATGGCAAATGTCCAGGAATAGAGTCATAATATCTGGAAGCAACTAAAGATCAGTCATGCAAGGTATCATATAATTAATTTTGCAGATAAGGATCATAACTCAGCATATAGCAGAATGAAACTGATCAAAAGGAAGGCAAGCTCAAATATCAACTAGGCTACAAGAACAGGGGTCCAACCAATACTATACCCCAGAGGGCCGAAATGATAAAGCCCGGACCGAAGATAACCCACCTGACAAATTGCAGGCGACAACTGTAAACCACTGAATGCTCAGAACCAGAGTCACCGCGTAAACCTGAATCAAAATAATGATCAGGGATCAACTTTGTCCCACTAACCCTAACATAAACCCAGATCTTCTCCAGATCAACTTAAAACCTTTAATTATTTCAATAATAGTGTCATTTGAGCACTGTTTTCGCTCGTTCTTTCAACTGGAAACTCATTTTAACAAACTGTCACTTTCAGAAGGTGACTTTTAACTTGCTGAACACCGTGCTCACACATTTGTGGCAGCACGCAACCCGGGGAAAACTTCGGGCCATAAAACACTCCTCTAACATAGCCATTTTGCATTTTTGTTTCTCCGGTTTATCAAAATCAATTTTTAACGCGAGCATCGCGTCCAGTGACCCCAAATTAGCCAGGAATACACTGTCGCGGCTTCGCAAACAACCTAAAACAAGGTTTGGGCCAAAATTACTCTTAAAGGTAGTTAATACTATAACTTTTAACCTACACATCTTTTATTAAAACTTTGTATGTGAAAGTGTCTCTGGATAGTGTCAAGATACCAGGGCTCACCCTAATTGTAGCCCAGATCTGTTGGTTCAACCAGAACCATAGCCTTGCACACATACAAGTTCACAACGCTCCAAACTTTATTCCACACAGATCCTGTTTTATCTGAAGTGAGCATCAAGCTCAGGGAACAATTTGGAGCATCTTTCATTTTAAACTCGAAGCCAAAATTCTCTGTTTTCTTCATTGAGGCATTTTCACAAACACCTTAAGGGCACAAAATACACAACATTCACATAGCCCAAGCTTGGATTTGTTCTCTGCAACCACAGCACCTGGGCCAACTTTTCTTGGAGGGAAATGCTCCTCCAAGTTGCAGGAGCTTTTCTAGCAACTTGGAGCAAGCTAAACACCTTGGGTTGGCCGGGCTCAAGGAAGAAGATGATGGCTTCAACCTTGAAATTCGTGATGCTTCAACCAGAAGCTCTGGGATCAAACCAAAAGCACTAATAGTTGCTAAATACTTCACTAAAGCTTCCTGTGCCCATGCCCGGTCGACGGGGTGCGGCGGCGGCGGCGGGGAGCAAAGCTCCATTTCGAGCTCTTCACCGTTAATGGCGGATTTTTAACGGGGCATTTTAGAGGCTTACAACTTGGATGGAAAGCTTCTACTGGTCCACACGAAGCTTCCCGACCAACCCTCCCCGGCCGGAGTTGGCCGGAACGCCGGCGGCCGCGATTTGATCCCATTTCGAACCCATCTTGGCCGCGCTCTATTCTTGCTGCATGGGTGCCATGCAAATACATGGGTCGACTCCTCTCACACCCAGGAAGAGTTCTGGGTAGGTGGCCGGCACTGGGGAGGCTCGCCGGCGCCGGAGCAAGAAGCTCGGCCGAAGCTTCAAAACCCGAAAAACTAGGGTTTCACTTTTCTTTCTAAATACTTAACCATCTTGGTTCAAACTTTGCATAATTAATATACATATCCTACAGTCCATCCCTATCATTTTAGTTTTCATTTTGGTTCAATGGTTGCGGAGTTCTTCCGAGGCGGAGCAAACTTAGGTTTCCGGCGAGATATTGCTCCCGCCGGCCAACCAACATGCATGGGGGCTCGGGCTTGTGCATGGAACATCCTAAGAGCCTAATTAGGCTACTGCTATGGGTCTAGGGTGCAAACAACCTTTGGTTAAGTGCACTCACCTTTGCCGGAAATGTAGAAGATGGGAAGAAGCCGGTTTTTCTTTTCTTTCTTCCTCCTTCGCGCGACCTCGGCAATCACTCAAGATGGTCCTTAGGTACAGTGGAACACCACGGGGTACTCCGGATCAATCTTGGATCAACTTGGTCCCAACCTTCTTCTCTCCCTCTTTCTCTCGAGTTCTTCTCTAATGGAGTTTATGTCCCAGCCACCCAGCACTTCGGGAATTTGTTTGGGAGATGCAGAGGATCAAGTGATGCTTTGGATTTCCCTCAGACTCCTCGAGCTCTGGCCCAAGGAGATCAAGAGGCAACTTACACTTAATGCTAGATCCCTTTGCAAAATAACCCCAAACCCATTTCACACTCAACCTCCGGGATCTTCACAGGAGGTGCAAAATGCACCCAGAACCTTAAGGAATTAAGCTTGTTGACTTTGGTACATAATATATTTAGGTTTCTTTAGAAAATATTGCTTTTTCACCACTTTTCACGCATTTTGAGACAATCCGCTCGACGAATTGCGAAACAGACTTCGCCACGACGTCCGTCTCATCGAGACCTGTTAAATAGCGTATTTGTTTGTTTAGTTTGGCACTCGTATAAAATCTCGGGCCAACTAGTTCTGTAGGTCGCAAATCGACGCACGCACCTCGATGCACCCGGATCGCCAAACGCGAAAACCGTCAGTGCCATTGCGCTCAGAACGTCGAAATTAGCTAGGTTCGACTACTCATACCCCTATGTCAAGGTTTTATACAGTGAATCGGCCAATAGTGGTCGAAAGGGGATTTGAAACATAGGGTTACTATTCACAACTTAAGTTTTGGGACCCGTTCTTCTTCGCTGTTTTGCAGAAGATCCGACCGTTGGATCGTCGACAAGTGAATATGAACTTTTCATGTTTCGTCGAAACGATCGCAATGGTGCTCTCGGATTTTCGAGATCAGGCCCCGATCAAAAGTCGGTATTTTAGGGCCACTATTGTACTATTAATTTCTCATTTTTGCCAAATTAATAATCCAGAAAATTATTTAAACCTAAAATTTGGATTTTAAAAATCACGATTACTACATTCTATTCGAAAATGGGTGACCTCTCCCCTTTTCCTTTGCTTTTTATGATTTAGAAGCATGTTAATGGATTTAGGGTGTATGTGTAGAAATGAGACTATAGAGGTCTTCTTGAGGCTAAGGGAATCATGTTAAACCCATTGTATGTGAACGTAGCAAGGATTATTAAGTAATAGAATTTCATTTACTTAAAGATGAATGCAATGAATCCATCATATGTAATGTGCATGCTAAAATTTAGTGTTAAGGGTTTATGTTGCATGATGGACATGATGAATTAGGAGAAAACCTAGTGTAAAAATAATAATGAGTAGCATTAACCTTAGGATCTCACATGTGGCATTTGTATAAGAGTAAACTAAGATTATGAGATAGAGTTTTAACTTAGGGTCAGAACTTTAAGGATCGAGGTATTGGTTGAGATTAAAAGAGAAAAACGAGTGAAATCCCTATAGTTGGTCTTAGAGAGTTTGGATAAAATGACAGTCACTTTAACTTCAACATGAAATAGAGAAAGAAAAAGGAAAGAATGATTAAAGTCCAAGGAACTTTTGGCTATCCTTGAGGTAAGGACCTCGGGTAAGGGATGAGTAAATGAAAGATAAGCTAAAAGCTTAAATGAAAGATAAAGAAATTTGCTAAATGGCAATGTGAGCTAAAGACTCGAATGAGAAAAAAAAAAAGCAAGTGCATAAAGTGTAAAAGAGGCTAACTGCTAAAGCAAAAAGAAAAAGGAAAGATGATCGTACCTTCGGGGGTAAAACGTAGATCTTGTGTGGGAGAATAATGGCAAGGACCATCTCCCGGGCCGGGCCCGTATGACAAAGTTTTTCGTTGGGCGGGGTAGCACTTGAGGTGCTATCGGCAACCTTAGAAATCCTATCTTGTGGTGGCATGACTACCAGGCTGGGGTGCATTGGGCAAAAATTTTCGAGGGTTAAGTAACTTGAATTGAAGCACAATAAAGAATTTGAGTAATTTGTCAAGTGAATAGTGTGGCTAGAGTGGGACCTTGGGTCACGACATAGAGTCGTGTCATGGCAAATGTTAAAGTTGTACATGAGCATGTTAGATAGAGTTTACAGCTTTCAATAATATATTGTCATCTAGTATATTGCTTCCATTAGACCAAGTGGTGAAGGACATTCTTTCTCGGTGGTTGAACCCACTGGAAACTTTAAGTAGTTCTCACACCCTTGGGTGACATCATTACAGGTCCAGGTATATAGAGCGAGGCACACGACAGGGGTAAGGGCCCAGTAGCTTAGCGACCTAGCAGTCTAGAGTCGCCATTACATTTTGGAGAGTTTTACTTTTGAGTGAAATTGTATGTGAGGGGGAAATATTGTAAACCTTAATTACTTAATGGTTTATTTTGGGTAGTGATGAATGAAAAATGTAATTTCTTTTAAGTTTAAGTTTTTATTTTAAAAGAGAGTTGTAATGTAATTTAAGTTAAGGTTTCACTCATGTATGTCCTTTCATTGCTTTCTAAACTGCTTGTTTGATTGAATGAAAGTTTTAATTACATAGTTTAGTATTCTGATTGATACTTTTTTGTTTGCACTAAACTGTGTTGAAATGAATCAACCATTCCTTTCAGGTATAGAAAGGTCATGCCCGATTGGCGGGTCTGTTGGCGTGCCCGAACTGTCCAAATTGGCGGTCTCGGGGCGTGACACACATTGCATAAAGAAATCGGCTCCTACCCTCGGCCTAACTGCCAGGAAAAATCTCACACTCGACCACTCCAGTCGAAGGAATCGACTCCTCAACGGATAAAAACAGCCAGAGGTAACCACTCTGGTTCGGCTAACCAAAAAGAAAATACACACAACAGCCGAAAGGAAAGAAACACGACTCGGCTCCTCAGCACGAGTGTGAAAACAACCCTTAGAACTCAGATCGCTCAAACC
Organism: Tillandsia fasciculata; assembly: GCA_029168755.2. Classification (NCBI taxonomy): domain Eukaryota; kingdom Viridiplantae; phylum Streptophyta; class Magnoliopsida; order Poales; family Bromeliaceae; genus Tillandsia; species Tillandsia fasciculata. The sequence continues at coordinate 11,820,626 of CM054936.1, forward strand.
CTCTTCGGGTGAGGAGGAATTTATGAAAAGGATAGCATTTCTAGAAGAACCATTTTTGTAGAAATTCTGATTTGAGGAAACCCTTTTTCATAAATTTTTAGATTTAAGAAATTAGTTGAAACAAGTATTTTTGAAATGTCTTTATGTCCAAAACAATGTGTCCAAAATTTCATGGGTTCAAGGTCCTACTTTCACAAGTTTCCAAACAACCAAACAAGCTCATCAAAAATATCCACAGCTAAATAAACATGCAAGGTTCCTAAATAATAGACATAAAGAGGAGCCCATGTATTTTGGAAGAATTCCAACCCACCTAGTAACTCCACCAAGGAAGAAAACTGAATCGCGCGGTGCGGCACAACCCTCAGCCAGGGGATCCTCGCATAGCCAAAACACCAAGGCCTCCACTTAGCTGACACCAGCACAAGTACCAAGGCCCACACGAGGGAAGAAGAAAAGGAGGAGGAAAAAAGTCCACATCCTAGCCTTGCCTGTCGGCTCATAGCACAACCCCTCAGCTGACACTTCACAAAAAGAAAAATCCCAAAAATAAGTACTAGGCCTCGTAATCCAAGGCGGAATGTCTCATAACCTCAAAAAAAACCCCACAAATTAAGTATACCTATCTCGATCATGTAGTAAATCCAACCCAAGGCGCTCAGCTCGTCCACTCGCACAGTCCTCGTGTGATCCGCTCTCTCAAGACGAAGCTTCAGAAGCACGATTGGTCATCTATAGTGCTCAACATGTTGGGGAAGATGAAGTCTTACTGCTGCTGCTTCTCCTCTAAAGGCTCTAAGAAAGCTTTGAGGGGGTTATCTGGGAAAAAAGGAGTCCAGACAAAGAGGGAGAAGTCCCAAAAAATCTCCATCTGAGTTCTTTTATAGGAAAAAATAGTTTCAAGTAAAACAGACCTGCGAATCAACGACAAAACTAATATGGATCCTGCACTATCTAGATATTTTTGGGCGTCCTAATAGGGATTCGGGCGTCCGGGGTACCATGGCTCGAATTGGATCAATCAACTAATCAGCTCGGCTCCATCAGCCGATTTCGGTTGACCCGAATTTAGGGTTTCGGGCACCCAGAACCATGACTCGAGCGCCCGAATTCCCAAAAATAGTAGTTTCCATGAATTCGCCCTTCCGATGTTCGTTCTCGCGTCAATTTCGCGCGAAATAATTTCCACTCGACTTGACTATCTCCAAATGCGTCGATCAGCTAACTGCGCATGTCCACACGGTCCCGAAATACCAGAACACTACACAAGTTCTCACCCCCTATTTTGCAGAGCCCTCACAGAGCGTAGCGGCGCATGATCGCGACAAGAGTATCGTGCCCTAGATAGTGGCCTCGGGTATATGTCACCCCGGATAGTGAGAGATGTTGTACTTATTTTTATTTGAGTGAATTTGTAGAGGCTCATTTTGGATGAAATGTATTGTAATATGTTAAATATTTGTGAGATGTAAAATTTAATAGTTAAATGTTAGTTATGATTATATTACCTCGCTCTATGATATCATCTCTCTTCTTGGTTGTATGCTCATATTTCTGGTTGAAATTCATACACTGAATATAAGCACGCCTTGGGCAGACAGAGGAGACTTTGTCCGTTCGGCGGTCTGTTCATATACTCGAACCGACCAAATAGGCGTGCTCGGGGCGTGACACTCAAATAGTGTGAATATCCAGCATCTACAAATACACAACATGCTGATAAGGTATCCATATAACAAATCATGCTAACATAAGTGTCCTTGTACTGCCACTACTATAATAAAACCATAAGATAACTCAACAACTCAAGCATGCAGAGAAGACATAAAGGTTAGTTCGTCGTATTCGACGACATGGAATCCACCTGGGAAAACTACTCCGAGGTGGTGGAGAATATAGCACGCATGGACCTCCCATCCCCTCTACAGCGCCCAAAATCCAGCAGGAATACCAAAAACTCCACTCCTAAGTTCAACAATAAAATCCTCACTAAAATCCACATTGACCAAAATTCCAAATTCCATCTCCAAAAACAATTGTTACTCACCTCTATAACCAGATGAAGAGATGGACACCGGAAGCTCCCTTCCGCCTCACTTATATAGGATCATCCCTGAGCTACGCAAGGCTCCAAGCTCCCCAACAGATCAGCAGCAGGGGAACAATCAACTTATGGGCTCTTTTCAGTAGGGCCCTAATTCTCACCAAGGGAAGATAGAGGGAGAAGAAGGGATGAAAATGCTCAAATGGTGAGAAAAGAGATAAGCTAAGCTCCCATGTGCTATTTATAGATTGAACACAAAAGCAGAGAAGCCCTCCAAATTTTCAAAAAATTGATTGAGTACCAAAAATCAAGTTTCGAGCACTCGAAACCTTCTTTCGAGCATTCAAAACCACGTAGCCAATGACATTCGAGCGCACACAACTGCAATGTGCTGCCTAAAGCCATCGTAACTACACCTAGAAACTTCCGGATGCCCGAACCTTGCGTCGAAATCCCCGCTAAATGTGGTGGCCCGAACCCCCGTGTTACTTCACCGGGTGATTCGTGGCGAGAAAACACCTATTATTGATGTATCGGGTACATTACGCGTCTAACAGATGCGAAAAACGGACTCAGCGCGCGAAATTAGCCAAAATAGGCTAATTGGGCCTATTGGGCCCATTTGGAGTGCAGGCTAGTCCACAGCAGGGCGCGTGCTCCAAGCGCAGCAAAGCCCGAAGGGTCCATGTGTCGCGCGGTGAGTGGCGACACCGCGACGCGTGGTGTCACGCCTCGTCCACAGATCCGCCGTGCACACGGAATTTCCCGTGTACACGAAGCGCTGGTAACCTGCTCAGATATAAATGATAATAATAAAGGAGCATAAAACAGAGCTAAACTACAACTAATACATCTCAGACAAATACGGGAAATAAAAGTACAATATAACTCTCAAATATACAAGTGTCTCTCCCAGCTCACGAAATAAATACAACCAGCTGGCCGAAGCCAGACCCCAAAATAAAGGAAAATACAACCGTCTGAGTGTACAGGGGATACATCAAAGCTGCTAAACTCGAGATCGGGAAAATAGCTATCTAATCTGCGATCCTCTTATCTCGATCCTGGGAGGAGGGTCCCGCAACTCCAGCAGAGGACTCTGCAAAACAAAGGGGAAAAGAAAAGGAAAACAGTGGGGGTAAGAACTACTATAAAAATAGTAGCCTCCCCTAGTGGGTAGACCTCAAACTCAGACATGCCCACTATGACTACCAGAGGCGAAAATGAAACAAAGGTGGTAGGCTATAAATATAACTACTGATAAAAGCTACCACTAGTATGCCTCTAAAATACTAAGCTAAAAGAATAGCTAAATGTATGCATCAGAGTATATATGCCTGCCTGAGAAACCCAATCTAGACACCGGTGAACACTGGTACTGCCTGTTGTGCCTACTAACTCACAACTCAGCTGCGGGATGCAGACCGGCTCCTGACCGGCACAGTCCCATCCCAAGAGCAACAGACCGACTCCTGACCGGCACAGTCACACACTCCGGAGTGGCACTCGAGGGGAGCGACCCACGCGAGTGAAATAAGTCACCATAAGTAACCTGATATAGTAAGACTGGATCAAGACTCTAATCAAGTGGGTAAAACCATCCACTAAAGAAAATCCGATCCCCTCTCCCCCAATCTGATGCATTAGTACAGCCCGGTCAACCGCCCAAAATTCGCGGTTGCCGCAAATACCCTGTCATCAAGCCTGCCTGTCCCAAATCCCCAATAACTGACTACACTATCCCAGCCCCTGCTCGAACCTGAGCATACTATCCCCTATGTCTAGATAACTGGAGAAAGAATAAAAAACATGGTTTCTCCTAAGTCAGTTCCAGCATGATAGTGTAGCAGAAAAAGGTGGCCTAACTAGGTGACCATACAAGCATGCAAAGTCCTTTACTTAATAAAATGATCTCAGGTATTCCAATTCTTACAAGAATTAAAGAATGCATTTGTTTGTATATCTGATGTACTAATATGCCACAAACTAGTCTATGCACATACATAAGCCTCCCAATATACACAAAACATGATATGGTTTTAGCATACTATTCCCCAGAGATTTAAACACTTATCTTTTCAAGAAATAATAATTTACTGATATCTAATCCTCTAGAGATGCAAGTGTTAACAACAGGTCCGCACTTTCAAACAAGCATGCTATGTTCATTCCACTGATACAACTATCAACATGATATAGGGACATCTCCAGTATGCCTAGTGGGTAATCAAAAGTAGGAGGTGACAACGGTACCCACCTCAGTCGCTAAATCTCCATCCAATAATATCCACGCCCAAGCGAGACAGCGGCTGTAACACTGCACCTACAAATACCCCAAAATATACACAATTAAACATCTAAGTATCCCCGAGAGTACGCTGTCCCAAAAAAAATAGTCCAGAGTTGTGCCTTTTTCACCTGCGAGTTCTGCTCGAAAAATTCTAGGAAAAATACCACCGCGATCGTCGCGACGAGCCGGTCGAAACGAGTACCTGCACGTTCAAATCCGAGTTTCCTACGCTGAGATACAAATTCTGCAAAGGAACCACCCCAAAGAATTCTGTACAGGAATTCAGTATCAAAGAGCTCGGGAAAAAGAGGATTTTCACCTTTGGAAAATACTCAAAAAAATCCCAAAAAATTCGAGGGTGTTCCTTGCGCTGTGTAGATGAAAAACGCCTATTGGTACGCCTCGATCCGACGCCTGTGCGCGAAGATATCGCCAAAACACCCGAGTGCCGTCCAAAACTCCGCGAGGAAAAATAGGTCAAAAGGAAGCTCGGTAAACTCCAAGATCAACACGAAAAAAGAGGAAGCTCAAAACACAGAAGTTGGAGCCCTACCTGTCGTGAGTCCAACGGCGCGAGAATCGCCTAAATCGGAGGTCGGGGTAAGCCGGGGGAGTCCGCGCACTGAAATGCTACGAAACGGGTCGCCGGTGTGGAAGCGTCACTGTGCGCCGAGTCGCAGAAAAAGCTGAAGTGGTGACCTCCAAAAATCCTCAAAGTCCTCCAAAGAATAGTGCACTGAGAGAGGAAGAAGTCCCCTGAAGAGCTCTCTGTGAAAAAGATCCAAAAGAGCCCAAAAAAACACTAAGGAACCTATTTATAGGCTTAGCCCATAAGGCAATTGGGCCGGATTCGGGCGCTCCAATTCGGGCGCCCGAATCCGCCCGGTCGCACAATCCCCGTCCGACCGAGCGCCCGGATTAACCAGCGTCCGCCACGTGTCCCCACACAGCGGACAGCATGTGCGGGGCGGCTCGAAGCCTGCCGCGTGTCCACCGCCTGGTCAGCGTGGTAGGTACGGCCCGCCAATGGCGGGCCGACACGTGGCCCGCACTCGAGCGCGGCCACGTGCGGCCGACAGCGCCGCCTGGCGACTGTGCGCGCACGCGCCCCGAGGCGCCCCTCCGTGCTCCCGTGGACCGCGCCTTCGTGAGCGAGCCAATGCCAGGCTGCCACGTGTCCCTGCACCCGGTCCACCGAGGTCGCGCAAACTCCCTGGTCCGCGCCGCGTGCGCCGGCCATTCCGGGCACGCCACGCGTCCCGCCCCGCGGTCTATGCACCCGCCGCGCCTCCCCGTGGACCAAGCTGCATGAGCCGGCCAATGACAGGCCGCCACGTGGCTCAAGCCGGTCCACGGTCTCCCCCCATGCACCGAATTTTCTCGAAAACTTCCGGAAGTCCGTTTTTGGTCATCCGGACTCCGAATTTAACAAGCAAATAGCTGTTTTCAAGCGTTTTTCCGCGCTGAATCCAAATCCAACCTCTGTTTGGCCCAAAACCTTTTCTAAAATTCAGCAAATGTAGCCGAAGGCCAAATCAGCTAAAACTATCTCACAGGGTCCATCTGTGGCATCCCTTTGATGCACTATGGGCCAGACACACCAACAATAGGTGTTCTACACTGTGGATTCACCGGAAGGTTGCATGGGAATCTGGACCACTACACGTGGCGGGTGCTAACGGGCGCAGAGCTTCTTCTTCTTCACCTTCTCCTTCTTCTCCATCTGTGAGGCCACTTGGGGGAGCCAAGTATGTACCCTTAGCTCAAGCAAGGTGAAATCCTCCATTAAAGCCATTTTCAGCTAGTTTTCATCGTGTTTCAGTGCAGAAACCCTACATGATTCATCTATTAGAGTTTTGATCTGAATTTTGGAGAGGATCTTCATAAGAGGCAGGCGTACAACTTTGGTATTCAACATTTCTCCTGGATCTTTTGTTTTTATAGAGTTGTTAAGTCATCTTTGGGACCCTTGTGAATAGTCTAGAAATTTGGACAATACTTGGTATTTTCACTCCCCTGGACTTTAGAAATAGAATTTCGAGCTGATTTTTATGCTGAAATCTTCAGGACTTGAAGACCTACAACTTTGGTACATATCACTTCACCCAGATCTGAGGATTTCTTAGAGTTTATTTGCCATCTTTGAAGCACTAGTGCACAGATTGGATTTTTGATAGTCAAATGTATTTATGGAATTTCTCTTTTATTTGTTCATGGATTTAGAGTTTTTTCACTTGATCTGCATCTACTATCAAAGATGAATCCATTGGTACCTTGCTTACAGAATTTGGAGTCCATTTGCCCAGGTATCTTTATCAATCTTTACGACCATGTTTCAGAAATTATAGCAGCCCCTGTTTTGGACTTTAATTTGAGGGATTAGTCTTTGGATGCAGAGTTCTTGATGAGTACTTGGATTTTTTTGGGATTTTGAAGTTTGGACAACTTCTTAGGATCAAGGTGAACAAATCTCCTTTTGGTTTCAGTTTAAAATCCCTTATGGATTGATCCCTATTAATTTTAGAAGTGCATGCTGAAATCTGAATATATTTTTGGACAGCATTGAACCCTTTGCCCAATTGGATAATTAAGGGAGCATTAAAATGGGTTCTTAGGACTTTGGTGTTAATCCTTGGACAGAGGAGAACCCAAAAATTCAGATTGGATCTTAAAATTGAGTTATTACATTCAGATATTAAATCTATCTACAAAAATGTTGCTTGCTGGAATTTTTTTGATAATATGCGCAGCAATTTTGTTTTGATTATTGTACTCAATCCAACAGTGATCTTGGGGCGATTCTTGGTGCATTGGATTCGTAACAGGCAGAAGACCGTGCACACCGAATTTTAGCACGATCGGGGGTCGAATCGTCGAGCTACTAGGTGGGTTTCCGAGCACATCAATCCTTCGACTTTCTCACTTAGGCTATTAGAATCCAACATGACATTGTTTGATTGTTGTTTCATCATCCCTTTATGAATCATTCTTGAATGGATTAATATTGATGATTCTTAGCCTATTTATGTGAGAATGGTTATCATGATTGTGTGAGAATGATTACCATACTTATGTGAGAAAAGTTATGATTGTTATATGTGAAAGGTTATTTGATTTATATAAGAATGGTTGAATGGTTATATGAGATGGATATTGTTGATGATCCTTGGGCCTACAACATGTGAGATTGATATTGTTGATGATTCTTAGGCCTACAACATGTGAGATTGATATTGTTAATGATTCTTGAGCCTACACCATGTGAGATTGTTATGTTAAATGATTCTTAGCCTATCTATGTGTGAATGAATAGTTTGGTGAATGTTGCACTTTCTTATGTGATGTTGATCATAAGTGACACTCCTTTAACCTATGCTATGTGAGAGTATTTTGGTAATTGATCTTTGGCCTACATTTATGTGAGAATATTGTAGTGTTGATTCTTCACCTATTTATGTGAGAAGGACAATATTGGTTTATGTTAAATTGATTGATCGGTTCATGTTGGAATGATTGAATGGTTATGTGAGAATGATTAATTGGTTTAAGTGAGAATTGTTAATTGGTCTAAGTGAGAATGGTTGATTGATTGTGTGAGAATGTGTATTGTGGTTGGTTGGTGATATAGTTATGTGAGAATGACTTGTGATAATTGTCACGCCCCGGGTCGAAACTGCGACCCGGACTCGCCAACAGATCCGCCGCCCATACAGGCACCCCGTATAGACGAAGCGACTAACCTGCAAAAGTAACAACTACAGTATACAGATATCAGAGCTGAAAAGTAAACTACTGTAACACTAACATCAATCACTATACAACAGAGAATAAAGATACCATGTCCATCTCCCAAATATCATCATATACGAAGTCCTCTAACATATAAAACCCCAAAAGGGAGATATCTCCAATAAATACATCAGTATACCCGCTCTCAATACACAAATATCCTCACTACATCAGTCTCTCAAAGTGTAAAGTGAAAATACAACTCTATCCTCACTACAAGATCACTCAACAAGAACTCTCAATATATATACAGGGGTACAGCTACTCTCAAGACGACATCTGGTAGGGATCTAACTCGCGACTCCCTTACCTCGATCAGCTGGATCAGCAACCGTGCAGTAAGAACAGAAGTAGAGATCCCTGGGGAGAAAAGGACACCACGACGGGTGTGAGATGTAGGGTTTAGGTTAATAAGGATCTAATAGGGGAAAAAACACCTAGAGGGGGGTGAATAGGTGTAAACAATAAACACTCAGAAATTCATTGTGCGATAAAACCCAATGCGGAAAAATAAAAGAACACACAAGAATTTTTACGTGGAAAACTCCAAACCGGAGTAAAAAACCACGGGACCGATAACACGGTGAAATCCACTAGAGTTAACACACGTACAAGGTGATATAACGTACTCACAGACGACTCAACCTTTTACCATACGCCCCTAGTCGATCTTCTCCGCTCGCTCCGCAACGCTTCTCGAATCCACGATTTGCGCCGCCAACGCTGAATCCACAGCGTCCAACGTCGAATCCACGACGTCCGACCGAATCCACGGTCTTCACCCAATGGTACGCTTCGAATCCACGAACGCACCTCGCTCCGAATCCACGAGAGCGATAACACCTTGAATCCACAAGGCCACGCGAGTCCACGCGCCGATTTTGGGGTAAATCGTTGTTTGTTTGGGTGGTGATGATCCGCCGAATACTTAGATCAAGAGTAGATCGGAAATACCATCTAAGTATTCATTAGTTTGATTCAACTCAAGATATGAGTATGAAAATCCTAGAATCAAACTAATCAATATAGATGAAGAACCATTAAATAGATCTAATGATTTCCGTTCTTCTCTATATGTGGATCTAAGGCCGTATAAAATGATATTTGAAAATGACGGCTCTTTTTCCGATGTGTGGATTGCCCTAGAAATGAAAAGGAAGGGCTATTTATAGGTTAGAAACCCTAGGAAGAATATTCGGATCAAAAACAAACTTTTCTGGAAAGTTTTACGGACGGCGATCCGGATTGCGCAAGTCACGATCCGGATCGCAGACGCGTAGAGAGCAATTTCCAGAAAACCGCCTGTTCGGGATCCGGATCATAATCTACGATCCGGATCGTTCATACAGTTTTACCAGAACAATGTGTTCGGGATCCGGATTGAGATTCCACGATCCGGATCGTTCAAGCCAACAGGTAAAACTCATGTTCGGGATCCGGATCATCAAATGCCATGATCCGGATTGAACTAGTGTATGAACGAACACCCTTCGGGATCCGGATTGAAACGACATGATCCGGATCCTGAACATGTCCCATGTCCAGTTTTTGATGAATATGCAATTAAAACCTCTTCCAGGTGTTTCTACACTATAAGAAGTATTCGGATCATCACAAATTATTTAGTTAAACGTACCTGATCCTTTTGAATTCTTCTTTCTTGAGATTGAGGTATTGATCCAGAGTTTCTTCATCTTCAATCTTCAAGACTTAAACTATTCACGAAATACGCCAACTCAAATTCCGTAACAATCTCCCCCTTTGGCGGTTTCGTGACAAAACACAGATCCACAAAGAAAATTCAAAAAGGATATTTTTGTTGCTATCACCATACAACAAAAATTTACAAAAGAGTTCCATGAAAATAAAAACATGAGATAAACTCCTAGAACAGACTCTAGACTTAGACATCTGTAACTTCTGCACACAGAAAACATTCTTGACAAACAAAATCGTTAGATACCTCAAGAATTGAAACATTGAAAACCAAATGCAGAATAGAGTTTGATCTCATCATGACATTTGAAAGAATCAGATATGTGAAAGAACATAGTTAAAACCAACATATCTTCTAAGCAGTTGAAAACCAAATGTCAAAGTATGTTAGTCCAACATCAACTTGTTAGTCATATTACATGCCCAAATAGTTAGTCAAATAGTTAGTATAGAGCATGTCACAATCCACAAAAGAAAACCCAAGTTGAGTTGAGATTCATACTTACCTTGATTCATTCCTTGATTCATTCACAGTCATTGTTCAGAGTTCATTGTTTTTCATTGTTCAGAGTTTATAACTCTTCAACTCTCTCACTCTCATTCTCTCCCCCTTTTTGTCACAAATAAAGCCAAAAATGTAGCATGAGCTACAATATGTAAGGAGAGTAAACAAAAAGTTCATAAGTTTCTAACAATATGCACAAAAGAGAATTAACCTAAGAATATGCACAAACTGAGAGTTAAACTAGACTAAAAGAATCAACTAAACTAATCCAAATTCAGTTATCGAGAAATAAATCCTGCACAAAAAGACAAAGTTAGTTATCAGAATCTGAAAAGTCTGAACTCATGCAACCAATCTTGGACATAATCTTTCGCATCCGCTTGTCCATTGAGTTTATTTTCTTCGTGATGGTGATGTGAGCTGCTGTGGTTAGCTCCAGTTCATTCGCAACCCTTTGTTGTTCCTTCAACATTCGTTCCTGCTGAACGGATAGTCGTTGCTGCAACTTGAAAATTGAAGTCAATGATGCTTCATCATCTGTGCCAGGTGCTTGATGAGATGGTGATGCATCCGTGTCAGGCTTCTTTCCAGATGCAGAAGCTTGAGTGACATGAGGCAGCTTGTGAAGAGATTTGACAATTGTGGACTCATCTATCATGTTCAAACATTGATGATACGTCGCCGAGGTGATGTCAACTTGAAATTTCTGTAAGATCCTCATTATGATCAATGGAAAAGGAATTCTTTCGGTAGGATGAGGATGCTCAACATATCGTGTCATTCTGTTCCAGATGATGTATGGTATGTTGACATTCAATGCCCTTGCTTCTGACGGGTGTCCTATGAGATATAAGAACAACAACCGTTCCCATCTCACAACCTTCGTCTGCATGTTTGGAAGTATATTGTAGCAAGTGATGAAGTTCAGGAAGCGATATTCCAGACGAAGTTCTTTGGATCGAACTGATTTGTTCGTTGATTGAGTTCCCTCGAGACAAATCCCCTCAATAACTTTACACCATAAAGTATTTGTCAAATCCACTCCTTTCAGATAGTGAGCTCCTCTTCCGCTTGCTTCCATTCCCAAAACCTCACCAATCAACTGTGGGGTGATTTTAATTCTCGTTCCTTGGATATTCGTATAGAATTCCATCGGACCGTTCTCAAATTCGCGAAGATGCCGTGCGTTGGTATAGAAGGTCCTCACATGGTGCAGGCAGTATCCGAGAGTTTCCGGGAAGCGACATACTTGAATGAGATTTGCTTCATCAATCAAAGTACCAAATTCAGGAGAGTGACTTCGTAGAGCTTCAATGTTCACGTGTCTTTCGCCAATGCACTCGCGATGTGCAAATGCTCTAAGCCGGTCATTGTTAACAAACACTTCTTCATCTCGTGGCGGAGAGTCCGGAGCTATTGGTGGTTCAACATCGGTCTCCTTTCTCCGTCCAAAACGTCGAGCGAGCCGCTTACGTTTTAGAGAAATAGTTGGGGCAGGCATAGGAGCCTTCCCAGAGTTCACTGGTGCTTTTCCTTTTTGCTTCGAGTCAGCAGGCACAAACTCGTCATCATCATCGTCATCCGTTAACATGTCCCAGTGTACTTCATCTGGGTTTTTCTCAAGTTCAGTATCACTGATAATTTCAACCTCTCCTTTTCTTTGAACTTTCTTAGCCCTCTTCAACTTATTGGTTGGTCTAGTGAGCACCATCGAGATAAGTAACAGTACCAACCAGGAGAAAGTCATTGATCCTAGTGCTTTGAGTTCTAAAGAGAATGTCCTGTGAAAACCAACTCAAGAACATATGAAAAATTGTCAATTTTGAAAAATCTTAACACATTGTACCTAGACAATCATAATCATATAGAGAAGCTAAGAATCAAATTAGTTTTCCAAAAAGAATGTTAAAAATAGATCAATTTCATGTTTTACACAAATTCCTCTTTTATGCCCTAAAACCGAATTTTTAGAAATCGAAGGCTAAAAACTCGTTAATCATGCAAAAACCCAGCATAAAAGCAAAACTAATAGATCCAGAGTTCTTATTTCAAAAGAAATTTGATCAAAAACCGTTCACAAACGAAGAAAATCCATCTTTTCTGCTCACGTTTGATGAAAAAACCTAAAAACTGTGAAAAACCGAGTTTTGATCATGAAAACTTACTTGAATCCGAAGAAGCTTGAGTTTTGAAGCACTAGGAAGCAAGAGATCTAGAAAGAGAAACTCTAGAAGCTTGGAAATCAGAAATTTTGGTAAAGAAATCTTGAATCTGAAGGTTTCTATAAGAAGCCCTAGCCGCGATCCGGATCGTGAATGAGATCCGGATCGGCCACATACAGGGAAAATCCTGCATTCGGGATCCGGATCACTTGCCACGATCCGGATCGGCTATACGCAGGAAGAATCCTGCGTTCGGGATCCGGATCACTTTGCCACGATCCGGATCGGCTACACCTTTTTCTCCAGAAAAGTTAAAAAATACAATAAAATCCAGAAAAAGTATGTAAGCACTTTATCATGTCAACTTTAAACAAATAGCATCGTTTCATACAACAAGAAATAGATTATGAAAAATCTATCAAAAATATCCAAAAATGAAACGAAGATTTACGAAAGTTAAAACACTTAAAGTTGAACAACTTCAATTACATCTATCTTGATCCTATGTGTAATGTCTTTATCAAATCATCAATTTCAGTAAAGAAAATGAAGTACCAAGATCAATAGATGTTTGAAATCCCAGATAAGTTAGATAATATATCTAGACAATCTGTTGAAGGAGTGGCTCTTTGAGCATCTTTTACTAAAAATCCCACCTTATACCAACCATGAAATACGACTGAGTCAAGTATTTCAATATGAGTTTCATCAACAATTTTCAAAACAAAAAGTTTGCTTTTCATTCATGGAGTTTCTTTTTCTTTCATTTTCTCCATGTGGTGGTAGTTTTCACACTCCTCACTGGGATGTAACTCTTTCCACATCTTTTGAGCATTTCACATTTCATTGACTCCCCCTCAATTGGCTATCAATTATTTAATATATAAGGTATTCAACCAAACCATTGATCTCGAATTCATACTCGACTAAGCAATCAAATATGATAATGACTATACCAAGAGATCATTGAGAGAGAAATTGACTTTGATCACTTAGAAGATGGTTTAATTAACGTAAATGATCATTGCAACATTGAAATATTATGACATCAAGGACATAATAAATTTCTAAATGCATAAAAGGATGCAATTAAAGTCAATTATGAAATATGCTCAATTAGTGTGCTATGTACAAAACATAGATAAAGAACAAAACAAAACAAAGAACAAAAACAAAACCTAATCTAAGCAAAGGTTTCAAAAGAGGTTATTTCAAGGAAAGCATGCCAATTGCTTTACGCAAGTGAATAAAACGTTTTTGATCCAAAGGTTTTGTTAAGATGTCAGCTAATTGATCTTCAGTTGAAATATATGACAGTTGAAGAATGTTTGATTCAACTAGCTCTCTAAGAAAATGATATCTAAGTTCAATATGTTTTGTTCTAGAGTGCAACACAGGGTTTTTAGAAATGTTAATGGCACTAGTGTTGTCACATAAAATGGTTACCGAAGATGTTGAAATTCGGAAATCGCTCAACACGCTCTTCATCCAAATCAATTGGGTTGAGCAACTTCCTGCAGAAATGTACTCCGCTTCGGCAGTCGAGAGTGCTATGCAGTTCTGTTTCTTACTGTGCCATGCAACAAGGCAGTGGCCAAGATAGAAGCATGCACCACTCGTGCTTTTCCGGTCATCCACAGATCCAGCCCAATCGGCATCTGAGTATCCAACAATATCCAAAGTCGTTCCCATAGGATACCAAATTCCGAAATTGATTGTACCTTTGATATACCGGATGATCCGTTTCACCGCTTTCAGGTGAACCTCCTTCGGTGCTGATTGATATCTCGCACAAATCCCAACACTGAAGGATATATCCGGGCGACTAGCCGTGAGATATAGTAGACTTCCAATCATACTGCGGTACAGTTTCTCGTCTACATTCTCACATTGTGATTCACTTCCAAGTCCCTTATGGCTAGTTCCCATTGGAGTTGGAAAATCTTTCGAATTTTCAAGGTCAAACTTTTTGACCAACTCCAGTGCATACTTGGATTGACACAAGTGAATTCCTTCATCGTTCTGCTTAACTTGTAATCCAAGAAAATAATTCAACTCGCCCATCATGGACATCTCAAATTCGCTTTCCATGGTCTCCGCGAATTTAGAAGCATCATTATCTCTTGTTGCTCCAAAAACAATGTCATCGACATAGATTTGAGCAACTATGAAATTGTTTTGATAATGCTTCACAAAGAGAGTCCTGTCAGCTCCCCCTCGAGTGTAGCCCTTTTCCAAAAGGTGCTTTGTCAACCTTTCGTACCATGCTCGCGGTGCTTGTTTCAGACCGTAAAGAGCCTTTTTCAGTCGAAAAACATGGTTAGGTAGTTTATGATCCACAAAACCTTTCGGTTGAGCTACATAAACTTCCTCATTTAAAAATCCATTTAAAAAGGCGCTCTTAACGTCCATTTGAAATAATTTGATTTTAAAATGACAAGCAATCGCAAACAGTATACGAATGGACTCGAGTCTAGCTACAGGGGCGAAGGTTTCATCAAAGTCTATACCTTCTACTTGAGAATAGCCTTGAGCAACTAACCTTGCTTTGTTCCTGATGATAGTACCTTCTTCGTTTTTCTTGTTCTTGAAGATCCATTTGGTACCTATCACATTGTGTTGCTTCGGAGGCTTCGTCAGTTCCCAGACTTTGTTTCGCTCGAATTGATGGAGCTCTTCCTGCATTGCTTTAATCCAATAATCATCTTGGAGAGCTTCATCAACATTCTTTGGTTCGATTTGAGATACATAGCATGCAAATCCGCAAACCAATTGTCTCCGTGTTCTAACTCCTTCTTGTGGATCTCCAATTATGTTCGATTCAGGGTGATCCTTGGAGATGCGTAACGTTTGAGGTAGAGGAGTAGGCGGAGGTACACGAGATGATTCCTGCACATCAGATGAGCTTGAAGAACCGTTAGATGCATCAATATTATTATCGAAAGAATTGTTAGAAGAAGATGCATTAGCAGGTGTATCATCATCAAGAGAGATATCGAGGGTAGATTTTTCAGATTCAAAGTGAAAAGCTTCATCTACCTTAACATTTATCGATTCTACGATCGTCTTAGATTCTAAGTTAAAAACTCGATATGCTCTGCTGTTTGTAGAATAACCTAAGAAAATCCCTTCGTCACTTCGAGAGTCAAATTTTCCAAGATTTTCACGATCACGTAAAATAAAACACCGACTCCCGAAAATGCGAAAATATTTGATGTTAGGTTTTCTACAAAACCAAAGTTCATATGGTGTATTCAAAGTCCCCGGGCGCAAATACACTCGATTGATAACATAGACAGCCGTGTTCACCGCTTCAGCCCAAAAATATAAAGGAAGTTCCGGCTATGAAGCATAACACGTGCCATCTCCTGTACGACCCTGTTTTTGCGCTCGACTACACCATTTTGTTGAGGTGTGTAAGGTGCGGAGAATTCATGTTTAATGCCATTAGAAACACAAAAATCAATGAATTTGGAATTTATGAATTCACCACCTCTATCACTCCTAACTCGAGTAATCCTTTCATTCTTTTCTATCATAATACGATTGCAGATTTCGAGAAAAGAATCAAAGGTATCAGCTTTTTCTTTTAGAAAGGCTACCCAAGTATATCTAGAAAAGTCATCAACCAACAAAAAAATATACCATTTACCTCCCAGAGATGGTTGACGAGTTGGCCCCATTAAGTCCATATGCAAAAGTTCCAAAGGCCGTTTTGTACCTATGTGGTTCAAATTCTTGTGTGCAGTCCTAGACTGTTTTCCCTTTTGGCAACCGCCACACACAAGGTTTTGTTCAAAAGAAAGTTTCGGAACCCCCTTGACCACATCTTTATTTGAAATTCTAGCAAGTTCCTTAAAGTTTATGTGACCTAGCCTTTCATGCCAAAGTGTTTCATTTTTCAAAGATGCTAGGTTACATTTTTCAGAAATTTTAGAAGGAACTACATAACAATTGTTTTCTGATCTAACCCCCTTTAAAAAGAAAGCATGGTTCAAGTCAGTTACAGTGCATTTATCAGATGAAAAATTAACTGAATAACCACTATCACACAGTTGACTTATGCTTATGAGGTTAGTCTTAAGGCCATGAACAAATAATACATTATCTAGAACCGGGCCATCTGGAATAGCTACCGTTCCCTTTCCAACAATTTTGGAAGACCGACCATCTCCGAAAACAACAAGTCCTCCGGAGTTTTTCTCAAAAGTTTGAAAACAGTTTTTATCGCCGGTCATATGACGGGAACACCCGCTATCCAGATACCAAGACGAACTATCATATGCATGCAAGGAAACATTGGTAGCAAGACAGGGAAAGATCTCACCTTTGCGCACCCAAACCTTTTTGGTATGCGTCGGTAATGGTCGTGAAGTTGATTTCCTAGGTGAGGGCGTCTTGCTTGAAGAATTGCTGCTCCTTGATGATGTCGTCTTGAGCGATGTACTACCAAGGCTCTTTTCCGTCAATTTGGTTGGAGTGGTTTTCCGAGGAATAGCCCTTTTGGTAGTTGCTGCAAGATGTTCTTGAGGTGTGCGTTTGGCTCCAGTCTTGCAGTTTCTTCTGATGTGCCCTGAAATGCCACAACGAAAACATACCTTGGTTCTTGTCGATTCCGAAGATGATGTAGTAGGTTCGTTGTCGTTGCTTGGCGTGAACACCGGTGTCGGAGGAGGAGATACCGACGAGGCACAAATACCGTACCACTCGAACTTGGAATGTCTCCAGTTTGAGTGTATCCGAGGCCGAACTTGTTTCTTTGACCGAGACCAAGAAGTCTGTCCAACTTACTCCTTCCAGAAGAAAATCTCTGTAAGTCATCCTTTAGTTGGCGTATGGTCTCTGTCATTTCAATTTTTCCTGTCGGGCCTCGCCGTAGAGCTTCAAGAAGTAATTCGCTTTGTTCACCATGTCTACATAACTCTTCTCGAAATGCTCATTGGACTCTTGAAGGGAAACATTTGTCTTAACCAGATTGTCCCTTTCCACTTCAAGATCGGTTGAGATAGAGGTTACTCTTTTTACTTCATCTTCAAGATCCTGTAATCTCTCTTTCAACCCCTTGTTTTGTTTAGCCAGTTTCTTTGAATCCCTCAAAAGTTGATGGTAGGCTAAAACAAAATCTTCACCTTCCGAATTATCTGATTCATCGTCCGTTGCAATCTTTTCCACAGTGGAGTTGGACAGTGAGTCGGATGTACTTGCCATTAAGCACATGAAGGATGAAGGTTTGGTGGACGCGTGGAAAGCTGTCGCGTTGTCTTCTTCATCACTTGACGATGACTCATTTGACGTGGAGTTGTCATCCCAAGTGACTGCTTGCATCGCTTTCTTCTTAGCCGGATTCTTGTTGGGACATTCCGTTGCTATGTGGCCGTAGCCTCGACATTTGAAACACTGAACTTGTCCCTCAGAACTTTTCTTATCCTTTGAGAAGTTCTCTTGGCTTCTTGACTTGTAGCTTGAGAATCCCTTGCCTTTCTTCGACTTTCCGAAGGATGGAGTTTTGCTTGAATTTCCCCTTCGAAAGTTGCGGCGAAACTTCCTTGTCAAGAGAGCGAGCTGCTTCTCAAAGTCCTCCATAGAAATGTTCTCGTCGTCGTCCGAGGAGGATGAATCCGCGTCTTCTTCTTTAGTTGATTTCAATGCGTAACCTGAAGACTTAGAAGAGGATGCCTTTCCAGAAGAATAGTTAGTAGGAAAAGTCATTTCATAAGTTTGTAAAGCACCTACTAATTCTTCTACACGCATTTCGTCCGGGTGTTTAATTGTTTCAATGGCTGCAACCTTCGGGCGAAATCGTTCAGGAAGAGTTCTTAGAATTTTTCTTACAACTTTAAATTCTGGAATCTTCTCTCCCAAGTTAGCACATGAGTTCACGATGTCTTGCAATCGTGTGTAATAGTCAGTGAAGGATTCATTCTCTGCCATAGAGATAGAGTCAAACTTGCTCGTAAGCATTTGCAGTTTCTGAATCTTCACTAGGTTAGTTCCCTCATGCGTAACTTGAAGAACATCCCAGATTTCTTTCGCAGTCTCACATGCCGAGACGCGAGAGAACTCAGTTTGTGACAAAGCATTAAATAGAGCATTAATCCCTTTGCCATTGTAAGAAGATAAGTCTATCTCTTCCTTGGTCCATTTCGACCTAGGTTTTAAGGTGCGAACATCATCTAAAATTTCAGTTGGATTAGACCATCCTAATTCAATTGATTGCCACACCCTTTCGTCGATGGAAATTAAGAAAGCTTTCATCCGTACTTTCCAGTACGCATAATTAGTTCCATCAAAGAAAGGGGGTCGATTGATGTTTCCACCTTCAACCATTGTTTACAACCCTATTCCCGCTCTGATACCACTTGTTGGGTTTAGGTTAATAAGGATCTAATAGGGGAAAAAACACCTAGAGGGGGGTGAATAGGTGTAAACAATAAACACTCAAAAAATCATTGTGCGATAAAACCCAATGCGGAAAAATAAAAGAACACACAAGATTTTTACGTGGAAAACTCCAAACCGGAGTAAAAAACCACGGGACCGATAACACGGCGAAATCCACTAGAGTTAACACACGTACAAGGTGATATAACGTACTCACAGACGACTCAACCTTTTACCATACGCCCCTAGTCGATCTTCTCCGCTCGCTCCACGACGCTTCTCGAATCCACGATTTGCGCCGCCAACGCTGAATCCACAGCGTCCAACGTCGAGTCCACGACGTCCGACCGAATCCACGGTCTTCACCCAATGGTACGCTTCGAATCCACGAACGCACCTCGCTCCGAATCCACGAGAGCGATAACACCTTGAATCCACAAGGCCACGCGAGTCCACGCGCCGATTTTGGGGTAAATCGTTGTTTGTTTGGGTGGTGATGATCCGCCGAATACTTAGATCAAGAGTAGATCGGAAATACCATCTAAGTATTCATTAGTTTGATTCAACTCAAGATATGAGTATGAAAACCTAGAATCAAACTAATCAATATAGATGAAGAACCATTAAATAGATCTAATGATTTCCGTTCTTCTCTATATGTGGATCTAAGGCCGTATAAAATGATATTTGAAAATGACGGCTCTTTTTCCGATGTGTGGATTGCCCTAGAAATGAAAAGGAAGGGCTATTTATAGGTTAGAAACCCTAGGAAGAATATTCGGATCAAAAACAAACTTTTCTGGAAAGTTTTACGGACGGCGATCCGGATTGCGCAAGTCACGATCCGGATCGCTTACGCGTAGAGAGCAATTTCCAGAAAACCGCCTGTTCGGGATCCGGATCATAATCTACGATCCGGATCGTTCATACAGTTTTACCAGAACAATGTGTTCGGGATCCGGATTGAGATTCCACGATCCGGATCGTTCAAGCCAACAGGTAAAACTCATGTTCGGGATCCGGATCATCAAATGCCATGATCCGGATTGAACTAGTGTATGAACGAGCACCCTTCGGGATCCGGATCGAAACGACATGATCCGGATCCTGAACATGTCCCATGTCCAGTTTTTGATGAATATGCAATTAAAACCTCTTCCAGGTGTTTCTACACTATAAGAAGTATTCGGATCATCAAAATTATTTAGTTAAACGTACCTGATCCTTTTGAATTCTTCTTTCTTGAGATTGAGGTAGTTGATCCAGAGTTTCTTCATCTTCAATCTTCAAGACTTAAACTATTCACGAAATACGCCAACTCAAATTCCGTAACATGAGAACTACATCCCAAGTAGTTCTCAGTGGGTGCCGCCAACAAGCCCGACGGTCTGCCCACTAAGTCTACTAGAGGCAAAAGTAGAAGGATGCAATGCTGGAAAGAAAAACTGGTAAAGTAACTCTACAGCTACTATGCCTCTAACTAGATGCTCAAGGGTGAAACAGAAAGAACTCTGGTACCACTACAACCCTCAGCTCAAATCACCCAATCTACACTGACTGCCACATCGGGTCCAGTCAAACCTGCGCCTACCTACTGCCTGACGTCCACGGAGGAGAGGCCTTACGTAGGGCGTCCATGGCTGCCAAAAAGGACCCAGCCAGAGGGACTGCATCGACAAAATCGCAATAGCAAGTAACCCGCCTAGCTCCGGAGTGGCACTCGAGGGGCGCGACCCCACCGAGTAAAGTATCTGCGCATCTATGTCGAGCTCAATGTGGCCCATGCAGGCTATAATCCAAATCCACGATCAACAAGATCGACTGTAATCAAAAGAACCCTGTCTCACTCACTGGCTGGAACACAACACAGCCGAGACCCCCTGTCCCTCAGACAGTAATCAAAAGAACCCTGTCTCACTCACTGGCTGGAACACAACACAGCCGAGACCCCCTGTCCCTCAGACAGTAATCAAAAGAACCCTGATCAATAACTCACTATCTGACTCCACTCGGTCCCCCAACACGAGTGTAAATGCACCCCACTAATAACCCGACACCTCGGCCCCCCTATCTGGGCGAGGAAGAAACTAAGTCCAGATGACATAGTGATGATAGTGAAAGTGTCTAAAGCAATAGAGTAACCTAGCCCAAGTTGGAGTTTTCTACTAGTCTGGTTGAACATGCTGCATATGACAGGGGTGCTAGGTCAAGTCCGAAGATAGCGATAAATAAGGATGTGGAGAATAATGATAAGGAACACATGATAAACTGAATAAATAAGCAATCCCAACTCATGCTCTCTAACATGCTATACTGGAGATAAAATAACACATACACATCCCTAAACAGCTAGAATTAGTGTACAGATCGCAATCTTGAAAGCGAGACCACCCACCTGACCAGTCGAACTATCAAAAGTCCTACAGCTGATAATACCAGAAAAACAGCTACACAGAGTCCAACGGGTCCAGCACTGTCCACAATGCTCCTGGGTACAAAAACAGAGCTGTCATTACACTTACATTCCCCCAAATCTGCCAGAAATATTACACTGAAATTCAGCTGCAAAGACGTGCCAAAATCACCTGCTGAAAGTCTCCGGAAAAATCCAAATAAAATATCCCTGCGATCTACGCGTCGATAGCTTCGAAACGAATACCTGCACGTCCAAATCCGAGTTTCCTACACGGAGATAGAAAATCGGCAAGAGAAACACCCCATACTAAACTGTACAAAATTCCGCAGATAAAACTCGGGAAGAAGAAAGATTCTCACCTTCGAAGCAACCTCATAAAATTCTGAGAAAAATCCAGGAGATTCCTTGCGAGGAGTAGATGAAATTTGCCTTTTGAATCACCTCGATCCGATGTCGGTGCGCAAAGTTACGGCTAAAACTCCGCGATGCTGTCCAGAACTGCAACTGAACCAAGGGCTCCAAAGATGATGAAATTCACCTGATTTGTAGCAAGAATTAGCCTTTCTCTTCAATATGAAAGATGTAGGTCTCTGAGTCCTGGTGAATTCCCCACAAAAATCATCTTAAAATTCCACTTCTTCAATCCTAGGGAGCAAAAACACTGAGCATTGCTCAAAACCACATCCAAAATCTCAGCTGCACACCACAATCTCAAAGATGGCTCAATTTACCTAACTTAGAGTCCAAATTGGAAATTCCACAAAATACGAAAGTTGGAACTCTGTAAGTCCTGGAAATTTACCAACAAAAATCAACTTAAAATTCCATTTATACATCCCAGGGGAGTAAAAACACTAACCTCTGCTCGAAATCCTCCACAGAAAATAAGTGTCTCAAAGATGGTTAGATTTACCTGGTTTAGAGCTTCAACTAGGTCTCCTCTTCAATACAAAAGTTGTAGATCATGAAGTTGTGAAGAGAACCACGCAAGAACCATCCCAAAATTCCATTTCTACACTTCTGGAGACCTCCCGGAAGAAAATGTGACGAAGTGGAACCAAAACCAGCAAACCTCAAGCTCCAAAAATGGTGGCTTCTTGGGTGAAGAAGATGAAGATGAAGGTTCCTTCTTGAACCCCTTATCAGCCAAGAGTTACAAAATGTCCAAAAGAGAAGCCCCATGCCAATAGCCCTCTTAAATAGCCTTAACCTGCTCCAAGATTGAGCTTAAGGTGCAACAAACACACACACACCAACTCCCCTCTCACACACATCCCCCCTTGCACCCGATCCGGTGCAAGGGGGTCGGACAAATCCGTCCGACCGCACAGGCTGCCGCCACGCCAGCCCGGCCCGGCCCACGCGCGGGCTCGGGCGCGCGCCACGCGCGCGCATGCATGCGCACGCGGCGCATGGCCGCCGGTGCACCGCGCGTGCACCGGGCGCCCGCCCGGCCGCATGGACCGGGTGCAGCGCGGCTGTGGACCGCGCTGCACCGGCCGGTCTTCCGCCGTGCACCAAAACCCCGTGAACCCGGTCCACCGCACCAGCAACACCCAAAATCACAATATAAGCCCAGAAAAATCCAGAAAAAGCCTATTTTGCACAGTTTTTCGCCCTGAGTCCATTTTTCTCGTCCATTTGGCGAACCGAGGCTTCTGATACACCGAAAAAGTACACTCAAAACTCTCCAAAACATAACTGTACAACCACCGCACTTCCGCACATCCCCGTTATGCGGTTTTTCGCACTGGATTCGCTTTTCGCGTCCTCTTCGCGCACCGGCGACTCAAACACACCCAAAATATGCTGACGAGCTACCAATCCACTAGTAACCCAACTCACAAGGATTTCGGGTCTTCCAATTACCCATGCGATCCCTTTTTAAATCCAAAGTCCACCACTTGGGTCCAACTCGCGCGCAAACGCCACCGACACACCACACAGGCTTGCAGTGATGCGGCAAAATTCCAACTTGCATCACAAATCCCTATTTCGGCCCGACAAGCGCGCAAACACTCCCAACGGCCACTAAAAGCTGCCCCGACAACCAGCAAACCCTACGCGATTTTCCGGGACCTCACATCCTCCCCCACTAAAAGAAAGTTTCGCCCTCGAAACTAGGTCAAGACCATCAGGAGTCACAAATACCACGGGTAGGTATCCATCAATACGCCTCCAACTCCCAAAACACCTCTCACTCCCCGTGATTACTCCGCAACAACCACAATAACAAGTACGGTATGGCCCGATGTGCAATTCTCTCGTCTCTCGAGCCAGAAATTGCAACGGACGTCCCTCGTACTCCAACAATCACAGATCTCAAAGGGGCAAGTGAATCACGGCGAGGAAAAACACATCACTCCTGAGCTGAGACGTGAAAAGCCAAAAACTCCAATACAAGGCTGGGGGAAAAACTGAAATAACCACTAGTGCAACACGCACCAGACCACAACAAGTAGGGGCCCTCACTCTGTGTCTCACGAATCCTGTCCAACAGAGTGGGCTGCAAGACCAAAGACATGAGTCTAGCGGAGACCTCAGAGGATGCTACCTCAAACTGTAGACGCCTCAACTGCTCCACAAGCAATGCCTGCTGAGTGATCAACATGCTCAAGCTCTGCGCTGACCTCCTACTCCAAGCGTCTGCTACAGCATTGACTTTGCCGGGATGATAAAGGATGCTCACATCATAGTCCTTTAATAGCTCCAACCACCGGCGTTGCCTCAAGTTCAGCTCCTTTTGAGTAACAATTACTTTAAGCTCTTATGGTCCGTGTAAATCTCACAGTGCTCCTCGTAGAGATAATGCCGCCATAACTTAAGTGCGAACACCATAGCTGCAAGCTCCAAATCAGGAGTAGGGTAATTCTTCTCATAATCCCTTAATTGCCGTGAAGCATAAGCAATTATCCTACCATACAACAACAGGACACAACCCAAGCCACTGTGAGAGGCGTCACTATAAATCACGAATCCAACGCCCAACTGGTAGTGCTAGAACTGGTGCCAAAATCAATCTTCGTCGGGTCCACTGCCACTCCTGCGGCTGATATAACGTGGCTTAGAAAAGCAACATCCCGAAGCCAAAAGTCACACTTTTTAAGCTTGGCATACAGCGTCCTCTCTCGCAAGATCTGTAGCACTATCCTTAAATGCTCTTCATGCTCCATATCACTTCGGGAGTAAATCAAAATGTCGTCAATGAATACGACGACAAACCGATCCAAGTACGGCAGAAACACCCGGTTCATCAAATCCATAAATGCAGCAGGGGCATTAGTTAAACCGAAAGGCATAACCGTAAACTCATAATGCCCGTACCGGGTTCTAATAGCCGTCCCAACCTCGTGGTCACAATCCGAACCATCAACGACAATCCGCGTAAATCCTACTCAAAATGCCGAAAGCTGTAGTCTCCCTTGGTGCCACAGGACAGAAACTGTAAACTGAAGCTGAATCTTAACCTATCTTAGTCGAGCACAGAAATGCTGAGAGATCAAACTGATAGCCCAGCAGGGATGGCCTACGCCCAGGTATATCAATCCAAGTTGAAAATCATGAGCATCCTACAAGGCTCTACTGTGGGATCCAAGCTACTTACAAAACAGCGGTCCGTCCTGCCTCAACTCATAGGGTAGGACTGATGAAGTGCGAACTGAAAATCAACTCACGGTACTCCACAGCCACTAAGGGAGGCATCACTATAACTCGCAAATCCATCTCCCAACACTACTAGAATACTAACATTGACGCTGGTGTTAGTCTCATTATCCATTGGCCATGCTCTTCCGGCACTGCCGGGTCTAAGAAGCTCCTCACCTCAAGAATGAATGTTGGTCTCCGCCAACCTTAAATAACGTCCATTTGGTTGGGTTCCCTCGCTGCCCCAACGGCTAGAATAAGGTGATCCAAGGAGGCATGCACTTGGAGCTAAAACTCGTACCTCAACAGCTTGGCCTACAGCTTCGTCCACACAGGTGTGGTAGCCTATCCACAAGTGCTCCAAGTCGCTCAGGAGTAAATCAAATATCCCTAGAAAACGCCACTCCCAAACCGTCCAGGTACAACTGGAACAACCACACTTCCCAAATCTCAAAGACAACAGGGCAATAATTATTCCATTGGCCTCACTACGCTCTTCTAATGCCCTTGCCGTGCTCCGAACGCCATCTAGGCGAAATCCTCGACTGTTAGATTCCAAGTAGGGGCTCACCTCATACCCTAATTGCCGGGGTAAACTCCTTCAAAAGGTTCTAGATACCACCCGGACCTGTCTACGCTCGAACCATAAAAGGACCCTCACAGTCGAGTATCTACAACGTGGCATCACCACCGTGTACCAACGGCATGGCACTAGGTCAATTAGACCCCTCGATCCATCAGATCCTGCAACTGCACCATCAGTTCTCTCAACTCCACGGGCAATATCCATTGAGGTGCTGTCGAGGGTGGCGCGGTTCCCCGAACCACGTCACACGCAAGCTCTATCTCCCTTACCGGCGGCATTAACCATAGCTCAAATGAAATCACACCCGGGATCTCATGGGCAACCAAGATATCCCTGAGTCCCAGTGCCGCCGTAAGCACCTTTCTCACTGTCGCTAAACCTGTGTGTTCTATGTCAACCAATCCCCAAGCGGTGGGTCAAAACACCGAACTGCCACAGTTTCCAACAAGTCTGCCGATACTACTCACGGCCTCAGCTGCATTGGACATAATTCACAGGCCTCCTCCACCTGCACAATACCAACAAAAATCTGTACCTCTAGTGCACGTGGTAATAAATCTACCTCCAGTCCAGACAGGAACGCCAAATCAAACACTCAACTCAAACTGCTATAAAGAAATCATGCCAGCGACAACCTGGCCCGCTGCCGTAGCGCCCTCCCACCGGGCGGTACAGACTCATCCGCTCGCTGTAGATTTCGTCACTCAGTCTGCCCCGACGTCGTGGCCCTATCTGCCTGGAAATGTCCCGACGGTCTACAGGAAAAACGTCGCCCCAGCCCGTGGTCACACTGCGGCGCAGAATGCGGCCCACCACAAAAGACACCATCAACCCGCTGCTGCTGCTGACACATCAGCTGTGGAGAACCTCCTGGTCTCTATCTCCTCTGAGACTCACGACCCTCAGACTGGGATCGTGGTAACCCCCGGGGGTCCCGATTTACTCGACCGTCCAAACTCAGGCGGCACTGGACGCCTACCCCGGGAGCTGGTCCCTGGCGCTCCGTCTCTCTCTGACATGATCACAGATCCTCGGTCAACCCATCGAGCAAATACAATAGCTGCATCTAACGTCGGCGCTAGCCGAGAGTGCCCCAAGTGATGGATATCCTGGCTCAGTCCTCTCCCAGTCTCACACATCCTAAGCGCCTCGCCCCTCGAACCTGGAGCGCGCAGTTCAGCAACTGCCCAAAAACTATCTAGCACAGGGAGGCTCTTAATTGATCACTCCATCACCACCAACCACGACTCTACCTCCAATGGCTCCAACTCAATCTTATGAGTCGGGGTGGGTCATCTGCCAAATCTGGCTCAATAGATCAATCCTGACCCATAGCTCCTCTACCGTCACTCTCCACCCTGCCTCGGTGCCTCGGCACTAAACATTGGCACGGAGGGGGGGTTACTCAGTGCTCCGACAACTGTGTCATCAAGACCCGCTGCTCACTCTGCCGCTGATAAGCCTCAGACGACCCTGTCATCTGGGTCCGAAATTTTCTGACCTCAATCCAAGTATCCGGCCCAAAACCAACCGCTCAAGTTCAACTGCTATGATCGGAAGCACACGGGTCAACACCCAACGTCGGGGAGACACAGCTCGCCACGACGAAACCACAAAACAGCACACCAAAGCGCTCGACCCAATCCAGCGAAAGTCTAAAGCATGCACCCATTCCACAGCATTATGTTGTCTGCAGCCAACATAATCACTTAGGAGAAGAAACATGCCAATCACTCCTCCCGTCCCTTGGGAGGGGTAGAAAACTCAATCAGGACTCTCGCAAAAGTCACGACTCTCACGTCAGTCATCCTAGGGTCCAACCACAAGCCTAGGGTTCCTAAGTCCACCATGACCAACAACCTAGGCTCTGATACCACTCTAATCTGTCACGCCCCGGGTCGAAACTGCGACCCGGACTCGCCAACAGATCCGCCGCCCATACAGGCACCCCGTATAGACGAAGCGACTAACCTGCAAAAGTAACAACTACAGTATACAGATATCAGAGCTGAAAAGTAAACTACTGTAACACTAACATCAATCACTATACAACAGAGAATAAAGATACCATGTCCATCTCCCAAATATCATCATATACGAAGTCCTCTAACATATAAAACCCCAAAAGGGAGATATCTCCAATAAATACATCAGTATACCCGCTCTCAATACACAAATATCCTCACTACATCAGTCTCTCAAAGTGTAAAGTGAAAATACAACTCTATCCTCACTACAAGATCACTCAACAAGAACTCTCAAAATATGAGGGGTACAGCTACTCTCAGGACGACATCTGGTAGGGATCTAACTCGCGACTCCCTTACCTCGATCAGCTGGATCAGCAACCGTGCAGTAAGAACAGAAGTAGAGATCCCTGGGGAGAAAAGACACCACGACGGGTGTGAGAACTACATCCCAAGTAGTTCTCAGTGGGTGCCGCCAACAAGCCCGACGGTCTGCCCACTAAGTCTACTAGAGGCAAAAGTAGAAGATGCAATGCTGGAAAGAAAAACTGGTAAAGTAACTCTACAGCTACTATGCCTCTAACTAGATGCTCAAGGGTGAAACAGAAAGAACTCTGGTACCACTACCAACCCTCAGCTCAAATCACCCAATCTACACTGACTGCCACATCGGGTCCAGTCAAACCTGCGCCTACCTACTGCCTGACGTCCACGGAGGAGAGGCCTTACGTAGGGCGTCCATGGCTGCCAAAAAGGACCCAGCCAGAGGGACTGCATCGACAAAATCGCAATAGCAAGTAACCCGCCTAGCTCCGGAGTGGCACTCGAGGGGCGCGACCCCACCGAGTAAAGTATCTGCGCATCTATGTCGAGCTCAATGTGGCCCATGCAGGCTATAATCCAAATCCACGATCAACAAGATCGACTGTAATCAAAAGAACCCTGTCTAACTCACTGGCTGGAATACAACACAGCCGAGACCCCCTGTCCCTCAGACAGTAATCAAAAGAACCCTGTCTCACTCACTGGCTGGAACACAACACAGCCGAGACCCCCTGTCCCTCAGACAGTAATCAAAAGAACCCTGATCAATAACTCACTATCTGACTCCACTCGGTCCCCCAACACGAGTGTAAATGCACCCCACTAATAACCAGACACCTCGGCCCCCTATCTGGGCGAGGAAGAAACTAAGTCCAGATGACATAGTGATGATAGTGAAAGTGTCTAAAGCAATAGAGTAACCTAGCCCAAGTTGGAGTTTTCTACTAGTCTGGTTGAACATGCTGCATATGACAGGGGTGCTAGGTCAAGTCCGAAGATAGCGATAAATAAGGATGTGGAGAATAATGATAAGGAACACATGATAAACTGAATAATTAAGCAATCCCAACTCATGCTCTCTAACATGCTATACTGGAGATAAGAATAACACATACACATCCCTAAACAGCTAGAATTAGTGTACAGATCGCAATCTTGAAAGCGAGACCACCCACCTGACCAGTCGAACTGTCAAAAGTCCTACAGCTGATAATACCAGAAAAATAGCTACACAGAGTCCAACGGGTCCAGCACTGTCCACAATGCTCCTGGGTACAAAAACAGAGCTGTCATTACACTTACATTCCCCCAAATCTGCCAGAAATATTACACTGAAATTCAGCTGCAAAGACGTGCCAAAATCACCTGCTGAAAGTCTCCGGAAAAATCCAAATAAAATATCCCTGCGATCTACGCGTCGATAGCTTCGAAACGAATACCTGCACGTCCAAATCCGAGTTTCCTACACGGAGATAGAAAATCGGCAAGAGAAACACCCCATACTAAACAGTACAAAATTCCGCAGATAAAACTCGGGAAGAAGAAAGATTCTCACCTTCGAAGCAACCTCATAAAATTCTGAGAAAAATCCGGGAGATTCCTTGCGAGGAGTAGATGAAATTTGCCTTTTGAATCACCTCGATCCGATGTCGGTGCGCAAAGTTACGGCTAAAACTCCGCGATGCTGTCCAGAACTGCAACTGAACCAAGGGCTCCAAAGATGATGAAATTCACCTGATTTGTAGCAATAATTAGCCTTTCTCTTCAATATGAAAGATGTAGGTCTCTGAGTCCTGGTGAATTCCCCACAAAAATCATCTTAAAATTCCACTTCTTCAATACTAGGGAGCAAAAACACTGAGCATTGCTCAAAACCACATCCAAAATCTCAGCTGCACACCACAATCTCAAAGATGGCTCAATTTACCTAACTTAGAGTCCAAATTGGAAATTCCACAAAATACGAAAGTTGGAACTCTGTCAGTCCTGGAAATTTACCAACAAAAATCAACTTAAAATTCCATTTATACATCCCAGGGGAGTAAAAACACTAACCTCTGCTCGAAATCCTCCACAGAAAATAAGTGTCTCAAAGATGGTTAGATTTACCTGGTTTAGAGCTTCAACTAGGTCTCCTCTTCAATACAAAAGTTGTAGATCATGAAGTTGTGAAGAGAACCACGCAAGAACCATCCCAAAATTCCATTTCTACACTTCTGGAGACATCCCGGAAGAAAATGTGACGAAGTGGAACCAAAACCAGCAAACCTCAAGCTCCAAAAATGGTGGCTTCTTGGGTGAAGAAGATGAAGATGAAGGTTCCTTCTTGAACCCCTTATCAGCCAAGAGTTACAAAATGTCCAAAAGAGAAGCCCCATGCCAATAGCCCTCTTAAATAGCCTTAACCTGCTCCAAGATTGAGCTTAAGGTGCAACAAACACACACACACCAACTCCCCTCTCACACACATCCCCCCTTGCACCCGATCCGGTGCAAGGGGGGTCGGACAAATCCGTCCGACCGCACAGGCTGCCGCCACGCCAGCCCGGCCCGGCCCACGCGCGGGCTCGGGCGCGCGCCACGCGCGCGCATGCATGCGCACGCGGCGCATGGCCGCCGGTGCACCGCGCGTGCACCGGGCGCCCGCCCGGCCGCATGGACCGGGTGCAGCGCGGCTGTGGACCGCGCTGCACCGGCCGGTCTTCCGCCGTGCACCAAAACCCCGTGAACCCGGTCCACCGCACCAGCAACACCCAAAATCACAATATAAGCCCAGAAAAATCCAGAAAAAGCCTATTTTGCACAGTTTTTCGCCCTGAGTCCATTTTTCTCGTCCATTTGGCGAACCGAGGCTTCCGATACACCGAAAAAGTACACTCAAAACTCTCCAAAACATAACTGTACAACCACCGCACTTCCGCACATCCCCGTTATGCGGTTTTTCGCACTGGATTCGCTTTTCGCGTCCTCTTCGCGCACCGGCGACTCAAACACACCCAAAATATGCTGACGAGCTACCAATCCACTAGTAACCCAACTCACAAGGATTTCGGGTCTTCCAATTACCCATGCGATCCCTTTTTAAATCCAAAGTCCACCACTTGGGTCCAACTCGCGCGCAAACGCCACCGACACACCACGCAGGCTTGCAGTGATGCGGCAAAATTCCAACTTGCATCACAAATCCCTATTTCGGCCCGACAAGCGCGCAAACACTCCCAACGGCCACTAAAAGCTGCCCCGACAACCAGCAAACCCTACGCGATTTTCCGGGACCTCACAATAATGATTCATAAACCCTTCGTATGAAAATGATTATTGTAGTTTATCTTTTCCTTGTGAGGTTAAGCATTGTTCATGACTCCTAGTTCCTTCAAAATGAGATTGGATGCTGTTGATAGCTCTTATGTTCATTATACGTGAGGTCTAATATTATTGATGATTCTTAGCCTATTCACGTGAGATTGATCATTGTGGACTATCCTTAGGCCGACTTTATGTGAGAACAATGATTATTGCTAAACCTTAGCCTATTCATGTGAGATCAATTATTGTTGATAGTCCTTAAGTTCATGCTACGTGAGAAGTGGTTATTTGGTTTATTATGGTTATGTGGGATTGACTTATATTGATAGTTCTTAGGCCTTTCATGTGTAACTGGTTGTTGTTGTTAACTCCTATCTATTCCTTGTGAGACTAAGTATTGTTGTTGATTTCTACTCTACCCTATGTGAGAACAAGTATACTTGATGATCTTTATTCCTTTTCAAAAGAGAACAAATGTATGCTTGTATGGACATCTAGATAGGCCACCTTTTTATCGCTACACTATCATGTTGGAATTGACTTATGATAAAACTTGTTATTCTATTTTCATTTCCACTCTCCTTGTATGTCATGTTGCTCGGGGTTATGAGCATGGTCTGGGATAGTGTAGTTGAGACTATCGAGTCGGGGTGGGATAGCACCGGATTGTTGACTCGTGGGATGTTGCGGCAACCGCAGATATTGGGCGGTTGACCGGGTGTTGATTTTGCATCTGGTTGGGGCCGGGATTCCTTTAGTGGATAGAGAGTTCTCCACATTTGAGCATAGTTATGATCTTCGCGTGCTTTATTGATACACATGACATTGTTACTTTCCTGGTGCGGGTAGCAGCCCTCGAGTGCCACTCCGGAGTAGGCGTTAGGGCCGAGCCGTGTGTCGGTCAGTCGGTTATATCGGGGCCGAGCCGTCTGCCGGTAAGTTTGTTATATCAGGATCGAGCCGTGTGCCGGTCGGTTAGTTGATGGTAGTGCAGGCAGGGCTGGGTGTTATACAGATCCACTGGATTGGGTTTATCTCGGCAGTTATCATCCACTGATGCATGCATATACAACTATTACATTCATTACATCATTAGAGGCATAGTAGTGGTAGTTTCTTTTACCAGCAAATTTATTTACAGCTTTACCACTTTATTCCCTTTCTTGCCTCTAGTAGACTCGGTGGGTACGTTGGAGTATTGATGATTTACCCACTGAGAACTACTGTTTCTAGTAGTTCTCACACTCGTGGTTGCTCAGTCTTTTTCAGATTTCTCCGCGGCGGTTGCGGTGCCGGTGGATTGAGGTGAGAGGGATCGAGGGCTAGATAGATCTCCTACCACATTTGTGAGCTAGCGGTGGACCCAATATCATTCTTTATAATTATTATTATTATAGTTTAGTTAAGCAGACTATTGTATATTTGGGTCTAGCTTTAGCCAGTTGGTTGTACTGTACAACTTTGAGAGATGGATATATATTATTTGTGCTCTGGGAGATGTTGATGTATAGATGTTTTTATTTATACAGTTTTAGTCTGAGATTATTTTAGTTTTCAGCTCTATACTAGTGCTCTTTTATATTTATCTTATATTTGTACAGGTTTTTATGCTTCGTGTACACGAAAAATTTCGTGTGCATTACGGATCTGGAGATGAATCCGGGTTCTGGTTTACACCCGGGGCGTGACACTAAGTTACTGTGATGTATGTATCACCTGTTCACCACTTTGTACTGTAACTCGGTCATCTGTATCCAATCTTTCGAGAATCCACAGTACATCCGAGAGCCTAAAATCTCACGTGAATAGTGACTTCAACAATTGGATCCATCAATGACAGACTCGGGCGTCCACAACTACAATCCAGATTCACTGCACCTCAGCTCGCCACTTTCGGACGCCCTAAATAACTTCCAGCGTCCGGAAATGCTCTAAAGAACTACTTAAGCTGATTTTTATTTTTTGAGTCTATTTTCACATCCATTTCGCACCAAAATAGTTCTAACTCAATCCTGCACTCTACAGAAGTGCCAATCATCACTACGTACTGCAACTTTGTCCATTTGCGAAGATTCAGTAAATTACATAAAATAAACACAACCTTTTATTTGGTGCGAAGGGTGATACAAGGGGTTGTAATCTCAATCATGAAAAGGATGATCATCCATGTGCTGATCTCCGAGGGGATTCTCATATCTGAATACTATTGTTCCGAAAGCAAGACACAAAAAATGAAGGTGGTTTCCTCTATATATTATCTTTCAAGGAATGTAAAGTGTAAAAAACAATATATGCAATTAAAGCGTTTTCTTTAGTTCCGCCTTTCCTTATTCATTGCGTAATTAATTTATTTGCTTAGTTACTGTATCTATCAGGAATCCTGGTGTTTTTCAAACTTTGCTAAAAGAACTCTCTGGAGTATTTGATGAAGTGGGTCTATATGATTTTGTGGTGATCAGACGTCTTAATTTCATGTTGCTATCCTTTCTATATAACTAAATTTGCCATTTGATAAACATTTTTATTTTTGTCTTCATCAGTTCGCTTCGAATGCATTTCGTGCAGATAAGAATTGATAGCTTCTTCAAATAACTTTTATTTTTTTACTCCCAAATAAACAGCTTAAATGTAAAGATTGGTGGCAATTCATCATCCACTTTTATACTTTTTCATAAGAAATTCTATTTAAATAAATAAAAAGCCCAATAAAGGGACAAAAAAAAATGCCCTTGACCTACTGAAATGCATGCACCAAGCATACTTTTATCATGATTTTAAAGAATAGTTTAAACATCTTTGGATATTAATCCAAACTCAATGTCATTAATCTCACTCTCCTTAGAGGAAAACAACTCTATTTCTTCAATCAGCATAACTATTATCTCATAGATCTCCTCGGCCTGAGGGTGAGACCTATCCTCGGCATTGAATGAGTGCACCTTGTTCTTGACCTCAATCCAACTCCAACCAGGCAGCTTACTCAACCCTCTATTCCTCATCTCCCTCTGAAGAAGTGCCCTATCATGCCACATCCCAAACCCAGAATACATGCAAGAGAGAAGCACATAAGTAGAGTGCTCTCTAGGCACTACTTCTAGCAAATGCTTGGCTGCTTGGCTCGCCAACTCCATATTTCCGTGGATTCTACATGCTCCTAGGAGTGTCATCCACACCATCGCATCCGGCTCTAAGGGCATCGAATCGATCAGCTCTTTCGCCTCGTCGAGCCGTCCGGCACGACCAAAGAGATCGACTCCACATGCGTAATGCTCCATTCGGATTGCAACTCCATATTTTGATTCCATTGTCTTAAGAAAATTGAATCCTTCTTCAATTAGACCTATATGACTACATGCGGAAATTAGACCGACAAAAGTAATGTGATCTGGTGGGACTTTCATTTCTTGCATCTTCGTGAACAGATCAAGTGCAATTCGTGCTTGTCCATGTTGCGCGTACCCGAATATGATTGAATTCCATGACACTGAGCTGCATTTTTCGGACTCGTGAAAGGAACGTCTAGCATCATCAATCACGCCACATTTAGAGTACATGAAAATCAATGAGCTTGCCACAAAATCATTGGAAGCGAAACCTGTTCTGAGGACTAGTCCATGGATTTGCTGACCCAATTGAAGGATGGCCAGATCCGAACAAGAGCGGAGCACCGCAGAAAATGCATAATGGTCGATCTTGAAGTTAACGGATCGCATGTAGCCGAAGAACCTCAATGCCTCTACGCTCAGACCATTTTGTGAGAATCCAGTTAGAATCGAATTCCATGTCACACTGTCTCTAAATTCCACTGAATCAAAGCATTTGACGGCATCCTCCATCACACCACTCTCGCTCGTCCTAATGTACATCATGATTAGTGCATTAAAAACCGATGTTGGCCAATCTAATCCCCTCTTAGTCACTAAGCCATGCAAGATCCTTCCTTGGATATGATGCCCAGGCTTGGTGCAAGAACTAATCACACTGGTGAAAGTATACATGTCTTGATTGATCCCAAACTCTTGCATTTTAACAAATAGCTTCATAGCACAATCAGTTAGGTCGTGGCAAGCATAAGCTGCGAGCATCGAATTCCACGTGATCAAATCCCTATTATCCTCCATCTTATCGAAAACCTTAATCGAATCCCTGATCAACCCACACTGTGAATAAGCCGTAATTGCTGCATTGCACACAACAGAATCCTTCGCCATTCCGTACTTTACAATCTTACCATGCAACTGGCATATCAACCGATGGTAAGCAATTCCGCCGACCAAAGTCAACAGGCTAGCAAACGTAGCCTCATCGGGCAACGAACTCGCTCTCTCCATCCTACCGAACAACCGAAAGGCGGCATCAAACTCACCCGCCTCTGCGTACCCGGCGAGTAACGCATTCCAGGAGACCACATTCCTCTCGGGCATAGCTTCGAACACGCGAGACGCGTCCCGGAGACTGGCACACTTTGCATACATGTCAACCAACGCGCTGGCGGAGAAGACGTTGCGGTCGAGGCCTGATTTCAATACTAGGGAGTGCAATTGGCGGCCGAATTGTACACGGGCTGAGCGGGCAACCACTTTGAGGACGCTCCCCAGAGTGTAGTGGTCGAAGGGGAGGCCGTATGCCCTCATGGCGCGGAAGAGGTCCCATGAGAAGGCGTTGGAGGAGGAGGAGGAGGAGGAGTGGGCGGCGATGAGGGCGTTCCAGGAGACGGAGTCTCGTTGGGGAATTTCGTCGAACAGGGCGCAGGCACGGGCGAGGCCGGCGGAGCGGGAGTAGGCGGTGAGGACGGCGTTCCACGCGTGGGTGTCGGAGGCGGCGCCGGATTTGATCAGGCGCGCGTGGGTCTTCGCGGCGGAGAGGAGGGGCGCGGCCGAGAGGGGCGGAGGCGCGCGCATGTGCGTGGCGACGAACGGGGCAAAATGATGTGCATTGAGTTATATATATATTTTTTGGACCGTACTCGTCTGCAGTAATTTCTCGCTTGTAGATTAGATCCAAAATCGCTCGCACGCCTTTAAGTGCTACACTGGTATATTTTTTTTCACTCCACATTCGATTTTGACTTTAAACGAGTAATCGTCTAAGTTTTTGAATAAATTGCACCACGATCACTAAACTTTTGGTCAGGTTTTATTTTAGCTTTTGCATCGTGATTTTGACATTCGAGACGCTGAACATTAATAAGTTTTCAATTTAGTTATGGTAAAATAGATTGAGCTTATCTCTACAATAAACTATTTTGATTTGATTATTTAATATTTTAAAATTTTTATTTTAGTACCTAATTATTTAATTTATTTGATTAAAGTTATTCAATGGCTCTTTTAGGCCCGTTGCATATTTTTACAACTACACTACAATTGTAAATTTATATAATTAGTTTAGGAATTAGTTTACTACAGTTGAGTTTAATTACTCTAGTAACAAACTGCACAAAAAAAGTCCAAACGGTATAGTTGGAACTATATACAAATTGGTCCCGAATTACTCATTAATTAACAATAATAAATAAATAAATAAATAAATAAATATATATATATATATATATATATATATATATATATATATATATATATATATATATATATATATATATATATATATATATATTAGAGCTTATATATTTTTAAAAGTACAGGCAAATCTACACTTGTGAATTTTTTATCATTGAATTTGTATTGGGATTTGTGGTATTGTAAAATTAACTAAAGAGAGAGAAAGAAAAAGTAAAACACAAATCTCAATACAAATCAATTGATAAAAAATTTACAAGCATAAATGGGCTTATACTTTTGAAAACATATAAGCTCTACTATATATATATATATATATATATATATATATATATATATATATATATATATATATATATATATATATATATTTGTAAATAAATAAATACTAATAAAATATTTTTAAGCAATACAGGTTTGGTGTAAAAAAAATAAATATTTTTAAAAATTAGTTTTATTTAAAATATAAAAAATAATTTTATTTCTAAATTTTATAGAATGTGATTGTGTATGTTAACTTAATAAATTTTAATTAATTATAATTATTAAATGATAAAAAAAGAAAATCATAATAAATTTTTTTAATTTGATTTATATATTAAAATTAAATAGATTGAAAATTTAAAATTGTGTAGATTGATAAGTTAAAAAATTATTAAAAAATATAAAAATATTACATATATCCACTTATTTATTTATAGATTGCAAATTTAAATGATTAATAAAATTATATAATTATAGTTGGGTTATCCTATCAAAAAAAACAAACAAGGCGTGATTTTTTTCCGTACAATTATATATAAATACATAATTTTATAATATTAATTATCATCAATAAATATATAATTTTATAATATATAAAATTATAAATAAATATTATGGGGATCTAAGGATCTAAATAGGAGAAAAACCATCTAGAGGAGGATGAATAGGTATAAACAATAAAATTCAAAAAAAATTTCGTAAAAATAACCCAATGCGAAAAATAAAAAATGTATGCAAGATTTTATGTGGAAAACTCCAATTCATGAGTAAAAATTAACAGGGCCGATTACATAAAAAAATCTACTAAGATTAAAACACGTACAAAGTGATGTAACGCAAACTACGACTCAACCTTTTCTATACGCTCTAAGTAGATCTTTTCCGCAGTCCTCAACGCGCCTCATCACATGATTTGCGTCCAACTTCAAATCCACAAAGTTCAACGTCGAATCCACAACATCCAACCAAATTCACGGTCTTCACCAATATAGCACGAGTCGATCATACGAACACACCTAAGTCCAAATCCACGAAGTCGATAGCACCTTGAATCATAAAACCACGCGAATCCATACGCCGATGTTCTTTTCGAAAATCGTTGTTTGTTTATTAGTGGTGATGGAATTGAATACTTATATAATCATATATAGACAAGAAAGCACCGTCTAAGTATTCATCAATTTGATTCTACAAGAAATAGAGAGTTTGAAAAAACTCTAGAATCAAATTGATCAATATAGAAAAAGAAACATAAGATAGAACATGTTTTCCTTCCTTTTCTATATGTGGATTATCTTCGGCTTACCTTTTTTCCGTATATTTCATTCCCTAAAAGATGAGCTTAGGGTCTATTTATAGGTTAGAAATCTTTTGGAAAGAGATAAGAATAAAAAACTGCCTTAATAGAATTTTTCACGCACGGCGGTCTGGACTGAATTTAGTATGATCCGGATTGTCGTCACAGCCAAAAAAATTCTCCAAAAAATAGTTCGGGGTCCGGACTGGATTGGGTCTGATCCGGACTGATTCATGCGATATGGGAAAACTAATGTTCAGGGTTCCGGACTGAAGGAGGGTTGATCCAGACTGAAATTGCGTATGAACCAAACCATGTTCGGGGTCCAGACTGGATCTGCCTGATCCGGATCCTGAACACTCAAAATGTCCAGTTTTTTATTTTTATGCCATGAAAAATTATTATAAGTGTTTCTAAACTATAAAAATGTATTCAAATCACCAAAAATATTTAATTTAACGTAGCTGAATATTTTGAATCCATTCTTCTTGAGATTGAAATTTGTGATCTTCAAGTCTTCACCTTCAATCTTCAAGACTCAATTAACTTCACAAAATATGCCTATACAAAAATCCTTAACAATCTCTCCCTTTGGCGGTTTCGTGATAAAACATATAATTCACAAAAATAAGGAAAAACGATTTTTGTTGTTATCACCATACAAAAAAAATACGCATGAACGATCCAAATAAATGTAAATACAAGAGTAAATTTCTAATACAAACTTTAGACTTAGACAACTAGGAGTCTTCAAATCTTGTACTCTCTGCAAAAGAAATAATTTTGATAGAAATAAAATTTATTAGTAGCTCAAGAATTTAATTCAATAAACATCCAGAGAGTTTACATTTGTCTTGATATGCACAAGGATAAGCATTCAAATTCCATATCAGAATGTCTAACAAGTTCAAATTATTCAGAGTGTTAAAGTTCAACAAAAGTTCAACATCAAAGTTGAAGTTTCAATTCCAGTTCACTTGTTAGAATATTACATGTCGAACAGTTAGTAGAATAGTTAGTTATCAAGGCATGATCATTGTCATTGTTCTCCACTTTCATCTCCCCCTTTTTGTCACTAAAAAGCTAAATAGAAATTATGGGGAGGATAGTTCAAAAACTGAAATGAAAACAAAAGAAAAACCTGCAAAAGAACTCGTTAGAAAAAAAACTGAGATTCAATGCATGAAGGTTTACTCTGAACCGGATTCATCGGAACTGCTGCATCCAAGCTTGGCAAAAATCTTCTTTACCAACTTCATTAGTGTAGTGTATTTCTTCTTCAAACAATGTTGAACTGACGTGATGCCCTGTAGGTCGAGAGAGATACGTTCGTGTTTCACAGAAATCCGTTCTTGTTCAGACGAGAGTCGTTGTTGCTCTTGATAGATTGAAGTAACAAATGCTTCATCCTCTGAGGTCTCAAAAAGTCCTGGTCCTGAAGCTTGTGCAGTTGGTGTTGATGCTGTCACTGTAGTTGTTGGTGCTGGTTGTGTTGGTGCTGATGCTGCTGGAGTCGAGGTAGATGGTCGTTTGCTCCTTTGAGGGGTTGGTGTGTCATCGGGTTTCCGAGGTAGAGACTTCACAACAGTAGAATCGTTAATCGTTCCCAAACTGTGTTGGTAGCTTGATGATTGAGCATCAACATTGAATTTCTTAAACATCCTCATTATGATCAATGGAGACGGAAGTCTCTCCGTTTGATGAGGATGCTCCACGTACCGAGCCATCCTATTCCAAATGATGTATGGAATGTTGATGTTCAAACCCTCTGCGGCAGATGGGTGTCCCAAAAGATATAAAAACAATATTCGATCCCATTTAAGGACTTTGGTTTGCATGTTAGGTAAGATATTGTAGTACACAATGAAGTTCAAGAACCAATACTCTGGTCGAAATCCTTTGAAAATACCGAATTCCCGGCTGACCTTGTATCGGGCATGCAAATTCCATCAACTACTATCCTCCAAACAGTAGTGGTCATAATCTGACCCTTCATGTAGTGAGTTCCATCTAGTTGAGCCTTCATTCCCAACACTTCTCCAATTAGTTGAAGTGTTATTCTGAGCTTGGTGTTTCGGATCGTTGTTTTGAATTCCATAGGTCCACCCTCAACCTCCTGAAGCTTGTTAGCACAAAGATAAAAAGTTCTGACAAGATGGACGCAGTAGCCAGTTGTCTCAGGAAACTTGCATATTGGGGAGAGGCCGGCTCGATCAAACAATACTCCAAAAGCCGCAGATCTGCCCCGCAAATTCCCAATATTGACATGTCGCTCACCAATGCATTCACGATTCTCGAATGCTTTCATTTGTTAAGTGTAAATGTGAACAACATTCTCTTCCATGGGGGGTGGAGCACTCGCAAGTGGCTCCTCAATCTCAATTCCACGAGATCTCCCTCTTTTTCTCGCTATACTTTTCCTTTTTGTTTATGTAACAAACTCCATCGGAGCTTTTCCTTTTTCAGCTGCGGTTGGTGGTGTCTTTGCCTTTGCAGATACTGGACCTTTTCCTTTAGTTCTAGGTGATCCCTTGGCTGCTGCTGCTTCCTTTGCTCCTTCAACCATTTTATCCCATTCCTCGGACTCAGTTTTCGAGTCATCCAAGGGAACGAATTCAGATTCATTTTGATTTTTTCTTGCTCGCCTCAACTTATTTGTGACTCTCGTACTCACAAGAGCAGTGATGAAAACAATGAACCAGCCAAAAACCATCTTGACCAATTTTGAAAAAACTGTTCTATGAGAGAGCTCCAATTCACATAAAAAATTATTTAATTTCAAAAATTTATAAAATTATATCCAAACAATTCTTATATCATATAGAAGCTAGGAATCAAGAGCTAAAAAATAGATCAATTTCATGATTTTTGAAAATTCTTAAAATATGCCATAAATCCGAAATTTTAGAAATCGAATCCCAAAAATTCGTTTAGAATATAAAGAACAATCATAGAAATGTTTCTTAGGCATCCAGAGTTCAATTTATGCAAGAAATTTTAGGAAAAAAAAATATCAAAAATTGAGTTCTAGGCATGAATTCCATCTCGTTTTCAAGAAATAAACAAAAACTGTTAAAAACCGATATTAAGATCTTAAAAACTTACTTAGATTGAGTAGAAACAAGTCAAGAAGTGATCCAAGTGCTCGTTCTAGTGAGAGAAAGATGAGAGGCTAAAACAAATTTAGAAGCGAGAAAAGAAATCAAACCCCTTCTTTTTTAATAAACCCTAACGCACGGTCCGAATCGGCTCGGGAAGTCAGTCCGGATCGGTTTTGCCCGCAGAATCCCATCGTTCGGGATCTGGACTACCTGACTTCAGTCCGGACTGCCTGCAACTTTTTCTCCAGAAAAATTTCAAAAAAATTTAGAAAATTCAGAAAAAGTATGTAAGCATCCTTATATATCAATTTTATACAAAAAGTATCGTTTTATATAAAAAGAAATATAATATGAGAAATCTATCAAAAATATCCCAAATTATAAAACGAAAATTTATAAAAATTAAAATCTCTAAAGTTGAGCAAGTTCAAAACATCAATAACGATCTAATGAGTAATGAATTTATGAAATCATCAATTGAACAAAGAAAATGAAACACCAAGATCGATAAATATTTAAAATTCCTAATAAATTAGATAATTTTATTTAGTCAACAAGTTTTATGGAGTAACTTTTTGAGCATCTTTCAAAAAATCCCACCTTATACCAACCATGGATTATTGAATGAATCAAATATTCCATTTAGCATTGTTTTTTTTTTTAAAATATCAACACCATGCTTTTCAAAAATATGTGGTAGCTGTACATATTACTCGGACTACCGAGGTGATAGCTCTTTCCTCCATGTGGTGGTAGTTTTCACACTCCATTAATGGATATAACTCTTTCCACATCTTATGAGCATGAAAAACTAAAAATTATTTTTCCTCAATTGGCTATTAGTTAGTAAAATATTAAGTATTCAACCAAAAATTGATCTCGTGTTCATACTTATTTCAATCATCAAATAAGATAAAAATAATATCAAGAGATTATTGAGTGAGGTATTAACTTTGATCAATTAAAGATGAAATAATTGATAGCACTTACACATTTTGGGTTGTCCAGCTGAGGCAAGGCCATACAGGCCAAATGAAAAGAAACTGACTCAAGAACTATTAGCTGCTATTTCGTTGGATACTCTGAACGATCAAGGGGTTACAAGTTTTATGATCCCACAACTCGGTCATTTTTTGAGACGATAAATGCCAGATTTTTTGAGGAAGTTGAGTTTGGGGGGGGGAAGATAAGATAAGGAACATTATTTTTGAAGAGGAATTCGTTTCTCTTCCTATAGTAGCTATTGACAATGATCAGGTTTCTATCACTGACATTATTCAAGAAGTAAATTCGGACAATCAAGACAATACTAATGAATTCCCCGTACAAAATCAAGAAATTACTCATGAA
Source organism: Tillandsia fasciculata (assembly GCA_029168755.2). Taxonomy (NCBI): domain Eukaryota; kingdom Viridiplantae; phylum Streptophyta; class Magnoliopsida; order Poales; family Bromeliaceae; genus Tillandsia; species Tillandsia fasciculata. The sequence continues at coordinate 11,863,288 of CM054936.1, forward strand.
GAGCAAACTCAACAACCTCAAGAGCAAATGCCATTAAAAAAATCCACTAGAGAAAGGAGATGCCATTTTAGATGATTATATCATCTTTCTTCAAGAATATGAGGAAGACATAGGACTGAAAGAAGATGATCCAATCATTGATGCCATGAATGATGAGATAAAGTCCATGAAAGACAATAATGTTTGGGATCTCGTCGAATTGCCTGAAGGTGCGAAACCTATTGGTTGTAAATGAATATTTAAAACTAAAAGGGATTCAAAAGACAATGTCGAGAGATATAAGGCTCGTCTTGTTGCGAAGGGTTTTACTCAAAAGGAAGGTATTGATTATAAAAAGACTTTCTCTCCGGTTTCATCGAAAGACGCTTTCAGGATTATAATGGCACTTGTGACTCATTTTGACCTTGAGCTATATCAGATGGATGTAAAGACTGCGTTTCTCAATGGTGACATTGACGAGACAATTTATATGGTGCAACCAAAAAAATTTTTGTCAGGCGATCCAAAGAAAATGATTTGCAAATTGAAGAAATCTATTTATGGGCTCAAGCAAGCTTCCCGTCAATGGTATCATAAATTTCATCAAGTAATTATCTCGTTTGGATTTGAGATAAATGCAGTTGATGATTGTGTATACCATAAGTTTAGTGGGAGTAAATTTATTTTCTTTGTACTATATGTTGATGGCATATTACTTGCTAGTAGCGATATAGGCTTATTGCACGAAACTAAGATATTTCTAACAAAGAATTTTGAAATGAAAGATCCTAGTGACGCCTCTTTTATATTAGGTATACAGATACATCGAGATCGCACTCGGGGTATCCTTGAATTATCACAAAAGAGCTATATCGATAAGGTTCTTAGCAGGTTTGGAATGAAAGAATGCAAACCAGGAGATACTCCTATTGCTAAAGGAGACAAATTCAGTCTCAGTCAATGCCCCAAGAATGAGTTTGAGGTGAATGAGATGCAAAAGATTCCTTATGCGTTGGCAGTAGGGAGTCTAATATATGCTCAAGTGTGTACGCGTCCGGATATAGCGTACATTGTTGGGATATTAGGCAGATATTTGAGTAACCCTGGAATGGATCATTGGAGAGCAGCCAAACGGGTTATGCGTTATTTATAGAGAACAAAAGACTACATGCTCACATATAGGAGATCAGAACATTTGGAGATCATTGGGTATTCTAATTCTGATTTTGCGGGATACCAAGACAGTAGGAGATCCACATCGGGCTATGTTTATCTTTTAGCTGGAGGAGCTATTTCCTGAAAAAGTGCTAAGCAGACACTTATAGCATCTTCCACTATGCCAGCTGAGTTCATAGCATGTTATGAGGCATCCAATCATGGGATATGGCTGCGAAACTTTGTCACTAGGCTGCGAATTTTGAATGGCATTCAGAGACCATTAAAGATATTCTGTGACAATAAATCGACTATACTGTATTCCAATAATAACAGGAGCTCATCAAAGTCAAAGCATATAGACATTAAGTTTCTTGTTGTTAAAGAGAGAGTTCATAATGGTCATGTGTTCATAGAACATATTGGAACAAACTCTATGGTTGCGGATCCGCTCACCAAAGGTTTACCGCCCAAAGTGTTTTATGAGCATACTGCTCATATGGGTGTTAAATTGTTTGATGATGTGCAGTTTTAGTGGGAGTTTGTATTTTGATGTTCTTTAATTTCATGCACACTTTGTTCATTTTCTGCAGAATAAAGTATATAGTTTATTTTATATTCTGAATGTGTTTTGTCTGTTATGACTTAATATGATCTCATTCAAGAATAAATTAGGTCCAGTTAGAAATAGGCATGTTAGATCACATTGCATGTAATTTTCATGCTACACATCTATACTCGATCTATGTCATTGAATATGTTGGTATGGTGACCATTGATAGGTCGAGTTATAAATTTGTATAACAAAGACCGCTTTGATCTCATACTAATATAGTAGATGGACCAGATTGTAATTAAGGAGATGTTTTAGGAAAAGATAGCTATTCTGGTGCGCACATATTATAATATAATTATTTCAAGATATAATATGTAGCCCAAGTGGAAGATTGTTGGATTTAATTTTTCCTATATATAGGCTAACATATAAATTTACAATTATATTATGGGCTATCTAATTTAATAGGGCCATTAAGTGATTTAATATGGGCTCTGAAAACATCTATTCGGTATGAGCTATTAATGTGTAGAAACCCAATACAAGTCTAATTAGGGTTTATAGGACCCTAATTAAATATAGTATATAAAGAATATAAAAGGGTTGTGGTCCCGAGTCGGATTCCTGCCGTCATTTGCCCTGCCCCATTCGGAGCAAAATTAATTAGACGACAAATCTAAACTTAGAAGCACTCAATCCAGACGATTTTACTGCCGATGTTTGAGAAACGATAAAATCTGAGAACGTGTTTCATCATACATGGATTCCGGTAAGCGTTTATAATATTTTCAAATAGATGAACGATTATCTAATAATTTACATGTGTTTCTTGAATTATTTCGCATTAATTTGCATAAGGATCTAACATATAATCGATTCGGCTCTAGCTTCAGCAAAGTTAGTTCTTTAGTCTCTCACTTCGGTTCGCTTTTACGTGTTGAGAAAACCCGATTGTGCCGATCCATTCTCAATCGAATCGCTTAATGTAGACGCGCTCAGGGGTCAATCCAAGAGCCGATCCACAGCCTTCACTAGATCAACACCTTGACCTAGTAAATCGGTCCGGATCACTCGATTCTGCCCCGACAATTGGTCAAATAAGTTTTGTATATTTTTACCCAAAAAAAACATGGATAGTAAAGTCAAAATATGAAGATAATTGAGATGAGTGCAAGTCCTATTTAATAACAAGGAACTCAAGCGAACAGAAGACCAAAATTTGCCTCGTATGAGCAAATTCAATATCGCCCTGAGAGAGTGAGAGAGAGAGAGAGAGAGAGAGAGAGAGAGAGAGAGAGAGAGAGAGTGTGTGTGTGTGTGTGTGTGTGTATGTGAGATAGTGAAATATTTTCGTGCACCGGGCCCTTGTGGCCGAGTAAACAACAAGATTCGCGTCCGCTCCAAACACGAAAAATTTTCACGAGTACGACCCACGACTTAACAAACAGCATCGTGTAGTTTGGGAGTTGCCAGAAGAGGCAGGGGGGAGTACGCGCGAGTCGTTGCAACTCACCCTGCAGCAAGGAATGTTGTTGAAGGTTGACACCACTTAACTGGGGCCTTGGTGTTAGCTATAATTGCAACAGTACAGCCAACTATTCCCAGCTAAATGGAAAACTGACTTAAAACTACAATACGACCTGTAACATCACTACAAATAAAGTGCATGTTAGGGAAAATCTATACAGGATTTGATTATGATTAATATCTAACTAATCTAATTATAAGATAAAATTTGACTTAAAGATAAACGAAAATAATCCAAAATATTTGCTTGATCCAAAAGCGTGCGTAACTGTCACGCCCCGGGTGTAAACCGGAACCCGGGCCCGTCTACAAATCCGTCGTGCATGCGGTATTTCCCACATACACGAAGCGTCGGTAACCTGCTCAAATAAGAAATAGCAATAAAAGAGCATAATAATAATCAGAGCTAAACTAAAACTACTGTATCTCAGACAGAAGCTGGAAGTAAAAGGTACAACAGTAAAATAAAATACAGATGTCTCTCCCAGCTCACCACTATAATACAAACAGCCGGCAGAAGCCAGACCCCAAAAGTAAAAGTACAACAGTCTGAGATAAGATACATGAAAGGTACAAGTCTAGCTAACTCACTGTCGGGTCCACTGTCTAGCTACTCAGCCGTCCTCTCCCTCGGACCGCCGCTGTAAGCCCAGCAGCACCCGCAGAAGGCTCTGCAAAACAAGGAGAAGAAAAGAGAAAGAAGAATGGGGGTGAGAACTACTAGTAAACCAGTAGCCTCCCCTAGTGGGTAAAACCTCAAACTCTGACACACCCACTAGGTCTACCGGAGGCAAAAGGGGAAAGAAGAGTGGTAAGAAATAATGACTACCGAAGAAATGAAACTACCACTACTATGCCTCTAAAAAATGCAGTCCTAAACTGGAATAACCATATCCAACAATAACCACCCGTCCCAGATTAACCCATCTGTACCGCCCTCATCATCGGGCAAGTAGCCGGCCGATGTGATAGCAAAGCTCCTGCCGCCGCCCTCATCATCGGGCAAATAAGCCGCGCCGATTGTGATAGCGAATCCGTCAATAACAGTCTGGCCCCGGCCTCCGGAGGGGAACTCGAGGGGAGCGACCCACTCGAGGAAAGCGCTTGTAGAATACCGGGATTTCGGATAGCGCACCGACCTCGCAGGATGGCGTGACGCGGTGAAACGCCTCGAGCATGTCCCATATGTGTTTTCAATTGAGTTCGGGTTGATTCGGATCAACGCGGAAGCCCCAGCTGGATTCGGAGTTTTTCGGGCTTTGTGGCGCCGATAGAGAACTGGGTTGGGAAGCCGCGACTCCACTGTGGTGTGCAGAAAGGAAATTGGGAAACACTTGATCAGGTATACTTTGATATTACAGCGGAGTTCGGGAGGTTGGACTGACACGGAGGACCCGAAGGCAAAAAGTGAGTCGGAACTGACGATTTTGGAGCGGTTTTTGGATTGAGAACCACGACTCAACGGTTTGAGCTTTTTGAGGAGAAAAAGCTGTGGACATGTGTATTTTCATATTACAGCGGAGCTCGGGAGGTTTCGGGCCGGTGCGGAGACCCCGAAGGCAAAAAGTGACTTGGAGTTGGCTAAAATGGATTAATTAATTAATTTAATTAATTTAGCTAATGGTGGTTGTAGCCTGTGATGAATGGAGAAAAGAAAAAGAATGCATGAGATATTTATAGGTGCATTTAATGTAGCCAACCACCACCTTTAATGCTTCCCCCCTAATTAATTTTCCAACACGCCATCATCATCATCAACTTCTTCTTATGTTGAAACAGAGGAAGTAAGTAGAAGCAGAGGAAAAGAAAGAAAGGGAGAAAGGGAGAAAAGAAAGAGGAAGAAGAAGAGGAGGAAGAAAATGAAGAGCTTGGTGAGTTGGAGCTTATGGTTTTCTCCTGCTACTTGGAGCCGCGGGGCCGAGCGGACGCGCGAAGATCTTCATCGAGGTTTGTGGGTTGGTTTAGTTTTGTTTCTTCTTGCTGTTTCTTTTGGGTGCTGCCTGTGGGTGGTATGGCTGCAACTGGGAGCCGCGTGGGCGCGCAAGGCACCGCGCGCGGGCGGCGCTGGTTCTGCGCGGCGCCCATGGGCGCCGCGCACTGCAGGAGCGGCGCTGCGCGCGCAACGGGGGCGCACAGCGAGTGCGCGCGGCAGGGGGGTGCTGCGCTGTGCGCCGCGCTGCGCAGCGGGGCGCTGCGCAGCGGGCGCTGAGGCGCCACGCAGCGCAGGCAAGCGCGCCGCGCTGCGCAGCGGGCGCCGCACTGCGCAACTGGGCACTGCGCCGCGGGCCCTTATGCCGCCGGCAGGCCTTGCGCCGCACGACTGGCATCTGCTGCCGCGCGGCGTGCGCCGGGCAGCACGCGGCGGCGCTCGGCCGTCGTCGCCTGGGATTTGGGTTGTTTTGCCCAGTGTGAGTTATTTTGGACTGAATTTGATGAGTTTTTCTGTATCTTTCTTTGTGTTTAGTGCAGCAACTTCGGTTCGCGGCGAGCTCGGTGCCGCGCGAGCTGTTGGTGCCAACGAAGACGGCACGTTGATCACCATCAGATTTTGGAGCAGCAGCAATGAGGGAGCCTTCACTTCTTGGAGTGTGTGTGATGTTGTGAATTGTGGTGGATTAGTGTAAGTGTGGAAGTGTGTAATTGAAGCCTGGTGAAGTGTAATTGAGCAGTGAGCTGAAGTAGTTTGTGTATGTGAGCATTTGTGATTAATTACACTTTAGTTTTAGTTGTGCTGGAACGTAAGTGTTTGTGTTGGAACTTGAGTGTTGTGAGTGTGTGGAGTGTATATGAGAGATGAACCTGAAAGTTGGTGAATGTGTAATTGTGGTTGGATGAACATTTATTGATGGTAGTGTGTAAAAATGGAATTAAGGAATTATGTATATGTGGAATGAATTAATAGTGTGCATTGGAGCTATAGGTGATTTTATTGTGGGATGTTGTGTGTGTGGAATTGGAGCAGGTGAGGGTATAAATGAATTTTGGTAATTTATGTTTTGTGAGTGTTAATATACTGATGGATTTGAGAGTACTAGGCATGTGTGCTGTGAGTTATCTATTTGTGATGGACTTGGATGTCTAAAATTATGGTTATGTGAACATTAATTATGTAGTGTGCTGTGGGTAGTTGTGAGTGTTTTGGAGTTGTAAAGGGGTGGTTGTGGATTTATGTGAGCTTGTATTTCTAAGTGCAAGCTGCTGGAGCTTTATGGTGAACCTGTAAGTAATCTGTGCTGGAGTTTTAGTGTATGTTGGCAGTGGAGTGAGTTGGTTGTGCGCGGGTTATTCTTGCAGTGGGCTCAAGAGTTTTGCTCAAGCTCCCGGGGATTTTGCCGGGTACGCGACAGTGTGCGCGCGCGCGGCGCGTTTTTCGAGGATTCTTCTGTTCGAGGTTTCGGCACTTCACCGACTTCAGCGTTGCCTGCGGAAAGCGATACAGGTGGGTTGGAATTTCTCCAAAATTTATGGAATGCCCTTTAATGCTATTGAATGCAATTTGATCATAATTATTATGTTGTTTTTCCTGTATTATATCTGATAGTTGCCTGGAATTTTCTATAAAATTCATTGGAACCCCGGATCATTTTTAGCATACTCCTGATACTATATGACACTAGATTTCATATTTTGTTGGCATCATATTTGCACCTGGATCGTTTTAAAAATCGAGAAAGCCCGTTTTAAGAAAAAGCAGCATTTTCAAAGTGGTTTTTAAATTATGAGTTCGCCAGGGGTATGACATAGGTCCAGGTGGCCCGTTATGCTTGTATACTCGTGCCAGGGGGCCGAGTGGATTTTTAGAGATTTGTGAGATGAGTTTCTAGTGTCATGTGAGTGTGAGCTTTTGTTGGGATCGATGAGGTTTTATAGATTATGGGTCGTGCATATCAGATTTAGTCGGGGAGGTGGTTCTCCGACATAGCTGTGCGAGTGTTGGGCACTTCCTGATCGAGTCGTGGAGGGTTTTCCCGACTGAGTTGTGTCGTTTGAGCATTTGAGTTTCCGATCTATTTGATCGTGGATCATAGCCTGCTATATCGAGATACTTGACAGAGATACTTGTCACTGAGAGATACTTTACTCGTGTGGGTCGCTCCCCTCGAGTGCCACTCCGGAGTAGGCTTTAGACCGTGTTGGGTTCCGGTCAGACCGTGTTGGGTTCCGGTCATTTGGACAGTGGAGATACTGAGTTCGTGAGATTGATGACAGAGCAGGCAGTACCGGGTTTTATACCGGTTCATTTGATTGGTTTATTTCGGTCAGATATCTTTATTGTTGCACTCGTGCCTGGGGGCCGAGTGCAGTCTGGTAGCTGAGTTTAGATCAGTGCTAGTATTGTTGAGAGCCATTTGGTTGACGGTGGTCCCGTATCGTTGAGAGTACTTTGACCGCTGTGTGAGAGGTTGAGCATCATGATTCTATCCGTTCTGAGAGAGAGCGTGGATTTCGACTATAGCCTGCATGAGCCACTTTTCGATAGCGAGTTAGTCCGATTGGACACCCTATGTTGATATACTAGGGAGGCGCAGGCTTGACTGGACCCGATGTGGCAGTCAGCTCGATTGGGTCGATTGAGCACCTCGTGTGCGAGTGGTGTATGCATAGTATGTTCGTAGATGAGTTTTCCTTTGAGCATGGTACTTGAGGCATATTAGCAGTAGCGTGTGTATGCATATCATATTATTGGTAGAGTTTCTTGAGCTTTATGATTGAGATATGTTAGCTGTAGTTTTCTTTCAGCTTACCCATTATCTATCTATCTGCATACCTATCTGTTTTGCCTCCAGTAGACTTAGTGGGCATACCGTGGGTATTGGGACGGTACCCACTGAGATCTGCCTTCTGCAGTAGATCTCACACCCGCTGCGGTGACAGGTTGAGGCAGCTGTTCCGGCTTGGTTCATGCGGAGACAGCAGTTCGAGGTGAGGACGCGGCCGATTAGTTCCTTACCAGCATTGAGAGTCAGAGGTAGATGTACCCTGTTAGTTTTGTGTTTCCACTTTTGTACTGAGAGGGTGAGGCTTGTATTTTATATTTCATTCGAGAGACCTGTTTTGAGGATTATGTAATTGTGAAGCTTTATTTATTTCAGGTGTTCAGTGTTTTTTGTTAGCTACTAGTTTTATTTTTTTTCAGCTCTAATACATGAGTAGCTTTAGATCTTTTGCAGGGTAGACGCTTCATCTGTACGGCAGTTTCCGTACAGATGGCGGATCTGTTGGCGAGCCCGGGTCGCAGTTTCGACCCCGGGGCGTGACAGCGCTACCGGGCAATAACCGCGCCGGTAAAATAAGTACCAAAAGCAGGAGTAAATCACAACTGTAAAGCCCCGGTGGAACACACCCTCCACTAAAAGAAACACAGATCCCCCAATCTGATGCACAAATGAACATCCGGTCGATCGCCCAAAATCCGCGATCGCCGCAATACCCAAAATCACAATCATGTCCTACATTCGACATCAGGTCAACCGCCTACTGTCCGCGGTAGCCGCTATAATCCCGCAACCCAGAATCAAACACAACCTATCACCGACCATCAGGTCCTCGCTACACTATCCCAAACCCTGCTCGAACCCGAGCAACCAGACTCAAAGGTCTAAATAAGAAGGAGAAAAGAAAACAACATGATTTCTCCTATGTCAATTCCAGCATGATAGTGTAGCAAAAAGGTGGCCTATCTAGGTGACCAAACAAGCATGCAAGTGTTCTCAAGGAAATAAAGAAAAGGTGTTCAATAGTGGTTCCACATGTGTAACAATTAATAACTCCGCATAGATATAACCATCTTGCTAAAACATTATCCAAACCACACAGGTCTATAATCCATGTCCATGATAAAGCATCATTATCCACCTATGCATGTCATAAAATCCTCAAATAGTACCAATCACTAACAGGATAATCATATAGTCCAAAATAAATAATCCAATCCACATGCAAGGTTAAACGCTAACATTCCATCCATACCAACATGTATAAGTCCCAACCACTATCAAATATCCACAATAGTAATTTCCATATGAAGGGCTCACAATTTTATATTTCTTTAAGCATGCATGTCCAGATAATGGGATCACTCTCATATTCCTAGTGAGCATGTCAAAATAGAGGTAAACAACAACCACCCACCTGATGTGTAAACTGTCCAAGTCCGCACAGCAAGAAAATACCAAAACTCCAAATCCTTGCTCCCACAATATTAGCACATCCGCAATGCTCCTGGTACAATACAAAGCTCACTAATTACACTTAGGCTCCCAATTATAGCACTTATAACCACATACAACCTCGAATTCTAAACTGTTAAATTATCACCTGCAGAGAGTGCCCAGAAAATTCCAACAAAAATATTACGGCGATCCTTGCGTCGATAGCTTCGAAACGGTACCTTGCACGTCCAAATCTGAGTTCTGTACATCAAGATAAAAATTCGGCAAGGGGGCACACTCATGCAAAAATCTGTGTTAAGGACTGATTACTGTTCACTGAGAAAACAGTAATTTTCACCTCGAAATAAAATTCACAAAAATCCAATAAAAATACGAGCGCGTTCCTTGCGATCCGTAGATGAAAAAGTTGTATAAGCTCGTTTCCGTCAGACGCTCGTGCGCAAAGATATGGCCGAAATACTCCGCTGCTGTCAAGTAAATCCACACAGAAAATGGGGTCACTATTTGCCTCGGGATCCGTGCCAAAACCTCGAAACGGGAAAGTACGACCAAAACGAAAGATGAAGTCCTACCTCTTAGGAGTCTGCCGGCGCAAGAATCACAGCAAGGTGAGCTCGGGGTAGCCCAGGGAAGCTAAAACACTGTCGCTGCGCCGAAGAAGAACACTAGAAAGCAACGTCGCGCCGCACCGTAAAAATGGGGAACCTCGGATTCGTGCCTCCTAAAATCTTGAAACTTGGCAGGGAGATCGAGGACTTAGAGGTGAAAAACTTTGCTTAAGGGAGCTCGGGCTGAAGGTGAATGGGTTGGGAGAAAAAGAAGAAAGAGTGGAGCTCGGGTTGGAGGCTTATATAGGCTGAAAAGAACAATTGAAGAAATACCAGCCATGTCCCTTTTTCCGGGCGCCCGAAAAGTTTCGGGCGCACACAGTGCGGCCCGGCCCATGATTTTCGGGCGCGCACAGTGCGGCCCGGTCCACCACACGGCCCAGCCCACCACCACTGCCGAGCCCCGCTGCACCCGGAGCACAAGCGCCCGCAAATGACGACGCGACACGTGGCCCCGCAACCCGTGCACCGCGCACGTCGCGCTGTGGACCGCGCACGTCGCGGCTGACCCGGGCCGTACGGCCACCTGCCCCGCCGTACGGCCACCTGCCCCGGTCAATCACTCCACCGGTGCGTGGACCGGGAGCACAACACCGGACCAACCACCATACGCCACGTGTCCCCCCGGTCTACCGTGCACCCGGGCCCAAATTCCGTGGACCGCGCCTGCTGCGCCGGCCAACCAGAAAGCGCCACGTGGCCCGCCCCCGGTGCACGACCTCCGCGGTGGACCGCGCGCCTGCCCGCGCCCCTGCGCTCCTGCCCGCGGCCTGCCCGCGCCGCAAGCCGCCGCTGCCGCCTGCCCGAGGCCCGCCGCCGCCGCCCGCCGGCGCTGCCCGCCGCCGCCGGCGATCGCCGGAAACACTGTTCCGGCGTGAACAGTACCCGCAAGCTCAAAAACGACAAGTAAATAGTCCATCTTGACCGTTTTTCGCGCGCTGATTCCAAAAACGACGTCCGTTTCACCAAAATCCGCCTCTAAAATTTGCCGGAGGCTCCCGCAAGCACCACAAACTGCCCAAAACTTCCGGGAGTCCGCTTTTGGACATTCGGACTCCAAATTTAGCAAACAAAAAGCCATTCTCAAGCATTTTTCCGCGCTGAATCCAAATTTGATAACCGTTTCGCGCGAAACCACCTCTAAACATCCGACGGGGTCAGCCGATCACCCACGTGATCCAATAAGGCTCGAGGTCCAACACTTGTGTCCAATCATGCACAACCACTTCCCGAAACATAGTACAGGCTCCCCCGAAGTCACCAATGACTCTACCACAGCTCTGCAGAGATCCAGGTCATCACAGTAACACTGCCCTAAGGTGTATTCCCGTCCTTACATACGGGATTAACCGAGAACACCACCCCAAGGTACAACTGGAATTCCTCCTCCTGCGAACACGATCATGGCGGAGGTTGACGGAAATTCTTTCAACACCCAATTGAGAAAGAAAGAAGGTAAAAGTATGAACAAAAATTAATTTATTCTCTATTTCTTACTCTTTTTCTTACTCTGTAAGAAGAGAGAAAGAATATCTATTTATATACATAAAAGAGGAAAACGAACGTTGGGAATAGCAACGTTCGACCCCTTACCTTTCTGTTGGGCGCAAGAAATAGAAGTCACATTCTGTTGGGTTTCTTTCGCGCCAAGAAAGAATAAATAATTAATTAATTAAATAAAATTAATAAATAATAATAAAAGAATAAATAAATAATAATAATAAATAAATAAATAAATAATGAGGATTTTGAGTTTTACCAATCCCCACAAAATTCAAAATTCACAATTTTTGAAAATTTAAAAAAAATTAAGATGAAATTAAATTTAAAGAAAAATTGGTGTTTATACTATGCAATAGGCGAGGTGTTTTTATAAGACTTAACCCCACTTAGTGTAAGAAACTTCCATCAGAAGGAATCGGAGTGAATCAGGTCTTGAACACGTTCCTTTGACCCTGACTTCAGCTACCACACACACAGTACAGAATTTTCCATCGCGAGTCTGTACATTTATGGCCATGCACAGTACCTTGATTTTTCGAAAGAGTTTCTATGGATAGCCCAACATCTCATAGCTGCAGCCATATACGATACTCGCATATAGGTGGTCTCCTTTAGGGATGTGTGTAGAGTCACATCTCGCGAAAATTACCGCCTTGGATGTGAGGTCCCGGAATCCCCGCGTAGGGTTCGCTGGTTGTTTGGCAGCTTTCGTCGCCGTTGGGGGTGTTTGTGCGCGTGTTGGGGCCCAGAAATGGATTTGTGATGCAATTTGGGATTTAGTTGCATCACTGGAGGCCTGCGTGGTGTGTCGGTAGTGTTTGCGCGCAATTTGGACACAAGTGTTGGACTTCGGGCTTAAAAGGAGACCCCGTGGGAATTTGGAGGACCCGTCGGGTGTTTGAAGTGGTTTCGCGCGATTCAGATGTCAAAATTGGACTCCGGGTGAAGTCCGGATAAAAGTTTACCTCTCCGGTCGCCTTCGGGAATTTTTAGAGTTGGAATTTGGCAAATCGGACTTTAAAAATGGACCCGGCGCGAAAATCGGATCGAGTGGGCATTCGGCAAATTTTTGGACTAGAATTTGGAGAAACGGACATCGTTTTTGGATTCAGCGCGCGAAATCGCTAAGAATGGACTATTTATTTGTTGGATTTGGAGTCCGGTAGGCGTGCGCGCTTTTCGAGACGACGCGGCACGCAAATCGAGGCTTTGGCGGCACGGATCCCGAGGGCGCGGCAGGCGTACGGACGCGGCAGAGGGAGCAGGCCCGTCGGCGCGAGGCACGCGGGGGCCGTTGGCGCCCGCTCGGGCGGGGGGCGGGGCGCGCGCCTGTGTGGCGCGCGCTGTGTCCCGCGCCCGTGTGGCGCGGTGTACCGCGCGCCCGCGTGGCGCGCGGTTTGCCGCGCCCACGTGGCGCGCTGGCCGCGCGCCACGTGGGGCGGGGGGCGCGCGCTGCGCCTGGTGCGCGCCCCCGTGCCGTGGACCAGCGGCTGGAGGACCCCCCCGTTTGGGCCGGTGCACCGTGATTTGGTGCACCGTGGAATTGTGGACCACCTTCTCTCTCTCTCCCTCTTTTCTTCTTCTTCTTCCTCCCCGCACACGCCATTTTCTTCCCTTCTTTTCCTTTCTTCTTCAACCGAGCGAGATGGAGAGTGAGGGAGGAGATGGTGGGATGTGCGGCGGCGCGTCGTGGACCTCGTGGAGCGTGCGCGGGGTGCCGATGGAGCGTTTCGGCGGCGGCGGCGCAGTCGGGTAGGTCCCGTGTGTTATTTTTACGGTATTTTTGGCACAGTTTTGGGGCGTTCTTTTGGACTGTAATTAACCCCTTGTTCTTATCTGTGTTTGGGACTGTATTTTTCTGCACCGTTTTGCGTGCGGTCCCCGACGGCGTGCTCCGTTTTGCGTGCGGACTCCGTTTTGCGCGAAGTTTTGGCACCGTGCTCCGTTTTGCGTGCGGACCCTGACGGCATGCTCCGTTTTGCGTGCGGACCCCGACGGCGTGCACCGTTTTGCGTGCGGACTCCGTTTTGCGTGCAGGTTTTGGCACCGTGCTCCGTTTTGCGTGCGGACCCCGGCGGCGTGCACCGTTTTGCGTGCGGACTCCGTTTTGCGCACAGGTTTTGGCACCGTGCTCCGTTTTGCGTGCGGACCCCGGCGGCGTGCACCGTTTTGCGTGCGGACTCCGTTTTGCACGCAGGTTTAGGCACCGTGCTCCGTTTTGCGTGCGGACTCCGGCGGCGTGCACCGTTTTGCGTGCGGACTCCGTTTTTGGTGCGGGTTTCGGCACCGTGCTCCGTTTTGCGTGCGGACTCCGTTTTGCGCGCGAGTTTCGGCACAGTGCTCCGTTTTGCGTGCGGATCGCGTGGAGGCCAATTGCAAGTGTCTACGAGCAATTGGTGGCAAATCGAGGTGGGTGGCCTTATCTCCAAGTTTTATGGACTGTACAGTATTTCTACTGATGTAGGACTATGCATGATAGTTTATTTCATTGTGTAGCATGCTAGATTGTAGGAATTGTTATTCCTTTTATCATCTGTTAATATAGTTATCTTGGAACTTGACCTAGCACCCCCGTCATATGTTGCATGTGTAACCAGACCAGTAGAAAACCCTCACTTGGGCTAGGGTTATTTATGCTTAGACATCCACACTGTTCTTTCTTTCCTGGACATAGTGTTATCCTCGCCCGGGTAGTGGGCCGAGAGGTCGGGACTTTCTTTTAGTGTGGGATGCTTTTGCACTCTTGCTTGGGAGCAGAGTGGAGTCTGGTAGTTGTAGTGGGTTGCTTATCTGTGCCGGGAGCCGTTTGAAAAAACGGTAGTCCCGGGAGGTCTTGTATCCCTGTTGTGCTGTCGTGGGAGGGAGCCGTTGAGCAGACGGTAGTCCCGGGCCGTCGAGTATCTTCCGGTCAGTGTTGTTGGGAACCGTTGGGGTTAACGGTGGTCCCAGGTCGTTGAGTGTTGTCCGACCAGTATTGTTAGCCTGAGTTGTGGGTCGTTCCTGGCTGTGGAGTACCTCCAGCCAGTGTGCTTTGTGCTGCGAGCTGTTGGAGAGGCTAGTGTCTCGTGTTTCGTGTTAGCCGATCAGCTGAGTCGTCGAGAGTGCTCCGACTGTTGTGCGAGATATTGGGGGTCTTGAGTCCTACCGTTCTGAGAGTGAGCGTGGTTTTGACTAGCCTGCATATGCCAATGTTTGATCTCTATGCCGCGCCGTTTTCCTCAGTTGGTGTCGCGCCCCTGAGATGCCGCTGTGGATACGATGGTTGGCCGGTTGAGGCAGTTTTCCGCAGTGGAGGCAACGATGGCCTGTTGAGGCAGTTTTGCGCGAGGGATGAGTTAGTCGGACAGGACGCCCCACGTAAATCCCGTCCTCATGTGGATGTGTGGTAGTGGGCAGGTGCGTTCCTAGTCGACAGGCGCAGGCTTGACTGGACCCTTTGAGGCAGTCAGTTCGATTGGGTCGATTGAGCACCTTGGGTGCGAGTGGTCTCATTTACTTTCATCTGTTCCACTTTTGAGTATCTAGATAGAGGCATGGTAGCTGTAGAGTAGTTCCAGCTTTTCTTGTTCAGATTTCATTGCACTGTTATCTTTTACCTCTAGTAGACTTAGTGGGCAGACCGTTGGGCTTGTTGACGGCACCCACTGAGAACTACTGTGGGAAGTAGTTCTCACACCCGTCGTGGTGTCTTTTCCCCAGGGACTTCTTCTCCTGTTCCTGTGCTCCTGTTGCTGATCCTTCTGACCGAGGCGAGGGAGTCGCGAGCTAGTTCCCTACCCGTCGTTGGAGTGTAGCGGTACCCCTTCAGAGGAGAGCTTCAGTAGACTAGTTTACTACTTTTACCTCTGTTGAGAGACTTTGTTGTGAGGTATAGAGTTGTATTTATTTTTACAGTTTGAGAGACTGTTGTAGTGAGGATATTTTTGTATTGAGAGTTTGTACACTGATGTATTATTGGAGTTATCTCCCTTTTGAGTTTTGTATCAGAGGACTTTGTATACGATCGTATTTGGGAGATGGATATGGTATTATTTTCAGTTGTACAGGGTTTGGATTTCAGTTTTTAGTAGTTTCTTTCAGCTCTGATATCTGTATACTGTAGTTGTTTCTTTCTGCAGGTTAGACGCTTCGTCTGTACGGCAGTTTCCGTACAGATGGCGGATCTGTTAGCGAGCCCGGGTCGCAGTTTCGACCCCGGGGCGTGACATTGGATCCCATTAAGAGTTATAAACTCAACCTCAACTACTATATAGAGCACTACTCATCATAGGGATGGATTGGAGATAAAACTCCTCTATAAAATATAAAAAGTGCTCTTTGGCCAACCTGACAGCTTATTTTTACCACATTGAACCTTCTTCAAGGGATCTCATATCACAAAGGTTGGGTTCCCACCGCAGGAAGTGTGACGCCCCACTTCCCAGGGGGTCACCCATCCTAGAACTACTCTAGCTCTAGCACGCTTAACTTTCATAACCTCTTGGATCTTGCTACCATCCAAAATGCTATAGCCGGGTTAAAAGATTTAGTCATATTATATCATTTATATATAGGACTAATCCAAATTCTGGGGGTGTCACATTCTTCCCCCCTTTAAGCCCTGACGTCCACGTCAGACTCAAGCACACTCACAAGCACCAGGCGATGTGAGACTCGTCTCGCTAGCCTTAGCCGACCTTGTGGGGAGTTGCACTCCACCCACAACGGTCATTAGCCGGGGAGCCTCGCTCTACCCGCTATACAACCCTGGCTCAGCCGAGACATTTCCGGCTGGTGAATGGCTCTGATACCAACTGTGACGCCCCACTTCCCAGGGGGTCACCCATCCTAGAACTACTCTAGCTCTAGCACGCTTAACTCTCATAACCTCTTGGATCTTGCTACCATCCAAAATGCTATAGCCGGGTTAAGAGATTTAGTCCTATTATATCATTTATATATAGGACTAATCCAAATTCTGGGGGTGTCACAGGAAGGCCCTTCATGTGTATAGCCCTATCCCCCTCGATGACTCCAGGATCTTAGTTCTATTCAGACCTTTCGTCAAGAAATCTGCAAGTTTCTGCTCAGATTTGATAAAATTCAAAAAAAAATAACATTATGAAAATTAGACATCTAACAAATTCTTGTCTCAATTTAATATGTCTATTAGCTTTGAAATTTACCAATTTTATTTTACAAAAACTTAATTGCAGCTCGAGAATCACACCGAATAGAAATAGGTGGAATAGGAGTGGAAATCAAAGGAATAGATGATAATAGATTCTTGAATCATTCGACTTCAAGACAAATAGTGTAAATAGCCTCCGTAGTGCTTCAGGCTATTATAGTTTAATTGTTGGATTGCCAAGAAACTACACTATCACCAAGAGTAAAAGATAACCAGAAGTAGATTTGATGTCCGAAGAATAAGAAATCCAATTGATATCGTTGTATCCCTCAATTACAACAGAATAACCAACAAATTTGAATCCATAAGAGAGAATATATTTAAATTAACGAAATACTTTCTCTATAGCAATTTAATGAATCATACTAGGATCAAAAAAAAAAATCGTGACGTTTTTTTTTTTTACTTTAGCATTTTTTTTAAAAAAAAAAAATTATACGGCTGTAAGAACATTATTTTTTTTTTTTTAATAGAACTTATCCTATATTTTAAAAACTAATTGTTTTTAAAAAAAATTTAAACAAAACTTATAAACGATTGCATAACAGAGTTTATATATATATATATATATATATATATATATATATATATATATATATATATATATATATATATATATATATATATATATACACACACACACACACACACCGTACATCCTAAATTATATATAATTAAAAATATACAAATTAAACTATAAAATTATGCAATTAAAAATTTACAATGCTATTTTCGAAATATTTTAAGTTATGATTTCAAACAAACAATCAACTTATAAAATAAAATTATATGCAATATAATTTTAAGATGGATTAGCACATGTTAGATTACTAATCACAATCAAACGGGAGAATACACCTTAAACTGTTCGGAAAATTCTATACAGAATTTGATTATGATTAATATCTAATTAATCTAATTATAAAATAAAATTTGACTTACAGACAAACGAAAATAATCCAAAATATTTGCTTGATTCAGAAACGTGCGTAGCACTGTACTAAGATGTATTTCCGTCCTTACGTACGGGATTAACCGAGAATACCACCCCAAGATACGACTGGAATTCCTCCTCCTGCGAGCAGGATCGTGGCGGTAGTTGACGTATGAACAAAAATTAATTTATTCTCTGTTTCTTACTCTGTAAAAAGAGAGGAAGAATATCTATTTATATATATATATATATATATATATATATATATATATATATATATATATATATATATATATATATATGGGGCAATTGCATACATGTCCCTCCAAATATGTCGAATAGCAAATATATCCCTGCAAATTTCAACTTTTCATATTTATCCCTGCAAAAATCCAAAGTTCTTCAAATATGTCCTGAGGTTAATCCCCGTTTGCAATCTGTTAAATTTTTAACAGATTTGATGTAAAATTACTTTTTTGCCCCTTACAAATATATCCCTCCAAAAGTTCTTCAAATCTACTTGTTTCAAAAATGCCCCTCTCCAAAAATCCCAACGTTAAAATCCCTCTAATTATTGCAAAAATACCCCTCTTCTAAAATCCCAACGGAGCTGTGGACGAAGCGCCGCCGGGCGTGTAATTTGGTACAATCCCCGCCGCCCTTGAACGGCGTCGGGGTGCCCCTGAGGAACAGCACGGTGGCGACGAAGAGCGTGGCATCGACGGCGGTGTGCCAGAGCAGTACGAGAAGACCGACGGCCCACCGAAGAGGCGCAAAGAGCCCTCCGCCGGCAGTGGCACTGGCACTGGCATTGGGGGCGTAGATGGGTCCGGAGCGGCGTCGCGGGGGCTCCGGGAGGGCGGGGAGCTTGGAAGGGTCGGCGGCCTTCCGGGTGCAGGCGAGGAGTAGGGAGGTGAGGGAGGTGCCGTCGCCTAGGGAGTGGTGGACGCGGAGGACGGCGACGGCGGCGGCCTCGGAGGTCGGGAAGTTGAGGATGTGGAACTCCCACAGCGGCCGGGACATGTCCATGGCGCAATTAATTAATTAATTCTACCTATGTTTATAATAATTCCCAAGTCATAAGTAATTATGCATGATACAATATACTTAAATATATGTATGTATAGCTGAAAGTATAATAATTAAAAGAAAGGGTAAAATAGTACATTCACTGTTTAATCTAACCAAGGTTAAGCATTTAACCTATGGTTAACTCAATTTTTCTAACAGAGGGGTATATTTGAATAACGGTGGATTTTTGCAGGGATAAATATGAAAAGTTGAAATTTGCAGGGATATATTTGAAATCCGACATATTTGAAGGGACATGTATGCAATTAACCCTATATATATATATAAAAGAGGAAAACGAACGGTGGGATAGCAACGTTCGACTCCGTATCTTTTCGTTAGGCGCAAAAAATGAAAGCCATGTTCCATTAAATTTCTTTCGCGTCAAAAAAAAATTAATTAATTAATTAATTAAAATTAAAAAAATAATAATAATAAATAAATAAATAATGAGAATTTTGAATTTTATTCGGACAATCCATGCACGTTACGGAATCTTTACATTTCTTCACCTGTAAAATTTGTATCTAAACATTTGATACATATAAGTTGTCAAAAGTTAACGGTATAAAATCTCTCCCTATATTACTCGTAAAGCTTCCATCAAAATTTTATTAGAAATATGACATAGATCCTTTCCATTGGCATTATATGTAGCATTAGTAATCTAACATCTGTGATTCAAATTATTACTAATGTTGTATACTTGTATTTGCACATTAGTTAGTTCTGTACAGTAGTAATAAAAAGTTAGACTATTATGTATATAAAATTATTTTGTTTGATTTATCTCATATATTTTGATAATTTTGATAGCAAACTTTATATTATTTCAAAAATATCCTTACGCTCATTTATAAAAAATTTGAATATAAATTTTAAATTTAAGTTTAAATTTAAGTTTAAATTTAAATTTAGATTTTAAATTTAATTTTTGAATTGAAAATTTGAATTTGAATTTTTAAATTCAAATTCTATTTTTGACTTTAAATTTAAATTTTGATTTTGAATTTAAAATTTGAATTTAAATTCAAATTTTGAATTTTAATTTAATTTAGATTTTAAATTTAAATTTTAAGTTTAAATTAAGACTTTAAGTTCATAATTTTAAATTTAAATTCTAATTTTTAATTCAAAATTTAAATTCAATATTGATTGCGAAGTGTAGGTTTAAATCTTACACATCACACATGATAGGATTCACAAAACCTTTCAAAAAAAATTTGTAAGTTGATAAAACTAGTGAAAAAAAATAAAACTATGAATGGATGAGGTGTAAGATTTACATATAAATTACACAGATAGCATCATTTAAAAATTTATCAAATTAAATAAGTTGTTAACCATTGACCTAGTTTTATGTGCTAGAGAATGATTAAATCATTGAATTTGATAAAATTATTGATAAATTTGACAAAACTTTTAAATTTTTTGGATTGAATGTACTAAAATTTAAAAAGTTAGTACTTGATTCACGAAAACTAATTTTCTGCAAAATTAATTTTGATTTAGAAAGTTAATTTTGGTTAAGGTGATTTTTTTGAAATGATTTTGTAAAATTGTTTGGCAAAATAAATTTTCTGTTCGCAAATAATAATTTTTTACTAACTTTTATTTTAAAATAATTTAAATTTTAAATTTTAAATTTGCAAAAAAAATTAAAATTTAATATTTTAATTTAAAATATAAATTTAAAATTTAAAATTTGAATTTTTAAATCTAAATTTAAGTTTCTAATTTTAAATTTAAAATCTAAATTTGGAATATGAAATTTAAACTTTGAAATTTGAAAATTTAAAGTTTGAAAATTTTAAATTTTAAATTTTAAATTTTTAAATTTTCAAATTTTATCTTAAATTTGAAATTTGAAATTTAAAATTTTAAAAATTTAAATTTAAAATTTGAGATTTTAAATTTGAGATTTTAAATTTAAAATTAAAATTTAATATCTAAATTTTAAAATTTAAAATTTTAAATTTAAAAATTAAAAATTAAAATTTTAATTTAAAATTTAAAATTGAATTAAAAATTTAAAATTTAAATCTAAAATTAAATTTAAAATTTAAAATTTAAAATTTAAAATTTAAAATTTAAGTCGAAAATTAAAATCAAATTTTAAAAAATAAATTTTAGTCAATTCTGTTGGTCCTGAAATTTAAAAGAATAATTTTAAAAATTAAAATCAAATTTTGAAAATAATATTGTCTAACCTCTAACTTATTCAAAAAGAAAATGTATAAGTGTACACCCCTTGAGGGGTGTACATCTCACACCCCCACCCATCTCATCTAAGATTACTTTTCATAAGGCCTCAATCAAAAAGACTACTTCTGACACCTCTCTAGTTAGGGGGTGTACAAGTGGGATTTTCCCACCAGTAAAATGGCCGCACCTACCCCGCCGTACTGGGGCTACAGGCAATCTGCCTTTTGTTTTTTTATTATTATTTTTTATTTCTTGCAAAGGAAGAAAAAAAAAAAGAAAAATTGAGAATCCGCTTTATCCTACTGTCTGGATAAAACAGGCTACCGAACAGGAAAAATTCTACTCTGGATCAAACAGCCAAACAAACCATTATATATATTTGAAACTGCTATTTATAACACTTAAAAAAAAAAAAAAAAAACATGTGCAATCTACACTGCTTCATCACAATAATTTTCAAAATTTTTAAAATGTTAATATTTATAAAAAAATGGCAAACAAATCTAGTTTTTATCCTTTAGATAAAGTGAGTGTAAAATTTATATTTTTTATATATACCAATAGCATTGCTCATATATTTTTAAATAATACTATAAGGGCATTCTAAAATAAGATATATATATTTCGCATTCATTTCATTTAACATTATTATTTATTTGCCACAATAATTTATTTTTTTATAATTAAAAATTATTAAATTTTTTGTGAACTCTAAAATAAAACGTGTAAACTCTAGACCTGCGTTTGGCTCAAATATAAGTTAGAATTGCTTATTTCATGAATAGATATAAGCTCAGAAACAAACAGTAAGAAGATCCATTTTGTATTCGGATGAAAATTAGATTGCTTTCGGAAATAAGAAAATTAACGTTTAGATAATTAAATTGGAATAGCGAGATTAAGGGTAATTATAATTTTAAAATGAGTAAAGCTTATATACTTTTAAAAGCACAAGTCTAATCATACTTGTGAATTTTTTACTATTAGATTAGTATTGGGATTTATGCAATTGTACTTTTTTTTTTTCTCTTTTTTTAGTTAACTTTACAATTGTACAAATCTCAGTGCAAATCTAATGGTAAAAAATTCAAAAGTATAGTTTAGCTTATAGTTTTGAAAGTATATAAGCTCTACTCTTTTAAAATAATAATATTTTTATCTAATTAATTAAGATAAAAATATTAATTAAATAATATTTTAAATTATTTAATTAATTATTGCTAGATAATCTTAAATATTAATTGATAAATTAATTAACAATAATGAGTATTGTTAATAAATAATTTAATTAATTAAAAATAAATTAATAAATTAATTAACAATAATGAGTATTGTTAATAAATAATTTAATTAATAAAAAAATTAATAAATTAATTAGTTAGTTACCTAATAATTAAATAATTAATTAATAAAATAATTAGATTAATCAAAATATTAGATTAATTAAAGAGTTATATAATAATTAAAATTATATTTATTTTAATTAAACATATTCTCAAGTGAGAACAAACTTAGTTTTTTCTTTAAAAAATATAATAATAGTTTTAATCTTATACCAGCTTATTCCAAAATGACGAAAACTATTATTCTCATTCATAACCAAACGTGTTTGGATAACAAAATTATTCCAAAAAGACGAGAACTACTATTTCCATTCATAACTGCGTTTGGTTCGGATATAAGCGAAAACTGGTTATTTCTGGGATAGGTATAAGTTTAGGTACAAACAGGAATTAAAGTAATTTTGTGTTTGGTTGAATATAAGAGTAGTACCGGGGATAAGAAAAATTGTGTTTGGTAAGTTAAAGAGGAATAAGAAGAATAGAGAGAACTAAAATTTTAATTTAAGATAAAAATTTTACTGATATAATTTTAAATATTTAATTTAAAATATTTATTAAAAAATTTATTAAAATTTATATTTTACTTATATATATATATAATTATTTCAGACTTTGTTTCCGGATCAAACGCTGCTTGGTGTACAAATAATTTTTTTTAAATTTTTTAAAGTCAAAATGTATAAAAATTTTCTATGAACGTTTTTAAATACGCCCGCCAACTATTTTACTTGTTAAGACCTCTCAACTTCTAATTATTTTAGAATTAAATTATTTTAGCCAAAAAATTAAAGCTTCTAGCAAATCTACTAGTAATTTCATAAAATTTAATAATTTAATTATCTACTAGTAACTAAAATGAATTCAGTTAATGGTTGATTAATAAAAAAAGTTATTAAATTTGAAACATTTTAATATACCTATATGTAAAAACTCAAATAAAAAAAAAAACCTAAAAGTTGAAGGTCTTAATAAAAAAGAAAAAAAAAAAAAAGTTGAGAAGTGTATTACAAAATGCCTATAGTTGCTTATAATTAAGGTGGTCTTCATTCTTTTTTTTTTTTTTTTTTTTTTTTTTTTTTTTTTTTTTGCCTAAAATGAAAAAAAAAAATTACCCAATTTATCTAAATAATATATCATTTTAAATCGACTATCTAATTTTTTATAATTTTAATTTTACCGTCAAATTTTTAACTTATTTATTTTAAATCTATCAATGATACAGTAATTTTAAAATTTAAAATAATTATTTTAATAAATTTATAGTTACTAGAATTATATAAAATATATTAACTCATTCTGCAAAGATAAATAATATATTTAAATTTTAAAATAAAAATATATTGAGCTTGAATAATAAAATTAAAATTTAAAAAAAATTAAAAAATTAAATTAAAATAATTTATATTTTAGATAAATTATGTAAGTTTTTAATTACAAGTACTGAGCCACAATATATAAAGCGTAAAGGGGGTATCTAGGAAATTAATCCTAAAAAAGAAAGAAATAATTGATTCCCCGCTCTCGTTGAACTCCACGCCCACCACTGGCCTTCCACTCTCCGCGCATCAGCCCCGTCCCTCACCAGCGGAGTACAAATAACTACCCATTCCCCGATTCCCCCACATTCCCTTCCCCAGTGAGAGCCCCGAGAAGAGAAGAGAAGAGACAGAGAGAGAGAGAGAGGCCTAGAGAGCAGCCTTTGGAGAGAGAGAGAGAGAGAGAGAGAGAGAGAGAGAGAGAGCGCGCGAAGGAGATGGAGGGGTTCTTGATCCGATCCGTGGTGGCGGTGGCGCTCTCCGCCGCGATTGCGGCGAGGGCGTACAAGCGCCGCTCCCTGGACCTCTCCGGGACGATTCTAGGGTTTCTGGTGATGGCGATCCACATCGCAGCTGGTTACAGGTCGGATCCCTCTCCGTCCCCTTCTCGATTCGTTCGTTCCCCTCTTTTCGGCCATTCTCGGGGTCGTTCTTCGCCGATTAGGGCTCTTCTTCGTCCTTTTGATCATTGTTTTCATCGTAAAAAAGGTTCGGAGCGCTGCTCCTTGTGTTCTTTTTCACCTCCTCGAAGCTTACGAAGATTGGCCAGGAGAAGAAGCGGTTACTCGCAGAGGATTTCAAAGAAGGGGGACAGCGTAACTGGTGAGATTTTTGCTATTTCGTTTCTTGATTTGGAGACGTAGTACTTCTCTATTGGTCACTAGTTTTACTTGTGTTCTTCTATGTGGAGTTTTTGTTGACATAGATTTCGGACTTTTAGGTGTACTTTTCTTTTCATTTCATTGAGAACGCTCAAAATTTGGATCAAGGACCTATCTTGCGTAAATTTTGATCAAGAAATTATTAGTTTTTGCTATAATTGCAGAAGACTTGTAAAGAAAGTGATAAACTATGTCGCAATGCTATAATGGATCTTCAGGTTCTGCTGATGATTCGAGAAATCTGTGTTGAAATCTATAATGGTTTGTAGGAGAAGCAAGACAGCATTGTGTAGCTTCGGCATATGATGAAGCGAATTGATAATCCTCCAAAGCTCACAATTTGATTAATTTGAGCTGTTTACTGTGGGTTTCTATCCTTCATCATGGGACAAGGCTAAGCTGCCCAATCATTTCTTCTTTGAGCGGATCATTTTGTTATTCAAATAATTCTTGATTAGTCTTTGGCACCTGGAAATATGCAGTAATGTCAGTGTGTTGCCCAAGTTATAACTTACAAGGTTCGAAATGTTTAGAATGTCAATAAGTATTAAATGGTTAGATCTTGCTAGATTTTAAAGGTTAACCAAGTTAAAAGTACTTACTAAATTGTCCAACAGCAAGAAAAAATTTAAAGAACTTTTCAACTTTAAAGAGGTTTCCTTTCCTCCTTTCCATGTCCCCAATGTGTTTAGAAAACTCTCTAAGATAAGATGAGTTAAAAATAATGTTGTCCCTATACCCAAAAACTGTTTAACTTGGAAGATAAAAAAGGACTTTGAAAGAATTGGAGGCAAAAGGAATCTTGAGGTATTAAGTTCATTCCTTCCTATATGGAAAGTGGTGGACAGAGATATCTAACTTTTAAAGTGCATTTTTGGTGCATGCAACTCAAAGGCAACTTTTTAAATGTTCAATAAGTATAAACTATTTATGTAGGAGAAATAATGGCAACTTTTGATAAAATTAGTTTCATGTTCCAATGAAAAATAAAACTTGTAATATCTGTTCATTAAATTGAATCATGGTTCTTATCACAACTCTTCTCTCAATGTTCGAAATGTTCAGAATGTCAATTAGTATTAAATGGTTAGATCTTGGTAAGTTTTAAAGATTAACCATGTTGGAAGTACTTACTAAAATGTCCAATAGCAAGAAAAAGTTATAAGAACTTTTAAAGAGGGTTCCCTTCTTCCTTTCCATTTCCCAAAGGGTTTAGAAAGCTCTATTAGATAAGATGAGCTAAAAAAAAATTGTTGACCCTATCCAACATAATACCTAAAAACTGTCTAAGTTGGATGATAAGAGAGGACTATGAAAGAATTGGAGGCAAAAGAAATCTTAAGGTTTCAAGTTCATTCCTTCCAATATGGAAAGTGGTGGACAGAGGTATCTAACTTATAAAGTCCATTTTTGGTGCATGCAACTTAAAAGCAACTTTTTAAATGTTCAGTAAGTATCAACTATTTATACAGGGGAAATAATGACTACTTTTGATAAAATTAGTTTCATGTCCAATGAAAAATAAGACTTGTAATCTCTGCTCATTAAATTGAATCACGAGCCTTTAATATTTGTTTATACTTGTGAAGCATCGGTAAATTGTTGTTTAGACAATAGTGTTCTGTTTCTGTGGGATTGATTACAGAATTCACTGGCTTATGCCTTCTATATTGATAGGGTGCAAGTTCTGGCTAATAGCGTAATCGCGAATGTGTTGGTAGTTGTAGTCTCAGCAATGACCAGGGGACATGGTATGTGCTTGGACACACAAAAGTCAGATGTTGTCACTGGCATTATTGGTGGTATTATCGGGCACTACGCCTGCTGCAATGGAGACACTTGGTCTTCAGAAATCGGAATACTTAGCAAGACACAGCCGCGGCTTGTTACAAATTTCAAGGTACATATTTAATTTTCCAATTAAAACTTGCTTCAGATCACAAAATCCTTCTGGCCAGTATGGCCTGTTCATTTTTAATGCGAGTATATATCATGTGGCTTATACAAATGGCAAGCTTATATGGAAACTAAACCAATGATTTAAATTGCCTTTTCTGTTATATTCTAATTCTGTCTATGTGATTGATTTAAAATAAATTCGCACTAATCAGTTTCCATCTATTTGTTAATTTGCCTATACTAAATTGTACTATACAAAAGATCAGTAGGGAATATCGGTTGTTTGCTCAATTGAATGTAGATTTTCTTTGCAAATTGCCAGTGGACAAGCAAGGACTGCAGATCACGCATCTTGCTTTCATGAATTTTTGGTTTTGAGGGCCACAAGTCATGCAGATCAATAAATGTTAGAACTATCTCCAGAAACATCCTTCTAGGAGCCCCCTGTAGAGGGATCATAACTGGGTGCTGATCCTTTCGGAAATATTAAAGTAAAAATTACCTTGATAAAAGATTCAAGATTGAGGAAGGGTAGAAGAAAGCAGAACCATTGCCTCATATCATGCACTTTCTCATCTTGCGTTGCTTTCCTGCTAGCTTTAGCATGTATTATTTCCTATTTTAGTTGATAAGCACTGTGAAGGTCATTGTCACGGCTAAACTTGTTATCTCCCTAGGAATTTGTATATTAACTCTGCCAGTGCCTCCTGCTTTACCCACAACCATTTTCTGGTCTCATTGTTAACCAAATATTTCTTTTACAATTCATACAACCTGTTTTGACTTAAATTATTAAAAATGCTTGTTACAAAGTGTTAATCCATTTTCCATCTATACCTCATCAGATCGTGAGAAGGGGTACAAATGGTGCAGTCACTTTGGATGGGCTTTTGGCAGCTGCAGCAGCTGGATTTGTTGTTGGCCTTAGTTACGTCATTACTGCATTGCTGACAGCTGAATGTGCTTCTGATTTAGCTTGGAGGCAGTTGCTTGTCATACCCATTGCTACAGCAGCTGGTCTTCTTGGGAGTCTGATTGATTCATTTCTGGGTGCGACGCTTCAGTTCAGCGGATATTGCAATGTCCGGAAGAAGGTAAACTAGCATATAGAGATACTGTGCTTCTGTTGTTGATATCTAAATATGAAACACATTTTTTTCAATAATAATTGTGTTTGTCAATATTTTCTTGTGAATTAGTAACTTTGATCTTCATAGAACTTTCATTTATCTATGTTGGGACGCTAGGAAACAAGGAGACTTTCTTTATATAAACATGGGTAAATGACCAAGATCTTTATAAAAAGGTTCCTTATTCCGAAAGCCAGCTTTCGATAATTTCCTGATCACCTAGTGATAAATTGTTTGGTCTACTACTGAATTGAGCAGATGTAGTATGTTGGTGTGTCTTCAGCCAGAATACCAAGAACATCAGGTTCACTTTATTCTCAGAAGTAGAGTTTCTTCACGCAATGTGTCTTTTATGATATAAATTAATTTTCCGTAAAGTATTAGTCATGACAGGCAAATTAAAATCTAGTTGAGAACTTCACGGTAAAACAGGCATAGTAACATTAAAATAGAAAAGATGAATCTACATGGGTTTGTAGCAATGTGGCTGGTTGCTTTCAGAATGAAAACTTTACTGATAAGCTTTTGTCATGCACACACATGCACGCACAACAATAGTTAAAACAAGACTCCTTTCATAAATCAGGAGTGCTGCCGTAATCTACTAAATCTGTCTAAGGGGGTGATAATTCTTCTTTCGTAAAGAGTAGTTATAAATTCTTGATCTGTTGATTAGTCTGGTGTATATGAAGGTGGTGAGTAAACGTGGGCCAACAGTGAGCAGGATTTCGGGAATGAGCATACTGGACAACAACGCCGTGAATGCAGTTTCAGTGCTGTTGACGACAGTTCTTACAGCCTTTGCATGCTTGTACATTTTCTAGTTGACCTACACTGGCAACAAGTGCTCGCCGATCAATACTACGTACCATCGTGGACCGCGCCTCTCGTTAGCAACACAATCTGCAGTTACATATCAATTGTGCACTTGTTGGCCTTCTTTTATATACTGCTATTGTTGTGCTCCCTTTATTGGGAACTTTCTGGATCTGTACTCCATTTCTTTCTAGGAGTGCAAATTAAGCCCTCCACAAAGGGGCTATTACAGTAACAGGGAAAAGAAATCTTTGTGTACTGGCTCTGTTGAACGTAGTGGTTTTTGTTGATGCCAGATGTTATTGTTGTACAACATTGCCCTAAAAACAGTCTCTTTTGAAAATGGGGCCTTGATAATTCTGGTTTCACTTTTGTTTGTTTCCTCTTGTGATTTCTAAGCAGTTTTACTTCCAGAAACTGACAAAGTTGTGCCACCAAAACCAGGCTGTTTACTTTTACAGGAAACGAGTGATATATGCTTCCCTTAAGGGAATTCAAAAGTCGACAATCAGATGTTCTGCATATCCCATTGAAAAGAATATGATCCACTTCATTCGTGCTTCCTTTGACAATTATATTATGTGTAGGCATCTTGATCTCAACGGAAGACTGCCAGTGAAAGGAAAAACAGGAGTTAACGGCTTTTACCAACTGCGTCAAATACAATTGAATTTTTGATTGTTAATCTTTGCAGCAGCAGCAAAAACTTGTGTCAATATGAACTAGCAGGCACGTTTTACTGACAATGTTGATTTATCTGTCAAAGTTGTATCATTTTAAATTTAGATTGTCCTACAGTTAAAGAGTATTGGTGCTTTTGGCATTTCTTTAATGATTTTGCAATTTTGACACAATCTACACTCTTCGACTGAATCTTGGAGAAGAGTTCTAGCCTGAGGACAAGGTCCTCAGGTTCATAATACGTCACTATATGACCCAATATTGTTTGAAGTCATTGCTCAATTAGGAGTCTTTCACAAGGTACTAGTAGTAAGATTAGTATGTACATACGGGTACCGAGAATACAACATACAAGAGCGTACAGACTATCATATTTTGACCTAGCTACTACAATATAAAAAATAAAGTAAAAACTTCTAAGTGCAACGTTGGTTGAAGGATCATCCCACATCATCATCAGCTATCAACATAAATGCACTAAAAATAAAGAAAATCGAATGATAAAAAAAATAAAAACAGAAAGAAGATATTTATATTTACATGTTCAACAAATATCCATGTCTACGAAAAGAGTGCAAGAAATGTATTCACTATATAAAAAAATAAAAGTATAAGTTTACTTTTTATATCTTCTCCAAATAAAAAATTAGGGATCTTATAATGAATCCAACCTCTCTTCTTCTAATGAAATTTCTAAGAATAACCGGACGAAAAAACTTAATTAGAAAAGTATAGAAAATTTCTGACCGGATCCTTCATGTCATTGGCTTTTAGGGTATAGAAAATTTAGACAAGTATAGAAACTCAGATCGAAAACCTCTGCATTGCTGTCAACTTCAATCCGCCGCATGCATGCTGCCTCTCTCCTCCCGTCCTATGATCACCTGGCCCCGTGTGCAAATTAATTAGTGTCACCTTTTATTCTAATTAATTTAGCCACCCCCACACACACATTGTTGCAGCTTCGCCGATCCCTAATTTTCTGGATCGATTCTTCATGGCGCTCGGACACCTCGTTGATCATCGTGCGCAGGGTCTTTTCGACCCTTCGAATATCTTGGGATCGTGTTTCCTCCGCCATGATCTGATTGCCGAGGATCGAGATCTCTGATACCACTGTTGCAGGTAACGAACAAGGCTTGAGCATAAAGGGATCAACAAGGGTGATTCCTGGTGGCTCCAAGCAATGAATAGAGAAAAAGAGAAAATAAAGGGAGTTTCGTATTATCATTCATGTATTTCGCACATCTGATCCTTGCCCTATTTATAATACACAGGGTGTGAGATTGGTTCAGTTATTAACAGTTTTCAGCTGTAACTGTTTTAGTTATCTACAGTTGCACCCCTAATTCTTTGTCTCTTCTATCCTATATTATAGCACAGTACAATACCTCTAATTCTTTTTCTTTCTGTATCAAGTATGTGGGTAAAGAGAAGTAAATGCTAATTTACTGCCACATAAATAGAGTACCTAAGTCATGTCATATCAGAAAATGGGGTAACCATGGATTCAGAAAAAGTAGAATGGTCTTTACCAAAAAAAAAAAAAAAAAAAAAAAAAAAAAAAAATAAAAATTTGAAGGGATTTCTAGGATTGGCTTGGTACTATAGGAGGTTTATAAGAAACTTCGGAAAGATTAGCCACCTACCTACTGTAATGCTTAAGAAGTATGGGTTCCTGTGGATAGATTGTGGTGACCCGAATCTCTATTGATGTTGGCCACGTGGTCAGCGACATGTAGACACCTATTTTCGAGTGTCGAGTACGTTTGCGCGCCAATCGGACGCGAGAAACGGACTCGACGTGAAATTCTGATCAAAACACATGTTTTTGTGTTTTTGGGAGGATTCGGGCGCCCAAATCCATGTTTCAGGCGCCCAGATGTTGCCACATGAGGCCGCGGACCACGAATCAATCGGGACACGTGTCGCGCTGGGATTCGCACGACGTGGGACACGTGGCGGCCAGGGATTGGACCGGCCTTGCCGGTGAGGCGGGCGCGACGCAGTCAACACACGCGCCTATACCGCCTGCCATGTGGCGCGCGCGAATTGGCTGGCACCAACCTGCCGTGTCGGGGGATGCGTGGTGCACTGTGGACGACGTGATCGGGATTTCGAGCGCACCCTGGATTGGCGCCACGTGTCTGGGCGCAACCCCTACTAAATCCGGGTGCCCGAATCTTGAGATTTTGGCTGAAGCTTGGGTATTTCTTTGTGGTTCAAGAGGGGGAGATTTCCTTTCCATTTTTGGGGGCTTTAAAGGAGGTCATTTCGACCAGAGGTAATCCCCCTACACTCCTCCACCATTGTTGGCCACCTTGAGAAGGGTTTGAGAGCATTTTCACCATCTTTGGAGCCCTTGTGCATAGTACAGTATTCTGAGCAGAGATGAATACTTATGAGATTTCTTCATCTTTTTCTTATAAAACTGAGGATTTAAAGGCTTGGGAGTGCTCTAGACTTCAAGATGAACAAGTGAACACCTTGTTTTGAAATTTTGAAGGTGTTTTGTATAGGTTATTTTCCTTTCTTTGTGGCTCTGTGTACATATTACAGCATGCAGTTTTCTTATGAACCCCTTTGTGTTGTCTAGCTTTGGGGAGCTATTTCGTGGAAACCTTGGAATTTTTATGAAGATGTAAGAGCTTGATCACATCTGTATGATTATGGTGAGCAACTTTCCTTTTGGTTTTAGCTTGTGACCATGTTTGGTTTAGTATCTACACCAAGGTGAACTTGCTTGCTGATTTATGAGCCAGAGTTGGACATCACCTTGATGATCCAGCCTTTTGATGATTCTTAGCTTTTGAGGAGAGATTTTCTTGGCTTCTTGGGTGTTCCTAAGTTGGAGGAGAACTTAGGAACCAAGTTTGGCATCATTTCATTGAGGTATGAGTGCGGATTGTGCACCCTTTCGCTTATAGTCTAGTTGCTGGATTTTCTGCGCCGAAGTTGGTGTCCTTGTGTTTGCACTCAATCCGGCAGGAGATTTTTGGAGTTTTTTAGTTCGCTGGAACCGTAGCAGCCTGAGGATCGTGCACGCCGAGTTTCAACTCGATCGGATTCTGGATCGATGCTTTTCCAGGTGGGTTTTTAGAGCACATCAAAACTGTGACATACATACTTAGCCTACTTGAATTTCAGCATGATGTTTGTTGATCCATGACTTCCCTATTCATGTAAATCATGCTTAAACTTGTTGTCATATTGTCATTTGAACCTATCTTGTGAGAGAACACTTGCATGCTTGTATGAACTATTAGATCCGTATGCAAATTAATGCGAAATAACCCAAGAAACACATGTAAATTATTAGATAATCGTTCATCTATTTGAAAATATTATAAACGCTTACCGGAATCCATGCCTGATGAAACACGTTCTCGGATCTTATCATTTCTCAAACTCCGACAATAAAATCGCCTGGATTGAGTGCTTCCAAGTCTAGATTCGTCGTCTAATTAATTTTGCTCTAAATGGGGCAGAGCAAATTGACGACAGGAATCCGACTCGGGACCACAACCCTTTTATATTCCTTATATACTATGTTTAATTAGAGTCTCATAAACCCTAATTAGACTTGTATTGGGTTTCTACACATTAATAACCCATACCCAATATATATTTCCAGAGCCCATATTAGATCACTTAATGGCCCTATTAAATTACATAGCCCATAACATAATTGTAAATTTATATAGGAAAAATTAAATCCAACATGAACATCTAGATAAGTTACTTTTCTTGTCGCTATACTATCATGTTGAAACTAAACTTAGGAGAAAACATTTTTTTTTCTTTGCTCCTCTGCCATTATGACTTATGTTGCTGTGGTGACCCATTTCCCCATGTGACTTGACCGTGTGGTTGGCGGCGAGAAAACACCTATTTTTGGTGTATC
Source organism: Tillandsia fasciculata (assembly GCA_029168755.2). Classification (NCBI taxonomy): domain Eukaryota; kingdom Viridiplantae; phylum Streptophyta; class Magnoliopsida; order Poales; family Bromeliaceae; genus Tillandsia; species Tillandsia fasciculata. The sequence continues at coordinate 11,896,139 of CM054936.1, forward strand.
GAGTGTGTTGTGTGTCAAACGGACGCAAAAAAGGGGCCTAGTGCGCAAAAACAGTCGAAATTAGCTATTTCTGGGCTAATTATTTTTACTCGAACCCACACAGGGTGAGGACTAAAAGTAGTTCTTTTTTTTTTTTTGTAAAACTATCTTGATTTAAGGAAACCCATTTAAATGAATTTTAGCTATTTTAGAAAAATCAGTTAGAAAACAAGTTTTATTCCCAAATCCCGAAGAGCTAATGCCTTCGCCCAATCAAACAAGAACAAACTCTGGCAACCCTTCGACATTTGGAAGAAAAATATTGGTTTACTGAAATCATGTATGTCCAAAAAGATTCTGGATTAAAGGTCTTGCTATCACTAGTACATTACTGCCACGAACACAGCGGCGACAAATAAATCGAAGAACTCGAAAACCCGGGACCACTGTTTACCTAAACGGTTCCCGCCACAGGTACAAGACTAGCTACATCTATCAGACTCCACTCTGCCCCCAAGCACGAGTGTAACATGCATCCTACACTAAGAGAAATCTCGACCACTCGGCCCACTACATGGGCGAGAAAAATACTATGTCCAAGGATAGAGTATAATGTGTGGATGTTTAAAACATAAATAAACCTAGCCCAAGTTGGAGTTTTCTACTAGTCTGGTTGAAACATGCAACATATGACAGGGTGCTAGGTCAAAGTTCCAATAATAGTGTTTAGTTCAACTGAAACATAAATAGGGAACACTATCAAACATGATCTTAATATCAACCAAAATAAACATTATCTCTTTTCCTAACATGCTTCATAACACATCTCACAATCATGCATGCTTGCAATCCCATAGAATTAGAGAACCATCCACCGGTTTTGGTGTCACGCCTCGGAGATTTAAATAGGCGAAAAACGTATACCTTTTTTTTTTTTTTTTTTTTTTTTTTTTTTTTTTGAAACAACTTAACTCTCCGGTACGTGCCAGACTCACCACATATACAAATTCACCCCACGGACGGACGGAGTCTCCTTTGTATATGCACGGCGTCACCATCGCGATACACACTTTGACCACATAGTCAAGAGGAGAAGCAAGGAGAGGGATTACAATCTATCGCAACTACTAATACCGTCACAAGGTTGCCAAACGGTGTCTACACAACACCCGATTTTTAAAACATATTCACAATCTCATTCCCGGCAGCTACATAACTTTGAAAGGACAAATCCACGGGTTTGTAAAACAGTGCCACACGACACTCAGTTTTGAAAACGTTTTCGCAATCACTTTTTCATTTAAAAACATGCCGCATGCAAGTTTAGTAGAAACATAATAGAGGTTGGTCCAACACTAAGTCGAAAGTTCAACCCAACATCCACATTAATCCACACTTAAAGCAACCACAAAACGCACTAACCAAAACAACCAAGATAACCAAAAAAAAGTAAAAACATGTCACCAGCCCCAAACGGGCTAAAGTACTCTATGTCGCAGCCTCACCGTCATCCCGGATCCCACCCCTGATCGGACCTGTCACAGTGTGAGAAGTCAGTGACAAAAAGAGTAGATGTAAACAAGTATGATGCAGTAAATACTGAAATACAAACAAACCGATAACCAGAGCATCCAATCCCCCCCCATGAGTCACCGTATTCTCTGTTTAGTCAGAAATGAAGCACCTGCCAGAAGGTCTAAAGACCCCCCAGCGAAAAAAATACCTTGCTCGCACCTCGGTGCTATTAACCCCTCCACGGTACTCATGCAACACCTTGAGCGGCCGTGAGGGGTCCCCACTACGTCACCTTGTGGGGTACACGGGTCAACGTACCACCCTTCCAGAAAAGTACACCGATGCGATGGCCAAACCGCTGGTGTGCATGTAAGCAACCATGAGCATAATGCCGAAACCGGCGTGTAGTAAAGCACCGCGACATTTAGTTGCCACAGTTAGAAATAAAAATGGATTCTCATGCAATAGGGGTTAGACAATAACAAATGGCAGATCTGCTTTACTCTTGTATACTGCAACTGAAACCGTACTTTGAACACACAAACGATACCCACCTCAAAGTGCGTTTCCTGGAACACCTGAAACCGACCTGCGCTCGCAACCGACTCCCGGGCCTAAAAAGTTCCCAAAAGAACAGTAGATAAGACTTAAATTTGCTTGTAGAAAAATCAGGGTCCCGAACACGCAAAAGTTAGACGAAGACTCAGCGGCGGCGGCGGTAGCGGCGTGCCACGGATGACGCGATCGCGCCCCTTGCGGCAATGCACGCGGTGCGGCCGCGCGGGCACCTGCCCCGTGCGGCGCCGCATGCGGCCCGACCACACGGGCACCAGCCCCGCGCGGCGCCGCATGCGGTGCGGTCACGCGGGCACCTACCTCGCGCGGCGCTGCTTGCGGTGCGGCCGTGCAGGCACTTGCCCCGCGCGGCCCCACAAGTGGTGCAGCCGCGCGGGCACCTGCCCCGCGCGGCACCGTACGCGTGCGGCGCAACCGCGCGGCACTAGCCCCGCGCGGTGCCACCCGAGGTGCGGCGGCAGTCACGAGGCGGAGACGGTGCTCTAGGGCATCGCGGCGGCGGTAACGGCGAGACCTAAACGAAACTGAAAAAGGCGAAAACCCTAAAAGTCGAAAATGCCCGACGAACGTACGAAAATAACACACCGCTTACCTCGATCGATCGGAGAAGACGATCCGTTCATCCTCTCGGCTTCTGGCACTTTGATCGAAGAAGATCGGGATCTCCGCTTTCCTTTTCCTCTTTTCTCTCCGGCTAGACTTTTCTTTTATTGAAGGAAAAAATAATTTCTTTCTTTGTGCGTACGATTAAAACCCCACATCCGGATATTTAAATGTTTTTTTTTTTTTAGAGAAAGGCAGCATGCTGCCGCTTCATTCATACCGTGGTGAACTTAGCAGGCTGGGCAGTCGATCCCTGCAATCGAGCAGTCGAGCCCAAAAAAAAAAAAAAAAAAAAAAAAAAAAAACCTTAACAGTATCTACTCCAATTAGATCGGCAGATCCGAATTTCAGCAAGAATGGCCCCGCAACACCGCTTTTTGTTTTCAAAGCATCTTCTGTTTCTCTCCAGCCAAATGTTCCACCAGGTTGCTGCAATGGTTGTTAACAACCTTTTACCCAAGGCGCCCGTTTTTTGGTCGTTCATAACCCATAACGTATCGAGTGAAGAAGCGTTATGGGTCTCCAATTTATTTGGCAGTAGGGCCTCCAGCAACGATTTCGTGTAGGAGCAGGATACGAAGAGGTGGTCTGCAGTTTCGTCAGACTCAAGACAGATAGCGCAGCAGCTGGAGCTAATCCAATTCCTGTTCCTAAGGATGTCTCTGGTCAACACTCTCCTTCTCAGGATGAGCCAAATTAGGATCTTCACCTTTAAAGGTGTCTTGATGCTCCACAGTTTATCAAACCGGGTTTCTGACACTCCACCGTCCTGTAGGAAGCAGTACAGAGACTTAACATTAAAGATTCCTGACTTTGTCCAACGCCAGAGGAACTGATCCTTGTTGTTAGTTGGGGTTAGGACGGGAGTGGCCTCTTTCAAACTCAGGATTAGACCGCCAAGGTCCGTTGTGTTAGTCGCTAAGCCCTCCAGAATAGTAATCCAGTTCCACCCATCTCTTCCCAAGCAATCTTTCACCCTTAGGGTTTTGTTAGATATACCTTGAAAGATTCTTGGGAACATGGTCGAGAGCGGAGATTCCTTTATCCAAATGTCGGACCAAAACGCCGCCCTCTCTCCATCACCAACCGACATCGCCGTGCTACATCTGAAAAGATCTCTCGTACCCAGGACACTCCTCCACCATTGTGAGTGGGGTTTGAAGGACGTTCCTTCGTGCAGTGGTCTTCTGCGTCTATAGTAAAGCCCGTTAATTAGATGGCCCCAGGGGGTCTCCACATCAGAGAGGTATCTCCACCACCACTTTGCTAGCAGAGCGGTGTTCATATTCTCCAGGTTCAGGATCCCTAGGCCGCCATCTCTTTTACTTCTGCAGACCGTTCTCCAGTTGACCAGGCAGTTGCCCCCCTGCACAGACGACACCCCTCTCCAGAAGAAGGCTCTCCGCAATGAGTCGATTCTTCGACGCGCCCAAACGGGGATTCTGAAAACCGAGAGGTGGTAGAGAGGGAGGTTCGAAAGCACCGAGTTAACCAGGGTTAGCCTCCCTCCCTGCGAGAGGAGTTTTGCCTGCCACCCGGCAATTCTCTGTTCAATCCTATTGATGATATGCATCCACTCTTCCTTCGGCACGTTACCTTTTTTGAGCGGTAGGCCGAGATATTTGGTTGGAAGCGTGCCCCGTTTGCACTCCAAGATAGCAGCCAGTCTGTCCCCTGTGCTGGCCTGGTTTCCCAGATAAAAAAGTTCAGATTTGCTCCTGTTAACCTTCAGCCCAGATGCCCACTCGAAGATCATCCACAAGTAGCGAAGGTTACGGATTTGTCGAGCCTTTGCCTCGCAGAAAAAAATGGTGTCGTCCGCATATTGGATAATAGAGATTTTGGCCTCCCCAGTTGGCCCGATGCCAGTGATCAAGTTGTTGTGGACCGCACTGTTTGTCAACCGTGTCAGGCCTTCTGCTACCAGCAAGTACAGGAAAGGTGACAAAGGATCCCCTTGGCGAAGGCCTCTTTTCAATTTGAACCACTTAGTCGGTGTTCCATTGACCAGAATAGCAGCCTTGCCGTTGGAGATGCACTGGTCGACCCAGTCACACCATTTCTGGTTGGCCCCGAGGCACTTGAGGATGTGCCGGAGGAAATTCCAGTTCACCTTATCATAAGCTTTTTCGAAGTCCGCCTTGACACCAACACAGTTGATGTGCTTGCTTGCGCCCCAACTGATAAGCTCGCTCGCAGTGACGAAGGAGTCTAATATATTTCTGCCTTTGAGGAAGGCGGACTGTGCAGGGGAGATGATAGTATGCATCCGCTTAATAAGTCTGTTCGCCAAAACTTTGGAAATAATTTTCTGGACGCAATTACTGAGGCTGATAGGTCGGAAATCATTGGCAGCTTTGGCGCCTTCTGTCTTTGGGATCAGACAGATGTGTGAGTAATCAATTGGTCCAGTGTTCAGGGACCCCGCATAGAGATCATCGAAGATTTTTGCTAAATCATCTTTGATCACTTCCCAGAACCTCTGGTAGAAAGCCATACTGAACCCATCCGGTCCTGGAGCCTTGTCCCCCCCCATCTGAAATGTCGCACTCCTGATTTCCTCCAGTGTGAACTGCGCAGTGAGGTTATCCTGGCTCAACGCAGAGTTGTCCGGGAAGAGCTCACTCCAATCGCCGATGGAAGACGCAGGGGGGGTGCTTGGCGCGAATCTCTCTTTGAATTCGCGGAGAAAGTAGTCGCTTTTATCCTTTTCCCTGATGAGTGTGATGCCCTCGTCCTCGATGGCCCCGATGTGGTTGACTCTGTGTCTCCCATTCGCCATAGCGTGGAAGAATTTGGTGTTGCCATCCCCTTCTTTTAACCAATGCTGTTTAGCTCTGGTCTGCCAGAGTATCTCTTCCTCAAGAACGATATCTCTTAGTTTAGCCTTGAGAATAGTTCTCGACTCTAATTCGCAAGGGGTCAAGCACCGCTGTTCTTCAGTCGAGTCCAACCTTTGAAGTTCATCCGCCAGATCCCTTTTGGTGTTCTTGATGCTATGAAAGTTGGAGTAAACCCATTCCTTAATCCTCTTTCGACAGTGTCGCAGTTTTGCAGTAAACGTGAGCACACTCCCTTGTCGGCCTTGCCTCTCGCCGACCTCACGCCACCAAACCGGAATCAGCGAGTTGAAGTCGGCCCGCGTGAGCCAGACCTTTTCAAATCTGAAGAGATTGGGACCCCGCCACCGCTCCGTTTTAAGTAGAATAGGGGAATGGTCAGAAGTGATTCTAGGGAGAGCCGAGACTGTTGACATCGGAAAGGAGAGGTCCCAATCGGTCGAGATAAGGAAGCGGTCGAGTTTTGCAAGAGTGGGCGTGCATTGCAGGTTAGACCACGTGAACCGCTGATTGGTCATCGGGAGATCTATCAGCTCGAGCTCATTAATCGTGTTGGCAAACAGATCCGAAAGACGGTTACACCATGTCCGCCCACTTCTCTCATCGTCGCAACGCGTAAGGTTAAAGTCACCACACATCACCCAGGGGCCAACGCAGATCCCTTTTAGGCTGATCAGTTCCTGACAGAAGTCAGCTTTCCCTGCCCAGGTAGGAGGGCCGTATACATTTGTCAGAAAAAAGGAGAACCCGTTGTCATTGCTTCGCAGGCGCAGCGAGACTGAGTGGTCGCGCACCACAACTTCCGAACAGGAGAAGTTCTTAGAATTCCAGCACGTAGCAATACCGCCCGACGCCCCAATAGAGGGGATGAATAGACATTTGTCGAACCCAGAACCCGCAAAAGATCTGATAAAAGAGCGTGAGAACATGCTCACTTTTGTTTCTTGCAGGCAAAGGAAAGATAACCTAAGGCCACCTACTACAGATTTAACAAGACGACGCTTTGCTAAATCATTAAGGCCTCTTACATTCCACGTGCAGATATCTAACATAGGAACAGGAACAACAACAACCCTAACACACACGAGGGCGCCGGATCGCTCAGGCCGGAGGGCAGATAAAATCCAGGAAGGCGGGGGCTTCCACGTCGCTCAGCTGAACACCAAACTTAGCACATTTGAGCTTGACCTTGGACCTCTTGTGTGCCAGAGCAGTGTCACATGCGGCGCGATCGACCGGAGCGGCGGTTGCAGGATCGGGCGAACTTCCATCCAACCGGGCGGTTTTGCGAGCCATTGCAAGTTCCAGCGCCGGCTTGCCCTCTTTCAACGCGAGCCGCGGGCTCTTTCTGGTGCACACGGAGGGCCGTGCACGGTTACCCGCTCTGGTCGTCGGCGAAGGACCGAAAGCAGCAAACTCCGGTGGTGCAGGCGCGGAGTGTCGGGCCCCGACAAGTACCACCACGCTGGTCGGGCGCTCAAGCGGCGGCACAGCGTCACCAACAATGGCGTCTGCCGGGGGAACAAGGTCCCCTGCGCACGCATCGCGGGGTACCAACCCCCAGGCGGGGCCTCCCACAGGGTCAGGAGAGGCGGGTAGCACCGGTGTCGTGCCTAGCAAGGTGCCAGACCCAGCGGGCCCAAGCAAGCCCGGAATGCGGATGAGGGTGGGCTCCCCTGCGCCCTTTAGCTGAAGGGGAAGTGGGGCCCCGATCGGGGGCAAGGCCCAGCTGGGCCCGCCCAAAGGGAAGATCCAGAGAGGTGTTGCAAAGGCCTTCAACTCAGCCTCGGGGCCTAAGGCAGCCAGGCTTGGCCCACCAGAGTCCAGGGCCCCAAACCTAGAAGGAGCAGGATAAAGAAACAGGACGAAGACCTCAGAAGGCGCGGCAGTCGAGGGGTACGGCGCTCGAGAGATCGTCCGCTGCAGCGACAGCGACCTCGAAGCATCCACCAACTCGGACGACCCCCCGTTAGCCAGGAGAGGGCCATAGCCACCTCCCTGATGGAGGGGCTCAAGAACCAAACATGCAAAAACGAGCAACAATTTGAAAAGCGGCCGGAAAGGAGGGGAGCACGAGTCTCGAGCTTCATCAGTCCGTTGGGAGAGCCGTCGATCACCAAGCCCAAGTCGTCTCGCGTGGGGTTGACGTCACCACCTGGAAGATCCCCCGAGTAATCGGGAGGAAGCACCTCGTGTATAACCATCGGTCCCTCAGGGGCCAGTACACCGGAGTCCGGCGCCACCACCAAACTCGCCGGAAGTAGTTTCTGTACCGACGGCACTGTTCTACGTCGTCTGTCCCGGATTTCGGAAGATCCCCAAAAGTCACTCTGTCCGGCTCGGGTGGCTTCTCTGGAGCCAGAGCTCTCCCCGCCAAGCCCAGCCAAGGCCACCCGCCGAGCGAGCCGCGCACCATGAGGGTCCGTTTGATCACCCCCCTCGTCTGCCCCCCCCCCCCCACAACAGGTATGCCACGGTCCTCTCCGCCGAAAGGCGCAGTACTTTCGATTCTCACCGTCGCCGAGATGACGACGTCTCCCATGGAAATTGATAAAATTTTCGGAATATCTGCCAGATCATCTACCGCTACCAAACATCTGTAGCCCGACATATCCAACATGTTAATGCTGTTGTCGTCCGCTTGCAGGAACCGACCAAACCCGCCCACGATTGCGGAGACGCAATTCAGCGCCCAGCATTCGAAGGGCAGATTAAGTATCTTAATCCAAGCCTTGTACATAAGTCTAGAGCGGTCGGCACCTTCATAGGGGTCCCAGTGGAGACACCGGAGTCTGCAGTGGTGAAGGCGCAGAAGTCCGCAGTTGAATGTATCCTCAGGGCGCACCCATTCCGGAAGAAAAATCACGAAGTCGCGATCTCGATGTCGTGCCGCCAAAAAATCAGTTGGAAAGCCACCGAATTTTTCCGCCAGGTCCGCGGCAATTGTGCCTTGTGGAAATGGCCAAGGTTCGACCTCCCGATGATGTCCGCGAGAACCGCGTTCTTGCACTGGTTTTGCCGCGAACGAAAATCGTCCGACAGAGGGATGAAGGTTTTCATGACATCAGGTCGGAAATCCCTACCCCGGTGCATGATGCGGCTCTTAGGATGGGAAGTGCAAGCGCGCGCTTGATGACCGGTTCCGCGACACTTCGAGCACCGAAAGGGATCTCTGCAGTCTCGAACAAGATGGTCAGAGGCAAGACACCGGAAGCATTTCTTAGTTCTGGGGATCGGAAGGAGGAAGTAGGCCTTGGAGGAGTGTAATGCTTGGACACAGGATCTGCCACAGGCCTCCTGAGGAGAACTTCTTTAAAAGAAGGCGGTCTAGGCTCCGTATGCGGCCCCGGAGTGCCCGGGTTCACCCTCTCTACCTGCTGTACAAACCGCCGAGGTCGAGGATCCTTGTCCTGTCTCCTCAGGATGGAGTGAGGATCACGAATGCAGGACGGGGGAGCACGGGGGGTGGCCAAGCTCGTGCAAAGGGGGTTAGCCCAGGACACCTTGGATGTTGACTTTGAAGTGAAGGGTCCCCTGCGGCAGGAGGATTCTACAGCGGAAGCGGGTTTGCGTAGCAGAGGCCTCTCCCAGCTGCTCAGATTCTTCCTGCCGAGGCGATGTGATGCTGAAGTGGTGGGCCTGTCGCACCTTCTTTGTCCGAGGAAGGTACTCCCAGGTTGGTATCCAGTCTTCTCCGACCTGCTCCAGCGACGTCTGGTCACGTGGGAATCCAAGGTTTTCAAGGTTTTGCCCCCCTCCCTGTCAACTCTGACCCACTTAAGGGAGGCTGATCTTCGGGGGACACGATCAGGGCCCTCCACCCCAGAGCGATTCCCATATGAACGCTCTTTCCTGCCGGGGGAGGGCGGAGAGATGCGCCGGTATCTGCTAGGCCCGCACCCTCTCCCTCTCTCTCTACCTCTACCTCTTTCTCTCTCTCTATCTCTACCTCTTTCTCTCTCTCTACCTCTACCTCTCTCTCTCATACCCGCAATTTTTCACACATCGGTCGATCACCTTTCCTCAAGATAAATCTCCTCGAAAAGCATGCCAAACACTTAGCATGCCAAATCTCCTCGAAAAGACGCGCCGGATATTTAAATGTTACAAGATAAATCTCAATCTCCTCGAAAAGCATGCCAAACACTTAGCACGGATTCCGGCGCACACTACGGATACCGCGACCTTCAAAACCCCATTTCGGGAGATCCGTAAGTCGGATTTTCGATCCGATCGTACTGTCGTTCATCATTTTTCGGGCTCTAACATAGAAAAATATCCGCAATTCCCGACGATCAACACAAGAAAACTCGATTATTCAACACCCCATGGCAAAGACTTTATTAGCAAGGAAGTAAAAGAGTACAAAAAAGTCACGATATTACATTTGGAGACGAAGCAACCCACCTGAAAGTGTGCGTCGATCCAAAGTCCAAACAGAACGTGGATAATTCTCAGGTTCCCATAGTCCCCACGAGTCCAAGATCACCCAATCTGCGAACCACTGCAAAAAATATCACACTCGGCATAAAAGAAAGCTCCTCAAAAATAGCACTTGATGTTTTACAAAACAGCACAGAAAACCCAGGATTTCACCTCTGCGCAGTCCTCAAAAAAATTCAAAAAAATCACCATTGCATTCCTCGCGATGTGTAGATACAAATCGAGTACTTATACGTCTCATTCCGACACTCGTAGGCCAAGAAAATCCATAAATACTCCGCCGCTGTCCAAAATCTGTCGTAGAAAATAGGTCCCAAAGATGATCCGAAAAACCTAATAAATACTCGAAACGGAGGGAAGCAGTAAGTACAAAAAATGTAGCCCTACCTGTCATGAAGAAAATGCCGCAAGAATCACTTGAAAAGTCCCTCGGGGTAGCCCAGGGGAGCCCGCAGACCGAAATACGATGAAAAAAAAACACTGGAAGAAGTAAAATCAAATATCCAAAAGAATTTCTATTAATTGAAAATAGAGTGCAGTGTAACATGCAGATTAAATGTTAGTTTTCCAATTTAGGTGTAATTGGACTTTTATATATTGAAGAAGCTGTATACTCACAAATCAAATCTCTGATTATTTTTTTCCAGTAGACTGAAGATGATTAGGTATGTAGTGCACATGAATTTATGATCGTACGCGGGTGCAATCGTATACACACATTAGTTATGTCTGATGTCCCTTGAAGCCACTCTCCTGTCAAACTATTGCACTGTGCAAGTGAATTTGCTGAAGCTACAAATAACTTGCTTTTGTTTGGCCAATCCTCTCCTCTTTTATCTTTAGATTAGATTACTATTTTTTGAGAAGTCCAACTTAAAACATATTAATTTGAGTCAAAGGTAAGTCACACGGTAGAAAGAAAAAAAAAATACATGCTTCAATGGATTAGGCATAGAAACTGTTTAAAACAGTTTGTATCATCATAAAATGTGTTAGTTGCAACACTGATCCCCAAACTTTTGGTCAAGCTTCACTTCCCTCAAATTTATAAGTTCGAACATGTAGTGCACTGATTCCGCAAAATGACGAAAATGCAGTGAAAATATTTGTAATACATTTTAAATGTAATTACAAGTGAATTTGGAGTATTTCGAATCGATGCAAAGACTGTCGAGTCGAAAAGTGAGTATGAGTTGAGAAATTGGAAGCTTCAAGTTGTGAAGCTTAAGTTGTTGTGCGCCGACTCCGCAAAATGCCGAAGTGCGGCAAAAATACTTGTAACATATTTTAAATATGATTACAGTCGAATTCGGTGCGTTTCAGACCGACGCGAAGGGCATCAGGTTGAAAAATGAGTTGAGATTCCAAGACTTAGCATGTTGCAGGAATTCTGTTTTTTTTTTTTTTTTTTTTTTTTTTTTTTTTTTTTTTTTTTTTTTTTTCGGCAAGCAGTTTTGAGGCCTTTTGCAAGGATCTGGAGCAGTCAAAAATTTAAAAAGAAATCATGGGGGACTTCAGAAAACTTTGCAGATAAAAAGGGAAGAAGTGCTGAGGTGAGAGATCAAAAGAAAATAGGAGAACAAAGATGAGCAAAAGGAAAAAAAAAAAATGGAAACTGCAGTTTGCTGTTGTAGTTTTATCGGCAAGCGTTTTCGGGGCCGTTCTTACGGTCCTAGAGCTCTCAAAAAAATACAAGGGACCTTTTAAGGGCTTCAGAAAAATTTGTAGATGAAAGAAAAGTAGAAAAATTGCAATTTCAATATTTCAGTTGGTGACAAGAAGTGGAGGAAAAGGGGTTCCCGAAATTGCTCACTTCAGGAGCAAACTGCATGAATTGGGGGCAGTTTGGGAAAAAAAATTTGTAAATTGGGGCAATTGTGTTAAATCACACTCCTACCCAACTACCCCCCCCCCCCCCCCCCCCCCCCCCCCCCCGCAGTCATTAATTCCCTCCCTCTCTCTCTCTTTGAAAGCCTCCACCCACCCTCCTCTCTCTGTTGGAGCAGGAAGAAAGAAAGAAGAAAGAAAGAAAGAATAGAAGAAGAAGGTGGCTGCACCCACCTCTCTCCCTCCCTTCCTCCCTCTTATTTTTTTAAGGTACCATCTCTCTCTCTCTCTCTCCATCTGTTGCACCAGGGAAGGCAAGGAAAAAAGAAAGGGAAAGAAAAAAGAACAAGGAGGGGGGGTAGGGATGCTGCAGCAATGCTGCTGCCAGCAGCAGCTGCCTAAGCAGCAACCCCAGTTGCTGCTACTGCAACAAGTAGCAGCAACTGCCCAAGAAGCAACCCTAGCTGCTGCTGCTGCAACAAGCAGTAGCAGTTGCCCAAGCAGCAGAACCAGCTGCTGCTATGTCACGCCCCGGGTGTAAACCAGAATCCGGGCTCTTCCACAGATCCGCCGTACACACGAAATTTTTCATGTACATGAAGCGCTGGTAAGCTGCTCAGATATAGGAGATATAATAAAAGAGCATAAAAACAGAACTAAACTAAAACTAATACATCTCAGACTGAAGCTGAAAAATAAAAGTACAATATAACTCTCAATAAGTACAAGTGTCTCTCCCAGCTTACCAAATAAATACAAACAGCTGGCTGAAGCCAGACCCAAAATAATAATACAACTGTCTGAGAGTATAGGGTATACAACCAAAAAACTGTTAAGCTCGCAGACAGGGCAGACGAACTATCTAATCCGCGATCCTCTTACCTCGATCTGCTGAAGACAGCCCCGCAACTCCCGCAGAGGACTCTGCAAAACAAAGGGGGAAAATGGGGGAAAAGACAATAGGGGTGAGAACTGCTATAAAATCAGTAGCCTCCCCTAGTGTGTTAAGCCTCAAAAACTGACATGCCCACTAGGTCTACCAGAGGCAAAAAGAAAAGCTAGGTGGTATGCTGTAAGCTGAACTGCTGATAAATAAAGATAAAGCTACCACTATTATGCCTCTAAATGCAGTGCTAGAAGGAGTGTAGTAAGAATGTATCAGAGCAGTAATTGTCTGTCTAAACCCAACCAAGGACCAGTAACCCCTAACACTATCTGTGGAATGGTCTCAAGTATTTGCTAACAGATCGGCACTCACTGATCGGCACTCACTGACCGGTACTCACTGGCCGCTGTATAAACCGCCTACTCCGGAGTGTCACTCGAGGGGAGCGACCCACACGAGTAAAGTATCTCTGTCGCAAATATCACGATATAACAGGACTGGATCACGACCATAATCGAAGTGGGAAAAATCCATCCACTAAGGAAACCCGATCCCCCAATCTGATGCACTAGTACAACCCGATCGACCGCTCAATGTCTGCGGTCACCGCGATACCCCAAGACCCACGGTCTAGTATAACAACCAATACCCAGTTGACCGCCCAAAGTCCGCGATCGCCGCAGTAATCGACTAATAAGTCCATCCTGTCCAAAGTCTTAAGATCCTGCCTACACTATCCCAACACAAGCTCGAACCCGAGCAATAAGTCCCCTGAGCCTAAATAAATAGAGAAAAGCGGGAAAACATGGTTTCTTCTAAGTCAATTTCTAGCATTATAGTGTAGCAGAAAAAGGTGGCCTATCTAGATGTCCATACAAGTATGCATATGTCCCAAGATAATAAAAATACAGTTTTCAGTTTTCTGGCAGTCATTATGGCATGATAACACAATCTTTATAATCGATCTCACAAGGATACTAGATACAAGCATAATGTCCATTTAACTTATAAAGCATGTCGATGTTATTTCAGGGTGCAATACAATATTTTAATCATATTAGTTTAGTCCAATAGGCCTAGTGGGTGTGCCAAATTAAGAGGTTCACAACGATCACCCACCTCGAGCGCTAAACCCAAGTCCAAATACGCCCTCGCCCGAGAAGTACATGCTCGCCGAGATAACTGTAAAAACGTCCAAAATAGTACCCGATTAAACACACAGATTTACACTTAGATGCTGTCCACAAAAACTAGTCCAGAAAAAGCTCAGTTTTCACTTGCGAGATGAATCCCGAAAATTCCAGAAAAATCACCGCTGCGATCATTGCGACGATTAGATAGAAATCGAGTACTTAAGGCTTCGTTCCGACACCTGTGGGCCGAGTTACAAAATAAACAATTCGGTAAGCGCGCAACTCCACAAGAACCAATCCTGTCAAAAATCTGCCCAGAAAAGGTGATATTTTTACCTTCGGAAAAAGCTAAAAAAAAATCCAAAAAAATCACGATGATATTACCTGCAATGTGTAGATGCGAAACGAGTACTTGCACGCCTCAATCCGATGCTCGAGCGCAAAGAAATCGCAGAAAAACCCCGGTGCTGTCCAAAACTCCGCCGCAGAAAAAAGGGTTCACAAAACTGCCAAGAACACCTAGGAAAAACTCAAAACAAGGGGGAGATGAAAATATGAAAGTTGTAACGATACCTCTCTTGAAGACAACAGCGCAAGAATCGTCAAAAAATACTATCGGAGTAGTCCGGGGGAGCCCGCGCACCGAAACACGACGGGAAGGGCCACCGGAGAAGAAACGTCACGACGCGCCAAATCGCTGTATATCTCGAAAAAGGTGCCTCCTAAAATCCTAGGATATCTCCAGTGGATGCAGCACACAGGGATGAACAACTTTGGTGGAGAACACTCTGTGAAAATCCAGCCAGAAAAGTCTGAAATGCTGAACAAACGGGCCTATTTATAGGCTAAACCGAACAAATCAATAAATGCCCAATAAGTCCCCGGATTCGAGCACTCGGACTGAATTCGGGCGCCCGAATCCGCTAGGGGATTCCCCGCGAGGAGCGCCCGGAATCCCCTAGGCTTGACACGTGTCCCGAACACGGGATAGCGTGTGCAAGCCCAGCCGCATCGCTCCACGTGGCGCGCCCCGGGTCAACGGAGTAGGTGGCGCCCGCCCATCCCCAGGCGCCACGCGTCCCGCGACAGTGCCCCACGTGCAGCACTATCGCACCGCCTGCCCCCCTGACGCGCACGCGTCTAGAGGTGCCTCGTATGCACTTCGTGCACCGCGCTCGGTGAGCCTGCCAACCAGAAGCCGCCACTTGTCCCTGCGCTCGGTCCACGCACCCGCTTTTGGGTTCCATGGACTGCGCCGCGTGCGCCGACCAACCGGAGACTGACACGTGTCCCGCGCCGGGTCCATTCACCCCGCCGCGCCGCTCTGTGGACCGAGCGTTGTAAACCGACCAATGTCAGACCGCCACGTGGCATCCCAGCGGCTTACGGTCCCCCCCCCCCCTCATGCACTAGAATCCACTGAAAGCTTTTAGGAGTCCATTTTTGGGCATCCGGGCTCAGAAAAATACAAGCAAATAGCCGTTTTCAAGCATTTTTCCACGCTGAATCCAAATCCACCCTCCATTTGGGCTAAATTCTTTTTTAAAGTTTCACAAAATAGCCGAAGCCCGAACATGAACCAGAAACCTCACTGGGTCCATCCAAAATATCCCTTTGATGTATTATGGGCCCAACACACCAATAATAGGTGTTTCACACAGTGGATTCCCGGGAAAACCGCATGGGGACCTGGACCACTACATGCTAGCAACAGCAGCTGCGCAAGCAGCAGCTGAGCACCCAGCAGCACCAGTTGCTGCCGCTGCAACAAGCATAATAGCTGCCCAAGCAGCAGCTGAGCACCCAGCAGCACCAGTTGCTGCTGCTGCAACAAGCAGCAATAGCTACCCAAGCAGCAGAACAAGCTGCTGCTAGCAGCAGCAGCTGCGCAAGCAGCAGCTGAGCAGCCAGCAGCACCAACTGCTGCTGCTGCTACAAAGCAGCAGCTGTGCCACCAGCTGCTGCTCAGCAGCTTAGCCAGCAGCAGCATTGGCTGCTGCAGTTGCGGCCTTCGAAGCTTAAGAAGAGTCATCATCTTCTTTCCTCTTCTCCATTGGGCAAGGACATCAAGAGACGAAAATTATTCAAATTGGGTTTTCTCCAATTTTTTGGGCATTTTCCCTAAGTTAAAGATATCAAAATTTTTCTTTAGCATGCATGTCAAGAATAGGATTTTCATTCCCTTCTCTTTTAATTTGTCCAAAAAGCCCATCAGGAGACATGAGGGTGAACCTAGGATTATTCTTTTATGTTTTGTAAAGGGTTCTTAGTTTTACAAATTTCAAGGGATTAGTGAATCATAAAAAAATAATTTCTTCATGATTTTCCTTTCATTTTAGGAAAATCTTGGAGATCAAGAGAGCAACTTTTATCTCTTTCAAAAACAAAGGGAAACATTGTGGTGGGGGATTCTAGCGAACGAGGGTGATCTCTTCTCTTGTCTTTTGCTTTTAATTAGAAGCATGTTAATAGAAAGTTAGGGTAGCTCATGGACCACATTATGTAAAGAATTGGACTTGTTTGTAAACACAGTAAATTATGTTAAATGCGTGCTACATGTTAGTGTGAAAATGTCTATGTTGTAAGATGAAAATTATGACCTAAGAGAAAACCTAGTTTAAGGTTCTAACAAGTGGCATTCACCTTAGGACTTCACGAGTGGCATTATGCTTGAGTCAACTAAGTCTGTATTAAGAGCTAAAGCTTAACTTAGAGTCAAATCTCTAAGGGAACATAGAATGGTTGAGGTAGAAATGCAAAGTGAGTAAAATCCCTAGAGTTGTCTTAGGGGGTTGGGTTTAATGTACCTTCACTTTAACTTCAACTTGAGCAAAATTGAAAGTAAAGGAATTTAAGTCCAATGGACTTTGGGGTCACCTTAAGGCAAGGACCTAGGGTAAAGAAATATGTAAATAAAAGATAAGCTAAAATCTTAAATGAAAAGAGAAAGAAATTGTCAAGGGCCAATGTGAACTAGAGGCTCAAATGAGAAAGAAAGAAAAGGGCACAATGTGCGAGAAAGGCTAAGAACCAAGGCAAAAGAAAAGAAAGAAAAGAAAAAGATAAAGATAAAACGGGCGTACCTTCGGGGGTGAAACGTAACTCTTGTCGGAGCCAAGGGTAGTGTCCCTCTCCCGGGCAGTGACCCGTATGACAAGTTCCCCCTTGGACGGGATAACACTTGAGGTGTTATCGGCAACCTTAGAGATCTTGCCTTATGGTAGCATGACTGCCGCCTGGGGCCCGTTGGGTAAGATTCTCCGAGGGTTTAGCAACTTTAATTAAAGCACGAAGAAAAGAAAAAAAGTGATTGGTCAAGTCAAGTCTTAGATAGAGTGGCACCTTGGAACGACATAGTGTCATGTTATGGCAAAGATAGAGTTATTGAGCATATTAGATAGAATTTACATCTTTCAATACTGTATTTGTTTTCTATTGCTTCTATTAGACCAAGCAATGCAGGACATTTTTGCTCGGTGGTTGAACCCACTGGGAACTTCGTTGTAGTTCTCACACCCTTTGGGTGACATCCCCACAGGTCCAAGTACATCGAGCGAGACACACGACAGGGATAAGGCCCCAGCAGAGTAGCGACCTAGCAGTTTAGAGTCGCCAGTACATTTTGGAGCATTTACTATTTTGAGCGAAATTTGTATATGAGGAATATTGTAAACATTAAATGTTTTAAGTTTTATTTTGGAAAAAAAAAAGAAAGTTGTAATATTTAAATTAAAGTTGCATGTTAAAGAGAGTTGTGATACAAGTAAAGTTTAATGTTTCGCTCATTTTGTATCTTTCAATATCATCTAACTGTTTGTTTGAATGAATGAAAGTTTTTAATTTCATAGTTTAGTCCTCTGATTGTTTACTCTTCCGCTTACACTAAACTGTGACTGTTGGAATAAACCGTTCCTTTCGGGTATTGAAAGGTCATGCCTGATTGGCAGGTTTGTTGGCGCTCCTGAACTGTCCAAATTGGTTGTCTCGGGGTGTGATAGATAAGAGTAGTATCAGAGCCTAGGAATAGTCCTAGGTGGTTAGCGAACCTTAGGAAGACCCTAGGGTTTAGGTACGCGAGAGTGTGTGGATCTTTTTGAGAAAGTACATGATTGGCTTTATGATTCCCAAGAAGGATATTGGGAATGGATTGAGGGAAATAGACTTCCACTAGCTAACAATATGTTGGGCGGCCGACAACGCAACGTTAGGAGTGGGAGGAAGTATTCCTCTTCACTTTCGCATGATTAGGTTGATGGATCCTTTATTGTGTTTATTAATTATTCCGCATCATTACGCAAACGTCCGAGTTATAAATTTGGACTAATGTTTATTGTGGTGTACAGATAGTGAGGCCACCGCGAAGGGAGACACGTTTGACGCGGCTCGAGCCAGGGGAGGGCTCCGGGTCGAGCGACGTTTGCGAACTACGGAGCATATGCTGCGCTTATCGGCGTGGTCCAGCAGCAGGCGAAGGCCTCGTTGCGCTAGGAGAAGGCTTCCCGCCGACGGGAGGAGGAGGCTTCCCGTCGGCAGGAGAAGCATTTTAGCGCCAAGAATAAGTGTCGAGACGACAAGTGGAGCAGATAGAGAGGCTCCAGGATATGTTGGTGCAACAGATTGAGGCTACGTGGATGGGCATGAGCGCACAGCCTCAACTCAGGTGAGGCGACTACAGGAGGTGTGGCTTACACGGCACCCACCATGGCTGCTCGGACGCTGGCGGCGCGCCCCGCACTATTGTTCGGGGTTACTAGGGAGGGTGCCCCAAGCGGGCCGACTCGGAGACTGGTGATGTCGAGAACGCAGCCCAAAGGGTGGAGCAGGATCAGGCGATGGAGGTTCTCGCCAGTTTTCAGAAGTTTCATATGCCGACCTGTAGCGGCAACAAGACCGACCCCATGGTGGTGGAGTCCTAGATCGACTCTATGGAGAGGTTGTTTTTGACCCTTCGGGTGCCGACGCGGGACCCGCGTTACTCTAGCGGTTCCCTATCTTGATAATGTGGCACACCGATGGTGGAAGGCGAAATTGGGGAGGCATACTAGAACGGCGTTGCCTGAGCCAACTTGGGAGGAGTTCAAGAAGCTCTTCTTCACTACTTACTTCCCCGACAGTGCCAAACAGCAGATGGAGGACGACTTCAAGAACCTTCGCCAAGGAAGCCGATCAGTCCAGGAGTACGAGTGCGAGTTCTCTCGCATCATCAGCTGCTTGCCACCGTCGTG
>CM054936.1:11915265-11995265 GCA_029168755.2 Tillandsia fasciculata
CAGATTTGAAAGTCACAATATAAGAGATGTAAATGTGAGATTGAGTATATACTAAATTGTAAAATGTGAGGTTCATATATATACAAAAAAGCTAAATTTCATCTTAAAAGACACTCAGGGATAATTCCTGGTTTCATTAAGATTATATAAATATAAATGTAACTTTATAAAATTAATATAATACTGAAACAATATGAAACTCACCGAAACTTCAGTTCGACAAAAAAGAGCAGGATGCCTAAATTTCTGTACACCCTTCATATTCTTCGTATTAAGAATATGAAAATATAACATTTATCACCTTATTAGAAAACAACAATAAATTATGTTAAAACACACACACACATAAACACACACACACCCACACACACACACCCACCACACATATATATATATATATATCTATATATATATCAAGATTTAACTGTATTTTTCTCGATTTCATAGCACGAACCTCATCGCGGGTCGGCCCTCCAAATAAGAAGTGTCGGAGGATTTCGCCACTAATAGAAGGCGAATCCGATCCTTTGGTGCTATCTTCCCATATAGCTCCCCTATCAAAAAGAATTAGAAATATTATAGTAAGTAATGCGAAAATGGAATAGACATATATAACAATTAAAAATAATATATGATATGGTGGACTAACTTAGTTATTGGTTGTGCTATAAAAAAGTTGATTGCAAATTCATCGTCTTTAGGAATCTTATCTCGACCCGGATATTCGCGACGAGACTCAATAACGAAACCGGGTGAGCTATCCAGAGAGGGTTCATCCGGAACATTGATGGATGAAACTCCACCTTCTGGATCATCATACTCTTTTTTTAATGCCTGTTATCATTAAAAAAATAATGCAACTGTCATACTTTATAAATTTGTTAAGCTTCATACACCAAACATAATACAATAATACCATAAGGACGTCGCAATGGCCCCGGAAGCAGAATCTGATGCTTCAGTTTCTTTCGACCCCTGCTCTTTAGAATGAAGGCGGCGCTTTCTAGTATAATATGCTTTACGTCCTCTTGTCCCGGCCGTGAAATCGTCAGATAATTCCTTTCGTTTCCTTTCACGGGCTTTAATCCTTTCAATTCTTGACGGGACTTCGATTCTAATATCGGCAGTGGGCACCACTATATTAATCTCACCACCATCAACGGGATGTTCGAAAGTTCCTTTACGTTCTGCTGTGTGGTGCCCACCTTCACCCTGATCTTCAACATTTTCTTTTTCAACATCGAGTGTCGCGCCCCCTTCTGCTGCAACAGCAGAGCCGCTATCAATTTTATCCTGAAGCTTCTTATTTATATCCTTTAACTTGATATTCTCTGCTTCCAAGATTTTAATCCGCTCTTCAAGGACATAAAGAGTTTGTTCCAAATTATTAAGTGAATTTCTGATATTGGTACAATCCCCAGCTGTAGAGGTAGTAGCGACAGGAGTAGCCGGTTGAATCTGTATCAATAAAGAAGAACACAAAGACGGTAAGTAGGGAAATTAGTAAAGTAACCACATCATAACATATATAATCCTTAACTTATACAATACCTGGGGCTGCTGCCAAACACGTGCCATACGATTTAATATATACATTTCTTCAGGACGATAGGTAAAGTTGGGTATAACCTGCAAAATATATATATATATATATAAATATATATATCATTACATATTTACATTTAATATTTTAAAGGAGATTTATAAAATTAAAATTCCGTAAAGAATTTATTACCTCTGAAGGAGAATAAGACAACAATTTTTTCCTAAGCTTATCATAGCTCCTAAATGCTACTGAACCTTTCCATTTCCTCATTCGTGGGACAGCTTTATCCCCATCAGAAGTACCCAAACCCTTTATATGCTCATACGCCCAGCTCTACATGCAGAGTCATAATGACTTATCAGTAATGGAATGAACATATAAATATTTTAAATATAAAATATATTCAAACACTAATTTAGAATTGTACTCACCGTGAACGCTACTGTACACCCATCAATATACCCGGCTTTTATTTCGTCCCCTCTATTCCGACGCTTTACATGACGGGATGCTTTCGAAATAGAACTTACCAGAAAATTATATACAGTATGCCCCCAGGCATAGTCGCCTATTCTATGTATATCATCTATATATCTATACAGAGCCTTCGGCACATTGTAGTGGCTAGTGGGAAAGAGAACCGTCGCAAAAACATATAATACGAAAATGGAGACAAAATCGGTCACAGCGTCCACACCCTGCTGTCCAGCAAGAGTGTATAAGATATGACGAAGTTTTCTTCTATCGGCGTGCTTATACTCGCCATTAAAGTATCTATCAAATATATTAGACTTTATACTCTTTTTTGACCATTCTATCGGCTCCCCCTGCGTCGGTAACCCAACCAAGACAGCTATTTCATCTGGAATCAGGGGAATGAAAGTGTCTCCGATTCTAACACCTCTGTTCTCCTCATCCCAAAAACTTAGGAGAGTATCGACTAATACAAGGTCTTGCTTTAGAGGAGGAAGGTCAATATATGAAGCAAATGGCGTTGTTCTCAAGAGTGCCATTTGTTCAGTAGATATAACTTCCCTTAGTGCTGGGCCAGCAGTGGTATAGTTGGCCTCAGTCTTGGGAGACTCTTGTACATTCATCGTATTGTATAGATGTTTTGGAAAACATCTTCCACAAACCAATTGAGTCTTCGTTGGGCTCTTTGTCCTACAATGACTACTAGTGCTGGCCTCCTTGGCCACTCTGCTTGATGACATAGCTCTGGTAGAAACCATATATTCAGCTGCATTATAATAACCATATCAGTTTGTATTGATAAAATCATATATTAGTACATCATGAATTTATGAACTATTCAAAGCAATATGGACTAGTCAAACATCTCTACATTTCTTTAATTGCTGCATTATAAAGTGTAACACAAGCCTACTACCATGTGAATTTTGTTTTCAATTCTTTTTTTTTTAAATACTGAATCAAACATTATAACAAAAGCATACTATCTTGCATTATACTTTATTACTGATTCTGGTATATTAAATTCCTTTCTGCTCCATTAGATGACAAAGACGATGACCTGAACAACAATGGCATTCTGAATGTTTGGTTCCTGTTAGCTTTGCCATAACTTTGCTGATATAGGATGCATAATTTGTCTGCTTGTCTATTCTGTGTAATGGTGATGAAACTCTATAAGCAACAAGACTTGGATGGCAGATAGTAACATGTTAATTTTATTGTTCAGATTCTTCAACTTAATGATGGTAAGGCTTTGTCTTGTCGCCTACTAATTGATTCTATGAGGAAATTTCTCTCCAATTGTGAAGCAGGTATGTCTTTAAGCATGTTGGATGTGTTATTCTCAGTGGAAATTGTTGCTTTTCTGTGCTTGTATATTTTCAGGCTTTGAGATATATGGGCAATCTATATATAGAAGTTGATACTTTAGGCTGTTTTCTGGTTTCTGTAACCTAACATATGCTAATCTAAATGCCGAAACATTGGATGGATTGCACAATCATTATAATAAGCTGGAGGATCAGTTTTGTATGAAACTTAAGTTAAAATTGCAAAATCCATTGTTCAAGGTTTGGTGACGTATGGAATGAAAAATGGAAGTATGAAATTATCTTCATATCATAAGCTAACCACAATTCACAATAGTTTTACACTCTTGTGAAACTTCTGAACACTCTTGTGTAGCCAGTGTGTACCGGTACACAACCATACATACCGGTACAGGGCTTGTGTTCCCCCTTTGTACCGGTACACTTTTCTCTCTACAAAAGAAATGGTCTAATTGGGTGGCAACTTGAATTTGTACAAAAGCCATGGATAGCTGTCGATGGAACATATATAACTGTGCTTAACCCATCTATATGAATTTGGAATGGAGAGCTATATAGCAGCAGACATAACAGGGATTTATGGGATTGAATGTACCTGTAAATAATATTTATTTTCAAGGTCGAGAGAGAGAGCGGTGCTCGGGTGCTGCGAAATGCGAGTGAAGGAAACCCTACACCGACGGAGGGGAGAAAGCCCTGCTTGAGAAGTCCTCGGATGGTGTTCGAGAGGGCTAGCAGGCGAGACAGAGTTCGAGAGCCCTAGCAAGCGAGACAGCGAGGGCGAGAGAGCACTGGAGAGGGAGCGCGAGAGAGAGGGGGGCGGTTTTGGCGGAGAGACACCACTGGAGACGGAGCGCGAGAGAATGGGGGGCGGTTTTGGCGGAGGGAGTGGAGAGAGGTGGAGAGAGGCGTTTTAGAGAGAGAGAGAGAGAGAGAGAGAGAGAGAGAGAGAGAGAGAGGGAAGAGGGTGTGAGAATACCGGCTGGGATTTTTAGTTTCAATCCCAGCCGTCCCTGTTAGGGGTGTAGGATATACACCCCTAACAGGGGTGTACCACTAGCACTACTGATATATATATATATAAACTCTGTTATGCAATCGTTTATAAGTTTTGTTTTAAATTTTTTTAAAAACAATTAGTTTTTAAAATATAGGATAAGTTCTATTAAAAAAAAAAAATTAATGTTCTTACAGCCGTATAATTTTTTTTTTAAAAAAAAATGCTACAGTAAAAAAAAAAAACGTCACGATTTTTTTTTTTTGATCCTAGTATGATTCATTAAATTGCTATAGAGAAAGTATTTCGTTAATTTAAATATATTCTCTCTTATGGATTCAAATTTGTTGGTTATTCTGTTGTAATTGAGGGATACAACGATATCAATTGGATTTCTTATTCTTCGGACATCAAATCTACTTCTGGTTATCTTTTACTCTTGGTGATAGTGTAGTTTCTTGGCAATCCAACAATCAAACTATAATAGCCTGAAGCACTACGGAGGCTATTTACACTATTTGTCTTGAAGTCGAATGATTCAAGAATCTATTATCATCTATTCCTTTGATTTCCACTCCTATTCCACCTATTTCTATTCGGTGTGATTCTCGAGCTGCAATTAAGTTTTTGTAAAATAAAATTGGTAAATTTCAAAGCTAATAGACATATTAAATTGAGACAAGAATTTGTTAGATGTCTAATTTTCATAATGTTATTTTTTTTTGAATTTTATCAAATCTGAGCAGAAACTTGCAGATTTCTTGACGAAAGGTCTGAATAGAACTAAGATCCTGGAGTCATCGAGGGGATAGGGCTATACACATGAAGGGCCTTCCTGTGACACCCCCAGAATTTGGATTAGTCCTATATATAAATGATATAATAGGACTAAATCTCTTAACCCGGCTATAGCATTTTGGATGGTAGCAAGATCCAAGAGGTTATGAGAGTTAAGCGTGCTAGAGCTAGAGTAGTTCTAGGATGGGTGACCCCCTGGGAAGTGGGGCGTCACAGTTGGTATCAGAGCCATTCACCAGCCGGAAATGTGAGATAAGTCTCGGCTGAGCCAGGGTTGTATAGCGGGTAGAGCGAGGCTCCCCGGCTAATGACCGTTGTGGGTGGAGTGCAGCTTCCCACAAGGTCGGCTAAGGCTAGCGAGACGAGTCTCACATCGCCTGGTGCTTGTGAGTGTGCTTGAGTCTGACGTGGACGTCAGGGCTTAAAGGGGGGAAGAATGTGACACCCCCAGAATTTGGATTAGTCCTATATATAAATGATATAATATGACTAAATCTTTTAACCCGACTATAGCATTTTGGATGGTAGCAAGATCCAAGAGGTTATGAGAGTTAAGCGTGCTAGAGCTAGAGTAGTTCTAGGATGGGTGACCCCCTGGGAAGTGGGGCGTCACACTTCCTGCGGTGGGAACCCAACCTTTGTGATATGAGATCCCTTGAAGAATGTTCAATGTGGTAAAAATAAGCTGTCAGGTTGGCCAAAGAGCACTTTTTATATTTTATAGAGGAGTTTTATCTCCAATCCCATCCCTATGATGAGTAGTGCTCTATATAGTAGTTGAGGTTGAGTTTATAACTCTTAATGGGATCCAATGTCACGCCCCGGGGTCGAAACTGCGACCCGGGCTCGCTAACAGATCCGCCATCTGTACGGAAACTGCCGTACAGACGAAGCGTCTAACCTGCAGAAAGAAACAACTACAGTATACAGATATCAGAGTTGAAAGAAAACTACTAAAAACTGAAATCCAAACCCTGTACAACTGAAAATAATACCATATCCATCTCCCAAATACGATCGTATACAAAGTCCTCTGATACAAAACTCAAAAGGGAGATAACTCCAATAAACATCAGTGTACAAACTCTCAAAACAAAAATATCCTCACTACAACAGTCTCTCAAACTGTAAAAATAAATACAACTCTATACCTCACAACAAAGTTCTCTCAACAGAGGTAAAAGTAGTAAACTAGTCTACTGAAGCTCTCCTCTGAAGGGGTACCGCTACACTCCAACGACGGGTAGGGAACTAGCTCGCGACTCCCTCGCCTCGGTCAGAAGGATCAGCAACAGGAGCACAGGAACAGGAGAAGAAGTCCCTGGGGAAAAGACACCACGACGGGCGTGAGAACTACTTCCCACAGTAGTTCTCAGTGGGTGCCGTCAACAAGCCCAACGGTCTGCCCACTAAGTCTACTAGAGGTAAAAGATAACCGTGCAATGAAATCTGAACAAGAAAAGCTGGAACTACTCTACAGCTACCATGCCTCTATCTAGATACTCAAAAGTGGAACAGATGAAAGTAAATGAGACCACTCGCACCCAAGGTGCTCAATCGACCCAATCGAACTGACTGCCTCAAAGGGTCCAGCCGAGCCTGCGCCTGTCGACTAGGAACGCACCTGCCCACTACCACACATCCACATGAGGACGGGATTTACGTGGGACGTCCTGTCCGACTAACTCATCCCTCGCGCAAAACTGCCTCAACAGGCCCATCGTTGCCTCCACTGCGGAAAACTGCCTCAACCGGCCAACCATCGTATCCACAGCGGCATCTCAGGGGCGCGACACCAACTGAGGAAAACGGCGCGGCATAGAGATCAAACATTGGCAAAAGCAGGCTATAGTCAAAACCACGCTCACTCTCAGAACGGTAGGACTCAAGACCCCCAATATCTCGCACAACAGTCGGAGCACTCTCGACGACTCAGCTGATCGGCTAACACGAAACACGAGAAACTAGCCTCTCCAACAGCTCGCAGCACGAGCACACTGGCTGGAGGTACTCCACCGCCAGGAACGACCCACAACTTAGGCTAACAATACTGGTCGGACAACACTCAACGACCTGGGATCACCGTTAACCCCAACGGTTCCCAACAACACTGACCGGAAGATACTCGACGACCCGGGAGTACCGCTTGCTCAACGGCTCCCTCCCACGACAGCACAACAGGGATACAAGACCTCCCGGGACTACCATTTTTTCAAACGGCTCCCGGCACAGCTAAGCAACCCACTACAACTACCAGACTCCACTCTGCTCCCAAGCAAGAGTGCAAAAGCATCCCACACTAAAAGAAAGTCCCGACCTCTCGACCCACTACCCGGGCGAGGATAACACTATGTCCAGGAAAGAAAGAACAGTGTGGATGTCTAAGCATAAATAACCCTAGCCCAAGTGAGGGTTTTCTACTGGTCTGGTTACACATGTAACATATGACGGGGGTGCTAGGTCAAATTCCAAGATAACTATAATTTAACAGTTGATAAAAGGAATAACCATTCCTACAATCTAGCATGCTATACAATGAAATAAACTATCATGCATAGTCCTACATCAGTAGAAATACTGTACAGTCCATAAAATTTGGAGATAAGGCCACCCACCTCGCTTTGCCACCAATTGCTCGTAGACACTTGCAATTGGCCTCCACGCGATCCGCACGCAAAACGGAGCACTGTGCCGAAACTCGCGCGCAAAACGAAGTCCGCACGCAAAACGGTGCACGCCCCCGGAGTCCGCACGCAAAACGGAGCACGGTGCCGAAACCCGCGCACAAAACGGAGTCCGACGCAAAACGGTGCACGCCGCCGGAGTCCGCACGCAAAACGGAGCACGGTGCCTAAACCTGCGTGCAAAACGGAGTTCGCACGCAAAACGGTGCACGCCGCCGGGGTCCGCACGCAAAACGGAGCACGGTGCCAAAACCTGTGCGCAAAACGGAGTCCGCACGCAAAACGATGCACGCCGCAGGGGTCCGCACGCAAAATGGAGCACGGTGCCAAAACCTGAGCGCAAAACGGAGTCCGCATGCAAAACGGAGCACGCCGTCGGGGTCCGCACGCAAAACGGAGCATGCCGTCGGGGTCTGCACGCAAAACGGAGCACGGTGCCAAAACCTTCGCGCAAAATGGAGTCCGCACGCAAAACGGAGCACGCCGTCGGGGACCGCACGCAAAACGGTGCAGAAAAATACAGTCCCAAACACAGATAAGAACAAGGGGTTAATTACAGTCCAAACGAACGCCCCAAAACTGTGCCAAAAATACCGTAAAAATAACACACTGGACCTACCCGACTGCGCCGCCGCCGCCGAAACGCTCCCATCGGTACCCCGCGCACGCTCCACGAGGTCCACGACGCGCCGCCGCACATCCCACCATCTCCTCCCTCACTCTCCATCTCGCTCGGTTGAAGAAGAAAGGAAAAGAAGGGAAGAAAATGGCGTGTGCGGGGAGGAAGAAGAAGAAGAAAAGAGGGGAGAGAGAGAGAAGGTGGTCCACAATTCCACGGTGCACCAAATCACGGTGCACCGGCCCAAACGGGGGGGTCCTCCAGCCGCTGGTCCACGGCACGGGGGCGCGCACCAGGCGCAGCGCGCGCTCCCCGCCCCACGTGGCGCGCGGCCAGCGCGCCACGTGGGCGCGGCAAACCGCGCGCCACGCGGGCGCGCGGTACACCGCGCCACACGGGCGCGGGACACAGCGCGCGCCACACAGGCGCGCGCCCCCGCGCCCGAGCGGGCGCCAACGGGGGCCCGCCACGTGGCGGCCCCCGCGCGCCTCGCGCCGACGGGCCTGCTCCCTCTGCCGCGTCCGTACGCCTGCCGCGCCCTCGGGATCCGTGCCGCCAAAGCCTCGGTTTGTGTGCCGCGTCGTCTCGAAAAATGCGCACGCCTACCGGACTCCAAATCCAACAAATAAATAGTCCATTCTTAGCGATTTCGCGTGCTGAATCCAAAAACGATGTCCGTTTCTCCAAATTCTAGTCCAAAAATTTGCCGAATGCCCACTCGATCCGATTTTCGCGCCGGGTCCAAATTTGAAGTCCGATTTGCCAAATTCCAACTCTAAAAATTTCCGAAGGCAACCGGAGAGGTAAACTTTTATCCGGACTTCACCCGGAGTCTAATTTTGACATCTGAATCGCGCGAAACCACTTCAAAACACCCGACGGGTCCTCCAAATTCCCACGGGATCACCTTTTAAGCCCAAAGTCCAACACTTGTGTCCAAATTGCGCGCAAACACTACCGACACACCACGCAGGCCTCCAGTGATGCAACTAAGTCCCAAATTGCATCACAAATCCATTTCTGGGCCCCAACACGCGCACAAACACCCCCAACGGCGACCGAAAGCTGCCAAACAACCAGCGAACCCTACGCGGGGGATTCCGGGACCTCACATCCAAGGCGGTAATTTTTGCGAGATGTGACTCTACACACATCCCTAAAGGAGACCACCTATATGCGAGTATCGTATATGGCTGCAGCTATGAGATGTTGGGCTATCCATAGAAACTCTTTCGAAAAATCAAGGTACTGTGCATGGCCATAAATGTACAGACTCGCGATGGAAAATTCTGTACTGTGTGTGTGGTAGCTGAAGTCAGGGTCAAAGGAACGTAGTTCAAGACCTGATTCACTCCGATTCCTTCTGATGGAAGTTTCTTACACTAAGTGGGGTTAAGTCTTATAAAAACACCTCGCCTATTGCATAGTATAAACACCAATTTTTCTTTAAATTTTAATTTTCATCTTAATTTTTTTAAATTTTCAAAAATTGTGAATTTTGAATTTTGTGGGGATTGGTAAAACTCAAAATCCTCATTATTTATTTATTTATTTATTATTATTATTTATTTATTCTTTTATTATTATTTATTAATTTTATTTAATTAATTAATTATTTATTCTTTCTTGGCGCGAAAGAAACCCAACAGAATGTGACTTCTATTTCTTGCGCCCAACGGAAAGGTAAGGGGTCGAACGTTGCTATTCCCAACGTTCGTTTTCCTCTTTTATGTATATAAATAGATATTCTTTCTCTCTTCTTACAGAGTAAGAAAAAGAGTAAGAAATAGAGAATAAATTAATTTTTGTTCATACTTTTATCTTCTTTCTTTCTCAATTGGGTGTTGAAAGAATTTCCGTCAACCTCTGCCACGATCGTGTTCGCAGGAGGAGGAATTCCAGTTGTACCTTGGGGTGGTGTTCTCGGTTAATCCCGTATGTAAGGACGGGAATACACCTTAGGGCAGTGTTACGCACGCTTTTGGATCAAGCAAATATTTTGGATTATTTTCGTTTATCTTTAAGTCAAATTTTATCTTATAATTAGATTAGTTAGATATTAATCATAATCAAATCCTGTATAGATTTTCCCTAACATGCACTTTATTTGTAGTGATGTTACAGGTCGTATTGTAGTTTTAACTCAGTTTTCCATTTAGCTGGGAATAGTTGGCTGTACTGTTGCAATTATAGCTAACACCAAGGCCCCAGTTAAGTGGTGTCAACCTCCAACAACATTCCTTGCTGCAGGGTGAGTTGCAACGACTCGCGCGTACTCCCCCCCTGCCTCTTCTGGCAACTCCCAAACTACACGAGGCTGTTTGTTAAGTCGTGGGTCGTACTCGTGAAAATTTTTCGTGTTTGGAGCGGACGCGAATCTTGTTGTTTACTCGGCCACAAGGGCCCGGTGCACGAAAATATTTCACTATCTCACATACACACACACACACACACACACACTCTCTCTCTCTCTCTCTCTCTCTCTCTCTCTCTCTCTCTCTCTCTCACTCTCTCAGGGCGATATTGAATTTGCTCATACGAGGCAAATTTTGGTCTTCTGTTCGCTTGAGTTCCTTGTTATTAAATAGGACTTGCACTCATCTCAATTATCTTCATATTTTGACTTTACTATCCATGTTTTTTTTGGGTAAAAATATACAAAACTTATTTGACCAATTGTCGGGGCAGAATCGAGTGATCCGGACCGATTTACTAGGTCAAGGTGTTGATCTAGTGAAGGCTGTGGATCGGCTCTTGGATTGACCCCTGAGCGCGTCTACATTAAGCGATTCGATTGAGAATGGATCGGCACAATCGGGTTTTCTCAACACGTAAAAGCGAACCGAAGTGAGAGACTAAAGAACTAACTTTGCTGAAGCTAGAGCCGAATCGATTATATGTTAGATCCTTATGCAAATTAATGCGAAATAATTCAAGAAACACATGTAAATTATTAGATAATCGTTCATCTATTTGAAAATATTATAAACGCTTACCGGAATCCATGTATGATGAAACACGTTCTCAGATTTTATCGTTTCTCAAACATCGGCAGTAAAATCGTCTGGATTGAGTGCTTCTAAGTTTAGATTTGTCGTCTAATTAATTTTGCTCCGAATGGGGCAGGGCAAATGACGGCAGGAATCCGACTCGGGACCACAACCCTTTTATATTCTTTATATACTATATTTAATTAGGGTCCTATAAACCCTAATTAGACTTGTATTGGGTTTCTACACATTAATAGCTCATACCGAATAGATGTTTTCAGAGCCCATATTAAATCACTTAATGGCCCTATTAAATTAGATAGCCCATAATATAATTGTAAATTTATATGTTAGCCTATATATAGGAAAAATTAAATCCAACAATCTTCCACTTGGGCTACATATTATATCTTGAAATAATTATATTATAATATGTGCGCACCAGAATAGCTATCTTTTCCTAAAACATCTCCTTAATTACAATCTGGTCCATCTACTATATTAGTATGAGATCAAAGCGGTCTTTGTTATACAAATTTATAACTCGACCTATCAATGGTCACCATACCAACATATTCAATGACATAGATCGAGTATAGATGTGTAGCATGAAAATTACATGCAATGTGATCTAACATGCCTATTTCTAACTGGACCTAATTTATTCTTGAATGAGATCATATTAAGTCATAACAGACAAAACACATTCAGAATATAAAATAAACTATATACTTTATTCTGCAGAAAATGAACAAAGTGTGCATGAAATTAAAGAACATCAAAATACAAACTCCCACTAAAACTGCACATCATCAAACAATTTAACACCCATATGAGCAGTATGCTCATAAAACACTTTGGGCGGTAAACCTTTGGTGAGCGGATCCGCAACCATAGAGTTTGTTCCAATATGTTCTATGAACACATGACCATTATGAACTCTCTCTTTAACAACAAGAAACTTAATGTCTATATGCTTTGACTTTGATGAGCTCCTGTTATTATTGGAATACAGTATAGTCGATTTATTGTCACAGAATATCTTTAATGGTCTCTGAATGCCATTCAAAATTCGCAGCCTAGTGACAAAGTTTCGCAGCCATATCCCATGATTGGATGCCTCATAACATGCTATGAACTCAGCTGGCATAGTGGAAGATGCTATAAGTGTCTGCTTAGCACTTTTTCAGGAAATAGCTCCTCCAGCTAAAAGATAAACATAGCCCGATGTGGATCTCCTACTGTCTTGGTATCCCGCAAAATCGGAATTAGAATACCCAATGATCTCCAAATGTTCTGATCTCCTATATGTGAGCATGTAGTCTTTTGTTCTCTATAAATAACGCATAACCCGTTTGGCTGCTCTCCAATGATCCATTCCAGGGTTACTCAAATATCTGCCTAATATCCCAACAATGTACGCTATATCCGGACGCGTACACACTTGAGCATATATTAGACTCCCTACTGCCAACGCATAAGGAATCTTTTGCATCTCATTCACCTCAAACTCATTCTTGGGGCATTGACTGAGACTGAATTTGTCTCCTTTAGCAATAGGAGTATCTCCTGGTTTGCATTCTTTCATTCCAAACCTGCTAAGAACCTTATCGATATAGCTCTTTTGTGATAATTCAAGGATACCCCGAGTGCGATCTCGATGTATCTGTATACCTAATATAAAAGAGGCGTCACTAGGATCTTTCATTTCAAAATTCTTTGTTAGAAATATCTTAGTTTCGTGCAATAAGCCTATATCGCTACTAGCAAGTAATATGCCATCAACATATAGTACAAAGAAAATAAATTTACTCCCACTAAACTTATGGCATACACAATCATCAACTGCATTTATCTCAAATCCAAACGAGATAATTACTTGATGAAATTTATGATACCATTGACGGGAAGCTTGCTTGAGCCCATAAATAGATTTCTTCAATTTGCAAATCATTTTCTTTGGATCGCCTGACAAAATTTTTTTTGGTTGCACCATATAAATTGTCTCGTCAATGTCACCATTGAGAAACGCAGTCTTTACATCCATCTGATATAGCTCAAGGTCAAAATGAGTCACAAGTGCCATTATAATCCTGAAAGCGTCTTTCGATGAAACCGGAGAGAAAGTCTTTTTATAATCAATACATTCCTTTTGAGTAAAACCCTTCGCAACAAGACGAGCCTTATATCTCTCGACATTGTCTTTTGAATCCCTTTTAGTTTTAAATATTCATTTACAACCAATAGGTTTCGCACCTTCAGGCAATTCGACGAGATCCCAAACATTATTGTCTTTCATGGACTTTATCTCATCATTCATGGCATCAATGATTGGATCATCTTCTTTCAGTCCTATGTCTTCCTCATATTCTTGAAGAAAGATGATATAATCATCTAAAATGGCATCTCCTTTCTCTAGTGGATTTTTTTAATGGATTTGCTCTTGAGGTTGTTGAGTTTGCTCTTCATGAGTAATTTCTTGATTTTGTACGGGGAATTCATTAGTATTGTCTTGATTGTCCGAATTTGCTTCTTGAATAATGTCAGTGATAGAAACCTGATCATTGTCAATAGCTACTATAGGAAGAGAAACGAATTCCTCTTAAAAAATAATGTTCCTTATCTTATCTTCCCCCCCAAACTCAACTTCCTCAAAAAATCTGGCATTTATCGTCTCAAAAAATGACCGAGTTGTGGGATCATAAAACTTGTAACCCCTTGATCGTTCAGAGTATCCAACGAAATAGCAGCTAATAGTTCTTGAGTCAGTTTCTTTTCATTTGGCCTGTATGGCCTTGCCTCAGCTGGACAACCCAAAATGTGTAAGTGCTATCAATTATTTCATCTTTAATTGATCAAAGTTAATACCTCACTCAATAATCTCTTGATATTATTTTTATCTTATTTGATGATTGAAATAAGTATGAACACGAGATCAATTTTTGGTTGAATACTTAATATTTTACTAACTAATAGCCAATTGAGGAAAAATAATTTTTAGTTTTTCATGCTCATAAGATGTGGAAAGAGTTATATCCATTAATGGAGTGTGAAAACTACCACCACATGGAGGAAAGAGCTACCACCTCGGTAGTCCGAGTAATGTGTACAGCTACCACATATTTTTGAAAAGCATGGTGTTGATATTTTTTAAAAAAAAAACAATGCTAAATGGAATATTTGATTCATTCAATAATCCATGGTTGGTATAAGGTGGGATTTTTTGAAAGATGCTCAAAAAGTTACTCCCTAAAACTTGTTGACTAAATAAAATTATCTAATTTATTAGGAATTTTAAATATTTATCGATCTTGGTGTTTCATTTTCTTTGTTCAATTGATGATTTCATAAATTCATTACTCATTAGATCGTTATTGATGTTTTGAACTTGCTCAACTTTAGAGATTTTAATTTTTATAAATTTCCGTTTTATAATTTGGGATATTTTTGATAGATTTCTCATATTCTATTTCTTTTTATATAAAACGATACTTTTTGTATAAAATTGATATATAAGGATGCTTACATACTTTTTCTGAATTTTCTAAATTTTTTTGAAATTTTTCTGGAGAAAAAGTTGCAGGCAGTCCGGACTGAAGTCAGGTAGTCCGGATCCCGAACGATGGGATTCTGCGGGCAAAACCGATCCGGACTGACTTCCCGAGTCGATTCGGACCGTGCGTTAGGGTTTATTAAAAAAGAAGGGGTTTGATTTCTTTTCTCACTTCTAAATTTGTTTTAGCCTCTCATCTTTCTCTCACTAGAACGAGCACTTGGATCACTTCTTGACTTGTTTCTACTCAATCTAAGTAAGTTTTTAAGATCTTAATATCGGTTTTTAACAGTTTTTGTTTATTTCTTGAAAACGAGATGGAATTCATGCCTAGAACTCAATTTTTGATATTTTTTTTTCCTAAAATTTCTTGCATAAATTGAACTCTGGATGCCTAAGAAACATTTCTATGATTGTTCTTTATATTCTAAACGAATTTTTGGGATTCGATTTCTAAAATTTCGGATTTATGGCATATTTTAAGAATTTTCAAAAATCATGAAATTGATCTATTTTTAGCTCTTGATTCCTAGCTTCTATATGATATAAGAATTGTTTGGATATAATTTTATAAATTTTTGAAATTAAATAATTTTTTATGTGAATTGGAGCTCTCTCATAGAACAGTTTTTTCAAAATTGGTCAAGATGGTTTTTGGCTGGTTCATTGTTTTCATCACTGCTCTTGTGAGTACGAGAGTCACGAATAAGTTGAGGCGAGCAAGAAAAAATCAAAATGAATCTGAATTTGTTCCCTTGGATGACTCGAAAACTGAGTCCGAGGAATGGGATAAAATGGTTGAAGGAGCAAAGGAAGCAGCAGCAGCCAAGGGATCACCTAGAACTAAAGGAAAAGGTCCAGTATCTGCAAAGGCAAAGACACCACCAACCGCAGCTGAAAAAGGAAAAGCTCCGATGGAGTTTGTTACATAAACAAAAAGGAAAAGTATAGCGAGAAAAAGAGGGAGATCTCGTGGAATTGAGATTGAGGAGCCACTTGCGAGTGCTCCACCCCCCATGGAAGAGAATGTTGTTCACATTTACACTTAACAAATGAAAGCATTCGAGAATCGTGAATGCATTGGTGAGCGACATGTCAATATTG
Source organism: Tillandsia fasciculata (assembly GCA_029168755.2). Taxonomy (NCBI): domain Eukaryota; kingdom Viridiplantae; phylum Streptophyta; class Magnoliopsida; order Poales; family Bromeliaceae; genus Tillandsia; species Tillandsia fasciculata. The sequence continues at coordinate 11,931,362 of CM054936.1, forward strand.
GGAATTTGCGGGGCAGATCTGCGGCTTTTGGAGTATTGTTTGATCGAGCCGGCCTCTCCCCAATATGCAAGTTTCCTGAGACAACTGGCTACTGCGTCCATCTTGTCAGAACTTTTTATCTTTGTGCTAACAAGCTTCAGGAGGTTGAGGGTGGACCTATGGAATTCAAAACAACGATCCGAAACACCAAGCTCAGAATAACACTTCAACTAATTGGAGAAGTGTTGGGAATGAAGGCTCAACTAGATGGAACTCACTACATGAAGGGTCAGATTATGACCACTACTGTTTGGAGGATAGTAGTTGATGGAATTTGCATGCCCGATACAAGGTCAGCCGGGAATTCGGTATTTTCAAAGGATTTCGACCAGAGTATTGGTTCTTGAACTTCATTGTGTACTACAATATCTTACCTAACATGCAAACCAAAGTCCTTAAATGGGATCGAATATTGTTTTTATATCTTTTGGGACACCCATCTGCCGCAGAGGGTTTGAACATCAACATTCCATACATCATTTGGAATAGGATGGCTCGGTACGTGGAGCATCCTCATCAAACGGAGAGACTTCCGTCTCCATTGATCATAATGAGGATGTTTAAGAAATTCAATGTTGATGCTCAATCATCAAGCTACCAACACAGTTTGGGAACGATTAACGATTCTACTGTTGTGAAGTCTCTACCTCGGAAACCCGATGACACACCAACCCCTCAAAGGAGCAAACGACCATCTACCTCGACTCCAGCAGCATCAGCACCAACACAACCAGCACCAACAACAACAGTGACAGCATCAACACCAACTGCACAAGCTTCAGGACCAGGACTTTTTGAGACCTCAGAGGATGAAGCATTTGTTACTTCAATCTATCAAGAGCAACAACGACTCTCGTCTGAACAAGAACGGATTTCTGTGAAACACGAACGTATCTCTCTCGACCTACAGGGCATCACGTCAGTTCAACATTGTTTGAAGAAGAAATACACTACACTAATGAAGTTGGTAAAGAAGATTTTTGCCAAGCTTGGATGCAGCAGTTCCGATGAATCCGGTTCAGAGTAAACCTTCATGCATTGAATCTCAGTTTTTTTTCTAACGAGTTCTTTTGCAGGTTTTTCTTTTGTTTTCATTTCAGTTTTTGAACTATCCTCCCCATAATTTCTATTTAGCTTTTTAGTGACAAAAAGGGGGAGATGAAAGTGGAGAACAATGACAATGATCATGCCTTGATAACTAACTATTCTACTGACTGTTCGACATGTAATATTCTAACAAGTGAACTGGAATTGAAACTTCAACTTTGATGTTGAACTTTTGTTGAACTTTAACACTCTGAATAATTTGAACTTGTTAGACATTCTGATATGGAATTTGAATGCTTATCCTTGTGCATATCAAGACAAATGTAAACTCTCTGGATGTTTATTGAATTAAATTCTTGAGCTACTAATAAATTTTATTTCTGTCAAAATTATTTCTTTTGCAGAGAGTACAAGATTTGAAGACTCCTAGTTGTCTAAGTCTAAAGTTTGTATTAGAAATTTACTCTTGTATTTACATTTATTTGGATCGTTCATGCGTATTTTTTTTGTATGGTGATAACAACAAAAATCGTTTTTCCTTATTTTTGTGAATTATATGTTTTATCACGAAACCGCCAAAGGGAGAGATTGTTAAGGATTTTTGTATAGGCATATTTTGTGAAGTTAATTGAGTCTTGAAGATTGAAGGTGAAGACTTGAAGATCACAAATTTCAATCTCAAGAAGAATGGATTCAAAATATTCAGCTACGTTAAATTAAATATTTTTGGTGATTTGAATACATTTTATAGTTTAGAAACACTTATAATAATTTTTCATGGCATAAAAATAAAAAACTGGACATTTTGAGTGTTCAGGATCCGGATCAGGCAGATCCAGTCTGGACCCCGAACATGGTTTGGTTCATACGCAATTTCAGTCTGGATCAACCCTCCTTCAGTCCGGAACCCTGAACATTAGTTTTCCCATATCGCATGAATCAGTCCGGATCAGACCCAATCCAGTCCGGACCCCGAACTATTTTTTGGAGAATTTTTTTGGCTGTGACGACAATCTGGATCATACTAAATTCAGTCCAGACCGCCGTGCGTGAAAAATTCTATTAAGGCAGTTTTTTATTCTTATCTCTTTCCAAAAGATTTCTAACCTATAAATAGACCCTAAGCTCATCTTTTAGGGAATGAAATATACGGAAAAAAGGTAAGCCGAAGATAATCCACATATAGAAAAGGAAGGAAAACATGTTCTATCGTATGTTTCTTTTTCTATATTGATCAATTTGATTCTAGAGTTTTTTCAAACTCTCTATTTCTTATAGAATCAAATTGATGAATACTTAGACGGTGCTTTCTTGTCTATATATGATTATATAAGTATTCAATTCCATCACCACTAATAAACAAACAACGATTTTCGAAAAGAACATCGGCGTATGGATTCGCGTGGTTTTATGATTCAAGGTGCTATCGACTTCGTGGATTTGGACTTAGGTGTGTTCGTATGATCGACTCGTGCTATATTGGTGAAGACCGTGAATTTGGTTGGATGTTGTGGATTCGACGTTGGACTTTGTGGATTTGAAGTTGGACGCAAATCATGTGATGAGGCGCGTTGAGGACTGCGGAAAAGATCTACTTAGAGCGTATAGAAAAGGTTGAGTCGTAGTTTGCGTTACATCACTTTGTACGTGTTTTAATCTTAGTAGATTTTTTTATGTAATCGGCCCTGTTAATTTTTACTCATGAATTGGAGTTTTCCACATAAAATCTTGCATACATTTTTTATTTTTCGCATTGGGTTATTTTTACGAAATTTTTTTTGAATTTTATTGTTTATACCTATTCATCCTCCTCTAGATGGTTTTTCTCCTATTTAGATCCTTAGATCCCCATAATATTTATTTATAATTTTATATATTATAAAATTATATATTTATTGATGATAATTAATATTATAAAATTATGTATTTATATATAATTATACGGAAAAAAATCACGCCTTGTTTGTTTTTTTTGATAGGATAACCCAACTATAATTATATAATTTTATTAATCATTTAAATTTGCAATCTATAAATAAATAAGTGGATATATGTAATATTTTTATATTTTTTAATAATTTTTTAACTTATCAATCTACACAATTTTAAATTTTCAATCTATTTAATTTTAATATATAAATCAAATTAAAAAAATTTATTATGATTTTCTTTTTTTTATCATTTAATAATTATAATTAATTAAAATTTATTAAGTTAACATACACAATCACATTCTATAAAATTTAGAAATAAAATTATTTTTTATATTTTAAATAAAACTAATTTTTAAAAATATATATTTTTTTTACACCAAACCTGTATTGCTTAAAAATATTTTATTAGTATTTATTTATTTACAATATATATATATATATATATATATATATATATATATATATATATATATATATATATATATATATATATATATATATATATATATATATATAGTAGAGCTTATATGTTTTCAAAAGTATAAGCCCATTTATGCTTGTAAATTTTTTATCAATTGATTTGTATTGAGATTTGTGTTTTACTTTTTCTTTCTCTCTCTTTAGTTAATTTTACAATACCACAAATCCCAATACAAATTTAATGATAAAAAATTCACAAGTGTAGATTTGCCTGTACTTTTAAAAATATATAAGCTCTAATATATATATATATATATATATATATATATATATATATATATATATATATATATATATATATATATATTTATTTATTTATTATTGTTAATTAATGAGTAATTCGGGACCAATTTGTATATAGTTCCAACTATACCGTTTGGACTTTTTTTGTGCAGTTTGTTACTAGAGTAATTAAACTCAATTGTAGTAAACTAATTCCTAAACTAATTATATAAATTTACAATTGTAGTGTAGTTGTAAAAATATGCAACGGGCCTAAAAGAGCCATTGAATAACTTTAATCAAATAAATTAAATAATTAGGTACTAAAATAAAAATTTTAAAATATTAAATAATCAAATCAAAATAGTTTATTGTAGAGATAAGCTCAATCTATTTTACCATAACTAAATTGAAAACTTATTAATGTTCAGTGTCTCGAATGTCAAAATCACGATGCAAAAGCTAAAATAAAACCTGACCAAAAGTTTAGTGATCGTGGTGCAATTTATTCAAAAACTTAGACGATTTCGTTACGCCTACTCGTTTAAAGTCAAAACCGAATGTGGAGTGAAAAAAAATATACCAGTGTAGCACTTAAAGCCGTGCGAGCGATTTTGGATCTAATCTACAAGCAAGAAATTACTGCAGACGAGTACGGTCCAAAAAATATATATATAACTCAATGCACATCATTTTGCCACGTTCGTCGCCACGCACATGCGCGCGCCTCCGCTCCTCTCGGCCGCGCCCCTCCTCTCCGCCGCGAAGACCCACGCGCGCCTGATCAAATCCGGCGCCGCCTCCGACACCCACGCGTGGAACGCCGTCCTCACCGCCTACTCCCGCTCCGCCGGCCTCGCCCGTGCCTGCGCCCTGTTCGACGAAATTCCCCAACGAGACTCCGTCTCCTGGAACGCCCTCATCGCCGCCCACTCCTCCTCCTCCTCCTCCTCCTCCAACGCCTTCTCATGGGACCTCTTCCGCGCCATGAGGGCCTACGGCCTCCCCTTCGACCACTACACTCTGGGGAGCGTCCTCAAAGTGGTTGCCCGCTCAGCCCGTGTACAATTCGGCCGCCAATTGCACTCCCTAGTATTGAAATCAGGCCTCGACCGCAACGTCTTCTCCGCCAGCGCGTTGGTTGACATGTATGCAAAGTGTGCCAGTCTCCGGGACGCGTCTCGCGTGTTCGAAGCTATGCCCGAGAGGAATGTGGTCTCCTGGAATGCGTTACTCGCCGGGTACGCAGAGGCGGGTGAGTTTGATGCCGCCTTTCGGTTGTTCGGTAGGATGGAGAGAGCGAGTTCGTTGCCCGATGAGGCTACGTTTGCTAGCCTGTTGACTTTGGTCGGCGGAATTGCTTACCATCGGTTGATATGCCAGTTGCATGGTAAGATTGTAAAGTACGGAATGGCGAAGGATTCTGTTGTGTGCAATGCAGCAATTACGGCTTATTCACAGTGTGGGTTGATCAGGGATTCGATTAAGGTTTTCGATAAGATGGAGGATAATAGGGATTTGATCACGTGGAATTCGATGCTCGCAGCTTATGCTTGCCACGACCTAACTGATTGTGCTATGAAGCTATTTGTTAAAATGCAAGAGTTTGGGATCAATCAAGACATGTATACTTTCACCAGTGTGATTAGTTCTTGCACCAAGCGTGGGCATCATATCCAAGGAAGGATCTTGCATGGCTTAGTGACTAAGAGGGGATTAGATTGGCCAACATCGGTTTTTAATGCACTAATCATAATGTACATTAGGACGAGCGAGAGTGGTGTGATGGAGGATGCCGTCAAATGCTTTGATTCAGTGGAATTTAGAGACAGTGTGACATGGAATTCGATTCTAACTGGATTCTCACAAAATGGTCTGAGCGTAGAGGCATTGAGGTTCTTCGGCTACATGCGATCCGTTAACTTCAAGATCGACCATTATGCATTTTCTGCGGTGCTCCGCTCTTGTTCGGATCTGGCCATCCTTCAATTGGGTCAGCAAATCCATGGACTAGTCCTCAGAACAGGTTTCGCTTCCAATGATTTTGTGGCAAGCTCATTGATTTTCATGTACTCTAAATGTGGCGTGATTGATGATGCTAGACGCTCCTTTCATGAGTCCGAAAAATGCAGCTCAGTGTCATGGAATTCAATCATATTCGGGTACGCGCAACATGGACAAGCACGAATTGCACTTGATCTGTTCACGAAGATGCAAGAAATGAAAGTCCCACCAGATCACATTACTTTTGTCGGTCTAATTTCCGCATGTAGTCATATAGGTCTAATTGAAGAAGGATTCAATTTTCTTAAGACAATGGAATCAAAATATGGAGTTGCAATCCGAATGGAGCATTACGCATGTGGAGTCGATCTCTTTGGTCGTGCCGGGCGGCTCGACGAGGCGAAAGAGCTGATCGATTCGATGCCCTTCGAGCCGGATGCGATGGTGTGGATGACACTCCTAGGAGCATGTAGAATCCACGGAAATATGGAGTTGGCGAGCCAAGCAGCCAAGCATTTGCTAGAAGTAGTGCCTAGAGAGCACTCTACTTATGTGCTTCTCTCTTGCATGTATTCTGGGTTTGGGATGTGGAATGATAGGGCACTTCTTCAGAGGGAGATGAGGAATAGAGGGTTGAGTAAGCTGCCTGGTTGGAGTTGGATTGAGGTCAAGAACAAGGTGCACTCATTCAATGCCGAGGATAGGTCTCACCCTCAGGCCGAGGAGATCTATGAGATAATAGTTATGCTGATTGAAGAAATAGAGTTGTTTTCCTCTAAGGAGAGTGAGATTAATGACATTGAGTTTGGATAAATATCCAAAGATGTTTAAACTATTCTTTAAAATCATGATAAAAGTATGCCTGGTGCATGCATTTCAGTAGGTCAAGGGCATTTTTTTTTGTCCCTTTATTGGGCTTTTTATTTATTTAAATAGAATTTCTTATGAAAAAGTATTAAAGTGGATTATGAATTGCCAACAATCTTTACATTTAAGCTGTTTATTTGGGAGTAAAAAATAAAAGTTATTTGAAGAAGTTATCAATTCTTGTCTGCACGAAATGCATTCGAAGCTAACTGATGAAGACAAAAATAAAAATGTTTATCAAATGGCAAATTTAGTTATATAGAAAGGATAGCAACATGAAATTAAGACGTCTGATCACCACAAAATCATATAGACCCACTTCATCAAATACTCCAGAGAGTTCTTTTAGCAAAGTTTGAAAAACACCAGGATTCCTGATAGATACAGTAACTAAGCAAATAAATTAATTACGCAATGAATAAAGAAAGGCCGAACTAAAGAAAACGCTTTAATTGCATATATTGTATTTTATACTTTACATTCCTTGAAAGATAATATATAGAGGAAACCACCTTCATTTTTTGTGTCTTGCTTTCGGAACAATAGTATTCAGATATGATAATTCCCTCGGAGATCAGCACATGGATGATCATCCTTTTCATGATTGAGATTACAACCCCTTGTATCACCCTTCGCACCAAATAAAAGGTTGTGTTTATTTTATGTAATTTACTGAATCTTTGCAAATGGACAAAGTTGCAGTATGTAGTGATGATTGGCACTTCTGTAGAGTGCAGGATTGAGTTAGAACTATTTTGGTGCGAAATGGATGTGAAAATAGACTCAAAAAATAAAAATCAGCTTAAGTAGTTCTTTAGAGCATTTCCGGACGCTGGAAGTTATTTAGGGCGTCCGAAAGTGGCGAGCTGAGGTGCAGTGAATCCGGATTGTAGTTGTGGACGCCCGAGTCTGTCATTGATGGATCCAATTGTTGAAGTCACTATTCACGTGAGATTTTAGGCGCTCGGATGTACTGTGGATTCTCGAAAGATTGGATACAGATGACCGAGTTACAGTACAAAGTGGTGAACAAGTGATACATCACAGTAACTTACTGTCACGCCCCGGGTGTAAACCAAAACCCGGGTTCGTCTCCAGATCCGCCATGCACACGAAATTTTTTGTGTACACGAAGCATAAAAACCTGCTCAAATATAAGATAAATATAAAAGAGCACTAGTATAGAGCTGAAAACTAAAATAATCTCAGACTAAAACTGTATAAATAAAAACATCTCCCAGAGTACAAATAATATATATCCATCTCTCAAAGCTGTACAGTACAACCAACTGGCTAAAGCTAGACCCAAATATGCAGTAGTCTGCTCAACTAAACTATAATAATAATAATAATAATAAAGAATGATATTGGGTCCACCGCTAGTTCACAAATGTGGTAGGAGATCTATCTAGCCCTCGATCCCTCTCACCTCAATCCACCGGCACCGCAACCACCACAGAGAAATCTGAAAAAGAGTGAGCAACCACGAGTGTGAGAACTACTAGAAACAGTAGTTCTCAGTGGGTAAATCATCAATACTCCAACGTACCCACCGAGTCTACTAAAGGCAAGAAAAGGTATAAAGTGGTAAAGCTGTAAATAAATTTGCTGGTAAAAGAAACTACCACTACTATGCCTCTAATGATGTAATGAATGTAATAGTTGTATATGCATGCATCAGTGGATTAATGCGTTCTCTTTGCGTGTACAGATAGAGGTCCGGCTCAGTGAGTAACTGACGACCGAAATAGACATCGCCGCCGAAGCAAACCGCCTACTCCGCAACCAGCTGCGCGATGTGGCTGCGCAGCTGCTGACCCTCGTTGAGCGCTTGAGTATACTAATACGGGAACTTGAGAGTGTCGACCACTTCCAACGTGGCACCAGAGACGTTACCCCTTATGGGATGCCACCGACAGGCCTTCCCACCTTTCAGGAAGCGGTCAACTTGGCCGTGCGCACTGAGCTAGAGCGTGCCCGGCAGGAACACTCCTACCCCGGCCCGGCAGAGGACCCCTATTAGAGGGGCCGGGCGATCAAACGTCCGAAAACAGGGCAGAATCCTGGGCAGACGACGAAGGAGGGACCTAAACCACCGAAGCCGTGCGTCATATGTGGTGGTGCGCACCCAATGATGAGTTGCCCTTGCGGGGCGAACACTGCTTCCGATGTGGCAGGCCGGGTCACACGCGTTACACGTGCCCTCTGAAGCCGGCCATCACTAGACCCCCGGCGCCAAGACCCGACGGGACAAAAGGGGTTGCCACCCCCACCCTCCAGGGGAGCCCCAATTCAAGGAGCCAGGCGAACCCACGCCCGAAGAAAGTACGGAAGGGCGGGCAAGTGCTAAAAGGAAGCCCGGAGTCGCTGCGGCGGCCCTGTGCTATCTGCGGAAAGGCACATCAAGTGACGAACTGCCTTTGGAGGTCCTCCCACTGCAACAACTATGGCAAGCCGGACCACACTCGCGTCTCATGCCCACAAGAACCAGCCGCTACAGCCGCAGCGCCGCAACCGGAGGGACGAGGAAACGCCGCGGCCCTCGACCTGCAGAAGGACCAACCCGACGGCCCACACACGACGAATTCCTACAGTACCGGGTCCCTACCCTGCCATGCCATACGTCACTGGCCTAAGGGTTGTGGGCGGACTTCCCCAGCCGCCCCGGCGGACGACGCGACGTCCCGGAATGGGAAATAACAGGTAATACTTTAACCATTTCTTTTTTTTTTTCTAGCCAAGGGATACCCCTCGGACCGGAGCAATCCACCCCTGTCCGACCTTTTGCTAACCTTCCTGCCTTTGGGTTTTGCCTTTCGGTTTCCCGAATCGTTTCGGTCCCCCGATCCAATTGGGGGGCGAACGCCTACGAAAGGTTGCTTAGTTTTACCCACGGTTTATTCCTTACCTCCGAAGTTTTATTAGCTGCTCTTTTCGGACCCGACCAAAATAGGCCTCGGTTGATATTTGTTGGGTTTAGGTTAATAAGGATCTAATAGGGGAAAAAACACCTAGAGGGGGGTGAATAGGTGTAAACAATAAACACTCAAAAATCTTTGTGCGATAAAACCCAATGCGGAAAAATAAAAGAACACACAAGATTTTTACGTGGAAAACTCCAAACCGGAGTAAAAAACCACGGGACCGATAACACGGCGAAATCCACTAGAGTTAACACACGTACAAGGTGATATAACGTACTCACAGACGACTCAACCTTTTACCATACGCTCCTAGTAGATCTTCTCCGCTCGCTCCACGACGCTTCTCGAATCCACGATCCGCGCCCAACGCTGAATCCACAGCGTCCAACGTCGAGTCCACGACGTCCGACCGAATCCACGGTCTTCACCCAATGGCACGCTTCGAATCCACGAACGCACCTCGCTCCGAATCCACGAGAGCGATAACACCTTGAATCCACAAGGCCACGCGAGTCCACGCGCCGATTTTGGGGTAAATCGTTGTTTGTTTGGGTGGTGATGATCCGCCGAATACTTAGATCAAGAGTAGATCGGAAATACCATCTAAGTATTCATTAGTTTGATTCTACTCAAGATGTGAGTATGAAAACCTAGAATCAAACTAATCAATATAGATGAAGAACCATTAGAATAGATCTAATGATTTCCGTTCTTCTCTATATGTGGATCTAAGGCCGTATAAAATGATATTTGAAAATGACGGCTCTTTTTCCGATTGTGGATGCCCTAGAAATGAAAAGAAGGGCTATTTATAGGTTAGAAACCCTAGGAAGAATATTCGGATCAAAAACAAACTTTTCTGGAAAGTTTTACCGACGGCGATCCGGATTGGAAGCCACGATCCGGATCGCAGAAGCACAGAAGCAATTTCCAGAAAATCGCCTGTTCGGGATCCGGATCATAATCCACGATCCGGATCGTTCATACAGTTTTACCAGAACATGTGTTCGGGATCCGGATTGCAATTCCTGATCCGGATCGTTCAAGCCAACAGGTAAAACTATGTTCGGGATCCGGATCATAAATGCTGCGATCCGGATTGAACCAGTGTATGAACGAACACCCTTCGGGATCCGGATTGAAAGCCACGATCCGGATCCTGAACATGTCCCATGTCCAGTTTTTGATGAATAAGCAATTAAAACCTCTTCCAGGTGTTTCTACACTATAAGAAGTATTCGGATCATCAAAATTATTTAGTTAAACGTACCTGATCCTTTTGAATTCTTCTTTCTTGAGATTGAGGTATATGATCCAAAGTTTCTTCATCTTCAATCTTCAAGACTTAATACTATTCACGAAATACGCCAACTCAAATTCCGTAACAATCTCCCCCTTTGGCGGTTTCGTGACAAAACACAAATCCACAAAAGAAAATTCAAAAAGATATTTTTGTTGCTATCACCATACAACAAAAATTTACAAAAGAGTTCCAGAAATTAAAAACATGAGATAAACTCCTAAGACAGACTCTAGACTTAGACATCTGTAATCTCTGCACACAGAAAACATTCTTGACAAACAAAATCGTTAGATACCTCAAGAATTGAAACATACAAAACCAAATACAGAGATAGAGTTTATCTCATCATGACATTTGAAAGAATCAGATATGTGAAAGAACATAGTTAAAACCAACATATCTTCTAAGCAGTTGAAAACCAAATGTCAAAGTATGTTAGTCCAACATCAACTTGTTAGTCATATTACATGCCCAAATAGTTAGTCGAATAGTTAGTATAGAAGCATGTCACAATCACAAAAGAAAACCAAAGTTGAGTTGAGATTCATACTTACCTTGATTCATTCCTTGATTCATTCACAGTCATTGTTCAGAGTTCATTGTTTTCTCTAACTCTCTCCCCCTTTTTGTCACAAAACAAAGCCAAAACGTAGCATGAGCTACAATATGTAAGGAGAGTAACAAAAGAAAAGTTCTAAAGTATGCACAAACTGAGAAATAAACTAAAAGAGAAAAGAAAAAACAATGTTCTGAGAGCTAAGAACCCAAAAAAGGTGACCAATTCTGTTGCTCAGTCTGAAGAGTCTGAACTAGTACAGCTCAGCTTGCTTAAAATCCTTTAAGCAAGTTCTTAAGGTTTGAGTATTTTTTCTTGATCTTCTTGTGTTCAGAGGAGACTTGCTGAAGTTCTCTCGATATTCTTCTTGTGTAGCAGAGAGTCTTTGTTGTTCCTGACGAATCGATTCCAATATCTCTGTCTCAGTTGTCCGTGTCTTTGAGTAAGATGAACGCTGTCTAGATGCAGATGGTGCATCAGGTCCTGCAGTCCATGGTGATTCAGTTTGCAAAATTCCAGAAAGTGAGCGTGCTCTGGTTAGAGGCCCACTATGCTGACTTGTACTTCTTTGAACATTTTCCTTCTTGTATATTGTACGGTCGTGGAGGCAGATTTCATAAGTCTCTTCCCTTTGGTGAACTTCCTTTCTTCTTCATCAATTTTTCGCTGAACATCCTTGAAGAATTCGTCCCATTCTTCCTATTGTAATCTGAGCTGTCTTCATTGGCTCCTTCGGTTTGTCTCCAGTTGAGACGCCTGGTTCTTCTTTAACAGATGAACCCCAGGCACCATTGTGACCAGAAAGATGATCAACCAGGAGAATGCCATTGATTCTAGTGCTTTGAGTTTTAAGAAAGTGTCCTGTGAAGACCAACTCAAGAACATATGAAAAATCGTCAATTTTGAAAAATTTGAAAACATTGTACCTAGACAATCATAATCATGTAGAGAAGCCAAGAATCAAATTAGTTTTCCAAAAAGAATTTTAAAAATAGATCAATTCCATGATTTACAAAAATTCCTCTTTTATGCCCTAAAACCGAATTTTTAGAAATCGAAGCCTAAAAACTCGTTAATCAAGTGAAAACCCAGCATAAAAGCAAAACTAATTGACCCAGAGTTCTTATTTCAAAAGAAATTTGATCAAAAACCATTCACAAACGAAAAAATCCAATTTTCAACTCACGTTTGATGAAAAAACAAAAACTGTGAAAAACCGAGTTTTGATCATAAAACTTACTTGAATCCGAAGAACTTTGAGTTTTGAAGCTCCAAGAAGCAAGAAATCTAGAGAGAGAAACTCTAGAAGCTTGAAAACCAGAAATTAGGGTAAAAGAAATCAAATCTCTTTGTTTCTATATAAAACCCTAGCCGTGATCCGGATCGGCCGAGAATGTGATCCGGATCGGCTACCCGCAGGAAAAATCCTGCGTTCGGGATCCGGATCACTTGCCCGATCCGGATCGGCTACACCTTTTTCTCCAGAAAATTTAGAAAAATACATAAAATCCAGAAAAAGTATGTAAGCACTTTACCATGTCAACTTTAAACAAATGACATCGTTTCATACAACAAGAAATAGATTATGCAAAATCTATCAAAAATATCCAAAAATGAAACGAAAATTTACGAAAGTTAAAACACTTAAAGTTGAACAACTTCAATTACATCTATCCTGATCTTATGTGTAATGCCTTTATCAAATCATCAATTTTCAGTAAAGAAAATGAAGTACCAAGATCAATAGATGTTTGAAATCCCAGATAAGTTAGATAATATATCTAGACAATCTGTTGAAGGAGTGGCTCTTTGAGCATCTTTTACTAAAAATCCCACCTTATACCAACCATGAAATACGACTGAGTCAAGTATTTCAATATGAATTTCATCAACAATTTTCAAAACAAAAATTTGCTTTTCATTCATGGAGTATCTTTTTCTTTCATTTTCTCCATGTGGTGGTAGTTTTCACACTCCTCATTGGGATGTAACTCTTTCCACATCTTTTGAGCATTTTACATTTCATTGACTCCCCCTCAATTGGCTATCAATTATTTAATATATAAGGTATTCAACCAAACCATTGATCTCGAATTCATACTCGACTAAGCAATCAAATATGATAATGACTATACCAAGAGATCATTGAGAGAGAAATTGACTTTGATCACTTAAAAGATGGTTTAATTAACGTAAATGATCATTGCAACATTGAAATATTATGACATCAAAAGCATAATAAATTTCTAAATGCATAAAAGGATGCAATTAAAGTCAATTATGATTTATGCTCAATTAGTGTCCTATGTACAAAACATAGATAAAGAACAAAACAAAACAAAAACAAAAACAAAACCTAACCTAAGCAAAGGTTTCAAAAGAGTTTATTTCAAGGAAAGCATGCCAATTGCTTTACGCAAGTGAATAAAACGTTTTTGATCCAAAGGTTTTGTTAAGATATCAGCTAATTGATCCTCAGTTGAAATATATGACAGTTGAAGAATGTTTGATTCAACTAGCTCTCTAAGAAAATGATATCTAAGTTCAATATGTTTTGTTCTAGAGTGCAACACAGGGTTTTTAGAAATGTTAATAGCACTAGTGTTGTCACATAAAATGGTTACCGAAGATGTTGAAATCCGGAAATCGCTCAACACGCTTTTCATCCAAATCAATTGGGTTGAACAACTTCCTGCAGAAATGTACTCCGCTTCGGCAGTCGAGAGTGCTATGCAGTTCTGCTTTTTACTGTGCCATGCAACAAGGCAGTGGCCAAGATAGAAGCATGCACCACTCGTGCTTTTCCGGTCATCCACTGATCCAGCCCAATCGGCATCTGAGTATCCAACAATATCCAAAGTCGTTCCCATAGGATACCAAATTCCGAAATTGATTGTACCTTTGATATACCGGATGATCCGTTTCACCGCTTTCAGGTGAACCTCCTTCGGTGCTGATTGATATCTCGCACAAATCCCAACACTGAAGGATATATCCGGGCGACTAGCCGTGAGATATAGTAGACTTCCAATCATACTGCGGTACAGTTTCTCGTCTACATTCTCACTTTGTGATTCACTTCCAAGTCCCTTATGGCTAGTTCCCATTGGAGTCGGAAAATCCTTAGAATTTTCAAGATCAAACTTTTTGACCAACTCCAGTGCATACTTGGATTGACACAAGTGAATTCCTTCATCGTTTTGTTTAACTTGTAATCCAAGAAAATAATTCAATTCGCCCATCATGGACATCTCAAATTCGCTTTCCATGGTCTCCGCGAATTTAGAAGCATCATTATCTCTTGTTGCTCCAAAAACAATGTCATCGACATAGATTTGAGCAACTATGAAATTGTTTTGATAATGCTTCACAAAGAGAGTCCTGTCAGCTCCCCCTCGAGTGTAGCCCTTTTCCAAAAGGTGCTTTGTCAACCTTTCGTACCATGCTCGCGGTGCTTGTTTCAGACCGTAAAGAGCCTTTTTCAGACGAAAAACATGGTTAGGTAGTTTATGATCCACAAAACCTTTCGGTTGAGCTACATAAACTTCCTCATTTAAAAATCCATTTAAAAAGGCGCTCTTAACGTCCATTTGAAATAATTTGATTTTAAAATGACAAGCAATCGCAAACAATATACGAATGGACTCGAGTCTAGCTACAGGGGCGAAAGTTTCATCAAAGTCTATACCTTCTACTTGAGAATAGCCTTGAGCAACTAACCTTGCTTTGTTCCTGATGATAGTACCTTCTTCGTTTTTCTTGTTCTTGAAGATCCATTTGGTACCTATCACATTGTGTTGCTTCGGAGGCTTCGTCAGTTCCCAGACTTTGTTTCGCTCGAATTGATGGAGCTCTTCCTGCATTGCTTTAATCCAGTAATCATCTTGGAGAGCTTCATCAACATTCTTTGGTTCGATTTGAGATACATAGCATGCAAATCCGCAAACCAATTGTCTCCGTGTTCTAACTCCTTCTTGTGGATCTCCAATTATGTTCGATTCAGGGTGATCCTTGGAGATGCGTAACGTTTGAGGTAGAGGAGTAGGCGGAGGTACACGAGATGATTCCTGCACATCAGATAAGCTTGAAGAACCGTTAGATGCATCAACATTATTATCGAAAGAATTGTTAGAAGAAGATGCATTAGCAGGTGTATCATCATCAAGAGAGATATCGAGGGTAGATTTTTCAGATTCAAAGTGAAAAGCTTCATCTACCTTAACATTTATCGATTCTACGATCGTCTTAGATTCTAAGTTAAAAACTCGATATGCTCTGCTGTTTGTAGAATAACCTAAGAAAATCCCTTCGTCACTTCGAGAGTCAAATTTTCCAAGATTTTCACGATCACGTAAAATAAAACACCGACTCCCAAAGATGCGAAAATATTTGATGTTAGGTTTTCTACAAAACCAAAGTTCATATGGTGTATTCAAAGTCCCCGGGCGCAAATACACTCGATTGATAACATAGACAGCAGTGTTCACCGCTTCAGCCCAAAAATATAAAGGTAAGTTCCGGCTGTGAAGCATAACACGTGCCATTTCCTGTACGACCCTGTTTTTGCGCTCGACTACACCATTTTGTTGAGGTGTGTAAGGTGCGGAGAATTCATGTTTAATGCCATTAGAAGTGCAAAAATCAATGAATTTGGAATTTATGAATTCCCCACCTCTATCACTCCTAACTCGAGTAATCCTTTCATTCTTTTCTATCATAATACGATTGCAGATTTCGAGAAAAGAATCAAAGGTATCAGCTTTTTCTTTTAAGAAAGGCTACCCAAGTATATCTAGAAAATCATCAACCAACAAGAAAATATACCATTTACCTCCCAGAGATGGTTGACGAGTTGGCCCCATTAAGTCCATATGCAAAAGTTCCAAAGGCCGTTTTGTACCTATGTGGTTCAAATTCTTGTGTGCAGTCCTAGACTGTTTTCCCTTTTGGCAACCGCCACACACAAGGTTTTGTTCAAAAGAAAGTTTCGGAACCCCCTTGACCACATCTTTATTTGAAATTCTAGCAAGTTCCTTAAAGTTTATGTGACCTAGCCTTTCATGCCAAAGTGTTTCATTTTTCAAAGATGCTAGGTTACATTTTTCAGAAATCTTAGAAGGAACTACATAACAATTGTTTTCTGATCTAACCCCCTTTAAAAAGAAAGCATGGTTCATGTCAGTTACAGTGCATTTATCAGATGAAAAATTAACTGAATAACCACTATCACACAGTTGACTTATGCTTATGAGGTTAGTCTTAAGGCCATGAACAAATAACACATTATCTAGAACCGGGCCATCTGGAATAGCTACCGTTCCCTTTCCAACAATTTTGGAAGACCGACCATCTCCGAAAACAACAAGTCCTCCGGAGTTTTTCTCAAAAGTTTGAAAACAGTTTTTATCGCCGGTCATATGACGGGAACACCCGCTATCCAGATACCAAGACGAACTATCATATGCATGCAAGGAAACATTGGTAGCAAGACAGGGAAAGATTTCACCTTTGCGCACCCAAACCTTTTTGGAATGCGTCGGTAATGGTCGTGAAGTTGATTTCCTAGGTGAGAGCGTCTTGCTTGAAGAATTGCTGCTCCTTGATGATGTCGTCTTGAGCGGTGTACTACCAAGGCTCTTTTCCTTCAATTGATTGGAGTTGTTTTCCGAGGAATAGCCCTTTTGGTAGTCATTGCAAGATGTGCTTGAGGTGTGCGTTTGGCTCCAGTCTTGCAATTTCTTCTTATGTGCCCTGAAATGCCACAACGAAAACATACCTTGGTTCTTGTCGATTCCGAAGAGGATGTAGTAGGTTCGTTGTCGTTGCTTGTCGTGAACACCGGTGTCGGAGGAGGAGATACCGACTGAGGCACAAATACTGTACCACTCGAACTTGGAATGTCTCCAGTTTGAGTGTATCCGAGGCCGAACTTATTTCTTTGACCGAGACCAAGAAGTCTGTCCAACTTACTCCTTCCAGAAGAAAATCTCTGTAAGTCATCCTTTAGTTGGCGTATGGTCTCTGTCATTTCCAATTTTTCCTGTCGAGCCTCGCCGTTGAGCTTCAAGAAGTAATTCGCTTTGTTCACCATATCTATATAATTCTTCTCGAAATGCTCATTGGACTCTTGAAGGGAAACATTTGTCTTAATCAGATTATCCCTTTCCACTTCAAGATCGGTTGAGATAGAGGTTACTCTTTTTACTTCTTCTTCAAGATCCTGCAATCTCTCTTTCAACCCCTTGTTTTGTTTAGCCAGTTTCTTTGAATCCCTCAAAAGTTATGGTAGGCTAAAACAAAATCTTCACCTTCCGAATCATCTGATTCATCGTCCGTTGCAATCTTTTCAACAGTGGAGTTGGACAGTGAGTCGGATGTACTTGCCATTAAGCACATGAAGGATGAAGATGTGGTGGACGCGTGGAAAGCTGTCGCGTTGTCTTCTTCATCACTTGACGATGACTCATTTGACGTGGAGTTGTCATCCCAAGTGACGACTTGCATCGCTTTCTTCTTTGCCGGATTCTTGTTGGGACATTCCGTTGCAATGTGGCCGTAGCCTCGACATTTGAAACACTGAACTTGTCCCTCAGAACTTTTCTTATCCTTTGAGAAGTTCTCTTGCTTCTTGACTTGTAGCTTGAAGAACCCTTGCCTTTCTTCGACTTTCCGAAGGATGGAGTTTTGCTTGAATTTCCCCTTCGAAAGTTGCGGCGAAACTTCCTTGTCAAGAGAGCGAGCTGCTTCTCAAAGTCCTCCATAGAAAGGTTCTCGTCGTCGTCCGAGGAGGATGAATCCGCGTCTTCTTCTTTAGTTGATTTCAATGCGTAACCTGAAGACTTAGAAGAGGATGCCTTTCCAGAAGAATAGTTAGTAGGAAAAGTCATTTCATAAGTTTGTAAAGCACCTACTAATTCTTCTACACGCATTTCGTCCGGGTGTTTAATTGTTTCAATGGCTGCGACCTTCGGGCGAAATCGTTCAGGAAGAGTTCTTAGAATTTTTCTTACAACTTTAAATTCTGGAATCTTCTCTCCCAAGTTAGCACATGAGTTCACGATGTCTTGCAATCGTGTGTAATAGTCAGTGAAGGATTCATTCTCTGCCATAGAGATAGAGTCAAACTTGCTCGTAAGCATTTGCAGTTTCTGAATCTTCACTAGGTTAGTTCCCTCATGCGTAACTTGAAGAACATCCCAGATTTCTTTCGCAGTCTCACATGCCGAGACGCGAGAGAACTCAGTTTGTGACAAAGCATTAAATAGAGCATTAATCCCTTTGCCATTGTAAGAAGATAAGTCTATCTCTTCCTTGGTCCATTTCGACCTAGGTTTTAAGGTGCGAACATCATCTAAAATTTCAGTTGGATTAGACCATCCTAATTCAATTGATTGCCACACCCTTTCGTCGATGGAAATTAAAAAGCTTTCATCCGTACTTTCCAGTACGCATAATTTGTTCCATCAAAGAAAGGGGGTCGATTGATGTTTCCACCTTCAACCATTGTTTACAACCCTATTCCCGCTCTGATACCACTTGTTGGGTTTAGGTTAATAAGGATCTAAATAGGGGAAAAAACACCTAGAGGGGGGTGAATAGGTGTAAACAATAAACACTCAAAAAATCATTGCGCGATAAAACCCAATGCGGAAAAATAAAAGAACACGCAAGATTTTTACGTGGAAAAACTCCAAACCGGAGTAAAAAACCACGGGACCGATAACACGGCGAAATCCACTAGAATTAACACACGTACAAGGTGATATAACGTACTCACAGACGACTCAACCTTTTACCATACGCTCCTAGTAGATCTTCTCCGCTCGCTCCACGACGCTTCTCGAATCCACGATCCGCGCCCAACGCTGAATCCACAGCGTCCAACGTCGAGTCCACGACGTCCGACCGAATCCACGGTCTTCACCCAATGGCACGCTTCGAATCCACGAACGCACCTCGCTCCGAATCCACGAGAGCGGTTGCACCTTGAATCCACAAGGCCACGCGAGTCCACGCGCCGATTTTGGGGTAAATCGTTGTTTGTTTGGGTGGTGATGATCCGCCGAATACTTAGATCAAGAGTAGATCGGAAATACCATCTAAGTATTCATTAGTTTGATTCAACTCAAGATATGAGTATGAAAACCTAGAATCAAACTAATCAATATAGATGAAGAACCATAGAATAGATCTAATGATTTCCGTTCTTCTCTATATGTGGATCTAAGGCCGTATAAAATGATATTTGAAAATGACGGCTCTTTTTCCGATGTGTGGATTGCCCTAGAAATGAAAAGAAGGGCTATTTATAGGTTAGAAACCCTAGGAAGAATATTCGGATCAAAAACAAACTTTTCTGGAAAGTTTTACCGACGGCGATCCGGATTGCGAAGTCACGATCCGGATCGCAGACGCACAGAGAGCAATTTCCAGAAAACCGCCTGTTCGGGATCCGGATCATAATCCACGATCCGGATCGTTCATACAGTTTTACCAGAACAATGTGTTCGGGATCCGGATTGCAGATTCCTGATCCGGATCGTTCAAGCCAACAGGTAAAACTCATGTTCGGGATCCGGATCATCAAATGCCATGATCCGGATTGAACTAGTGTATGAACGAACACCCTTCGGGATCCGGATTGAAACGACATGATCCGGATCCTGAACATGTCCCATGTCCAGTTTTTGATGAATATGCATTAAAACCTCTTCCAGGTGTTTCTACACTATAAGAAGTATTCGGATCATCACAAATTATTTAGTTAAACGTACCTGATCCTTTTGAATTCTTCTTTCTTGAGATTGAGGTATATGATCCAAAGTTTCTTCATCTTCAATCTTCAAGACTTAAACTATTCACGAAATACGCCAACTCAAATTCCGTAACAATATTTTGTTTCTTTCATGTACCCTACGACTATGTACGGGAAAGGATACAAAAAAAAAAAGGGGGTCTGGTCTGTATTTCTTTTAGGTTTGTTTTACACGTTAAGTTCCCTCCCTAACTTCTGCCTTGGGAGTTGACGTACCCTGGTTCCAAGGGGGGGGAGTTCGGGCACCATGTACTGATTGCTGGCCACTAGTGAAGGGTTGAAGGCGCCGTCTGGACACCCGGCCGTCCCACTGGTGCGAAAGAGGGATGGGAGGTCACGATCACGCATTAACAATTAGGAGATAGATAAGGTCATAGTATAGAACGAGTACTCCTCACCCAGGATGGAAGACCTCCCTGATATATCCGCCCACTAATGGAGAGTACGAGGAGCATCTACGGATTGTTCTACAAGCGCTCAGGGAACAGAGGTTATTCGCCAAACTCTAAGAATGCGAGTTTTGGCCTTCGCGAAGCGGGGTTCCGGGGGCACACCATCTCAGTTGCGGGATTCGCAGTGGACCCGAAGAAGGTGGAGTCAGTAATCGACCGACCCCAACCGACCACGGTAACGGAGGTTCGTAGTTTCCTGGGCCTTGCAGGCTACTACAGACGCTTCGTCGAAGGCTTCTCGAAGATTGCGACTCCCCTGAACCGCCCGACCCGGAAGGGAGAAAAATTTGTTTGGACGGCCCAGTGCCAAGAAATTTCGAGGAGCTCAAGAGGAGGTTAACAAGCGCACTGGTACTGGCGCTGCCGACGCCTAGAGAGGACTTTGAAGTTTACTGCGACGCCTCACGAGTTGGATTGGGAGGTGTATTGATGCAACAGGGGAAAGTGATAGCCTATGCCTCAAGACAGCTCAAGGAATACGAACAGAACTACCCGATACACGACCTAGAGCTTGCCGCAGTTGTCTTCGTTCTGAAGCTTTGGAGGCACTATCTCTTTGGTGTCCACTGCAACATGATCTCGGACCACCAAAGCCTTAAGTACCTCTTCACCCAGAAGGAGCTGAACCTACGGCAGAGACGATGGTTGGAGTTGCTGAAGGATTACGACCTAACTATCCAGAACCATCCGGGAAAAGCAAATGTGGTGGCGGATGCCTTAAGCAGGAAGGGACGGGCCGAGGAGACGTCGGCGGGCAGAATTACCCAGCAAGACGACCTGATCGTGGAGTTCTCGCGATTACGGTTGGAGGTGGTACCGGCAGGGACGGTCGAGCAACTAATGTCCCTGACAGTCGTGCCCACCTTGTTCGAGAAGATTCGAGAAGGCCAGGGTACCGACCCACAGCTACAACAAGAACGAGTTAGAATTTCCCCAGAACAGAAGGGAGACTTTTCAGTGGGAACAGACAGTGTACTCCGGTTCCAAGGGCGAATTTGCGTGCTCGATTCGCCAGACCTGAAGAAGGAAATCTTAACTGAAGCACATTGCGCCCCCTATGCGGCACACCCTGGAGGCACCAAGATGATCTCAGGCAGACCTTTTGGTGGCCGAAGCTGAAGAGGGACGTGACGCAATTCGTAGCGCACTACTTGATCTGCCAGCAAGTGAAGGCCGAGCACCAATGGCCGGCGGGGAAGTTGCAACCACTACCGGTGTCGGAATGGAAATGGGAGCGAATCACGATGGACATTGTTGCCGGGCTCCCGCGATCGCAACAGGGACACGACACGATCTGGGTTATTATAGACCGGTTAACTAAGTCAGCTCACTTCCTACCTATCCACACCACCTGGACGCGCGACCGATTGGCTCAAATCTATATTAGCGAGATTGTGAAGTTACACAAAATACCGGTATCAATCACTTCAGACAGGGACACCAGGTTCGTCTCGAACTTTTGGTAGAGCCTCCACCGGGTCTTGGGGACCAAACTACATTTCAGCACCGCTTCTCACCCTCAGACGAACGGGCAGTCTGAGCGAGTGATCCAGATCCTCGAGGACATGCTCCGAGCATGTGTACTTGACTAGGGAGACGGGTGGCCACGCCACCTACCTCTTGTGGAATTCACTTACAACAACAGCTACCAGGCTAGCATCCGTATGGCGCCGTACGAAGCTCTGTATGGCAGGCGTTGTAGGTCTCTGATCTGTTGGGACGATCTGGGAAAGCGGAAGTTCTTGGCGCCGGATCTGGTGGAAGAGATCGAGGAAAAGGTGCGCCTCATTAGGCAGCGGCTGGTGACCGCCCAAAGCCGACAGAAGAGCTACGCGGACCAGAGGCGCCGCGACTTGGAGTTCCAAGTGGGGGAGCATGTGTTACTGCGGGTTTCGCCGTCCAAATGGGTGAAGCGGTTCGGGCTGAGAGGCAAGTTAAGCCCACGTTATGTGGGGCCCTTCAAGATCTTGGAGCGCATCGGCCCGGTAGCCTATCGCCTCGCCCTACCACCGAACCTTGACCGGGTGCACGATGTGTTCCACGTGTCCATGCTTCGTAAGTACCACCCCGACCCATCGCGGGTGCTCGACGTCACCGCGGTCGAGCTCAAAGAGGACCTAAGCTATGAAGAAGTGCCAGTGCGGATTCTAGCACGGGAAGACAAAAAGTTGCGGAATCCGATGATCCCCTACGTAAAGGTGCTCTGGAGCAATCAGGAGGAACGCGAGGCGACCTGGGAACCGGAGTCGAAGATGAAGGAGTGTTATCCGGACCTCTTTGCCACGGATGGGAGTTAAGTTTCGGGGACGAAACTTGTTTTTAGTGGTGAGTGATGTAAGACCAGCTTTGTTCACCCGGTTTTTATTTCTCTTTCCTTTCCCGCGGGCGGGGTATCCGGCGGGTGCAATTTTTTCGCTTAATTTCGGTCGATCCGTTGAGACTCGCGGGTAATTTTAGGTGATAGAGCTCGCGAAACGGAGAGCGGTGGTGCGATCGGATTCGAATTCCAACCCTGGGACCTCCCAGAACTTAATTATGAAGTTTGGAGCCCTCTCGGGCGTTCCGGGATCCGTGCGGGCGATCCGCACGCTTTTCGAGGCAACTGTTAGCTGCTAAATATTATTGTTTTATTATTATTATTATATATTATTATTATTATTTTAATTTTTAGTTGAAAGGGGGGGGGGGGGGGGGGGGGGGGGAGATTTATAAATCGGGACTTAGGGTTTTGGGGTCCCTCGTATTTCTTTATCCCTTTCCTCGACCGTGCGGCTAGGGCGTCTGGGGAACGATCAGAGCTGAAGAGCGGAAGGACCGGCAACACAATCCCTTTTCGCTCTCGCTCGAGACCCTTCCGACGCAAGAATCCACGATCCCTTTTTCCCCCATCCTTCGTGTTTCAAGGTAAGTTTATTTTTATTATTTTGTTTTACCATTCTTGGTTAGGGTTCGTAGTCGTCGTTCCGGGGACCACCGCGCCGCCGCCACCAAGTTAGAGGCGGGCGCCGCCGGCGACGGGACGCCGCGGCCGCGAGCGCCGCGCCCGCGCGGCTTGTTGCCGCGCGGGGCCGCCACGGGTGGGATGCCCGCGCGGCAACAAGGCCACCCGCGGGCGGGGCACCGCGCGGCGTGTCGCCGCGCGGGGCCGCCCGCGCCCGCGGGCAGCGCGCCCGCGCGGCGTGTCGCCGCGCGGGGCCGCCCGCGGGTGGGGCGCCCGCGCGGCGTGCTGCCGCGCGGGGCCGCCCGCGGGTGGGGCGCCCGCGCGGCGCATTGCCGCGCGGGGCCGCCCGCGCTGCGGGCAGCGCGCCTGTGCGGCCTGTCGCCGCGCGGGGCCGCCGGGGGTGGGGCGCCCGCGCGGACTGGGGCCGCGCGGTGCCGCCCGCGCGGATTGGTGACGCGCGAGGGGGAGATCGCCGCAGATAGAGCTGTCCGCGGGTTGTGCGCGCACCGCACGGGTCGGTGCTGTGCGGGGGTTTTCACCGCACGAAGTCCGGGGATCGCGTTGGGTCTCCCGCTTTTCGGTATTTTAGTCAGCTTTAGCGTTGGTCGCTTAGTCTGAGCTTTTTGTTGTTCCCCCAGGGGCGCGGGACGTCATAAGCTCGACGGACGTGCAGGCGGGGACGAATCGATCACGGATCTTCTCTCAAGTTGGGTACAATTTCCAGGGTCGTTTGGGAAAGGGTGTAGGTCACATAAATTGCATGTTCGGGCAAAGGTGAAACTTAAAGTGATTACTATTTATAATGCTAACCCCGTTTACACTAGTTACTTATCTAATCGTTTATGAGGCTCTTGTTTTGCTACACGCACACCGGCGGTTTGGCCACCGCAAGGGTGTGCTTTTTCGGAAAAGTGGTACATTGACCCGTGTACCCCACGTGATGGTGACGTACGAAGGGGGCCCTCGCGGGTGGGGGGTGTGAGCGGAGAAGCCGAGGCAGGTGCTCGGCGGCCGAGGCAGGTGCTCGACAGGGGACACCATGGTAGGCGCTCGGTGTGGTGGTTGGGGTAGGTGCCCGGTTTGACTTGATACAGGGTTGGTCACCGTTGATTGTACTCTGAGGAAGAGGGTTGCTCCGGCTATCGTGGTTTGAGTTATTCTAGCCCTAATTGCATTTTATGTTATTTCTAGTCACCGACTTCCCACTCTGTGACAGGTTCGTCCAGGGGCGAGTGCTGGGGCGCTGGTGAGGTCGCGAGGGTGCTGTTCTGACTTCTAGTAACATCAGACACAGTGACTTTCCTTTCCTTGTTCGTGTATTATTTCAGAATAGTTAGATTTGGATTGCGATACCCCCATGGGGTCGACGTGGATGTTACGTGTCCTTATTTCACAATTTTGGTGTGCATGACTTGCTTTTCGTTACTTGGCCGTTTGGAACTATGAACAACAAAAACCGATTGCGAAAACCTATTTTAAAACGTGGGTGTCGTGTGGGCACCGTTTTCAAAGCCTTGTGGGATTTATGTGATTTCGAAAATGGTTTTATAAAATCGGGCATCGGGTGGGTGCCGTTTTGAAACTCTGTGGATTTATGTGGTTTGAAACGGACTTCAAAATCATGGCGTCGGGTAGGCGCCGCTTTTAAAACTCTGTGATTATTTATCCTTTTACAAACAGTCGGCCTTTTCTAAAGTATGTGAGTAGATAGGATGTGTGGTTGTATGTTGAATGCATCTATGCCTTGAACTAATGTGGTTAAAGATTATATGAGGTGAATCTTGTAATCAGGACGCCGTGCATATACAAAGGAGACTCTGCCCGTTTGCAGAGTGAATTTGTATATGCGGCGGGTCTGTGCATGTGCTGGGGGGAATCTGTTTTCAAAAAAAAAAAATATGTACGCTGATCTGAGAGCATCGGTGCCTCTTCTTCCGCGCGTTTGAACCCCCGGGGCGTGACAACGTCGCTGGTGCTGCTGGTACTGCTGTCTCGGCGATCGGGAACCCCCTGATCTCTGCCTCCCCTGAGATCCACGACCCCGAGGCTGGAATCGTGGTGGTCTCGACGGTCTCGGCCTGCTAGACTGACCAACATCTGACGGCGCCGGCCGTTTCTCTCCAGAACTAGACCCAGGCGCCAACCCCCGCTCAGACATAACTACTGATCCTCTGTCGACCCACTGAGCATGATCAATAGCTGCATCCAAAGTTTGCGCTCTATGCGAGTGTACAAGGGGATAGATATCCTGATGCAAGCCTTTCTCGAATAGCTCAACCTTCTGGGCCTCATCCCGAGCAACGTGGGGCACACTGCTCAAAAGCCGCTGAAACTCAAGGATGTAGTCTCGAAGGGGCCGATCCCCCTGCTGCAGTCGTCGCAAATCCCCCTCTAGTTTCTGCTTTGCACTGTCGAGAAAATAAACCCCGAGCGGCAAAGCCCGAAACTTTGCCCAAGTCAACAAAGGTACACCTGGCGATCCCACTGGACGAACACGACGCCACCAAGTCTCGGCGTCCTTCTCCAAAAAGTGTGTGGCCAAATACACCTGATGCTTTTCCTTGATAAACAGGTTCTCAAATAACTTTTCCATCGCCGCAATCCAATTCTCCGCCTCCCAAGGCTCTGAGCCCTGCCCCGCAAACCGCGGAGGGTGAAACTGATTGATGTAGGATAGGCGATCTGTGAGCTCCCTCTGCTCTGCCTCTGTCAACGGAGCGATCTGGGATGAGGTCGACGATGTCACGATCGGAGGTGCTACTAGTGGTGCTGCAGGAGATGCCCTCTACTCAAGCAACCTCATCATCCGCTCCATATTATCCTCCTGGCACTTGGCCGCCTCCTCCTGGCGCCGTAAGGTCTCAGACAACTGGGCCACCTGGGCCCACAACTCCTGAACCTCACCCTGCCCGGCCTCCTGTGGCCCGAACTCCTCATCTGAAGTAGACTGCGCCCTCGTCGTCGCGCGACGTCTCGGAGGCATCGCAGGAATCTGCAACAAAACAAAACGTCAGAGAACATAAATCTCTCGACCCAATCAAGCGAAAGTCTAAAACATGTCACCCCTTCTAAAGCATTATGTTGTCTGTAGCCAACATAATCACTTTAGAGAATGAACATGTAAGATTACTCACCCCTATCCCCTGGGGGAGTTACAGACTCAATCAGGACTCTAGCTTAAGTTTCGTCTCTCACGACAGTCATCCTAATGTCCCACCAATAGCCTAGGGTCCCTAAGTCCACAATGACCTATACACCTAGGCTCTGATACCACCTAAATCTGTCACGCCCCGCGGTCGAAACTGCGATCCAGATTCGCCAACAGATCCGCCGTCTGCACGGGATTTCCTGCACAGACGAATTGTCTAACCTGCAAAGAAGAGTGCCACAGCTATACAAGTATCAGAGTTGAAATAAACTATACAAGAGAAATAAAACTGAACTGCTGAAATGACTAAAGATATAATCCCAAAATACAAAGTCCAGGTACATGATCCAAATACAACACCACTCTCTCAGCATAAATACAACCCACAGACTAGTACAAAAGTGGAACGAAAAAAAATACAGGTAACTCTATCTCTGACTCACAGACCCGGGTAGGAACTAGTCGGCCACGCCCTTACCTCGGTCTGAAGACTCCGCACGAGCTGAACCCTGAACGACCGCCTCAGGAACACCTGTCACCACAGCGGGTGTGAGAACTACTGCAGAAGGTAGTTCTCAGTGGGTACCGTCCCCAAAATCTATGGTATGCCCACTAAGTCTACCGGAGGCAAACGGATAGATAGATAGATAAATAAATAAAGTGCACTGAAATAAACTACCCTACATGCCTCAATACGATGCTCAAAGGAAAAACCATCTAAGAATAAATATGCAACCACCCGCTCACATCACCCAATCTCAATGACTGTCACATAGGGTCCAGTCAAGCCTGCGCCAAACCTACTGCCACGAGCCCCCAAGGGACTTGGTGGCACGCCCCGGGGTCGAAACTGCGACCTGGGCTCGCCAACAGATCCGCCGCCCATACGGGAAGCCCCGTATAGACGTAGCGACTACCTGCAAAAGATCATCTACACTAACAGATATCAGAGCTGAAAAGTAAAAGCTGAAATAAAATAAATACAACTCCCAATATAATACAACAAGTCCTCACCAAAAGTACATAAGTCTCTCAAAAAGTGGAAGAAAAGTACAACTCTAATCCTCACTACAAAGGTTTCTCAACAAGAAACTCTCAAAAATGTTAAAAGGGTACATCTACTCTCTGGACGATGACTGGTAGGGATCTAGCTCGTGACTCCCTTACCTCGATCTGAAGAAGCAGCAGCTGGAACAGCAGAATAGGAGTGGAAGTCCCTGGGAAAAAAGACACCACGACGGGTGTGAGAACTACTTCCCACAGTAGTTCTCAGTGGGTGCCGCCAACAAACCCGACGGTCTGCCCACTAAGTCTACTAGAGGCATGCTGTAACAAATAAACTACTGAAGGAAAGAGCTGGAAATGAATAACACTACAGCTACTATGCCCCTATCTAGATGCTCAAAAGGTGGAACAGATGATAACATGGTGCATCTACTATCCCTCAACTCAGATCACCCAATCTACCTGACTGCCTCCTCTGGTCCAGTCAAACCTGCGCCTACTTACTGCCGTTACATCCCGGAGGACCGGACTGACGTAGGGCATCCGTAGCTGCCAAAAGTGGGCCAGCCAGAGGGACTGTGACGACAAGTCGCGATACAAAAGTAACAAATCCACCCCGGGCGTGGCTCTCAAGGGGCGCGACCCCACCGAGGAAAAGGTATCCGCACACTCTGTCGCTCAGGTGGCATTGCAGGCTATAGTCAAAATCCACGCTCACGCACTGAACGGAAAGACTCAGAATCCACAATCATCTCGCACAACAGTCGGAGCACTCTCGACGACTCAGCTGATCAGCTCTCTCACGAAACACGAGACACTAGCCTCTCCAATAGCTCACAGCACGAAACACAATGGCTGGAGATACTCCATAGCTGGGATCGACCCATAACTCAGGACTAACAAAACTGGTCGGACAACACTCGACGATCCGGGACCACCGTCAACCCCAACGGCTCCCACAACAGAACACCAACCACACAGATAACTTAGGAAGGACCGACACCATAAGGGTTTGGAAAACCCGATAGGTCAGTGCTAAGAACCCTATCAAACAAGAACAAACTCTAAGCTCCGCCTATCGAAGTTTCCGGCCCCCTTACAGTTCGGGAACACGACAACCTCGGTACAACACGCAGAAGATATCAACCAGGGCCCGAAAGTTCCGGGAGACCAACAACTACAACCCTATCAACTAGAACAGGTTCCAGACTCGGCCCCCGTGGCTTTCGTCCAGACAAAGGAATGGCCCCCTAGAAATCAGACCACTCGAATCCATACGAGTGGAAAAATTTACAGAAAAACGGGTGACATTTGTTACTGAAAACCATTTTCACTCGACCCACGCGGGTGAGGACTAAAAGTAGTTCCCGTTTTGAAAAACCATCTTGATTTGAGGAAAAATCCATTTTAATGATTTTTAGTTCTTTTAGGAAAAACAGTTAGAAAACAAGTATTTACCCAAACCCCGAAGGGCTGATGCCTTTGTCCAATCAAACAAGAACAAAGTTCAGCGGCCCTTCGATGCTTGGAAGAAAACATCGATAGACTAAAATCATGTGTATGTCAAAAAGATTCTGGGTTCTAGGTCCAGCTACACAAGCACACAACTGCCACTAACACAGTGGCGACAGCACAAACAGGGATACAAGACCTCCCGGGACTACCGTTTACCCAAACGGGTCCCAGCACAGATAAGCGACCCACTACAACTACCAGACTCCACTCTGCTACCAAGCATGAGTGCAAATGCGTCCCACACTAAAAGAAAGTCCCGACCTCTCGGCCCACTACCCGGGCGAGGATAACACTATGTCCAGGAATGAAAGAGCAGTGTGGATGTCTAAACATAAATAACCCTAGCCCAAGTGAGGGTTTTCTACTGGTCTGGTTACACATGCAACATATGACGGGGGTGCTAGGTCAAGTTCCAAGATAACCAAAATTTAACAGGTGGTAGGAAGCAAAAGGAATCATAAGATCCTCTGATAAATACAAGGAATAACAATTCCTACATTCTAGCATGCTACTC
Source organism: Tillandsia fasciculata (assembly GCA_029168755.2). Classification (NCBI taxonomy): domain Eukaryota; kingdom Viridiplantae; phylum Streptophyta; class Magnoliopsida; order Poales; family Bromeliaceae; genus Tillandsia; species Tillandsia fasciculata. The sequence continues at coordinate 11,961,128 of CM054936.1, forward strand.
AATAAATTCACTATCATGCATGGTCCTACTATAGGAGATATAATGTCCAGCTCATCAAACTTGGAGACAAGGCCACCCACCTGAAGGCGCTAACTGTCCAAGATCCAACAGCTGAAAACACCAAGAACAGCAACCTCCAAATAATCCTCAATCCCAAAATCCCTGAACAACTCTTTCTGGCACAACATACAGTCCAAAGTTACACTTTATTCCAACAATTAACCAAATACACGCAGTCTGAAATTCAGTCCTAAAGATGCAATTATTTCACCTGCTGAAAGGGCTCCGAAAAATCCAATAAAAATACCACAGCGATCCTCGCGTCGAGACCTTCGAAATGGGTACCTGCACGCCCAATTCCGAGCACCGTAGACCAAGTTACAAATTCCACAACACAGGGTGCGCAAAACCACACAGCAACATAACTGTAATTCCATGCACAGATAAGGGGGAAAACATATACCTTCGGGCAAACCTCAGAAAAATCCAAGAAAAATACTATCATAATCCTCGCGTCGAGTAGATGTAAAAAGTGTACAGGAGCGTCTCAATCCGATGCCCGGTTGCGGAGATATCGCCAAAAAAACACGCCGCTGTCCAAAACTCCACCACAAAAACCGTGTCACAGTAAACTCAGAAAAACACCTCGAAAAGCGCGAAACTATGGGATAATGAAAATACCTAGATCGTAGCTCTGTCCGTCGCGAATCCAGCGGCGAAGAAATCGCTCGAAAAGATGGTCGGAGTAGGCCGGGAGAGCTCGCGCACCGAAACGCGACGAAGGAGAACACAAAAGGACGAGCGTCGCGCCGCGCCGTAAAAAGGAAACCTCGGGATGCGTGCCATGTAAAATCTCCGAACTCTGCAGATGGATGCAGCACTGCGCGAGGAAGAAAGTTGCTGAAGGCGTCGAGGTGAAGGGAGGCTTGAAAATGCGGCAAAAGGGCAGAAGAATGCGGCTCAGACCTTTAAATAGGCTGCTCGAAATAATTCGGAAAATACCGAACGTGTCCCAGGTTTCGGGCGCCCGGAAGATTCGGGCTGCTACAGTGTTGGGCCCGGCCCAACACTATGCGGGCCCGAATCCTCTTTGGGCCTCCACGATACCCACCGAACAGGCAACAGCGAGCGCCACCACACACATCGCGCCACGTGGCCGCCCCTAGACGCCGACACGTGGCCCGGCAGCCAGTCAACGCGCGCCTGGCGCGCGCACGTGCGCGCACCAGCGCCGCCTGCGCACCCTGCCAGGCACGCGCCCCGAGGCGGGGCGCACTAGCTCGGTGCACCGAGCGCGCTACACCGCCCCTATCGCAGGCCGCCACGTGTCCGCCCTCCGGTGACGCCGGCGCCGTGGAACGCGAACCTGCCCGCGCGCCCGCGCGCTTGCACGCGCACTGCGTGCTGCCCGCGCCCGCGGGCCACCGCGCTCTGCCGCTGCCCGCCACGCTCCGCCGCCGCCCGCCGCCGCCGCCGCTGCCCGCCGGCGGCCGGAACAGTGTCAAGCTGCCTCGAAATCCGTGCGCGACATTCGGGCTCCGAAAAATGCAAGTAAATAGTCTATTTTCATCGTTTTCGCGCGCTGAATCCAAATCCGGAGTCCGTTTTGCCCAATTCCACTTCTAAAATTTCCCAAAGGCCTCCGGTGATGCAAACTTAATCCCAAATTGCACCATAAATCCATTTCTTGGGCCCGACATGCGCACAAACACTCCCAAGGGCCACTAATCCATCAGTAATCTCTTAATTGGGGATTTGGGTCCTCACATCCTCCCCCACTAAAAGAAAGTTTCGTCCTCGAAACTAACACGGCTCAAAAAGGGAGTCCCAAAGCCAAAGGTAAGTATCCATCAACACCATATCCAGCTCCCCAGTCGCTACGCACACTCCGCGAAGCGAATCCACACGGCAAAGGGTCCAAAAGCTGGAAAAACCTCAAGAATTCCAAAAGACAGAGGACAAGGAAGAACAACCAACTCTACTCGTCCGAAACTACACGAATTATGCCAACACAACCAACAAGAAAGGTAAAGGCCCCAACAACAGGAAGGTCGTCAACCCTAACTCTCAATTTAGAAAACGGCTGAAATTAACGAAAAGTCCAAAAATTCTGAAAGGACCAGTGCCTTCGCCCCAATCAAACAAGAACAGGTTTGGGCACCGTCTCCATTTCTGGAGCAGTCTTTCGAAGTTTTTTTGTCCTGTTCAAAAATTTCAGCACAAGAGCGAGAAAAGGAAGAGAAGTGTTGAAGTCGTTCCTGCCGTGGCTACAAAACGAAAGCTACGATCTAACCGTAACCCCTAAGGACACAACCTCTAGTCCTAATCATCACCAACGATCCAAAAGTAGCACCTAGCCCCAAACCGCTGAAGCCACAGCTGCAGGAAGGATATCCCGGTGACCTGCGAAGATGAACTCCTGATGTCCAACTCGAGGGAAGGTCACTGTCCTCATTCCACAATTAGTAGTTGCACGATACTGCACCAACTGGTCTAACCCGTGTGCTCAATCTGAGTCGTGGAGCTGTCACTGAACCGTAACACCTGCCGGTATAATTCCAGGTCTCAACTGTACTGGACACAATCCACAAGGCTCCCCCACATGCACCACACAAACAGGAACCTGTACCTCTAGTGCACGTGGTAACAACTCTACCTCCAGTCCAGACAGGAAAGCCAAAAACACTCAACTCAAACTGCTATAAAGAAATCATGCCCGCGACAACCTGGTCCACTGCCGTAGCGCCCTCCAACCGGGCGGTACAGACTCATCCGCTCGATGTAGGTGGTCGTCACTCAGTCTGCCTCTGCTCACACTGGGGTGACAAATGCGGTCCTTCGTAGATAACCAATCCATGCTACCGCCGCGCCACTCTGATGTAGGTGGTGATGCTGCCATCGGGGTCCACCCGATCCCTGGCGCCTCAGAAATCCTCTACCCTGGAAAAAGAAATCAGAAATGTCTTTGCCTACCGATCTATCCCCCATCACCCGGCGCGAAGCACCAACACCTAAAACTCGTTTCTGGCGGCAGATACCTATCCAAAGGAACTGCAACGCCACACTCCATACACCATGCCTACTCCATCGAAGTGTCAAAAATCCGTAATGGAGGGACCAACGAAACTGGAAGGTATCCTGGCGCAACCCAACCCCAGTCACACATATCCTATGCGCCTCGTCCCTCGAAACCTGGAGCGCGCCGTTCAACAATTGCATAAACTCCCTAGCACAGGGAGGTTCTCAAATAGTTTCTCTATCACCACCAACCCCAATCCTGCCTCCAAAGGCTCCAACTCAACCTATGAATCGGGATGGTTCAGACTGCCGGGATAGGCTCCATCGATCGATGATGTCCCAAGCTCATCTATTAACCGTTATCGACCCTGCCTCGGTGCCTCGGCACTACTCGTCGGCACGGAGGGGGCTGCTCGCTCCATCGGTGCCGCTGGTACAACTGAATATTGTTAAGGAATTTGTTTTGGCATATTTCGTGAAAGTGTTAAGTCTTGAAGATTGAAGATGAAAGAAGTTTGGATCATATACCTCAATCTCAAGAAAGAAGAATTCAAAAGGATCAGGTATGTTTAACTAAAGATTTTTGGTGATCCGAATACTTCTTATAGTGTAGAAACACTTGGAAGAATTTTTAATTGCATAAAAATCAAAAACTGGACATGGGACATGTTCAGGATCCGGATCAGACTTCCAATCCGGATCCCGAAGGGTGTTGGTTCATATGCAAATCCAATCCGGATCCAAGCCAATTCTGATCCGGATCCCGAACATTGGTTTTTGCTGAAATATATGAACGATCCGGATCGGGCATTTCAATCCGGATCCCGAACCTTTGTTTTTCTGGAATTGTCTATCACGTTACGACAATCCGGATCGCAGAAATTCCGATCCGGATCGCCGTCCTGTAAAATTTCCAGAAAAGGTTAGTTTTTGATCCTTATCTTCTTCCAATGGTTTCTAACCTATAAATAGACCCTATGATTCATTTTTAGGGTAAGATTGAACGACGAAAAAATAAGCCGAAAAAGAAAAATCCACATATAGAGAAGAAAGGAAATCAATAGATTTAATTCTATGTTTCTTCATCTATATTGATTGATTTGATTCTAGGTTTTCCAAACTCAGATTTTGAGTAGAATCAAATCAATGAATACTTAGATGGTATTTCCGATCTATTTCTAATCTAAGTATTCGGCGGATCATCACCACCCAAAAACAACGATTTACCCAAAATCGGCGCGTGGACTCGCGTGGCCTTGTGGATTCAAGGTGCAACCGCTCTCGTGGATTCGGAGCGAGGTACGTTCGTGGATTCGAAGCGTGCTACTGGGTGAAGACCGTGGATTCGGTCGGACGTCGTGGACTCGACGTTGGACGCTGTGGATTCGGCGTTGGGCGCAGATCGTGGATTCGAGAAGCGTTGTGGAGCGAGCGGAGAAGATCTACTAGGAGCGTATGGTAAAAGGTTGAGTCGTCTGTGAGTACGTTATATCACCTTGTACGTGTGTTAATTCTAGTGGATTTCGCCGTGTTATCGGTCCCGTGGTTTTTTACTCCGGTTTGGAGTTTTTCCACGTAAAAATCTTGCGTGTTCATTTTTTTTCCGCATTGGGTTTTATTGCGCAATGATTTTTTGAGTGTTTATTGTTTACACCTATTCACCCCCCTCTAGGTGTTTTTTCCCCTATTTAGATCCATATTACATATAACCCAACAAGTGGTATCAGAGCGGGAATAGGGTTGTAAACAATGGTTGAAGGTGGAAACATCAATCGACCCCCTTTCTTCGATGGAACAAATTATGCGTACTGGAAAGTACGGATGAAAGCCTTTTTAATTTCCATCGACGAAAGGGTGTGGCAATCAATTGAATTAGGATGGTCTAATCCAACTGAAATTATTGATGATGTTCGCACCTTCAAACCTAGGTCGAAATGGACCAAGGAAGAGATAGATTCATCTTCTTACAATGGCAAGGGAATTAATGCTTTATTTAATGCTTTGTCACAAACTGAGTTCTCTCGCGTCTCGGCATGTGAGACTGCGAAAGAAATCTGGGATGTTCTTCAAGTTACGCATGAGGGAACTAACCTTGTGAAGATTCAGAAACTGCAAATGCTTACGAGCAAGTTTGACTCTATTTCTATGGCAGAAAATGAATCTTTCACAGACTATTACACACGATTGCAAGACATCGTAAACTCATGTGCTAACTTGGGAGAGAAGATTCCAGAATTTAAAGTTGTAAGAAAGATATTAAGAACTCTTCCTGAACGATTTCGCCCGAAGGTCGCAGCCATTGAAACAATTAAACACCCGGACGAAATGCGTGTAGAAGAATTAGTTGGTGCATTACAAACTTATGAAATGACATTTCCTACTAACTATTCTTCTGGAAAGGCATCCTCTTCTAAGTCTTCAGGTTATGCATTGAAATCAACAAAAGAAGAAGACGCGGATTCATCCTCCTCGGACGATGACGAGAACCTATCTATGGAGGACTTTGAGAAGCAGCTCGCTCTCTTGACAAGGAAGTTTCGCCGCAACTTTCGAAGGGGTAATTCAAGCAAAACTCCATCCTTCGGAAAGTCGAAGAAAGGCAAGGGTTCTTCAAGTTACAAGTCAAGAAAGCAAGAGAACTTCTCAAAGGATAAGAAAAGTTCAGAGGGACAAGTACAGTGCTTCAAATGTCGAGGCTACGGCCACATTGCAACGGAGTGTCCCAACAAGAATCCGGCAAAGAAGAAGGCGATGCAAGTCGTCACTTGGGATGACAACTCAACGTCAAATGAGTCATCCTCAAGTGATGAAGAAGACAACGCGACGGCATTCCACGCGTCCACATCTTCACCCTTCATGTGCTTAATGGCAAGTACATCCGATTCACTGTCCAACTCCTCCCATGTTGAAAAGAACGCTACGGACGACGAATCGAGTAATTCTGAAGGTGAAGATTTTGCTCTTGCCTACCATAAGCTTTTGAGGGATTCAAAGAAACTGGCAAAGCAAAACAAGGAGTTTGAGAGGGAGATTGCAGGATCTCGAAGAAGAAGTAAAAAGGGCAACTTCTCTCTCAACGCTCTTGAAGTGGAAAGGGATAATCTGATCAAGACAAATGTTTCCCTTCAAGAGAAAAATGAGCTTTTCGAGAAGGAACATGAGAAATGGTGGACAAAGCGAATTACTTCTCGAAGCTCTACAACGAGGCTCGACAGGAAAAATGGAAATGACAAAGACCATCGCCAACTCAAAGATGACTTAAAGCGATTTTCTTCTGGAAGGAGTAAGTTGGATAAGCTTCTTGGTCTTGGTCAAACAAATGTTCGGCCTCGGATACACTCAAACTGGAGACAGTCCAAGTTCGAGTGGGACAGTTTTTGTGCCTCAGTCGGTATCTCCTCCTCCGACACCGGAATTCACGACAAGCAACGACAACAAGCCTACTTCATCCTCTTCGGGATCGTCAAGATCTAAGGTATGTTTTCGTTGTGGTTTTTCAGGGCACATAAGGAGAAATTGCAAGATGGGAGCCAAACGCTCAACTCAAGCACTTCTTGCAACGACTACCAAAAGGGTGATTCCTCAGAAATCAACTGCAAATCATTCAAAGGAAAAGAGCCTTGGTAGTTCACCGCGCAAGACGACATCATCAAGGAGCAGCAATCTTCTAACAAGACGCTTTCACCTAGGAAATAACTTCACGATCATTACCAACGCATTCCAAAAAGGTTTGGGTGCGCAAAGGTGAAATTTTCCCTTGTCTTGTTACTAATATTTCCTTGCATGCATATGATAATTCGTCTTGGTATCTGGATAGCGGATGTTCCCGTCACATGACCGGTGACAAAAATTATTTTCAAAATTTTGAGAAAATCTCCGGAGGACTCGTAGTTTTCGGAGACGGTCGGTCTTCCAAAATTGTTGGAAAAGGAACAGTAGCTATTCCAGATGGCCCAATACTGAATAATGTGTTATTTGTTGATGGCCTTAAGACTAACCTCATAAGTATAAGTCAACTGTGTGACAATAGTTTTTCAGTTAACTTTTCATCTGTTGAATGTGTTGTAACTGATAAGGACCATGTTTTTTTTTAAAAGGGGTTAGATCTGAAAACAATTGTTATGTTGTTCCTAATAAAATTTCTGAAAACTGTAACTTAGCTTCTTTGAATAATGAAACACTTTGGCATGAAAGGCTAGGTCACATAAACTTTAAGAAACTTGCTAGAATTTCGAACAAAGACGTGGTCAAGGGGGCTCCAAAACTGTCACTTAAACAAAACATTGTGTGTGGTGGTTGCCAAAAGGGAAAACAATCTAAGACTGCACATAAGAACCTGAACCACGTTGGTACTAAACGGCCTTTGGAACTATTGCACATGGATTTAATGGGGCCAACTCGTCAACCATCTTTGGGAGGAATCATCGCATGTACCTCCGACTACTCCGTTACCTCAAACGTTACGCATCTCCAAGGATCATCCGGAATCGAACATTATTGGAGACCCACAAGAAGGAGTTAGGACTCGGAGGTAGTTGGTTTGTGGATTCGCTTGTTACGTTTCCATGATAGAACCAAAGAATGTTGATGAAGCTCTTCAGGATGACTACTGGATTGAAGCAATGCAGGAAGAGCTCCATCATTTGAGCGAAACAAAGTCTGGGAATTAACGAAGCCTCCGAAGCAACACAATGTGATAGGTACCAAATGGATTTTCAAGAACAAGAAAAATGAGGATGGTACTATCATCAGGAACAAAGCAGGTTAGTTGCTCAAGGCTACTCTCAAGTAGAAGGTATAGACTTTGATGAAACTTTTGCCCCTGTAGCTAGACTCGAGTCCATTCGTATCTTATTTGCGATAGCTTGTCATTTTAAAATCAAATTATTTCAAATGGACGTTAAGAGCGCCTTTTTAAATGGGTTTTTAAATGAGGAAGTTTATGTGGCTCAACCGAAAGGTTTTGTGGACCATAAACTACCTAACCATGTTTTTCGTTTGAAAAAGGCTCTTTACGGTCTGAAACAAGCACCGCGAGCATGGTACGAAAGGTTGACAAAGCACCTTTTGGAAAAGGGCTATACTCGAGGGGGAGCTGACAGGACTCTCTTTGTGAAGCATTATCAAAACAATTTCATTGTAGCACAAATCTATGTCGATGACATTGTATTTGGTGCAACAAGAGATAATGATGCTTCTAAATTCGCGGAGACCATGGAAAGCGAATTTGAGATGTCCATGATGGGCGAATTGACTTATTTTCTTGGATTACAAGTTAAACAAAACGATGAAGGAATTCACTTGTGTCAATCCAAGTATGCAATGGAGTTGGTCAAAAAGTTTGATTTAGAAAATTCTAAGGATTTTCCGACTCCAATGGGAACTAGCCATAAGGGACTTGGAAGTGAATCACATAGTGAGAATGTAGACGAGAAACTGTATCGCAGTATGATTGGAAGTCTACTTTATCTCACGGCTAGTCGCCCGGATATATCCTTCAGTGTTGGGATTTGTGCGAGATATCAATCAGCACCGAAGGAGGTTCACCTGAAAGCGGTGAAACGGATCATCCGGTATATCAAAGGTACAATAAATTTCGGAATTTGGTATCCTATGGGAACAAGTTTGGATATTGTTGGATACTCAGATGCCGATTGGGCTGGATCAGTGGATGATCGGAAAAGCACGAGTGGTGCATGCTTCTATCTTGGCCATTGCCTTGTTGCATGGCACAGTAAAAAGCAAAACTGCATAGCACTCTCGACTGCCGAAGCGGAGTACATTTCAGCGGGAAGTTGTTCAACCCAATTGATTTGGATGAAAAGCGTGTTGAGCGATTTCCGGATTTCAGCAACTTCGGTAACAATTCTTTGTGACAACACTAGTGCTATAAACATTTCTAAAAACCCTGTGTTGCACTCTAGAACAAAACACATTGAACTTAGATATCATTTTCTTAGAGAGCTAGTTGAATCAAATATTCTTCAACTTTCATATATTTCAACTGAGGATCAATTAGCTGACATTTTAACAAAACCTTTGGATCAAAAACGTTTTATTCACTTGCGTAAAGCAATTGGAATGCTTTCCTTGAAATAATCTCTTTTTGAAACCTTTGCTTAGGTTAGGTTTTGTTTTTGTGTTTTTGTTCTTTATCTATGTTTGTACATAGGACATTAATTGAGCATTGGTTATATTGACTTTAATTGCATCTTTTCACGCATTTAGAAATTTATTATGCTTTTGATATCATAATATTTCAATGTTGCAATGATCATTTATGTTAATTAAGTCATCTTTTAAGTGATCAAAGTCAATTTCTCTCTCAATGATCTCTTGGTATAGTCATTATCTTATTTGACTATTTAGTCGAGTATGAATGCGAGATCAATTTTTGGTTGAATACCTTATATATTAAATAATTGATAGCCAATTGAGGGGGAGTCAAAGAAAAGTAAAATGCTCAAAAGATGTGGAAAGAGTTACATCCCAATGAGGAGTGTGAAAACTACCACCACATGGAGGAAAGAGCTACCACCTCGGTCGTCCGAGTACTGTGTGCAGCTACCACATGTATACCAAGCATGTTTTTAATTTTTGATTAAATAAAATGCATATTGAAATACTTGACTCTGTCAAATTTCAAGGTTGGTATAAGGTGGGAATTTTAATGAAAGATGCTCAAAGAGCCACTCTCTTCAACAGATTGTCTAGATATATTATCTAACTTATTTGGGATTTCAAACATCTATTGATCTTGGTATTTCATTTTCTTTACCAAATTGATGATTTGATAAAGGCATTACGCATAAGATCATGTTAGATGTGATTGAAGTTGTTCAACTTTAAGGGTTTTAATTTTCATAAATTTTTGTTTCATTTTTGAGTGGGCATCCTCCTGAGCGAAGAAGACGCTGCCTCACTCCTGGCTCTGGCGGGCCCTGGGCCCTAGCCACGTTACTTGCTCCTCTGCCAGGGTGTTTTTACTGGTGCTTTTCCTTCGTTATGTTACAACTATGTTCCTGGAATGTTAGGGGTCTTAACGATCTTACCAAGCGTAGTGTGGTAAAATCGGTTGTTAGGGGTCTTAAAGCGTCTGTACTTTGCTTCCAAGAAACTAAGCTAAGCTCGATCTCGCGCTCCCTTCTGTCTTCTTTCGCCGGTTCGGATTTCGATAGCTGTCAATTCATCCCTTCGGCCGGGGCTTCTGGTGGTCTCGCCACCTGCTGGAGCTCCAAATTCTTCGCCTGTTCTGAAGTCTTGGTGCGAGACCACTCCCTCACGCTAAAGTTGAAGTGCCTCCGCAGTGGCACCGCATTCTACCTGACGAACGTGTACGGCCCCCCGACCTGGGCTGGCAAGCACGCCTTCTGTCTGGAGCTGGTGGCGCTTAAACCTGTCTGCTCTGGGCCGTGGGCCGTATGCGGGGACTTCAACCTAACTCGGTCTCCTTCCGAAAGACGAGGAAGCGACTGGTGCAATCGCTTATCGGCCTTGTTCTCTAAGCTGATCAATGATCTGGACCTGCTGGACCTCCCCTTACTCAACCAAAGTTTCACGTGGTCCAACATGCAGAGCTCCCCTACCCTCGCCAAACTCGACCGCTTCTTAATCTCAACTGAATGGGACCTCGCTTTCCCTCTCTCCTCGGTCTCGGTGCTGCCAAGAGTCACCTCAGACCACTCCCCCCTGCTTCTAAAGACGCAGCGGAGTCGCGGGCCCAGCACCTTCAAATTTGAAAAAGTTTGGCTCACTCGTAGCGACTTCGTCTCACTTGTGCCGACCTGGTGGAACGAAATTGGAAGTAGAGTTGGCCCGCAAGGGAGCATCCTAACTTTTAACGCGAAGCTCCGCCACTGTCGCAAGCGTATCAAAGAATGGCGTTCCTTGAGCTTCCACAGCATTTCCAACACCAAGCGAACCTTGTCGGAGGGGATCCAGAATCTGGACTCTTTGGAGGAGCACCGGGGCTTGACCCCGCACGAACTTGATTCGAGAAGGAGCCTCAAGACCCAGCTGAAAGACATCATTAGCGAAGAAGAGATCCTCTGGAAGACCAGAGCCAAACAGCACTGGCTCAAAGAGGGGGATGGCAACACCAAATTTTTTCACGCCATGGCAAACGGACGACGCAGAGCCAACCGGATTGGGAACATTCTGGACGCGGGCACCACTATCGAAAGGGAAAAGGACAAGGGCGACTATTTTTTCCGTATGTTTAAGAACCGTTTCGCGCCGACTGACCTTTCCCGCTCCCCGTTCGGCGACTGGAGTGATCTCTTCCGCGACAACCTTGCGCTGAGTTCGAGTCACCTCACCTCCCCCTTCACCCTCGAGGAAATCAAGATCGCTACTTTCCAGATGAGCGGGGATAAAGCGCCGGGGCCCGACGGGTTCAGCATGGCCTTCTACCAAAAATTCTGGGACGTGATCAAAGACGACCTAGCCAAAATCTTCGCGGACCTCCACAACGGCTCTCTGGACACAGGCCCCATTGACTATTCGCACATCTGCCTCATCCCCAAACTGGAAGGAGCCAACTCTGCCAACGATTTCAGACCTATCAGCCTCATCAATTGTGTCCAGAAAATCATATCAAAGGTACTGTCGAACAGATTGGTAAAGGAGCTCGACAAGATTATCTCCCCCACGCAATCCGCTTTCGTCAAAGGCAGGTTCATTCTGGATTCCTTTGTCACGGCCAGCGAATTAATAAGCTGGGGCGTAAGCAAGAAAATCGATAGCGTTGGGGTTAAAGCGGACTTCGAAAAAGCCTTCGACCATGTGAACTGGGACTTCCTCCAACACATTCTCCGCTGTCTCGGCGCTAACCAAACTTGGTGTGGCTGGATCCACCAGTGCATTGCGAATGGCAAGGTCGCGGTTCTCGTCAACGGCACCCCAACTAAGTGGTTCAAAATGAAGAGAGGCCTTCGCCAGGGGGACACACTCTCGCCTTTCCTCTATTTGTTGGTGGCAGAAGGCCTGGCGCGAATGACCAACCGCGCCGTCCAAAACGGCCTTCTACAGGGGGTTGGACCGGAGGGTGAACCGAAAACCTCAATCATCCAATACGCAGACGACACAATCTTCTTCTGCGGTGCGAAACCCATGCAAATCCGCAACCTTCGCTTCCTGTAGCAGACCTTTGAGTGGGCCTCCGGGCTCAAAATCAATAGGACAAAGTCGGAACTGTTCTATCTGGGCTGCGTTACCAACAAAGGGGAAAGACTCGCGGCGGTACTGGACTGCAAGCTAGGATCGCTACCAATCAAATATCTCGGTCTTCCCCTGAAACAGGGCGTGATACCGAGGGACGACTGGCACCTCATCATTAACAGAATCGACAGCAAAATAGCTGGATGGCAGGCTAAGCTCCTATCGCAAGGGGGGCGACTCATCATGGTGAACGCTGTGCTCTCGAGCATCCCCCTTTACTACCTCTCAGTCTTCAGGGCACCGGCCTGGGCCATCAATAGAATTGACTCGCTGCGCAGAGCCTTCTTCTGGAAAGGCAGGAGCTCTATTTCAGGGGGCAGCTGCCTGGTGGATTGGAAAACTGTCTGCAGAAGTAAAAGGGACGGGGGACTGGGCGTTCTGGACCTGGTGAACTTGAACACGGCCCTTCTTGCGAAGTGGTGGTGGAGATACTTCACCACTGAAGGGATTCCCTGGGGGCCACTTGTGACGAGCCTCTACTATCGCCGTAGAAGGCCCCTCACCGAAGGACCCTCCTTTAAACCCTTCTCGCAATGGTGGAAAAGTGTGCTCGGAACGAGGGAGCTTTTCAGATGCGGCACGTCTCGATCGATTGGAAACGGTGACTTACAGGATTCTGGTCAGACATCTGGACAGGGAACTCGAGCCTATCGACCGTATTCCCGGAACTTTTCCAATCAGTCACCAGCAAGCATCTCCGGGTCAAAGACTGCACCGACCAGGATGGCTGGAACTAGGGGAAGATTCTGGAGGGCATTACCCAAGGCCTACCAGGCCTCGACGAGCCGATTCGACAGCTGGAGCAGTTACTGGCAAACACCCGCCTTACAAATACCAGAGACACTTTCCACTGGAGATGGACAGCATCCGGGCTTTTCACTGTTAGGTCATTGTACAGATTTCTGCAAGATAGCGGGGAAGTCGACACTCGCTTCAAGGCGCTCTGGCAAATCAAGTCACCGTTAAAAGTCAAAGTCTTTGTCTGGCTAGTGCTCAGAAGGCGGGTGCTGACGAGAGACATCCTCACCAAAAGGAACTGGATTGGGCCCACCACCTGCGAGATCTGCCTCGGAAACGAGGAATCCGCGAATCACTTGTTTGCCTCCTGTACCTTAGCAAAAGCGCTGCTACAGGCCTTACTGCCCAACCGTGTGGAAATTTCCAACATCTCAACCGTCGTAGGACTGTGGGAAACGCACACGCTCAAAAAAGGGGGACTGGGCAAGAGAGCGCTGGTAACGCTTGCTGCCACGTGGTGGTTCATTTGGTTGGAAAGGAACAGAAGGATTTTCGAGAGCAAGCGCCGCTCCCCCCGGGAAATCCTAGCCGACATCAGGCTCCACCGCTCCTACTGGTCCAGATTCTGTGTCTGAGTTTTTTTTTTTTTTTTTTTTTTTTTTTTGGGCTCGACCGCCGTTGCGGGCGTTGCCCCTCTGCTAAATTCAATTCCGTAATGAATGAAGCGGCAGCATGCTGCCTTTTCTCAAAAAAAAAAAAAAAGTATTTTTGATAGATTTGGTATAATCTATTTCTTGTTGTATGAAACGATGACTTTTGTTTAAAGTTGATGCGCTAAAGTGCTTGCATACTTTTTCTGGTTTTTATGGAATTTTTCTAAATTATTCTGAAGAAAAAGTTGGATCCGATCCGGATTGGACAAGCCGATCCGGATCCCGAACGCAGGTATTTCCTGCGGGTAGCCGATCCGGATTGGATTCACGATATGATCCGGATCACGGCTAGGGCTTTATGAAGAACGAAAGGGTTTTGATTTCTTTTACTGCAATCTTTTGTTCTTAAGACTCCAGAGTTTCTCTCTCTAGAATTCATCCTTTTTGGAGCCTTCCAAACTCAAGTTCTTCGATTCTAAGTAAGTTTTCTGGATCAAAATCTCGGTTTCTCACATTTTTCATGTTTTCCTTCAAAACGTGATGAAAATCATGTATCTTTTTCGTTTTGAATTGGTTTTTGATCAAATTTCTTTTGAAATAAGAACTCTGGGTAGATTAGTTTTGATTATATGCTAGGTATTCTCCTGATTAACGAATTTTTGGGCTTCGATTTCTGAAAATTCAGTTTTAGGGCATATAATAGGAATTTTTGAAAATCATGGAATTGATCCATTTTTAAAATTCTTTTTGCAAAACTAATTTGATTCTTAGTCTCTCTACATGAATATGATTGTTTGGGTACAATTTTTCAAATTTTTGAAAATTAACAATTTTTCATGTTCTTGAGGTGTGCTCACAGGATTTCAAACTTCTTAAAGAACTAGCAGCAATGGCACTTTCATGGATAATCCTTCTTCTAGTCACAATGGTGCACACACGTGCAACTGTTAAAAAAGAACAAGATGACTCAACTCGGGACAAGACAAGAACTGTTGGTCAAGACAGCTCTGAATCCGAAGAAGAAGACTGGGAAGAATTCTTAAAACAAGTTCAACAAAAAGTTGATGAGGAGGACATGCAATATTTGAAAGGCAAAAGGCTAATGAAATCTGCCTCAACGACCAAACAATATACAAGACGGAAAAATGTCAAAGGAAGCGGAATTCAGCTTAATGAGCCTCTTACCAGAGCACGCTCACTTTCTGGAATTCAACATAGTGAATCTCCATGGATTGAGGGCCAAGATGCACCATCTGCATCAAGACAAAATCCATCAACCTCAAAGCGAACGACTGGAGAAAAAGATGTATTGGCATCCATTCGCCAGGAACAGCGGAAACTCACTTCTGAACAAGAAAGACTGTCGAAGGAACTTCAGCAGATTTCCTCTCAGCATAAGAAGATCAGAAAGAAATATTCCAATATTTCGAAGATGCTTAAGGGGATTTTAAGCAAGCTGAGCTGTACCAGTTCAGACTCTTCGGACTGAACAGAATCTCGTGTTCCCTTTTACTCTAATCTTCTCTTTTGCAGGTTTTTCAGTTCAGTTTTTAGTTTCTTTTAGTCTTAGTTCTCAGGTTTTTCATGTTTTTAGAACTTTTAACTCTCCTTACATTTTGTAATTTTGGCTGAGTTTTGTGACAAAAAGGGGGAGAGAGTTTAGAGAACTTTGAACAGTGATTGAACTGTGCTGAACTGTGCTCTGTGATTGACAATGCTTGAGAGTGAGAAGAATGTTTGAACCTTGAAAGGTAAGTATGAAAGGTAAGTATCAAGGTAAGTATGAAAGGTAAGTATGAAAGGTAAGTATCACAACTTAAAGGTAAGTATCACAACTTCAACTTTGGTTTTATCTTGTGATTTGATGCATGTCCCTACTAACTATTCGACTAACTATTTGGGCATGTAATATGACTAACAAGTTGATGTTGGACTAACTTTCTATGACATTTGGTTTCTATTGCTTAGAAGATATGTCAATGTTTGATTATGATTCTCTTACATATCTGAATTCATCAAATGTCATGATGAGTATAAACTCTATCTCTGTTTGGTTTTGTATGTTAAAATTCTTGAGGTATCTAACGATCTCTTTTGTCAAGAATGATTTCTTTTGCAGAGAGTACAGATGTCTAAGTCTAGAGTCTGTTTTAGGAGTTTATCTCATGTATTTAATTTTGGATCTCCATTGTAAATTTTTGTTGTATGGTGATAGCAACAAAAATATCTTTTTGAATTTTCTTTTGTGGATTTGTGTTTTGTCACGAAACCGCCAAAGGGGGAGATTGTTACGGAATTTGAGTTGGCGTATTTCGTGAAAGTGTTAAGTCTTGAAGATTGAAGATGAAGAAGTTTGGATCATATACCTCAATCTCAAGAAAGAAGAATTCAAAAGGATCAGGTATGTTTAACTAAAGAATTTTGGTGATCCGAATACTTCTTATAGTGTAGAAACACTTGGAAGAATTTTTAATTGCATAAAAATCAAAAACTGGACATGGGACATGTTCAGGATCCGGATCAGACTTCCAATCCGGATCCCGAAGGGTGTTGGTTCATATGCAAATCCAATCCGGATCAAAGCCAATTCTGATCCGGATCCCGAACATTGGTTTTTGCTGAAATATATGAACGATCCGGATCGGGATTTCAATCCGGATCCCGAACCTTTGTTTTTCTGGAATTGTCTTTCACGTTACGACAATCCGGATCGCAGAAATTCCAATCCGGATCGCCGTCCTGTAAAATTTCCAGAAAAGGTAGTTTTTGATCCTTATCTTCTTCCAATGGTTTCTAACCTATAAATAGACCCTATGATTCATTTTTTTAGGGTAAGATTGAACGACGGAAAAATAAGCCGAAAAAGATAAATCCACATATAGAGAAGAAAGGAAATCAATAGATTTAATTCTATGTTTCTTCATCTATATTGATTAATTTGATTCTAGGTTTTCCAAACTCAGATTTTGAGTAGAATCAAATTAATGAATACTTAGATAGTATTTCCGATCTATTTCTAATCTAAGTATTCGGCGGATCATCACCACCCAAAAACAACGATTTTCCCAAAATCGGAGCGTGGACTCGCGTGGCCTTGTGGATTCAAGGTGCAACCGCTCTCGTGGATTCGGAGCGAGGTACGTTCGTGGATTCGAAGCGTGCTACTGGGTGAAGACCGTGGATTCGGTCGGACGTCGTGGACTCGACGTTGGACGCTGTGGATTCAGCGTTGGGCGCAGATCGTGGATTCGAGAAGCGTCGTGGAGCGAGCGGAGAAGATCTACTAGGAGCGTATGGTAAAGGTTGAGTCGTCTGTGAGTACGTTATATCACCTTGTACGTGTGTTAATTCTAGTGGATTTCGCCGTGTGATCGGTCCCGTGGCTTTTTTACTCCGGTTTGGAGTTTTTCCACATAAAAATCTTGCGTGTTTATTTTTATTTCCGCATTGGGTTTTATTACGCAATGACTTGTTGAGTGTTTATTGTTTACACCTATTCACCCCCCTCTAGGTGTTTTTTCCCCTATTTAGATCCTTTAATACATATAAACCCAACAATGAATATGCCATTGCATAGGAAGAAATTGCTAGAGGACACTCAAGCGGTACTGCAACTGGCTATGCTCTCTGCTCCATCAAGCGCATTAAACGTTCCATGGCCTCCTCCTGGCATCGGACAGCCTCCGACAACTGTGCCATCTGGATCCATAACTCCTAGGTCTCGCTCTGCTCTGACAGTTCTGCCTCCCGCTGCTCGGGTTACTCATCAGATGCGGGATGTGCCCTCTTCACTACACGACGTCTCAGGGGCATCGTAGTCCACTGCACAATAACAAACATCAGGACACAAAACCAAACGACCCAATCCAGTGAAAGTCTAAGACATGCCATCCATTCCATAGCATTATGTTGTCTGCAGCCAACATAATCGCTTAGGAGAATAAACATGCCAATCACTCATCCCGTCTCTTGGGAGAGGTATAAAACTCAATCAGGACTCTCGCTAAAAGCCACGACTCTCACGTAGTCATCCTAATGTCCAACCACAAGCCTAGGGTTTCTAAGTCCACCATGACCTACAACCTAGGCTCTGATACCACTCTAATCTGTCACGCCCCGGGGTCGAAACCGCGACCCGGGCTCGCCAACAGATCCGCCGCCCATACGGGAAGCCCGGTATAGACGTAGCGACTACCTGCAAAAGATCATCTACACTAACAGATATCAGAGCTGAAAAGTAAAAGCTGAAATAAAATAAATACAACTCCCAATATAATACAACAAGTCCTCACCAAAAGTACATAAGTCTCTCAAAAAGTGGAAAAAAGTGCAACTCTAATCCTCACTACAAAGGTCTCTCAACAAGAAACTCTCAAAAATGTTAAAAGGGTACATCTACTCTCTGGATGACGACTGGTAGGGATCTAGCTCGTGACTCCCTTAACTCGATCTGAAGAAGCAGCAGCTGGAACAGCAGAACAGGAGTGGAAGTCCCTGGGGAAAAAGACACCACGACGGGTGTGAGAACTACTTCCCACAGTAGTTATCAGTGGGTGCCGCCAACAAGCCCGACGGTCTGCCCACTAAGTCTACTAGAGGCATGCGGTAACAAATGAAATACTGAAGGAAAGAGCTGGAAATGAATAACACTACAGCTACTATGCCCCTATCTAGATGCTCAAAAGGTGGAACAGATGATAACATGGTGCATCTATTATCCCTCAACTCAGATCACCCAATCTACCTGACTGCCTCCTCGGGTCCAGTCAAACCTGCGCCTACCTACTGCCGTTACATCCCGGAGGACCGGACTGACGTAGGGCATCCGTAGCTGCCAAAAGTGGGCCAGCCAGAGAGACTGTGTCGACAAGTCGCGATACAAAAGTAACAAATCCACCCCGGGCGTGGCTCTCGAGGGGAGCGACCCCACCGAGGAAAAGGTATTCGCACACTCTGTCGCTCAGGTGGCACTGCAGGCTATAGTCAAAATCCACGCTCACGCACTGAACGGAAAGACTCAGAATCCACAATCATCTCGCACAACAGTCGGAGCACTCTCGACGACTCAGCTGATCAGCTCTCTTACGAAACACGAGACACTAGCTTCTCCAATAGCTCACAGCACGAAACACAATGGCTGGAGATACTCCACAGCCGGGATCGACCCACAACTCAGGACTAACAAAACTGGTCGTACAACACTCAACGACCCGGGACCACCGTCAACCCCAACGGCTCCCACAACAGAACACCAACCACACAGATAACTCAGGAAGGACCGGCACAATAAGGGTTTGGAAAACCCGATAGGTCGGTGCTAAGAACCCTATCAAACAAGAACAGACTCTAGGCTCCGCCTATCGAAGTTCCCGGACCCCTTACAGTTCGGGAATACGACAACCTCGGTACAACACGCAGAAGATATCAACCAGGGCCCGAAAGTTCCGGGAGACCAACACCTACAACCCTATCAACCAGAACAGGTTCCAGGCTCGGCCCCCGTGGCTTTCGTCCCGACAAAGGAATGGCCCCCTAGAACCCAAACCACTCGAATCCTTACGAGTGGGAAAATTTACAGGAAAAAGGGTGACATTTGTTACTGAAAACCATTTTCACTCGACCCACGCGGGTGAGGACTAAAAGTAGTTCCCTTTTTGAAAAACCATCTTGATTTGAGGAGAAATCCATTTTAATGATTTTTAGTTCTTTTAGGAAAAACAGTTAGAAAATAAGTATTTACCCAAACCCCGAAGGGCTGATGCCTTTGTCCAATCAAACAAGAACAGAGTTCAGCGGCTCTTCGATGCTTGGAAGAAAACAACGATAGACTAAAATCATGTGTATGTCAAAAAGGTTCTGGGTTCTAGGTCCAGCTACACAAGCACACAACTGCCACTAACACAGTGGCGACAGCACAAACAAGGATACAAGACCTCCCGGGACTACCGTTTACCCAAACGGCTCCCGGCACAGATAAGCGACCCACTACAACTACCAGACTCCACTCTGCTACCAAGCACGAGTGCATGCGTCCCACACTAAAAGAAAGTCCCGACCTCTCGGCCCACTACCCGGGCGAGGATAACACTATGTCCAGGAATGAAAGAACAGTGTGGATGTCTAAACATAAATAACCCTAGCCCAAGTGAGGGTTTTCTACTGGTCTCGTTACACATGCAACATATGACGGGGGTGCTAGGTCAAGTTCCAAGATAACCAAAATTTAACAGGTGGTAGGAAGCAAAAGGGATCATAAGATCCTCAGATAAATACAAGGAATAACAATTCCTACATTCTAGCATGCTACTCAATAAATTCACTATCATGCATGGTCCTACTATAGCAGATATAATGTCTAGCTCATCAAACTTGGAGACAAGGCCACCCACCTGAAGGCGCTAACTGTCCAAGATCCAACAGCTGAAAACACCAGGAACAGCAACCTCCAAATAATCCTCAGTCCCAAAATCCCTGAACAACTCTTCCTGGCATAACATACAGTCCAAAGTTACACTTTATTCCAACAATTAACCAAATACACGCAGTCTAAAATTCAGTCCTGAAGATGCAATTATTTCACCTGCTGAAAGGGCTCCGAAAAATCTGATAAAAATACTACAGCGATCCTCGCGTCGAGACCTTCGAAACGGGTACCTGCACGCCCAATTCTGAGCACCGTAGGCCAAGTTACAAATTCCACAACACATGGTGCGCAAAACCACACAGCAACATAACTGTAATTCCATGCACAGATAAGGGGGAAAACATATAACTTCGGGCAAACCTCAGAAAAATCCAAGAAAAATACTATGATAATCCTCGCGTCGAGTAGATGAAAAAAGTGTACAAGAGTGTCTCAATCCGATGCCCGGTTGCGGAGATATCGCCAAAAAAACACACCGTTGTCCAAAACTCCACCACAAAAACCGTGTCACAGTAAACTCAAAAAAACACCACGAAAAACGTGAAACTAGGGGATACTGAAAATACAGATCGTAGCTCTGTCCGTCGCGAATCCAGCGACGAAGAAATCCCTCGAAAAGGTGGTCGGAGTAGGCCGGGAGAGCTCACGCACCGAAACCCGACGAAGGAGAACACAAAAGGACGAGCGTCGCACCGTGCCGTAAAAAGGAAACCTCGGGATGCGTGCCACGTAAAATCTCTGAACTCTGCAGATGGATGCAGCACTGCGCGAGGAAGAAAGTTACCGAAGGCGTCGAGGTGAAGGGAGGCTCGGAAACGCGGCAAAAGGGGAGAAGAAGGGTGCTCGGACCTTTAAATAGGCTGCTCGAAACAATTCAGAAAATACCGAACGTGTCCCAGGTTTTGGGCGCCCGGAAGATTCGGGCTGCTATAGTGTTGGGCCCGGCCCAACACTGTGCGGGCCCGAATCCTCCCTGGGCCTCCACGATACCCACCGAACAGGCAACAGCGAGCGCCACCACACACATCGCGCCACGTGGCCGCCCCCAGATGCCGACACGTGGCCCGGCAGCCAGTCAACGCGCGCCTGGCGCGCGCACGTGCGCGCGCCAGCGCTGCCTGCGCACCCTGCCAGGCACGCGCCCCGAGGCGGGGCGCACCAGCTCGGTGCACCGAGCGCGCTACACCGCCCCTATCGCAGGCCGCCACGTGTGTAGTGTCATGCCCCGGGGTCGAAACTGCGACCCGGGCTCGCCAACAGATCCGCCGTCTGTGCGGAAACTGCCGCACAGACGAAGCGTCCAACCTGCAAAAGATTATAGCTGACGTATACCAGAGCTGGAAAAGAACTAATAGCTATAGAAAAAAAAAAAAAAAAAACTAGACATCAAGATAAATAAAAGTCCTCAATACATAGTCTGACAACTATGAAAAAAGAATAAAACAGTCCTCACAAGTTTCTCAGAATGTCCAGTACAAAAGTGGAGTCACAAAAAAAACGGGGACATCTACCTCAGACTCTCAAAGCTGGTAAGGAACTAATTGGCCGCGTCCTCACCTCGATCTGCTGTCTCCGCACGAACCAAGCCGGAACAGCTACCTCAACCTGTCACCGCAGCGGGTGTGAGATCTACTGCAGAAGGCAGATCTCAGTGGGTACCGTCCCAAAAACCACGGTATGCCCACTAAGTCTACTGGAGGCAAAACAGATAGATAGATAGATAGATAGGTACTGTAAGAAAGCTGGAAATAAATCTACCACTATATGCCTCAATGCGATGCTCTAAGAAAATAATATCTAAGAACATAAGATATGACCACCCGCTCATGTCACCAAAACTCAATGCCATAGCTACCTGGTAACTCGGCCAGGGGCGAATATCTACCTGGTAACTCGGCCAGGGAAGTGCCCACCTGGTAACTCGGCCAGCGGCGATTGCCCACCTGGTAACTCGGCCAGGGCGAATATCTACCCGGTAACTCGGCCAGGGAGGTGCCCACCTGGTAACTCGGCCAGGGCAAATGTCTACCTGGTAACTCGGCCAGGGAAGTGCCCACCTGGTAACTCGGCCAGGGGCAAATGTCTACCTGGTAACTCGGCCAGGGAAGTGCCCACCTGGTAACTCGGCCAGGGGCGAATGCCCAAATCCTCACATAATCTGTCGGAGAACCCTCTACGACTCAATCTAGTAATGCACAACTCATGGCTGAGTCGGGAAACCTCCACGACTCGATCTGCCAGAACCCCAAACTCTCAAGCTAAGTCGGAGATCCACCTCAACGACTAAATCTGAAAACACATTCTAGAACAATCTCCTCAATCCTCACAAGGAGTTCAACTCACATGACACTAGAACTCAGCACACATGCTCTAGAAATCCACCCGGTCCCCCGACACGAGTATACAAGCACCCTGAACCTCTGCCACACCATTGGCAACTCCAAGTTTAAAAATCATCCTTAAAAAGGCATTGGTTCTCCTTAAAACAGGTTTCTCAATCTCTAAAACGGTTCAGGTGCAACTACGATGCAAACAACGCGCGAAACCTAGTGTCATATGAATTACAGAAAATTCCAGGCAATTATCACTAATTTTTACAGAAAATTTCAGGCAATTATCACTAATTTTTACAGAAAATTCCAGGCAATTGTCAAATGTAAAAACAGCGAAAACGTCTAATAATCGTGATATAATTGCATTCAAAAGTATTAAAGGGCACTCCATAATTTTGGAGAAATTCCAACCCACCTGGAACGCTTTCCGCAGGCAATCGCTGAAGTCGGTGCAGCGCTGGAGCCTGAAATTGGCGAAACCTCAAAAATCGTGCCACAAATCCCGGAAAAATCTACGGAAGCTCCAATAAATTCTCTCGAGTCACACAAAAATTCCGGCGCACTCTGGCTCACTCTACAGCCAACCCACAACACTAACAGCACTCTTAAAAATCTAAGATTCCACACACATAAGTCCAGCACAATGTCTGCTCTCCAAAAAAAAAATGGTTACAAATAATCCATAGTGTACTTCCATAGCACACTCCAACTCTCAAAATACAAATCTTCACATTACCAATACAAGGCACATTCTCTTTCACATTTAAAAAAAACTGCAGCACCCTCTCAATTTCCACACACTCACTTAACCATCAAACTCCAAACACACACACACACAAGAGCTCCTCAGCACAAAAATAAAAACTCCATTTGTACACACCCACAAGTCCACAACACCAAACAAGTCCACCACAAAAAAATCTGCCTACTAATAATTAGATGCCCACATAAACACCATATTAACTAAATCACCCACACTTCACAGCATTAACGACATCCACAATCACTTAATTCCACACACTGTCCAGACTGCTCCGGCGACAACCGCGTGCCGCGCAAATGACTCGGCCTCCGCGCGGCACCTCGCCGAAAACTGCACGAAGGACGTCGACCTGAGAGAGAAAAACCAAGAAACTCAGTCAAACCAGGCTCACAAACCAACTCGCGACACACGGGCATCCACAGCCTCGGCGTGCGCGCTCACAGCCCACCGGAAACGGCCCCCCGCACGCCCGATGACCGCACGCAGCAGCCGCGGCAACCGCGGCGCTGCTGCAGCCCGCGCGGCGCCCGCGCGCTGCGTGCTGCCCAGGCGCATGCCACGCGGCACCTGGGCCTGCCGCGCGACGCCAGAGCCGGCCGCGCGGCGCTTGGGCCTGCCGCGCGGCCGCTTGGGCTAGCCGCGTGCCCAACGGGCCTGCCGCGCGCCTGCATGCGCGCCCCCGCATAGGCGCGCCTGCATGGGCGCGCCCGCATGGGCGCGCCCGCATGGACTGCAGCGCGCCCAAATGCGCGCGCCCGCATGGGCGCGCCCGCACGCCCAATGGGCCTGCCGCGCGCCCAATGGACCTGCCGCGCGCGGCGCTCGCGCGCCCGCAGCGCAACGCGCGCTGCTGCAGACCCCCTGCTGCGCCCGCGGCTCCGCTTGGAGCTCCTCCAATGGACAACATGGCCAAGAACAAAACAAGAACACCCCAAAGCCAACCTAAAACAACCTAAAAACCCAAGCTCAACCTCCAAAACCCAAAGTGAGCAACTCAAACTCCAAAGAAAAAACTGCACATACCTCTCTCTCAAATCCGTCGCGTGCCGTTCATCGCGCTCTTCGCTCGGCTTCCGACCATAGGTCCACCATCACATCCCCCACACAAACCCTCTCATTTTCTATTTTTTCTCTTCACTTTCCCTCTTCTTTCTCTCTTTCTTCTACATCCAAGCTTTCCTCTGTTCAAACATTTTTCCTCTGTTTCAACTTTGAAGAAGGTGATGACATAGCAAAAGTTAATTAAGAGGGGGCTTAATTAAAGGGTGCGTGGTGGTTGGCTGTAATAAATGCACCACCACAACAGAATAAAAAAAATCCCAAATACATCTTAATTCCATTCCCTCTCTCACTTCTCTAATTTCTTTCTTTAATCCATTACAGGCAAGAATTAAGCAACTAATTAAAATTAATTAATTAATTCATTTTTCTTTTAGCCAACTTCAAGTCACTTTTTGCCTTCGAAATTTCCGCACCGGCCCGAAACCTCCCGAACTCCGCTGTAATCTGAAAATACACATGTCCCAAGCTTTTTCCTCCTCAAAAGCTCAACCGTGGAGTCGGTGTGCTAAATCCAAAAACCGACTCCAAAATTGCCAGTTCCAACTCACTTTTCGCCTTTGGGTCCTCCGCGTCAGTCCGGAACCTCCCGAACTCCGCTGTAATCTGAAAATACACCTGTTCCAAGTGTACCCGAATTTTCTGCACTCCACTCTGAAGTCGGTATTTTTCCAAATCCAGTCGTCAATCGGCGCACAACCCGGAAAAACCCCGAATCAAGCTGGGGCTTCCGCGTTGATCCGAATCCACCCGACATCAACTGTAAACACATAAGCAACCTGCTCGAGGTAATTCCTCCGCACCACGCCATCTTGCGAGGTCGGCGCGCCATCCGAAAACCCGGTATTCTACATGTAGAGTACCGGGATTTTGGATAGTGCACCGACCTCGCAAGATGGCGTGATGTGGAGGATTTACTATGGACGAGTCCAAATCATGGTTACAGATGAGTTCGGGTTGATTCGGATCTACGCGGAAGCCCTAACTTGATTCGGGGTTTTTCGGGCATTGTGCGCCGATAGAGGACTGGCTTCGGGGAAGCCTCAACTTCACAGTGGAGTGCAGAAAAATTAGAAATACTTGGAATAGATATATTTTTGGATTACAGCGGAGTTCGGGAGGTTCCGGACTGACGCGGAGGACACGAGGGCGAAAAGTGAGTTGGAACTGGTAATTTTGGAGCCGGTTTTTGGATTGAGCACACCGACTCCACAGTTGAGCTTTTTGAGTTGGAAAAACTATGGACATGTGTATTTTCATATTACTGCGGAGTTCGGGAGGTTTCGGGCCGGTGCGGAGACTCCGAAGGCAAAAAATAACTTGAAGTTGGCTAAAAAGAGAATTAATTAATCAATTAAATTTAATTTAGTTGCTTATTTCTTGCTTGTAATGGATTAAAGAAAGAAAGAAAATGAAATAATTGAAAAGAGGGATTGGACTTAGTGGATTTAAATATTAAGGGTGTTAGATATTTTTTTTTGGTGTGTGGGAATATTTAACTATTTCCCCTCCACCCTTAATTAGTAGCCACCACTAATTAAGTAGTGGCCACGTCACTTCTCTCCTCCAACCTGCAACAGAGGAAAGGGAGAAAGTGAGAAAAGAAGGAAGATGAAGAAGAAGGAAAGAGAAGGAATGGAGAGTGTGATGTTGTGTTCCACTGCTTGTAGCCGTGGGAGGCCATGCGGCGTGAGCGCGCGGGGGCTTCTTTGAGGTATGCATTTGTACAGTTTTTAGAGAGAGAGAGAGAGAGAATGTGATAGCTTGGGTTTTTTTTGGGGATTCTTGGTTTCTTGTTGGTTTTTGGTGATGGAATTTTGAGTTGGGTGGTTTGGGTCCCTTTTCTTTTTGGTGGGCTGTCCTCGATTGGCAGGCGGCAAGCTGCAGGGGGCAGCGTGAGCAGCGCGCGCGGCTGGCGCGCAGTGCGCAGCCGCGCAGCGCGCGGCGGGCACGCTGCGGCGCGCAGCGCGCAGGCGCGCGGTGCGCAGCGCGCAGCAGCGCCCGGGCGCGTGCGGCTGGCGGCTGGCGCAGGCAGCAGCGGCGCAGTGTTTAGTTGACGCGGGGGCTGCGTGCGAGTGGCGAGCGAGCGGAGGCCGATGCCGCTTGGACTTTGTGGGCCGTATTTGACGCAGGTTTTTGTTGGTTTTTCTCACTCAGGACGGCGTCAACTGCAGCGGTGTTATTGCCGGGGTACGGTTTGGAGCCCGAGTCGAGTGTGCGCCACATGGATCTCACCTGAGTTGTTTGTGCTGTGAGCTTAATGAGATTGTTTTAATAAGTGTCTTGTGGTGTATGTGTGTTGGGGGTGTGTGATGTTGCAGGGGGTGTAGCTTGAGTGTGTGTGGATTTGCATGTGGGCTGTGAGTACCTATTTGTGATGGATTGGAATTTATGCAAATTGTGTTTTGTGAACATGGGTTTAATTAAGCTGCAGCATTGGTGCGTGTGCAGTGGAGTTTTAGAGGGTGCTGTGGTTCTTTGTAAAGGTGTTAGAGAATGTGATTTGTGTGCTGTGAGTTTGAGTGTGCTGAAGGTTGTTTTTGCGTGCTTGGAGCTTGTAATGAATGGATTGTGAATTTTTGGTAGATTTTGTTATGAGAGCACAATTTTTGGAGAGTGTTGTGGGAGTGTGTGTGTGTGTGTTGTGGACTTAAGTGAATGATATAAGTGTACATTGATTATTATTGGACTCATTGTGAGTGCAAAGGAATTTGGAACAATGTTGTTGGGCTTTGTGAAGACTCAAGGGTAATTAAATGAGCTTCCGGGGATTTTTTTGGCAGATTCACGGCAGCGAACGATTCGGCGCTTCACCGACTTCAGCAATTGCCTGCGAAAAGCGTTCCAGGTGGGTTGGAATTTCTTCGAGATTTATGGAATGTCCTTTAAAGCTATTGAATGCAAGTTGATCATGTTATCTTGCTATTTTTCACTGTTTTTTATCTGATAGTTGCCTGGAATTTTCTGTATAATTTATTAGAACTCCGAATTGTTTTTAGTAGACTCCTGATATTATATGACACTAGGTTTCATGCTTTGTTTGCATCATAATTGCACCTTAACCGATTTAAAAATCGAGAAACCCGTTTTAAGGAAAATCAAGGTTTTCAAAGATGGTTTTTAAATTATGAGTTGCCAAAGGTATGGCATAGGTTCAGGGTACTTGTATACTCGTGCCGGGGGGCCGAGTGGATTTTTAGAGTACGTGTGTTGAGCTCTAGTGTCATGTGAGATGAGCTTCCTTGTGGGGATTGGGTGATTGCTCTAGATTGCGTTTTTTTTTTCCCCATTTAGTCGTTGAGGTGGACCTCCGACTTAGCTTGAGAGTTTGGGGTTCTGGCAGATCAAGTCGTGGAGGTTTCCCGACTTAGCCATGAGTTGTGCATTATCAGATTGAGTCGTTGAGGGTTCTCCGACAGATCATGTGAGGTTTTGGGCTTTTCTTGTTTGAGTCGAGGAGTCTTTTCCGACTGAGTTGTACTTCTGAGCATTGAGTTGCCGATCTGTTTGATCGTGGACCATAGCCTGCATATGCCGTTTATTGAGACAGTTGAGACTGATGTGATACTTGAGCTCGTTGGGGTCGCTCCCCTCGGGTCACGCTCCGGATGCGTAGATGTGTTGATGCCCCTGGCCGAGTTACCAGGTGGTTATTGCCCCTGGCCGAGTTACCAGGTGGTTACTTGCCCCTGGCCGAGTTACCAGGTGGTTGATGCCCCTGGCCGAGTTACCAGGTGGTTACTTGATTGAGATTGAGATAATCAGACAGGACGCCCCACGTAATCCCGTCCTCATGGGGATGTGTGGTAGTGGGCAGGTGCGTTCCTAGTCGACAGGCGCAGGCCTGACTGGACCCTATGTGGCAGTCTTTGGGATTGGGTGTTGTGAGCGGGTGGTCACATATTATATTCTTAGATGGTTTTTCCTTTGAGCATTGATACTGAGCCATTTTAGCAGTAGCGAGAGTATGCATAGCATGTTTATGATAGAGTTTCCTTTTGAGCTTTATGTTGAGACACATTAGCTGTAGTTTACTTTCAGCTTACCATTATTTATCTATCTATCTATCTATCTGCATACCTATCTGTTTTGCCTCCAGTAGACTTAGTGGGCATACCGTGGATATTAGTGACGGTACCCACTGAGATCTACCTTCTGCAGTAGATCTCACACCCGCTGCGGTGACAGGTTTCGAGGCTGCTGTTCCGGCTTAGCTCGCACGGAGACAGCTGATCGAGGCGAGGACGTGGCCGAGTAGTTCCTCACCAGCTTTGAGAGTCATAGGTAGATGTACCCGGTATCTTACGATTCCTCTTTTGTACTGGACAGTCTGAGAGATCAGTGAGGATTATTGTATTTACTTTATATAGTCGAGAGACTCGCTTTGAGGATTTGTTTTTATTCAGACGTTCGGTGATGTTTATGGTTACTAGATTTATTTTCAGCTCTGATATATGTGTAGCTATAGATCTTTTGTAGGGTAGACGCTTCGTCTGTGCGGCAGTTTCCGCACAGACGGCGGATCTGTTGGCGAGCCCGGGTCGCAGTTCGACCCCGGGGCGTGACAACGTGTCCGCCCTCCGGTGCACGCCGGCGCCGTGGACCGCGAACCTGCCCGCGCGCCTGCTAGCGCGCCTGCCCGCGCACTGCGCGCTGCCCGCGCCCGCGCTCCGCCGCTGCCCGCCGGCGGCCGGAACAGTGTCAAGCTGCCTCGAAATCCGTGCACGACATTCGGGCTCCAAAAAATGCAAGTAAATAGTCCATTTTCATCATTTTCGCGCGCTGAATCCAAATTCGAAGTCCGTTTTGCCCAATTTCACTTCTAAAATTTCCCAAAGGCCTCCGGTGATGCAAACTTAATCCCAAATTGCACCATAAATTCATTTTTTGGGCCCGACAAGCGCACAAACACTCCCAAGGGCCACTAATCCATCAGTAATCTCTTAAGTGGGGATTCGGGTCCTCACACTTGGACTTACGTAGGGCGTCCCACACGGACTACCGCAATCTCTCGCAAGCGAACACTAGTGTATCAACTAGTCGCATCATAACACGCATCCGGAGCGTAACTCGAGGGGAGCGACCCCTCCGAGCTAAAGTATATCACAACTGTCTCATAAGCGGCACATGCAGGCTACAGTCCACGATCAAACAGATCGAAAAAACTCGAGTAACAAGACTCATCTCATGTCTAGGTCAGAGAAACCTCCACGACTCAATCTGATAAGCCCTCACCAACCCCCGAGTCACTAGTAAGAACCATGCATAAATCAAATTAAAATTCCTCGGCCCCCAGGCACGAGGTCATAGCACCCCGGGACTCTGTCAACTCCCAAATAAAATCCTCATGTTGAAAGAATGCCAATTTTTCTTAAAAATAGGTTTAGGATTTTTAAAACATTCCCGGTGCAAAAGTAACGCTCTCTAACCATGCATACTAGTGCCCTACAGTACCAGGAGTATAATAGAAATAATCTAAGGTTTTACGGAAATTTCTGGAATTTTCTAGGCAACTATCAGATTTACCAACAGTAAAAACACTACACTAGACATGCTCAAAATGCCTATAGAAGCATTAGAAGACATTCCATATAATTTGGAAGAATTTTAACCCACCTAGAAAGCTTTCCGTAGGCAAGCCAAAGTCGGGGTCGCGCCGAAATCCTCAATCTGACGAAAAAATCTGCTTTGCGCCTCGCGCGCACGCGCACTGTCGCGCACCCCGAAAAACCCTCGGAAGCTCTCACAATAATCCACAAGCCTCAGCAATCTCCCTGCGCAATCCCAGCACCAATCAGCCAACCCATTCACCAGCACGTGCATGAAAAGCGTGCATGGTTGTTGCGGATTTGCGCAGTAACTCCAAAAAAACAGTACGAGTTGTTTCCAACAGCTTGCAGGGAAAGAGGAAAAGAAACATGCAATTCAACTCCAAATCCACTCCAGATCCATAAAATAAATCCACCAATCCAGCAAATAAAAATAATTGCTAACATACCTTGTAAAAAGCTTGATGTACGCGCGGCTCCACGGACTCCAAGCAGCAGGAAATTTCCAAGTTGCACTTCCTCCTTCTTCTCCTTCACTTCCTTGCTCTCTTCCTTTCTTCTCTTTCCTTAGGTTATGGTGGAGAAGAAGCATGGTGAAAAGCTTGTATAAATAGACCAAGAGTAGGGCTAACACAGAGAGAAGGTGAAATTACCTCATTGCTCTCAGGAAAAACCAAGTCTGCATCAAAAAAACCGGCCCCTGTGGCCTGTGTTCCCGAACCAGCATTCCTGTTCCGGAACACCAGGCCCTGTTTCGGAACACAATGCTGTGTTCCGGAACACAAGGCCCTGTTCCGGAACACAACATTGTGTTCCGGAACACAAAGGGCCAGCCACTCCAAAATAATGCAGAATCCTCCAAAAACTCCGCCGCCGACTCGCTTTTCGCCCCGGAAGCTTCCGCCACAGTCTGAAACCACCCGAACCTCACTGTAAACATAAAATACACATGTTCCAAGAATTTTCAAGTTTTTCTGTAAATACCTGCGGAGTCGGTGCTCGATGCAAATCCCGTACTCTACACCCTGCCTCTCTACTCTCTAGCTCTCTCCATTGTCTCTACTCTGTAGACTCTCTACAGTTTACACTTCAAATTTCAACCACTAGATTAAAATTGAAGGAACAAGATCTCACAACTCACAACTCACAATTCTAAATTTTTTGCCATAATTCTTTTTGCCCTAAAAGACATTTGCTTCATGCTGCGGCTGCTAGGAGTGCCCTCTGCCTCTCTACTCTCTAGCTCTCTCCATTGTCTCTACTCTGTAGACTCTCTATATTCACACTTCAAAGAGTGACAGAGGTTGTGGTCCTGTGCGGGCTCTCTCCATTGTCTCTGCTCTGTAGACTCTCTCCATAGTCTCTACTCTGCGGGCTCTCTCCCGCTCCGCCGCTCCGCCGCACTCGAAGTCGGCGATTGTTCATGTCACGCCCCGGAGTCGAAACTGCGACCCGGGCTCGCCAACAGATCCGCCGCCCATACGGTGAGCCCCGTATAGGCGAAGCGTCTAACCTGCAAAAGAAGATACTATACTAAACAGATATCAGAGCAGAGAGTAAACTGCTAGAAATAAATATAAAATACAACTCTCACAATATACAATAAGTCCTCACCAAGAACAAAATACAAAAGTCTCTCAAAAAAAGAAGAAAAGTACAACTCAATACCTCACTACATGGGCGCTCAACATACCACTCTCAAAATGTAAAAAGGGGGTACTTCTACTCTCAGGACGACGACGATTGGTAGGGATCTAGCTCGCGACTCCCTTACCTCGATCTGAAGAAGCAGCAGCTGGAACAGTAGGAACAGGCGTAGAAATCCCTGGGAAAAAAGACACCACGACGGGTGTGAGAACTACCTCCCACAGTAGCTCTCAGTGGGTGCCGTCAACAAGCCCAACG
The DNA here is from genome assembly GCA_029168755.2 of Tillandsia fasciculata. Lineage (NCBI taxonomy): Eukaryota > Viridiplantae > Streptophyta > Magnoliopsida > Poales > Bromeliaceae > Tillandsia > Tillandsia fasciculata. The sequence continues at coordinate 11,992,789 of CM054936.1, forward strand.
GTCTGCCCACTAAGTCTACTAGAGGCATGAGGAAAAACAAATACAGTGCTGAAGGAAAAGGCTGGAAAAAAATAAATTCTACTGCTATTATGCCCCTATCTAGATGCTCAAAAAGCGGGACAGATGAAAATATGATGCATCAGTTAGCATAATAGTATAGTCACCCAATCTGAACTGACTGCCTCCTCGGGTCCAGTCAAGCCTGCGCCTACCTACTGCCGTACATCCCGGAGGACCGGACTTATGTAGGGCGTCCGTAGCTGCCAAAACCGGCTCAGCCAGAGGGACTATGTCCGTAACTGCCAAAACTGGCTCAGTCAGAGGGACGGCATCGACAAGTCGCGATACAAGAGTAACATATCCACCCCGGGTGTGGCTCTCGAGGGGCGCGACCCCACCGAGGAAAGGTATCCGCGCACTCTGTCGCTCAGGTGGCATTGCAGGCTATGGTCAAAATCCACGCTCATGCTCTGCTCGGAAGAACTCAATCCTCAACATCTCTCACAACAGTCGGAGCACACTCGACGACTCAGCTGATCGGCTCTCACGAAATCCGAGACACTCGCCTCTCCAACAACTCACAGCACAAAACACACTGGCTGGAGACACTCCACAGCCAGGATCAACCTACCACTCAGGGCTAACAGAACTTAGATAGACAATACCCAAAGACACGGGACCACCGTCGACTCCAACGGCTCCCAACCACAGAACATCAACCCAACCTGCAGACACACTGACAGGATAAACCCCACAATAGGCGATAATAGAGGATCCGGGAACCCCGAAAGACTAGAACCTACAACTCTATCAAACAAGAACAGGTTCTAGGCATAGCCTCTCGTTGTTCTCATTCCAAAGGAAAAGGCAGACCTTAGAACCCAGACCACTTGAATCATCTCGAGTGGTTACATTTATAGAAAAAGGTGACATTTCTTATGGAAAGCCATTTGATCTGTAAGAAATCCATATTTAATGATTTTTAGTTCTTTTAAGGAAAACCATTGAAAACAAGTTTTTATACCCAAGCCTCGTAGAGCTAAAGCCCTTGTCCAATCAAACAAGAACAGACTCGGGCGACCCTACGACGCTTGGAGGAAAACATTGGTTGGCTAAAAATCATATGTGTGTCTAAAAACAGTTCTGGGTTCAAGGTTCTGTTAACACTGGTAATCCGCTGCCACTAACACAGCGGCGACCAATAAAGAATAGGAAAACGAAATACCTCGGGACCGTCGTCCTCCTAAACGGCTCCCGCCACAGATGTATGATCAACTATCTCTACCAGACTCCACTCTGCTCTCAAGCACGAGTGTAGAAAGCATCCCACACTAAGAAACCCGACCACTCGGCCCACTACCCGGGCGAGTAACACTATGTCCAGAAAAGAAGTGTGGATGTCTAAACAAAATAAACCTAGCCCAAGTTGAAGTTTTCTAAAGTCTGGCTAAACATGATACATATGACGGGGGTGCTAGGTCAAGTTCCATGATAACATTAATTTAACAGATAATAGGAAATAAAAGAATTGCATGATCATCAAGTAACACTAGAATTATCAGCTATCACTTTCTAGCATACTACACAATAGTGAAACTATTATGTATGGTTCTACTATAGCAGATTTAATGAACGTTCCATAAGTCTTGGAGACAAGGCCACCCACCTGAAGGTGCACAACTGTCCCGGATCGCACAGATAAGAAAGTCCAGAAACAGCCAAATCACAGTATCCTCCAAGCTAGCAACACTGTAGTAGTGCTCACAATGTCCTGGATATAAGCATAATACAACATTTTACACATAATCCACTCAAAATCCAAGTTCCCAAAATTCTGTGTGAACAGTCCTCTTTCTGCGAAATTTTCACCTGTAAAACAACCTCTAAAAATTCCAGTAAAAATATGACGACGATCCTCGCGAAGTGCAGATGTCGATAGGGCCTTGAAACGTCGAATTTCGATGTCCGGATGAGGAGATAAAAATCCGACAAGTGGGTGCTGTCCAGGAATCTCACAGCAAAACAGGGGCTCAGTAAAGCCTCGAATAATCCAAATCTAGCCGAAACACTCAACACGAAAGTCGAAGACATACCTCTCGTGAATCCAACGCCGCAAAAATCGTCCAAAAAGACTGTCGGGGTAGCTCTGTGGAACTCTCAGACCGAAAAGCGACGATAACGGGCCTCCAACAGTAAATCGTCGCACTGCGCTACGATGCCGGAAACGTCGTCGCCGGGGCTTCCAAAAAATCCGGGCCTCTGCCAGAAGATGCGCGACTCGAAGATCTACAACTTTCCTAAAGGGGCCATAGGCAGGGGAGCTCGGGAAAGGGGGCAAAAATCCCTCACAAGCCAGCTATTTATAGGCCCAGCCCGCAAAAATCTCCATTTTGGACTTTTGGCCCAAAACCGGGCGCCCGAAATTTTTCGGGCTGCTACAGTAACGAGCCCGGCCCGTTACTGTGTGCGCCCGAAAA
>CM054936.1:12005265-12045005 GCA_029168755.2 Tillandsia fasciculata
AACTTCTTTGAAATCAACTTCTATTTGTGAAATTGGAATTGCAGCCTTGGATCCTAATTTATGTAGAAAAATTGAATAGTTGCCAAGTTGTGCCAAACTAAAAAGTCTACTATGAATCCGAATAAAAATACAATTTCAAGCTGACATTAGTATTTAAATTATGATTGAACATTCTTACTATTAAAATTATAATTTTTGAAATTTATAATTTGATTAGAAATTTTACAATATAAATTTAAATAAGATATGCAATTTTAATTTTGAAAAAAAGGAAAAAAAACATTACCAGAAAATACTCAGTTTATTAGTCTTTGGATCAAAATCTACGGCCCCAGAAAATTCTCCGCACTTCATTTTTCAGCTGCATGTAAAGGCTATAAATGGTGGCGGGAACAGCCGATGAGGAAGCATCCAGCCAATGCTTCTTCATCAGTGATTGTAATGACCATTTATAGCATAGGAGAGTAGATCCAATGTGCTTATGGATTTTTGGGAGCCTCTAAAGTGTCAAAGCAGGGCCTAAATGTTTGGTCCATTGATTGCTTTTGTTTTGGGCTCTCCCCCAACGAGCTCAACGAGATCCGCCGCCTCCACACCAGCGACGCCGTCGGCGACCGCGAGAAGGACAACATCGAACTGCGCCTCGCCCGCCGCTCCCTCCAGCGCAACGTACCATTCCTCGGCATCTGCCGCGGATCCTAGGTCTTTTCTTTTTTCTTCCTTTTTTTTTTTCCTTTAAATTCCTGGTTACTCCTGTACCGTAAATAATAAAAAAATAAAAATTTAAAATTTGAAACTTTTGCTGCGCAGGAACTTCTTATGAATAGTATAAATTTCTTATTCTAAAATAAAGTTGTTCGTTCGCCTAGAGCCCCCATTCATCCTACAATCAAGAAGCCCAATGGTGCAAAGAAGACAGGAAGGAGGGCAGGGGGACTTGGTGTACAGAAGCTGACTACAAAGGTTGATTCTCTCTTAATTGCTATATATTATTAACTAAATGATGCTCATTGCAACCATATTATTATCATTATTACGAATGGTGTTTCTGTAACCGCATTTCTCTATCATATGGTTCGAACCATGATATTCAGTTGGGAGAATTTATAGATTTTACCTGAACCATAAAGCATCTTCAAATTGCTACCTAAACTTGAGAAACTTTGATTTCCTACCCAAATTGCTCTCTGAACTTGCAAATCTTTGATTTCACTATCCAGATTGCTCTTTGAACTTGAAAATCTTTGATTTTGCTACCCAAATTGCTCTCTGAACTTGAAAATCTTTGATTTTGCTATCCAAATTGTTTTATTACAAGTGAAAAAAGTTGATGAATATTTTGTGAAGTATGAGAATATTATGGTACGTTATAGAATATTTTTAAAAGAAGTTAAAATGGTTGTTCAGTTCTTACTTATGGATAACTAAATTAAATATACTATAAGGTTAGGTAGTAAAATCGCAATTTCAGATGTTCAGGTTTGTATGGAAATACTCCATATATTATGACCCAGGCATAATGTCTATATTTTAACATATGTTGATTGATCTATAAGGAAGCTATTAATCATGTCTTCTTTTTTTTTGTTCTGGTACTAAATGAACAACATTTTCTTTGTAGTTGTGCAGTCAACAACTGTGCCCTGCTTCAATTAGACTCGACAGGAATGGACGTAAACTCAACATTTCAGTTAAGAACTACGAACAAAGGGGTTATATGGTTGGATCAACTATCAGCCATGCCCTTGGACACTTATGAGGTATTGTAGGATCACATTGGGAAGATTCGGATTACTTTTATGAATAGTCCAGGAAGTGAAAATTATTATGTTTCACCAGCCAAGAAATTTTTTCTCAAAAAATGGAAGTTGATGCCAAATATTATACATATACAATATGATAGTGTATGCAAACCTGTTCGTTTTGAACTACTTTTGATGTTTGTTGATGGATGTGCTGGCCTATACTTTTCTCGAACTCACATGTGTGAAAAAAACCCGATCTTGTGGCCATGAATACTCAGTTTATTAGTCTTTGGATCAAAATCTACGGCCCCAGAAAATTCTCCGCACTTCATTTTTCAGCTGCATGTAAACGCTATAAATGGTGGCGGGAACAACCGATGAGGCAGCATCCAGCCAATGCTTCTTCATCAGTGATTCTAATGACCATTTATAGCATAGGAGAGTAGATCCAATGTGCTTATGGAATTTTTGTAGCCTCTAAAGTGTCAAACCAGGGCCTAAATGTTTGGTCCATTGATTGCTTTTGTTTTTGAATTTTTATGTCTTGTGTGAATTCCGAATTTTCTCGACTGTAAAATTACATAGAACTTAAACAGTTCACAATTAACCAAATTATGTTGATTTGGGTTCTAGAATTCATAGATAATATCCGCGATTCTAAGTTGCAGCTGCCGAGCATCTTTTCGGTTGCAATAGTTCACTCTTCCTTACATCATTCCATTCTCATTCAGTGAGAACTTCTAGATTTGGAAAATCACTTGTGTGCGGAATCCTTTTCATTTGTAATTATCTCCAAAATAGCTTATAAGTGCCAGCTTTGTGGAAAATATTGCTTGAAATCCAATAATGGTATAATTATATGCATTTTGGTGTATTGTTCATCTTTTCTGGTGAGCAGCAAGACCACCATATCACTTTTTTCCCCTTTTTGGCATTTGATTCTTCTTGCGTGTTGCTCTTGCCAGAACCTTGGACGGATTTGTTGCTGGTGCACCACTTTGTTCAATTTGCTTTCCGACTTCTTCAAGGGACAAGGCGATCAATTAATTAGTCATTACTTACAAAGCTTGTGATTCGGAAGTCTTTTCAGGGCAGCGTAAAATTAATTCTGTACCTGTGCTTGTTCTGATGAATCAATCTATGGGAGTTGTGCTGATTGGAGCTGTTCAACATTGCTTGGCTTTTGTGCTTGATATAATTTGGTCTTCACCAGTAATCGGCAATCCAAGATAGGGTGTCTCCCTGCATTCTGTATTCAGAGCCATTCTGCTAAATGTCTTCATATTTGCAGGTGCATTTGTTTTCTTGTGCTGCCAGAGTAACTTTGGTAGCAAGACATCAGTCATTAAATGGAGGCTATGATCTTTCAATCTGAGCGACTTTTTGACCACCACGGGCCAATGGGGAATGAGAATAAAACTCAGGTCCTATGCTCTATATTGGCTGAGGAGAATGACACAACAGCAGAAGTAGCAAATGGTTTGAACTCTTTTGGCAGGGAGCGACTAGATGAAGGACTAATGCAGTATGGGTAAATATTCAAGTCTTTTACTTTCTAATACACTGTTTACATACTTTTTTCGTCAAATTGTTTATAAAATTTAAATTGTATGGGTTTTGATGGCCTCCTTCATTGAGAGGGGCAAAGTATAAGGTCAACAGTCAATTGAATAGGTTAAATAGGTATATCCATGGCAGTTGTCTATAATTTAGGACTGCATCAAAAATGGGTTTGATCACTACATTGGGTCTTGGAAAAGTTTGTGCTATATTTTTATGGTTCTGACTTTTAACTCCTGGTGACAGATGTTCACATTACCGACGAAGATGCCAGATTCGAGCTCCCTGTTGTAATGAGATATTTGATTGTCGACACTGCCACAATGAGGCAAAAGTAAGATCATCTGATAAATCATTCTAGCTTTGTCTGATTCTTATGTATTATGTTAGTTTGTGAGTCTCATGCAACAAGGCTCAACCTGTATTGGCCATTTCAACTTGTGATGTCCAGTGAGCATGTGATATGAACAGTTGGTATTAGATTTGAGTTACAATTTGTCACACAGTTTCTGTAGAATTCCTTGACATTAGGACCGTATTCTATCTTTGGTGGGCCTGTGATTTCCTTCTTTTTGACTTAAGTACTTGCCTATGATGCCTAATCGATTGACACTTTCCTGTGATGCAGAATCGAATGTGGGTGAGATTGATTTGTTTAGATTTTAATTTATTTTCCTAATGTTCAGAATTATTCGATTTTGTAATTTCGTTTTGTTGTTTTCTTTCTAAGATTTTTAGGATTTGTCCTATGGAATAAATTCCTGAAAACTAATTAGACGCGCGGGGCAGCGACTCGGTGGAGACACGCATGATGGACAAGGCGACTTCGGCGACGACGCGAAGGCGGCTTCGGCGACGACTCGGTTCCAGCAGCTTGGTGGCTTCTCCTAGCATGCCTCTAATTAAATATGCCAACAGTCCTTGCTTGCTTAATTAATTAGATATGTATGTCAAGGAATCCCTTTATTACATGTAACCCACTTTGAACTCTTCAGAGTGAGCAATGTCGTTTGAAGTATAAACATAGTATACAATTATTGAAGGTTAATAATTATGTTCCTTCCCGTTTAGTTCCTTATTACAATAGTGCACTGCAAGTTTATGTTGTACGTTATGTAATATTTATCGAAAATATGAAATAAAAAAAAAATTATTGAAAAAATTATACCCGCGGCGTAGCGCGGGCACTTCACTAGTATATATATATATATATATATATATATATATATATATACCACAAAAATCCGAACCTTTGATCGTACGGTGTTCGAATATCCGGATCGGGTTGGGTCTGGTTTCAAAAGAAGACGGATCGGTCAGATTCTGCCACTCGCGAGTCCCAAGTCCTAACCAGAACCGAACCATCTCTTCCTCCTTCCCGCTCGGATAATCACTTTCGTTCATCCCAAATCCTACTCCGAATGACACTGAGAAATGCTGCCGCTAACGCTTTCTGACCTACTGAAATGTTCTCCAACCATCTCATCTCCCGAGCCCTCCGCCTCCCGCACCTACGCCCACCCCGAGCAACTCCCTACTGCCATTTCTGGCGTCCCTCTCCCTTCTTCAACAAAACGTTCTCGTCGTCGTCATCATCATCATCACCCTGCCTTTCCACTCCACCCCAAGAAGCCGACGCATACAGCGCTCCCGCCGCCGACTCTGCCACCACCATCCTCCACCTGCTACGCACCACCGACCCCTCCGCCGTCTCTTCCGCCCTCAGCCACTCCGGTGTCTCTCCCACCTTTTCCTTCGTCGCTTCCCTTCTCGAATCTCCCGTCTCTTCTCTTTCCTCCGTCCCCGCCGCCTCCCTCCTCTCCTTCTCCCTCTGGGCTCGCCCCCACCTCCCCGCCCACCTCCTCGCCGCTCTCGTCGACCTCCTCGCCCGCTCCCGCTCCTTCAACTCCGCCTGGTCCCTCCTCCTGTCCTCCCCCTCCCCTATCCTCGCCTTCGTCCCCCTCCTCCGCCGCTACGCCCGCGCCGGGTCCCCCTCCGCCGCTGTCCGCACCTTCCGCTTCCTCTTCCGCCACCCCGAATCCCTTGCCCCCGAAACTGACTGCTCCTGCCCGCCCGACCCCTTCGACCTCCTCATCGACGCCCTCTGCAAGGAGTGCCACCCGCGGGCCGCCGCCGACCTCGTCCGCCAGCGCCGGTGCGAAGACGGGGCCTGGGTCCCCTCCGTCCGAGTCTACAACGTCCTCCTCCACGGTTGGTTCCGCGCTCGCCGCCTCAAGAAGGCCGAGCGGCTGTGGGACGAGATGCGCCGCGATGGTGTGCGCCCCTCTGTTGTCACCTACGGCACCCTCATCGAGGGCCTCTGCCGCATGCACCGCCCCGACCAGGCCGCCGCCCTTCTCGCCGAGATGAAAGCCGCCGGTATCGAGCCCAATCTACTCACCTGCAATCCCATCATCGATTCCCTCGCAGAGGCCGGGCGGTTTGCAGATGCCCTCAGCATGCTCGAGAAATTTCCCCTCTACGGCGTCTCCCCTGACATCTCCACTTATAATTCCCTCATCAAAGGGTTCTGCAAGAATGGTGATCTCGCGGGGGCCAGCAAGATGATCAAGTCGATGATCGGGAGGGGCATTCTTCCGACCGCTACCACGTATAATTACTTCTTCAGGTTCTTTGCCAAGTTCGGGAAAATCGAAGAGGGCATGAACCTGTTCACGAAGATGGTCTGTTCTGGGTATGCCCCGGATCAGCTCACCTTCCAGCTTCTGATCAAACTGTTCTGCGAGAATGATAAGCTAGACTTGGCTGTGCAGATGATAAAAGAGATGAATAGAAGTGGTTTTGAATCCGACTTGGCCACGAGCACCATGTTGGTGCATTTGCTCTGCCGGATGCGCTGGTTTGAAGACGCCTGTGAGGAGTTTGGGGAAATGTTTAAGAGGGGAATTGTTCCTCAGTACATTACGTATCGGAAGCTCATGAAAGAATTGAAGAGGTTGGGGATGCCCCGGTTGGAAATGAAGCTGAGCGATCTCATGCATTCTGTCCCACATTCTACTAAATTGCCGGTTCTTACAGGGATACAGAAGAAGATGAGACTGTAAAGTTGAGGAAATCCATTATAAAAAAGGCCCAAGCTATGTCTGATGCTTTGAAGGAGTGTAATGATCCGATGGAATTGAGTAGACTAAAGAGCTCTACAGAGAGTGCAGTTGAGAGTGCAAATAGATTGATAGAGGATATTAGAAGAAGAGTATATGCGGTGCAAAGTGACTAGCAGTGAAACTTCGCTTGAAATAGATTGATAGCGGATATTAGAGGAACAATATATGCAGTGCAAAGTGGTTAGCAATGAGACTTAGCTTGAGCTTCTTGGGCTGGCTGAGGCTACGAATTGTGTTGGTGACCTGTTATGTTCATTTTTAGTTATACTTCCTTACTAAACTCCGTATGAAGTATCTTCATATATTCTTTAGGGAAGATCGAACCAGTTGATTGTTTAATTTCTTTTGCAGATCAAGAGGAGCTCCTTCATTTCTTGAAGTAAAAAGGATGCTTTCACAACTCCACAAGGTAATTTATTACTTGTACCAGTTTTCTGTTTCATGTGAGTCTTTCATAATAGTAATTTTAAAAATTTAAGGAGCTATGGTTGTCTCCGGAGGTTCATTGTCTTAGAGTGAATAGGAAACCAAGTAGGGTTTGAGTTAGTATTCTCTTTTTATGCTCACATTAGAAAGACTTGAGAGGAAGCTCCTCGTTTATATTTTGACATATATCCAATGTTGCTTGAGCTCATGGCGTATGCGCCATGCTAGAGTGTTGATGGGGCCAAGACCAACTGAACCTAGCTTTCATTTCACATGTATCTTTCAGCTGAGTTATAAGCTGGTTCTGTATGCAAAAACACAGCTCAAATTATACTCAAGAAAACTTCTTTGCAATATTATTTTCCTCGTGGCTACTCTATTCTACTATTTAATGTTTTATCAATGTGCTAATTGCTGGCAGGTAGTCCAACATCCTACTTACGTGGTGGAGGCCTGATTAGGTCGAGTCATAATTAAGATTTATGGGTGTTGTGTTTCTACGCTTTAAAGAAATTAGTTACCCTCTTTCTAATTGCTTGAGCTTTTGGGATTATGGTTAGTGCCAACAATCCAATAAGTGGTATTAGAGTTGGTTGCTGGAAATGCGCTGGGAGGGGGGTTGGGGGGGGGGGGTATGGCAGCTAGGCCAAGTCATAATCGAGATCTATATGCACTATGTACTGTGTCTGTATGGTTTAAGTGAATTGGTTAATCTTTTTCTAATAGCTCAAGCTGTTGCAATTGTGGGTAGTGCTAGCGATTCAACACTATTAAACTTTTTGGATATTTAGTCTCAAGTAACCCATACTTTTTCAACAGTCTAGCGAACTACATTCTTTTCATCATAAGGGCTGGTTTTAAAGCGAAATTACATAAAACGTTAATCATTTGTCACTTATGGTGGTCATTTCTTTCATTTTTTAGACTTATGGTGTTGGTAATTATTGTTAATTATTCCATATGATATTGTCAATATTTAACTATGTCATTTTTTATTTATAAAGAATTAAACTAGTGTAATCAAACAAATTTGAATAACTTAGTTCCATTTTGGTTCGATTAAAAAATTATAGGTAAGTCAAAGCAAACCAAACCTTGCACACTCTGACCCATTAACAGATTTGGGCTTCATGTATAATTTGAAGGGCTTAACTTTTTCTCTTATAAGATCTCTTTTTTTTTTTTTTTTTTTCTTTTTTACTTTTTTTTTTGTGATAGAGAAGAGAGGTGAAGAGGAAGAGAGGCAAAGAGAAGGTTCGGAAAGGTCTGTTTGGAAAGGTTCGGAGGGGCGGAGGGGAGGGAGGCAGAGCCAGGCTAAGTCATAATGGAGATTCATATGCACTTTGTCTATATACTTTAAGTGAATTAGTTGATCTTTTTCTAATAGCTCAAGCTTTTGCAATTGTGGGTAGCGCCAGTGGTTAGACATTCTCATCTAGATTCCTTGTAAAGGAAGTATCTAGCATGAAACAAGATGAATTTATCTCAAATGGCTTTAAGAGATGGAAGTCAATATTGGAAGATTGAGGAAAAGATGGAACCCGAGTGGAAGCCATTGAGATGGAAAGAACAATGAGCCGAGATCGGAAAATCCTAAGCAAGAAAAAGAGTCTTAAAAAAAAATGAAGGATTTTTGCCATCAAGGGCTTTTGAAAGGGAATTTGAATGATGACGGTCGCATTTAATTTGAAATGACCTACATAAAACAAAACGACACAACCAATCAGAGCTGTTGATTGAAAAAATTAAATGTGAATAGACCAAAAGGCACGACCGATTGAGGTTGTCGATTGAGGAATTTAATGCAAAATGACTGAAAGAAGTGGCCAATCACAGTCGTTTTTTAAGCGTTGATAGTCATCCAAGTATTCATTCGAAAGACTATCGAGGGGGCATTGTTGGTGCAAGAAAAAGAGCGCCATAAGATAGACAACTCGGCCCGCGCATGAGCAAAGGGGACAAGGACATGTGGTGCATCAGGAGCCAGAAAAAGAACATTTGAAAATTAAGAGGTTTTAGGCGGGAACAATTAAAACATGGGGCGTGATTTTTGCGATAGTGACTAAACACTTCTCGACCGGTAATGTAGATTGAAAGAGGAATACTATAAATAGTATTTTTGAAACCTGTAATAAGAGTTTTACACATTCGAAACAAGACCACTCTTACTTTTTTCCTACAATTTACAGCTTTTTCTAAGAGTAGATTAATGTGTAGCTTTCTTTTTCTGCATTTACAGTTTTTTCTAGGAGTACTTTAACTTATAACCCAAGCTTTTCACTTTAATATAATCGATTTGGCTCATTCGGCTGAGTTCTTCCTTCAGTCGAGTCTACTATTTTTCGGTTTTCATTGATTTAGTGAGTTGAATCTGGTTTAGGGTTGAGCTGATCCCTCATCTACCGAATTACTTGATTGAACGTGGCGCATTCGAGGGTCAACTCAGAGACTGATCCACTTCCAGAAGACCCACTTGACCCGGTTATTGGAATTCGATCAAGGTCACCATTAATTCGGTTTCTATTAATGACCCATCAAATGCATATGAGACTTCTTAAAGTGCTTACATTACTAAAAATTAAAAAAGGAAGAACATGATAGGTGATTTCATCATCCTTTCAAATCTTTCTTTTTTGCATATTTTTTTCACTATCCTAAGCCCATTTTGCATGTTAAACGAGTAAAGACACCCTTTAAATAGTATCACTCTACTAATATTTGGCCAGTTGTGAGACTGACATATTGGGCTCACAGTAATAGAAGAATATTCTGCTTGTTGTTGGTACCTGCTTGGAAATGCAGGAGCTCCTAATGAATGCTTTCTACTTCTCATATGGGTTATGCATGTAACTGAGAGTAAAGAGAGCAACCAGGCAACAAATCAATCTAATTATACCCAAGAAATTTAAATTCAAATTAGTTTCGTCTTTTAATGAAGTAGTGGCAAGCAGAGTGGAGGCCAAGGTAGTTAAATCAACACTGCCCCCCTATCTATGTACATAGTATTGAACACCTACAATCATGCAAGCAAAGACGAAGACCGATGGATCGATCAAAAGAAGACTGAGCCAAAGCTTAATTTTACTTCCTTATCATCCCTAGTGACCAACATGCATCTCAACATTCCCCGCCTAAGTCTATGCTGCCTTTTCTAGTCGGATCAAAAGCTATGCCTAAATAATACATACCAAAACTAAGTATATGAGAACAATAGGTTTTATGACCTCCAAAATCCTGATTTGGCTTGCAATAATTATAGGCTTCTAACACGCTCAAGATGGTACGAGTTAAATAGAAAAAAGAATTTAAGAAAGGATTAGTCTCTATGTACTATTTGTGCTAAACTGTCGTCTTTAATCTTCATGATATTTCTTTCGTTATTAAAGAGTCCATATGGTTACAGTCCAAGACTCAAGAAACTCGCTTCAATAAACTATATTTTTTTAATTACTTGCCTAAATTTCTAGAGATCGACAGATAAAAGGTGTTATCGGTTTTCTAGTTTAAAATATTAAAAAGGCAAAATAATTGTATGTTATGCTCGATCCTTCGGAGTCCAATGATGAGCTTACTCTGAGGACTGCAGCACCTTAACTGCGCTCCCCTGATCTGGTTTGGGTCCGATGATGACTTGGATCTGAGGACTGCAGACTGGAGATGATGGCTTCGCAATCCTGCAAGCAACAGAGGAACAGCAATGGAAGAGCAAGGGGGAGAGGGAGATGGATACAGGGAGGTAGAGGGATAGAGAGAAGGAAGGGAGAAGAAGATTGTGGAAGAAGAAGATTAATTCTATAATTGTCCCCTTACACTTTCCTCCCTTTCCAATTTATACCTATTGTATGAGGACCAGTATGTAATTACATAAAGCTAAGACTAAGTAAGAGAATATAATATGTAAGTGGGCCGAGCGGGCTTCCATCTTCTAGCAAGCTGGATCTCCACGCTGGGCCTGGTTTTGGGCGGACTGGACCGGATGGCTCTCTGAGCAACCTCAGCCCGATGCAGCTACTCGGCCCGATCTGCCACAGCCCAACCGACCAAGGTGCTACCCTACTCCCTTTATTCCAACCTTATCCACCTACTTTACCAAATCTATCTCCTTTCTAGTTGCTTCCTCTGCGCCCCACTCTTCCAACCTCCATCCCCTTCCTCGGTCGTTACATTGTAGCAATGGTTGAATATAAATATTACTTGCTGTATCAAGAAGGGATGAAGGGAAATCAGAGCCAAGAGAAGGCCCAACATGACTTGGTGCTGTCGTTGCCTATATGATAAAGAGACCACATAATGTTGAGTTCTCACCATCACCCAGAAAAAATAAAAATGCAGCATATATATTATTACAACCATAATAGATGTGTTAAGTATCAACAATTCACCTACTTTAAATTATTGCACTAACTTATGAAAATACTAAGCTAAATTTCAGAAAAATATATTGCCCAAATTGAGTATTAATTGATAGATACAAATAGTTAAGAATCTAAAAAAGGGCTAAAAAAAAAAAAAGAGAAAAATTGCAATAATAGAATAGGAATCGAGGATAGTGAACAATCAACATTATTTTGACTCAACTACACCGAATGGTTTAAATTAAGCAGACCAATAACTATCTAAAGCACACTTCTATTACACCAATATCAAGGATAAAAAATGTAAACATAGATAACCCAAAGAAAACAAAAGGAACGATTGCTCACTGAGAAGATAGGGCTTTGATTTCTCTCAAGGTAGAGGAGCTGGCAGAGGAGGACCTCGTTAGAGGAGAATGATCTCAAATCGAGGTGGAGGAGAGTTGGGAGAAAACGAGCTTGAAAGTGGCGGAGGAAGGGGGTTTTGGGTGGTTTCTTGTTCTGATGATGCAGGCGAGAGGCAAGGCAAGGAGTAAGGCAAGGCGAAGTGATCTTGTGGAGATGCAGCAGAATAAGTGAAGACCACAGGAATACGACAATCAATATTACTAGTCTACCGATTTCATCTGTATACAACATATATAGTATTGAAGAGCGTTATTTCGAGTCGTTGATTGGTTAAGTCATCTAATCCTAACCGCCCAATGTTAGCTGAATTAATGGGTGGGATCCACACTATTTGTTTTCTCTTTTAATTACCATAATGCCATTTGTTAGTAATATAAAAAAAAAGATTAATAGAATTCTTCTCCTTCCTCTTCAACACTCTGTTACTCTCTCTTTATACTCTCTTTATATTCATCCTTCTCTCTCTTTCCTTTTTTTTCCCCCCTATAGTCAACATATGGAACTCACCAGAGTTCACTCAGAATTCTCTGCTTGTACGTTGAATTGGGCTTCTCCGGCATCAATGGTATCAGAGCAGGTTGAACCTTGGCCCTCTCATCCCGCTAGTATGGAAACCAGTCCAGTCACAAGAGCTGAAGAGGATAGAGGAGTTTCTGCGAATGACGATGAAAGATGCTACTAGCCGCCGAGAGCAATCAACTCAAGAGGTTAGAGAGCAACAAGTGAGAGATATGAAGTATGCCCACAAGATCGATGTTTGTGAATTTACTTACAAACCTCCTTCTCCAAAGGAGTTAATTCAAATCACTCTTTTTCTTCTTGAGCTGAAGGTAACTCCTCCGCTAAGTTACAACTTTTGACCAGTCCCTTGTTTTAATGGAGAAGATTAAAGAGGTGGCTATATAAGTGTGAGCAATTTTTTGAGATTGATGGAACTCTGAAGATTTGAAGGTCGAGATAGTTGCTATTCACTTGGAAGGGAGAGTTTTGCAATGGCATCAAGTTTCCATGAAGTCTAGGTTAACCCGGTCCACGCCATCTTGGGAATAGTATGTAACAACCCTCAATACAAGGTTTGGTTGTGAGTTATATGATATATCTGAATTAAAGAAGTAAAGGCAAACTGGTTGTGTTAAGGAGCATCAAGATAAAGTAAGATGAGCTATTAAATCGGGTGGAACTTACAGAAGAGTACGCCATTAGCTATTTCTTAAGTGGGTTGAAAGAAGATTGAAATACCAGTGCAGTTGTTTCAGCCAAAAACATTGCTTACAAGAAGAATCAGTGGGAACTTCCAACAAACACCTTATGGGTGGAACTAACCTAATGTCATTGAACACCCTACCTTTCTTACCTACTCCTAAAAGCATTGGAGGGTAATATAACTCCAACCATCTCAAGGCTCCAAGACCCCGTGCAGTTAGGAATTGCGAATTTGCAAGGCCCTAGCACTACTTAGGCTGTTAGGAGTGTGTCAAATTCTGATTTCGACAAGCGAGAGCAAAGAGTCTATATTTTTGGTGTGAAGAGACACACCAGGTCACCACTGTAAGAAGAGGCAAATTTTATAGAATGGAGGTAATAGAGGAATCATAGAAAGGAACACAAGAAGAACTACAAGAAGAAACTTCAGTTGATGAGCATAAGTTGTTTCTTAAGCTCTTGATTGCTACCCACTACCAATCTTCCTTTCCTCTTAAGTTGGTTTCGCCCCCAATGCATAATTAGGATGTAATTCAAGGTTCTTCTGGATTGTTGCTATTTGACCAGAGCATGCAACTAGAGAAAAGGCTTCTCCTGCAGTGCTTGAAAGAACATGAAGGGTTTCCTGGAGGTTGCACAGAAGCTTCCTTGGCAAGAAGCTCTTCCACTCCTTTTGTTTGTAGACAAGAAAGGTGGAATTATTGGCAACAACATTCATTTAGATGCAAAGCAGGTAGGCAAAGGTGTAATTCACTATGTGGATAGGAAATGCAAGAAAGTGGTAAAGAGAGGCGTGGGCGGACGAAGTTGGTGGAAACTTAACTGGGGTGAAGATCTTTTGTAGAGATGCGACACCTCATTCTGGTATATGTTCAAGTTGGACCGATGAGGGTGGAGTTATTGCAAAGTACAAAAGAGGAAATGTGGAGGAGGCAACATTAAAGATTGGACAGGTGGGTCTTTTACCTAGGAGGAGTGAATACTGTGGTGACCCGAATCCCTGTGTTACTTGACTGCGTGGTTGGTGGCGCGTTGACACCTATTTTTGGTGTGTCGAGTGCGGTTGCGCGCCAAACGGACGTGAGAATCAGACTCAGTGCGAGAAATCGATCCAAACTCATTTTTGAGTTTTTGGGCTAGATTCGGGCGCCTGGAAAGGGAATTCGGGCGCTCGAAAGTGCGGTGCAGTGCACTGGGACCACGGCCTAGTGGCTTGGACACACGTCGTAGGGTGGTTGGTCAACGCTGGACACGCATCGCTGCGGTAGTGGCCAATAGGAGCCACGAGTCGCGCGTTGATTTGCGCGGCGCGCGTGCGGGCAAGCGGCGTGGCAGGCGGCGGGGCAGATTCCCCGTACACTGGGACGCATGGCGCTCCGCCATTCGCTCGCAGCCAACTACCACGCGGCGACACGTGGTGCATCTGGAGCGGCGGATCGGGATTTCGGGCGCACTCTGGATGGCCGCCATGTGTCCTCTTTTTGGGCCCGAATGATTCGGGCGCCCGAAAGTTCACCCAAAATCTGAGAAATAGTGGATTTTGTGAGCCTATAAATAGCCCCCTTCTCCCCCATTTCAGAATTTTGGCAAGTTGGTTTTTGGAGAGCTCTTACAGTGAGGAAACCCTTCAACCCCTCTTCATCTTCCGCACCATTGGAGGAGCCAAGGAGCTTCAACTTCATCTTCTTCCCCAAGTTTGGAGAGCTCCACCATTGCTGCAGTTTTAGCCAACTCCGTTGACGTTTAGTGCACGGCCTCCCCAGGATAAACCACTTGGAATCTGTGGCTGAAATTTGGAAGGGATCTTCACAAGAGGTAGGCCTACAGTTTTGGTATTGAACACTTTCCTCCATTCTCAAGTTTTTTTGGGGTTTTTACTTCCATCTCTGGAGCCCTCGTGCGCAGGGCGGAGTTTTGGACAGAGTTTAGTATTTATGGGTTTTCTTGGTTGTTTGTGCATGGATTTTGGAGTTTAAAGGCTTGATCTTCATCTAGACTCACAAAGGAACGCATTGGTGCCTTTCTTGGAGATTTTGGAGGTGTTTACTCTAGGTATTTTTATAGATCTTTCAGACCCTGTGACAGAGGTAAGTGCAGATTTCAGTTTTGGCATTGTGTTAATGTATGGATTTTGGGGATGCAGATTTCATGGAGGTTTTTGGTTATTTTGTGGATTTCAAGTTTGAACATCTTTTTAAGATCAAGGTGAGTATTTTCTCTTTTGGTTTTAGTTGGAAATTCCTTTTGGTTTGGTCCCTACACTTTATGGAAGTGCTTGCTGAAATTTTGATGCAATTTTGGACAACATTACTTACATTGGTTAATTAGAGGGACTTAAAGATGGATTTTTGAGGATTTGAGAATGTTCCTTGAACAGAGGAGGACTTAGAATTTCTGGTTGGAGCTTTACCTTGAGGTATATTATGCAGGATTTACTTCTCCCTTCAATGTTGTTGTTTGTTAGATTTTTTCGATAGTTCTGCGCAGCAGTCGTTGGATTCGTAAGAGGCGGGGATCGTGCATGCCAATTTTCTGCACGATCGGACCTCAGATCGTCGTGTTTCCTGGTGGATTGTTAAGCACATCAAATATGCGATTTACCCACTTAGGCTATTAGAATTCTGCATGATGATGTTTGATCTTGTTTTTCCCTATCCCTATATAAATCATGCTTAAATGATTATGTTTGTTGATTCTTAGCCTATCTATGTAAGAGGGGTTAGTTTGGTTGATCTTTATCCCATATTATGTGAGAACAAATGCATGCTTGTATGGACATCTAGGTAGGACACTTTCTTTATCACTACACTATCATATTGGATTTGACTTAGGAGAAAACTTGTTATTCCCTTTTCTTCTCTTCTTGTATGGCATATGTTGCTCGGGGTTTTGAGCATCGGTTTTGGGATAGTGTAGTTGAGATTATCGAGTCGGGGTGGAATAGCACCGGATTTCGACTTGAGGATGGATGTTGGGTAACCGCGGATCTTGGGTGGTTAGACCTATTTGAGATCTTGTAGCGAGTCGGGGGGATTAACACTGGATTGTTGCCTCGTGGGTTGGTTAGACAACCGCGGATTTTGGGCGGTTTGGCCGGTTGATTGATTTTGCATCAGGTTGGGGTCGGGATTTCATTAGTAGATAGAGTCTTCCACTTTGAGCATAGTTATGACTATTACCTGCTTATTGAGATACTTGACTGAGTTACTTTTCCTCGAGTGGTTCGCGCCCCTCGAGAACCTCTTCGGAGTAGGCGGCAGGACCGGGCTGTGTGCCGGTCAGTTAGTTGATATTTGAGTATGATTCCACATCGTTGATACATGACTGTGAGGACGTCGTTGATACACGATGGTGAGGGTGATCTATTGTGATGGTTACGTAGGCGGTGACCGAGTTTGTCCGGCTCGGGTTGATTGGGTTATGTCTCGGCGATTATTTTTACTGATGCATGCATATACAGTTGTTATCATTCATTATAGCATTAGAGCTATGAAGCACGGATACTTCAAATTTCATGCCGTACCCGTATCAGACACGTATCGGATACCGATACATGCCCGATACACGTCCGATATGGGAATGAAGTATTCGGTATTTTTAAAAAATAAAAAAAATATCGGATACGGCTCGGATACGTGAGGGACATGGGGGGATACGGGGGGATATGACCAGATTATTTTTTGGTCTAAAATGATCGGAATTTAAAATTTTTCGAAAAATATGCATCAAACACATTGTAAATAAGAAAAAGAGAGAAAAATGCAAATCTCTCTTCAATTTGTCAATTCTTCTACTTTTTTACACTTGAATGGTTGAAGGTGATCGCTCTCGTTCTATCTCCACATAGTATTAAGCTATAGTTCAGTCCCTTACCGCTTCTCTTTTACCTTTTTTTCATCTAATTTATCAACCTAGAACTAGTCAACAAAGGTCATCGAGAATAATTTTTTTCATCTTCAATTAAATTGTTAGTATATTTTCTTTTATTACTATTTTATATAATAGAATCTAATAAAACGTACATATACGTTGAATGGCTAATTATCTAGTTTTTGTGACTAAATATCTATTGTTATCATTTGATCAAGTTGGATGGTAGTTAGTTGATACTTTTTGAATTATTATTTTATACGATTGATTATCTCTTTTTATAAACAGATGTAAAATAATTATACAAGTTAATGTACATCAAAATATATTTCTTAATATAATCCAGATATTCTAATTGTTCTCAATATATCATTATATATAATCAACATATATTTAAAATAATATTTTATTCAAGTATATCCCACGTATCGTATTCTAGAAGTTTTAAAAATTACTGTATCACCGTATCCGTATCGTGTCGTATCCGTATCTCCGTATCCGTATCTGTGCAACATAGCATTAGAGGCATAGTAGTAATTTTCTTTATCAGCAGATTTATTCTCAGCTTTACTACTTTACCTCCTTTCTTGCCTCTAGTAGACTCGGTTGGTACGTTGGAGTATTGATGATTTACCCATTGAGGACTGCTGGTTTTTCTAATAGTTCTCACACCTGTTGCCGCTCTCCGTATTTTTCTCTTTGTTTTTGCAGAGTCTTCTGCGACAGCTGCTGTACCGTCCACAGCTGATCGAGGTAAGGGGATCGCCGACTAGATAGATCTACTAGAGAGAGACAATGATAGACACTATTGTACCCTTTTCTCAGACTGATGTACTCTTATTATATTGTACCCTTTTCTCAGACTGATGTACTCTTATTATTTTGGGTCTGGTTTTAGCCAGCTGGTTATATTTATTTTGTATTCTGTGAGGTATTGATGTACTATTTTACTTTTACAGTTTCAATCTGAGATAGTTTTAGTTTTCCAGCTCTGTACTTTTGCTCTATATTATGTTTCTCTATATCTAAGCAGGTTTTGCGTTTCGTGTACGCGAAAAATTTCGTGTGCACGGCGGATCTGTAGACGAGTCCGGGTTCTGGTTTACCCCCGGGGCGTGACAAACACTGCTACTCCACTGGGTCTGGTTCTTATAAAGAGGCTTTGCTAAGACTGCCTAAGAAGCATACCATCACTTTGATCACGGTCCCAAATAAGAGTGCCTGCTCTAAGTGAGGAGGTGGGGAGGCCTACGAAGTCGCGGAGGCTGGGGCGGTGCTTCAGGTGCCTCGCACCTGACCGCCGGGTAGCCGACTATAGGGATCCGATGAGGTATCTAGCTTGTCGGCGGACCGGCCATCGAGCGTTTTAGTGTAAGAAGGTAGTTTGGAAGGGGGTGGGGACGAGAGATATGAATTTGAATAGAGCAAATCGCCGCCGTGGGAGGGTCCCAAGCATGAAGGCCTTTGTGCCCTATACGGAGGAATATCTCAGGAGGACAGAGATGAGGCGAAATGCTATGCTGGTGGATGTGGTGCAACCGGCGGACCTGGGTCTCGCCTCGCAACAAACGATCGTGGCTCTTGCCAGACGGTTCGACGGTTATTCCCATAATTTTTTTTTGTGGCGAGGTATAGGGGTGCGACTTCACGATCCTCCTTCCGGGGTGGGTCTCGGCCGAGACCCTTATTATGAGGCAAATCATAACCCCTGAGAATATCTGGCTCAGGTGCTTCAACTGGGGGCCGTATCGGAATGCTCACCCGCACAGGACGTAGTACTCAGCCTGGATCCAACTCCGCAATGTATCGTTTGAGTGCTGGACGCCCGCTCGGATAGCTTCCATGATAAGTGGCTTTGGGAGGTTTATCCAAGTTGATGAGACGAGCAAGAATATGACGGACATGTGGGCTTTTCGATGCCGGATCGCGGTGGACGACGTTTTGGAGATCCCATAGAGGCTTTCAATAGTTTTGGGGGACGAGATCATCAATATTTCGATCCACCTGGAGAGCTCGGAGAGGATGTGGGGTGTTGGAGATGATGACCCACTACGGTCACCTCCGCCGCCAACGGACGATCCTAGCGACAACTTTAGGCGCGGCTAGCGGGACATCGGGGGCGGAGTGGCAGACGGTGAGAATGGCGACGAGGGAGGGGAGGGAACCGAGGGTGGCGTGGAGATGGACCTTGACCGTCGATTGTAGCTCTCCGTAAACCGAGCCTCGGGGGGTTGTTGGGGGGTGGTCCATCGCGGACGGGACTCCCGAAGGTGGTGTGCGTCGGTTGGGGGGGCGGCTAGCGATGCTTGCTACGGCGACGACGGGCCGGCTCATTGCGGGCTCGAAGGCCGAGGTAGGCTCGAGCCGAGTGCATCGTGCGAGGTAGGGAGTTGCAGCGACGAGAGTGGCTTGGCGCATCATTGGTCGTGCTTGCACACTTTTGGACCCTGCACCTTCGAAGTCAGGAGGAGGTTCAAGTGCATTGGGGGATGGTGGAAGAAACAATGTTTTGCCCGTTACTCCTTTTGGTGCTCATGTGGCAGATAGTGTTTCTCTTGGTATGGGCTTTTCTTTTGTGTTAGGTGACATGTTTCACGAGGCTATGGGGTGGAATAGATTGCTTCTTGTGGGGTTTAAACCAAGGATTTAAGTGCCGTGGCACGGGGTCGTGCCGAAAACTTGCCCACACGGTACGGCACGGTGCGTGCCGAGCTGTGCCGATGAGTGTTGGTCACAAAAAATACATGCGTGCCGACACATAATGGCATAAAATATTTATTTTCTTTAGCAACAACTTTTTTTAATTGCTTATTATGTTTCTTTATCTAATATTTTGAATTTTATTGAGAAAATTACTTAGTAATTTGAAGAAAAAAGGATTTTGAACTGTGCCATCGGCACGGGGGCTGTATCATGCAGGTATCTTGTTGGCACGGTACGGCACGGTGGATACGGCCAGTGCCGATGGATACTTAAATCCTTGGTTTAAACTAAGCATTTAATGTAGGGTTTAATGGTGCATTTATTGTGGAGAGAACACAAGTTGGAATGTTTGACTTGGTTGTATCTTAAAGACTTGTGTGTGCACTTCGGGGTGGGTGCAAGCAGTTGGACAGTGGTGTTGGGCCTTGGCCCACCTTTGGATTCGGGATGTTGGCTTCCGGGTTGTGGATCGAAGGCTGTAACAGGCCGGGCTGTGGAACAAATTTTTAGAGGTGATGTGCCTAATCGGGAATTCGAGTGCCTTGACCTTGGGCTGAAAAATCTTGGGGGGACTTTTGTCACTGAAGAGAGAGAGAGTTAGAGGAGGGGGTTAAGGCACTGGTTATCGGCTCGAAAGTGGGGGCCTTGGTGGAGAGCGCAGTAATCATTCGCTGCAGTCGACGTCTGGCGACGGTGGATGCGAACCCCAGTCTTGGCTAAAGCTGTGGCCAGGAAAGCGAGGATGAAGGAGAATGGTGGGTTTGCGAGGGGTAATCGCATATGCTCGACAAAAAGAAGATTCGGGAAAAATGTAGGAAGTGTGGGGTGCATCTGGACGACGGTGATGTGAACTCCTTTATGGAGTTCGTCACTCACAAGCTTTAGGATGGGTCTGGAGGCAGTTGAATGGGGACCCTTATGGGGACCTTTTTGGGGCTTTTGCTGGTTATGAAATTGGTGTGGCTTTTTAGGGGCCGGTGTCGGGAGTCCTGTTTGAGGACATTTTTGGGGCCGTCATGTCGTCGGGATGCATCTCGCTGTGGGACCGACTGGGGCGAGCGTTCTTGGTTTTAGATGATTAGGGTCTGTAGCTGGAATGTTAGAGGGCTTAACAACCCTCGAAACGTAACGCAATTCGTTTGGTTGTTTCTAAACTTTGTAATGTCGTTGTCTGTCTTCAAGAAACTAAGGTCCAGCTTGTCTCTTCGTCTTTTCTTAGTAGCTTTTGTGGCTCTTATCTAGACAAACGACTATTTATCGAGGTTAACGACACTTCTTGGGGTTTGATTACTTGTTGGAGCTCCAAGGCCTTCGAGTGTACTAATGCTATTATATGTAAATTTTCTTTTACGACTCGCCTCTGTCATCGTTCCAGTGGGGTGAGTTTTTATATCACAAATGTTTATGCCTCTTTTTTATGGGAAGGAAAAGACTTGTTTTGTTCCGAGCTTGCTTAGCTGAAGGACTACTGTGGGGGTAACTGGGTAGTGTGTGTTGACTTTAATTTCACGAGATCACAAAACGAACGGGTAGGGCAGAAGTGGAGCGATAGAGCGACACGTATGTTCAATGAGTTGATCTATGACTTAGCTCTCATCGATTTGCCTATGAAGAATCTTCGTTACACGTGGTCGAGTATGAAGAAAATCCCTACTCTAGCAAGGCTCGATCGCTTCCTCGTGTCGACTGAATGGGACACGACCTTCCTACTTTCTGAAGTCGAGGCTCTCCCTAGGATAGCGTCGGACCATTGCCCAATCCTGCCGACAACAGGTAGAAAAGGAAAAGGCGTAAGTAAAATTTTCAGATTCGAGGAGGTATGGCTAAAGTATGAGGACTTCCGTAAGAACATTCCTGTTTGGTGGAAGGAGGTCGAAGCTCGGAAAACTGGGATTCTTACTTAATGGCTAAATTAAGGCATTGCCGAAGTTAGATTAAAAGTTGGTGTGCCTCACATTTTTATAGCATTACGGAGGTGAAGAAAAAGCTTTGTCCGATATACAGGATATCGATAAAATAGAGGAACGTCACGAATTAGCATCGCATCTGTTTGAAAAAATGGAGGACCTGAAACGTAATCTAAGGAGGGCGTTACATGATGAAGAAACTCTTTGAAAAACGCGAGCTAAGCATAGGTGGTTGAAAGAGGGGATGGTAATATCAAGTTTTTCCATGCATACGCAAATGGTAGGAGGCGTTCTAAAGAGATAGGCTCGGTCGAAGACAATGGTACATCTTACCGCATGGAAGATGAGAAAAAGTCATATTTCTTTCGAAAGTTTAAGGAGCTTTTTTTACCCTATGGACTTCAGATCGTCAAGCTTTGCTGACTAGAGTGAACTTTTTCGCACGCAACGTGTTTACGATACAGATCGTCAGAACCTAATCGCGCCCTTCAGCCTGGAAGAGATCACGAAAGCGATTTTCCAACTAGGAAGGGATAAAGCACCGGGCCCTAATGGATTCCCTATCAGTTTTTACCAAACTTTTTGGGACACTTTGAAAGACGATATTGAGAAATTTTTTTAGGAAATGCATGAGGGGGGTGCCTTTACAGGTCCTATCGACTACTCTTTTGTTTTCCTTATCCCTGAATAGGAAGGCCCTTCGAAGGCAAGCGATTTTCAGCAGATAAGTCTGTTGAATGGGGTTCAGAAGATTATTTCTAAGGTTTTGGCTAATAGATTAGCGCCGGTCTTACACAATTTGATCTCACGGTCACAATCCGCATTTTTGAAAAGGAGGAATATCTCCGACGATTTCGTGACGGCTTGGGAACTATTTGGCTGGGGATGCAGGAATAAGAATGAGGGGATCGGAGTGAAAGTGAACTTTGAGAAGGCATACGATAGACTTAATTGGGCCTTCTTACGGAGAGTTATGGAGTGGTAGGGCTTTGACGACAAATGGTGTGGATGGATTCAACAGTGTGTCGAAAACGCCAAAGTGGCGGTGCTCATTAACGGGGAAGCGACTAACTGGATCAAAAGTAAGAGAGGAGTGAGGCAGGGGGACCCTCTATCTCCCTATATCTTTCTGATGGTGGCTGAGAGCCTAGCACGGATGACGGTTGAAGCGGCCAGAAACAACCTTAATAATGGCGTTGGACCGAAGGACGAATGTCGAATTACCTTAATTCAGTATGCGGACGACACTCTTTTTTTGTGAGGCTGGGAAGAAGTTTTTGAGAAATCTAAGACTCATCTGGCATCTTTTTGAGTGGGCATCTGGACTTACAGTTAATAAGGAGAAGTCGGAATTTTTCTATACTCATTGGCTCGAGAACAAAGCGGTTAGACTGGCAAACTTACTGGACTGCAAAGTTGGTGTTTTTCCAACAAAATATCTTGGGTTGCCCTTATCTATCCAAATGCTGAGAAAGGAAGACCGGGGAGGTGTTATCAACAGAATTTAGAGAATGATTGATAGGTGGCAGGCCAAACTCCTGTCAAGGGGAGGAAAACTTACTTTGATTAACGCTGTTCTAACTAACATTCCCCTCTACTTTTTCTTAATTTTCAAGGCACCAATTTGGGTCACAAAACGGATCGAGGCTCTCAAAAGAGACTCTTTTTGGCCTGGAAATTGGCACCTGAACAGAAGAGGGGTGGCTTGTAGCTTGGAGAAATGTACGTAAGAGCAAGAAGGAAGGTGGTTTGGGTATTCTAGACCTAAGTATGATGAACGATGCCCTCCTTACCAAATGGTGGTGGAGGTTTTTCATGACGCCGGAGCTGCAATGGAATAAACTTATTAGTGCACTGTATTACTCGAAAAGAAAGCCTCTGTGGGAGGGGAGCTCGTTCAGGCCGACCTCACAATGGTGGCGGAATTTTGTCAGGATCAAAGAGTTTTTCAAAGGGTCGTACCTACTTGGGAATGGAAGAATTATCAATTTTTGGTTTGACATATGGTGCGGCGAGGTGGCATTGCAATCGCTTTTTCCTGAGGTGTACAACGATGTGGAGAGAAAAATGCTCAATATTTGTGATTGCTTTGATGGCAACAGGTGGAGATGGAGGAAAATTTTTAGTCGTCGCCTCGGGGGGCAGGTGTAAGCTAGAAGCATGCGCCATCTTAAGGAGCTGCTGATGGGTGTCATGTCGGGATCTGGAAACGACGTTGTGACTTGGCGGTGGCACGAAAAAGGTCTATTCTCTGTTAAGTCTATGTACGCCACACTTAGTGATGGAGGTCTAAGGGACCTTTATGCCAAAACTTTGTGGGGACTCCATATGCCAACTAAAGTATAGATTTATGTGTGGCTCATCCTCAAAAAACGTTTACTCACGGCTGACAATCTAGTCAAAAGGGGCTGGACAGGGAACACCCTCTGTGTGCTCTATAGTTCTGAGGACGAGACAGTGGACCACCTTTTCACGAGGTGCGTCTACTCGCGGTTTGTGCTGGGGAGGGGTGCTAGGGCAGATTGGTTCGGGGACTCTGATACTGACATTAGGAATGCCTAGGATAAGTAGATGAATAGGGATGGGCCTCTAGCCAGGAGTAAGAAGTGCCCGGGAGAAGTAGATGAATAGGGATGGGTCTCTAGCCAGGAGTAAGAAGTCAACCTACCTATCGGCGTCTTGGTAGGTGCTCTGGGATATCAGGAACAAGGTTATCTTCTATCAAGCAAAAACACTGACCCTTAATAGCCGTTGGTAGGGTTCGTAAAGCTGTTGCACAGTGGGAGAGTTCGAGTTGACGCTCTGAGGATTTTCGCCTGGGGAAGATTGAATCTTTTGTCTTTTTTTCTTATTTCCTTTTGCTTGTTACTTTTTATTTTTCTTTTTTGAGACCCTGCTGTCTCACTTTTGCTACTTAGTTTATTTTCGTTATGAATGAAGCGGGTAGCGTGCTACCTTTTTCTCAAAAAAAGTTGTTGCAACCTGTTATCATTGTTCCAAGTTTCTTGTACTCTCTGTAAAACATTAGTTGTAACAATTGAGATAGCTGCTAAATTTGGTAAACTGGAGAGTGCATCGGCAACAACATCGTCTTACTCGTTCTTGTAGATTAACTCATAATCATACCCCATCAACTTTGCTAATCATTTTTACTAGCTGGGAGTTGTAATCCTTTGCTCTCGGAGGCATTTGAGGGTTTGATGATTTGCTTTTATAAAAAGATTGTTATGACAAAAGCGGAAAGATTTAGTTTGTTGAGCGCAAAAATACCAAAGAAGAATCGAGAAAGAGAGAAGAAAAATAAAGTACACAAATATTTATATTGTTCGGCCACTGGCTTACGTCCACGGACGAAAACGGAGCGGAGACTTCCATTATAATTAAAATGGTATACAAAAAATGTCTCTCATAAAATCCTAATCCCAAAAATACACTCATACTTCTTCTCATCTGCCATACCAAATTAATGGAATAAGAGTATATTTATAATAGTAGCTAAATCCTACTACAACTAGGAATACAAATCTACTATGACCGAAAATAATCTCAATGAGATTAGGCATAATCTAAACTTAACTTAATGGAATAATTAAAATAGAATAGGATTAGGAAACCTTTCGGTTCTAGAATTCGAGATATTTAATAATTTCCACCTTGGCTACTCCACAAAAACTCCAAAAGATCTTGAAGTCATCTAATTAGAATAAGATATAATTTAGATTTGTTTTGGGCTATTTGGATTGTTAGTAGGAGTCTAAATCAACTAGAATTAAAATTAGAGTCTAATTAAATTCTAGTTTGGAGCCTTACATTATAAATACATGCTATGGCTTCATTACAGGAAATCAAGCTCTCAATTAATTCCAAGTTATCTGGTGTTCTTTGGGCTGGTGGTCACGAGGCAGCACGGTAGAGAGAGAAAGAGACAGAGCCGATCTATTGGAGCTCTAATTAGGCCGTGTGCGAGTGAGAGAGCCGATTTGTTGGAGCTCTCAATTAGTTAGGCCACGTACCAGTGAGAGAGCCGGAATTGGAGCATGGTACGGACATAATTTTGTTTTTCTTGTTGGCACACATCGTGTATTTGGTGCTTCGTATTTTTCAGAGAAATTCTTTTTGTACTCCATTTTCGAAGTTAATAAAAATTTTGCTCCGTTTTCGTCCGTGAACGTAGACTAGTGGTCGAACCATATAAATATTGTGTGCTTTATGTTTTTTCTCTTTTTCAATTCTCTTTTGGTATTTTCGCGCCCAATGAATTAGATATTTTCCGCTTTTATCTTAATAAAGATGTCTTCCCAAAAAATAAGGTCTTCATTTTTGCATTGCTATGACAATTGCCATCATAAATTGAGAGTGCCTTATTCCTTATTGAAAAAGACTTGCTTATGAATGTTATTGGTCTTCCATTCTGCATCAACACTGCTCCAACTCCCAGATCTGAAGCATCACTTTCAATAGTGAAAGTAGAAGTGAAATTTGAGAGAATTAGCACAGGAGCTAGCTAACAGCCTTTTTCAACTGTGTAAAAGCATATTTTGCTTCATCCTTCCATACAAACCCATCCTTTTTATGCATTTCAGTGAGAGGGTGACTGATTTGTCCAAATTTTTTGATGAACTTCTGTAATATCTAGCTTATCCAAGGAATCCTTTTAATTCTTTGATGTTTTTGGATAAAGGCCACTCCATTATGGCATTACTTTTCGGGGTAGGTCCATGGCCATCCCCTTCACTGATATGATATGTCCTAAGTATTCAATTTGAGAAGGTGCAAACTAACACATACTTCTATAAACTCATAAACTGTTCTTTCTCAAAATCTGAAATGCAATTTCCAAGTGCTCTTCTTGCTGGCTGTAAATGAGGATATCATCAAAGAAGATTAATATGAAGTTCCCTAAATGTGCTTTAAACATTTCATTCATCAGCCCTTTAAAGGTAGATGGGGCATTTGTTAATCCAAAGCGCATCACATGGAACTCTAATAGGCCTTATGAGTTCTAAATGCAGTTTTCTGAACATCAGCTTCAGCCATCCTTATTTGATGGTATCCAGATCTGAGATCCAACTTGGTAAAATTCTAGCTCTATGTAACTCATCTAGTAGCTCATCACCCGAGGGAATTGAAAATTTATCCTTTATTGTACACTCATTGAGTGCTTGGTAATCAATGCATAATATCCAACTATTGTCTTTTCTCTTTACTAATACCATTGGAGAAGAAAAAGGACTAATGCTGGGTCTGATCACTCCATTTTGTAACATCTTCTGCGCTAACTTTTCTATTTCATCCTTTTGGTTTGCAGGATATCTTTGGGGCCTAACACTGATGGAATTTGTGCCTATTTTTAATGGTATTTTATGATCTTGAGGCCTGGAAAGGGGTAACGATTGAGGCCCTTCAAATATATCGGAGTATCTTATCACTAGGACTTCCAATTTTGATGAAAATTCAGTGTTAGAACCAGTAACATTTACTGAATACAATATTATCTATTCCTAATGCTCTCGTTTTGTTGTATAAGCTTTACAAAGAGCATAGTTGTGCAGAAGAAATTTGCTCTGGCTATAGTAACACGTTCTTAAGCTTCTTTCTTTGTATAAGCTACAACATTGGCAATTGAGAGTAATTTTCTTCGCTTTATACTGAAATTCCATGTGAAGTTGTTGGAAGTTTCACACAATAGGTCCCAACTTAATCAACCACGGCACCCCAAGTACCATTTGACATCCCCCCTAAAGGTGGAAGTACCATGTCTGCTTCAAATTCTAAGCCTTACATTTTCCATTGAAAAGATGGACTGATCGGGTTGCATTGGATCTTGTTTCCATCTGCCATATTTACTGAAATTGTGGAACATGCAAGCTTACAACCCAATTGAATAGCTGTTTCAATCCAGCAAATTTTTAGTGCTGCCTAAATCAATCAGTATATAAATCTTTTTGTTTTTAATTGATCCAGATAACTACATTGTGTTGTAGTTTTGGTACTAAAGATGTTCCTGCTATAGAATTTAGAGAAATTTGTCGGAAAGAACCGGCTACTTTTAAGTTTGAGGTTGCAGGCCGACTCTTCTATATCCCCCGTTGCGCACCTTCTTCCTCTACTTCATATACTTCTATTCTATTCAACTTCCTTTTCTTGCATTGATGTTGTTGTCATACTTTTCTTCACACCAGAACAAAAGCCCTTTAGCTCTTCTCTCATCGACCTCATTGCTAGTCACTGTTCTGGGGGGTCTTTGTGACCGAGCATTAGTTGGATTTGTTCCTATTGGCTTTGGCAACGGTGATGACTCTTGAGGCAACCACTGGAGGAAGTGATGGCCCTTGAGGCAACACTATATTTGAGCTATTCTTGGGAGTTGGCAGTATGGTGTGTAGAATAAGGATTGGTTGATCTATATCCTCTATTCCTTTTGTTGCTGCCTTGAACTCTTAACCTCTTGCAGTCTAGCCAAACTTATTGCCTTTTCTAGAGTAAACCACTCAAGAAGCAACGAACAGCATATTCTTCAAATAGGGCTACTCTATTCAGCTACTGATTAAAGTGATGTACATATTCTTGTATTGTTCTAGTTTTCTTGAGGTTCTTATGCTGCGCCATTGGACCATCATATAGCTCATGCCCAAACCTTGTGGACTGAGCTTGCACATACTCGTCCCAATGTGGAGGTGATCTTGCCAGACGATTCTTCATATATATTGGATCCCATTGTAGAGCCTTACCCTCAAGATGGATTCATGCTAATCTCACTTTGTCATCCTCAGGGGTGGCATCATGTAACGGCCCGATCCGCTAGTAATAATAACTCGTTGGGGCTAAATCACCGGCTCCAAATACTTAAGTCCAGTTATTATAAGAGTCCATGGTTTCTTATATGCACAATCACAATCTCGTTCCCATTGGGATGCCACAGACGCCCTCCGTTTATGCACTGATGTTTTTATTAGCCCAATCACACACATATTCTAAGATCAACGGGCAATGTGAGGCCCGCCTTACGCTTTCGACTGGTAATCATCTCTAATATCAAACGTTAATATCCGATCCGCTAGCAATAATAACTCGGTGGGTCCAAACCACTAGCCCAAAATGCTTAAACTAAGTTATTATTATTAGGGTGGAGGTCTACGTTGCATACTCTCCCTATTCAGATCTTGACGTCCTCATCAAATCCAAACCAGATCATAGATATAGATCAGGATTACCAAGTAATGTGAGATTTTAGAGGTGGCTCCCACCAAATCAATGGTGCAACACTTTATCCCACATAACATTTTGCTCTCACACTTCC
This sequence comes from Tillandsia fasciculata, assembly GCA_029168755.2. Classification (NCBI taxonomy): domain Eukaryota; kingdom Viridiplantae; phylum Streptophyta; class Magnoliopsida; order Poales; family Bromeliaceae; genus Tillandsia; species Tillandsia fasciculata. The sequence goes on from CM054936.1 coordinate 12,033,868, forward strand.
GGCTAGTATCCGTCTCTGATACCAATTGTGACGATCCAACAACCTGTTAGCAATAATAACTCATAGGGCCCCAAACCACCGGCCCGAAATGCCTAAGGCCGGTTATTATTATTAGTGTTCGTTGACGCATATATTCCCAATCATAAACTTTTTCTCATTCGATGTGAGACTATTGAAACGTTACAGACTCTCCCGGTTTAAACCCTGACATCCTCGTTAGGTCTAAACCAAATCATATATATATATATATATATATATATATATATATATATATATATATATATATATCAGAATTATCATATGATACAAGATTCTAGAGGTGGCTCCCACCAAATTCATGGTGTAGCACTTTGTCCTACATAACAATTAGCTCTCACACTTCTGGCTGGCATTCGTCTCTAATACCAATTACGACGAACTGATTTGCTAACAATAATAACTTATTGGGCCCAAACCACCGACTCAGAATACTGAAGTCCAATTATTATTATTAGTGTGCGTGACCTCTTATATTCCTAATTAGAATTCCTTTTTCATTTGATATGGAATTATTGTGGCTTTGCAAAGTCCCCCCATTTAGATTCTGACGTTTTCGTCAGGTCCAAACAAGATCACAAATATAAATTAAAATTAAACCAAATCACAGATATAGATCAACGTTATCAAGCTAGATCATAGATATAGATCAAAATTATTAAGCAATGTGAAATTCTAGAGGTGGCTCCCACCAAAAGTATGGTGTAGCACTTTATTTCGCATAGTACTTAGTTATCACACTTTCGGTTGGTATTCGTCTCTAATACCAATTATAACTACTCGACTCGCTAGCGATAATAACTCATTGGGTAGTTTAGCAATAATAACTCGTTGGAGAACCGACTCTAATAACAAATGTAACGAATCGATCTATCGACAATAATAACTTGTTGAGTCTAAATCACCGGCCAAAAATAGTTAAGCCAAATTATTATTACTAGCGTCCATGATCTTATATATTCTCAAACATAATCTCTTTCTCATTTGATATGTGACTATTGGAGTGTTACACATCGATATCAAAAAATTGGTCACGCTAATACATCCACCCCTCAAGATCTTCTCTTGAGACCCTTGGGACTATTGCCAAGTTTCAATATTCAGCGGTGTTTTATTTTGGGTCTCAAACCTTTAAATTCAATGTTAATTGTTTCCAAACATTTAAACCAATTTTACTGTAGTCCCTAAATATTTACCATTACCTATATTTGTGTATCTATCTATTCTATGCATTTATAGATTTTTTTTTTCTTTCTTTAGAAATATTACTTGTACACTCGGAAAGCTTGTCTTCCATCTTTCTATTCTGATATTTAGACACTCCTTTTGGATTTATGTATTAAACAAAAAGGATTAATAAAACTAGTGTGAAGGATTGATAAAATGTAAGATTTATATTACTTTCTGAATGTACAAATTGCTATATTTTTTCATTTCACATTTCAATCCTATGACTCATTGAGTTATAAAAAATTAAACCGATGAATTGAAAGTATGAAATGAATAAAGTACTGATTAAATATTTGTATATGAATAAATATTAAATTTTATTATTATGAAAGAATAAAATTAAATATATTGAAAGTTTACCAGAATGATAAAAAGTTAATTTAAGTTTAGGATTTAAAAATTTTGAGAATTAAATAGCACCTGCCTTTATAAGGTGCAGGAACTAGTAATGCAATTTATCATGGAAAAGAATGATCAGAAGAGGTAACTGAGCGAGCAATGTTGTACAGAAGGGAGCAGAAAAGTTCCAGATGGGGAAGTTGATGGGTCCAATCAGATGAGGCTTGCTGCTGTCCGCTCTTCACTATTCCTGGAGTAGACTTTCTGTTTCCACGTTTTACAGTCGCACACGCCGACCACATCAATACCTCATCGTACGGATTTACATTGGAACAGTTTTTTGGCATGGTATATATTGTTTCACTGCTGATTCATCTTGATTCATCTTTTACTATGATCTTTCAAATCCATTTAATTTTATACTCAATGGAAAAGCTATTGTTGAATTTTGAAAAGTGAAAAAAAAAAATAATAATAATAAGGGGTACTTTTTTGTATGGTTTCCAATCTGGAAAATCTAGTTGGCTATTCAAGTACCACTAATGATAGTCAATGTTTAGAAGATGGCACTGGAGGGGACGATTGGACGGACAGGACAAACTAGAAGCGAGTCTAACAAACTGCTTGCTCCAATTGTCAAAAACTGTTTCCATGAGAAAACTGAAAATCCCTGATGAGAGCAGATTGAACCGACCAATTCGTAAACCCTTTGGAGAGTAGAGAGAATAAGCAGAGAGCATTATAAAAGCAAGGCATCTACTAACGACAGCACAAAAATCTTATGCTTTAATATGCACAAATTAAATTAAGTCTCTATAAAATTTTGACCACTAAGTTATCTTTTTTTACTAGTTCGACGATCAGAACGATTTTTAGAATATTTACTATAACATGACTTTTTTAAAAAAACCTAAATGATAGAACATTACTCTTAGTTGCACACAAATTTAAGGTTTAATTTTTGTTTTTTTTACTTTCATCTGCACAAATAGTCTTAAGCTACAAATTTCTAAAATTGTAATGTTTCTTACTAATTCCAAACTGTGAGGAATAAATAGATAAAACATATGCTAATGATTATTTCTTTCATTAAAGAGTTTGTAGCGTTAGTATAAATATTAAAATTATTACTTTATAATAATTTAAATTTTTAAAAAATAGCAGCTGTTTTATATTATTTAATTTAAAGATGAATTTATTAGAAGAGAGCTGAGCAATCAGGTAGAACAAGAAAATATTTTGTTAATTAAGATGACTACTTGAGATTGGAAGAGAGAGATGATTTTATACATGAAAATTTGCAAATTGATGTAAAAGCCACTTGGAATGTAGACCTTGTGAAGCTCATCATGAGCATGATCTTTTATCTTAATATTTGTTTTGTTTCTTTGGTTGAAACTCTTGCCTTAAAATATATAAAAAGATCATAAAAAATCATTGCATCAGTTACTTGGTCTAGAAACAGGCATAATAATGCCATAACAAGACCTTTTTAAGGCTTTAATTATAAAGCTTCCACAGTTCCTTCCCCAAATTTAAATTTACTATCTTGTTGTACTGCAAGATCTATATCACAAAATTGCGTAAGAGAGGATGAGCATCCAATGCATGATGAAAGCTAAGGTCTTTTTCATGTAAATATGTAATTTTTGTACCATTTGGCAGTGTATGTCAGAGTGCACTAATGTTGTCTCTCTCTCTTTCTCTCTCTCTCTCTCTCTCTCTCTCTCTCTCTCTCTCTCTCTCTCTCTCTCTCTATATATATATATATATATATATATATATATATATATAAACAAAGAGAGAATTCAATAGATCCACATGCATCATCCATCACTTCAAAACCCACACAGAGATTCAAACAGGTACAGAGTGGGGAATAGGAAGAGGACGTCCTCCCCTGCTCTTAGGTCGCCCCACACAGTACCCCTCCATTTAATAAAGTATATCTACTGCTAGGCTTACCAAGAATGTTGCTCAAATGTGTTAATTAATTTGGTGCCATACATAAATATATATATATATATATATATAAACAAAGAGAGAATTCAATAGATCCACATGCATCATCCATCACTTCAAAACCCACACAGAGATTCAAACAGGTACAGAGTGGGGAATAGGAAGAGGACGTCCTCCCCTGCTCTTAGGTCGCCCCACACAGTACCCCTCCCCTTCATTTAATAAAGTATATCTACTGCTAGGCTTACCAAGAATGTTGCTCAAATGTGTTAATTAATTTGGTGCCATACATAAATATGCATATATACATATAATATGAAAATTGTTGATAGAATCACATTAACAGAGGCTCTATAAATTTACAAACATTTTAACAACTAATAAAAGTTTCTTGATAGAAAATCGAAGAAATACCCCGATTTGAATCCCTTTTTTTTATTTTTCTTAATGGTTGATGTATCGACATTATAAGATATAAAAATTTGATTGATTTATTTTTATAGTTTATAGTGATATATGATATTATCGACTAGAGCAATACTATCCGTATATCTATTTTTAGGTGTACGATATATACCTCACATATTCAAAAATGAAATGTATTTTATTGATCATTTCGAACTTGAGATGAATGGGGTATAAAATATGCACCCATTTTGAAATATACAACCAGCATTTTCCCACTAACTAATCAACATTACATAAAACACCCTACAAAATGTCATAATAACTTTAGAGAATTTTTCTATTATTGCCCCCTATGATTTAATATGAAAAATATTTGATTCTTTTAAACAGAATTGATATGTTAGCAAATTCACAAGACAGCCTCAAAATGCATCAATATATTAACTAATTAAAGCACCCTGCATTTATTATGCTAATTTATATTAATAGTAGATAGAGAATAAACAGAATGCATCGCCATCATTCAAGAATAAAAAATATTATATATATATATAGAAATAGCAGAGTTGATATAATATATTTTCAAAAGTATAAATCTAATTATACTTGTAATTTTTTTACTGTTGAATTTATATTAAAATTTATATTTTTATAAAATTAATTAAAAAGAGAAAAAAATAATAATAATATAAATTTCAATATAAATCTAATGATAAAAAATTTACAGTATAATTGGGCTTATATTTTTAAAAATATATAAGTTCTACGCTATATATATATATATATATATATATATATATATATATATATATATATATATCTGTTAGAATTTGTAAAACTCTATTAAATTTTTTGTTTAAAACAAAAAATGATAAGACTAATAAAAAAATAATAGTCTTTGAAAGAATAAAGTATAAGATTTATACATAGTTTAGTGGTATACACAGCATTGTTCCTTAAAATTTTTTGACAATTTTTAAAACTTTTAATATCAAATAAATAAAAATGAATAAACTCATGTAGAAAGTTGGCTATTGGAGGGCAAGTTGGTGATATATATATATATATATATATATATATATATATATATATATATTTCGAATGTACAAATATAATTGTTTGACCAACGATTCTACTTGATAGTCTGAGATTGAAATCGTAAGTTTATATTTATTTTTAAATTAACGAAGCCGTTCTCTCCGAGGAAAAAAAAAAAAAGCTTGAGAATAGGTACTATGGGTTCTCGGAATGATGTTTATATAGATTATTGAAGAAGCAAAAAAAGCAAATGTAACACCCTTACACTGCATGAATTAATAAATCAAAAGGTGTCCATTTATAAAAGCAGCGTTATGAGAATTCTGAGAAGAGGAATTAAAAGCAGTTACAAGCCCAGGTTGGCATGTCTATTCTGACCTATTTGCTGAATATTCCCTATTCAGATATTAATTCATCTCAACAAGAAAATACTGAAAAGAAAAAAACAAAATTCCAAATTAGTGGGATTCAATTTAAGGACAAGCGAACTATGAAATAACATATATATATATATATATATATATATATATATATACACAACAAGCACAAAACTACAAACTCATACATATATAGGACACCAAACTACATAATATTATCATCTGCTCATAAGCAGATTCTTAGTAGCGGGAGAACATAACATGACAAGTGTAAGTGATGCATTCCCAGTACCAAATCCCAGCTGCCAAACAACATACATACACACGCCCTTTCACAGTTGATTAACACTACGAATGCGTCCCTTACAAAACATGTTCTTCACCAACATACAAAATGATCATATTTATACCACTCAAACTAACTAGAAGAACCCACATACTAGTAGAAAACTAAGTAGAGAACAAAGTAAAACCCAAAAAGAAAAAAAAAAGAAGAAGAGAGAAAGTAGTGTTTGAGATACCTAGAAGAGATCGGACCATGAACCCTCAATTCCCACATAATGCTATGCCACCTCCTCTCTTACATACTCTACATGAAATGGAGATTAGTAGAGTAGAGGAGAAGTGGGCAAAGCTCCAAAAGCTCAACTTCTATCTCCATGGCTTGGTTTTGATCTTCTCGTATAATTTTGAAGTTGGTTTTATTCTTGGAGGGTCATCTAAATAAAGCAACAAAAGCATGGCTTCCATGAATGAACTAAAGAGTAATGTTTTTTGTTTTGGGTAAGGATTTTGGAGTAGGGTTTGCGAGTTCGTGGAGATGGAATTGTAGGGAGGGAAAGAGGGAACAAGCTAGGGGATGATTATATAAGAAATAAGTTAGAGAGAGAATAAGAGAGAGAGAGAGAGAGAGAGAGAGAGAGAGGAGATGCATATTTTTGGAGCATAGCGTGTGGATTTTTATTATTAGGGGATTCTGGGGATGAGAGAGCGTGTTTGTGGGGAATGCAAAACGCACTTGCACGGATCTCAAAGTCGCAATTTTCATAGGGGTGGGAGTCACCCCATACCTATGAGTGCAAATGCTATGTAATGCTTTTCTGAGGAAAGTGTGTGATTATACTATCTATCTATCTAATACCTAATAGAGCAGGAGCACAGAAAAACGAAAATGGCTTTCAACTACTATCAAGGGAAAAGAAGCAAATGGGACTGATAATGGCCTAATTTTGTTGACCAACTATTTTGGCTAACTTGCTCTGTTTTTTTATTTTATTTTTTCACCAACTCTTTTGAGGATTTTATATTCTCCTTTCAAAATTTAAGGTTTGAAATTTAAATACCAATTTAATTTCTGTAGTTTGGAATCTTGCTTGTATAAAAATCACCAATTTTACTAATATTACTAATTATTAGATTGCATGCGGTGCTTTTTTTTTTCAAAAATATTATATAAATCAAATCATGGATATATTGACGGTGAGATATTTCAGAGTTTTCTCCTCATATTTTAATTTTGCGTTCAATTACGGTGACTCTTTCAAAATCTATATTTCTAAAAGAAAGCCAAATAAGCATGAATTCAATTTTGCTAAGCCTACAATATTGGAGAGAAATAACAGTAGAGAGATATCCAAGTTAGCTACTCCCAGCAGGGACTATAGATCTAGGATATGGAATTGAAGTAATAGGAGCAACGGAATCAATTCAATGGGGATTGCTTAATCTGAGTCTTCACAAAAATGTCTTTACAGGCGGTTGGTGTATTGGCTTATCTGTGTGGTATTTTTAAAAGTTAAGTGAGTTAATTGATATATTAAGAGTACAATTATTTTCATATTTATAAATTATTTTTAATAATATAATTTTAAAATTCACAATTCATATCGTTAAACATAATTAAAAAATTTTAAACCATTTTAAAAATCAAAATTTATTATTTTTTTGATATTATATAACTCACCATCAAAAACCTCAAAATTGCTAATTTTAATAGCCGGTACAGATCATTTTTTAGTTTAGTGGTGTAGAAGAATTAGAATAAATTGATATTTTGAAAAAAAATTCTATTCATTATTCAGATCAATATCAATTACTTTAATATTGAATTGAATAATTAAATTCTCTATTTTTAGAAGGTTATTTTATTTTGACCATTCATTTTATATCCGTTTGATGGATTTTAAAATAAATTTAAAAAGTTATAAAATACGGTTTATAGATATTTTAAATATTCTAGATCATATTTAACAGTATGATCGTCGATTCGAAAGTTCTATGATCAAAAAATGATTTATGAGAATATAGATACGTGCAAATACATAGGAGTTTAACAAAATTGAAAAAAACATAATCTTTGCTGGCACAACATATAATTTTTTCTTTTTAAAATTTTACATTGGAGTATATGTTATTGTAAAATAATTTGTATTTATCTTCTTATGTGTCGTATCTATTATTCTATTTGAGCCTTCTGATGTATTTGGATTAAACCTGATAATGTCTTTTGCATTTAACAAGCCTATTTCTTCTAAAAGATTATAAAAATTATAATAAATTTCCTTTTGTTTTACAAAACCTAAAATAATTTTATATTTTTCTGAAAATAATAATTAATTTTTTTTTTTATATTGTAGTCAAATCCTATATTTACAGTAATCATTTTTTTTTTCTAGTTATTCTTAATATAAAAAACACACAAGTCAAGCATAATTTATTTAAATTAATTTTTTAAAATTTTAATTTTTTCCTTAATAAAAATATGCCGGAAGTGCAATCCCATGTGATCTCGTATTTGACCCACTAGAGCAAGTGGTTTGGTTGGATACTAGGTTCTTTTAAGTGAAACAAACTGCAACAAATCTAAGTAGAATTCATGTTCTAAGACTTTTGTTGTCACGTTTCGAGACCGTCAATTCGGTTGGTTCGGATCTGCGCACAAATTCGCCAAACAAACAGTCTCCCGTCCGCCCAAGACGTATACAAAATCAGTATATGAATTTCAACGAAAAAACAATCATACAGCAGTGTATAGAGAAAATATCATTGAGTGCGAAATACAAACTTAATCAAACATTTAAACTTTTACATGCATTCATCTCACAAATCTTTATACATTTACATTACATTTAACTTCTCAAAATAGAATCACTATATGCTGGCTCCAAAATATAATACTTACACTCTATAGGGGGTGACGTATAACCCGAGGTCACTGTCTAGGGCGCTATACTCTTACTGCGATCCTGCGCCATTGCACTCGGTGAGGGTTCTGCAAAACATGGGGATGAAAACTAAAAGAAGTTCCCAATAGATTCGGCCCCGATCTGGACCTTTCCCACTAAGTCTAAATAAAATATAAGTAGATAAGTAAAGAAAAGCTGTAAACATATATCTACACTATACATATAGAAAGAAATACTATTGCTATGCCTTGACAATATGCATCAAGAGTTATATTCTATACGACCCATCCGTATCATAACCCAATCACCGCACTTGTCTGACGTCGAGCATGACTCACATCACTTGACCCACGAGGACTAGACACCAATCTAGGGTCATCTACTGGGGAGACAATACCTCTACCCATAAACGTGACATTCCAGAGTATATTGCCCTGGAGGAGCTACCTCCACGAGACGAATAAATTATATGAATATGATCTAGCTCTCTGATCCTGAGAGCTCCACCAAATCCTTACAACGCTAACTGGGGGATTTATCAACCCTAGCATCCATTTCGACTCATGAAGTCTATATATTAGCCCACAGCTGACTCAGGAAGTCTATATATTAGCCCACAGCTAACTCTCTACATAATATGATGCCACTCGATCTATGTAGTTATCACTACGTTCTGTTCAACTCTAAATTGTCTCCTTGTGTTATCACAAGTTTTCTAAGTTCCAACTCTAATACTTTAATGCAATTCTAGGATTCTTGTTTTTCGATAGACCCAATCCTCATGCTTTCTATATTTCGAATCTTTGACTCGTGCCATCCAATCCAAACTTGGAAGCATGTTGGGAATTGCGATCACATGCATAACACCAACTCTAATGCTTTATGTAGTAACCACTGGTTTAAAATAATTGCTTGGGTCCACTTTTGGTTTTATTTATTTTCAATTAGACTCGGAGGGCGATCCTTAATTTCTTGTTCCCGGTCAGACCGTCGGGACTCGCGGGTATTTTTAGTTAATAAAGCTCGCGAAACGGAGAACGGCGGTGCAATCGATTTTGAATTCCGACGCCGGGTGCTTCCAGAATAAATTCCGGAAGTTGGCTAACGGTTCTGGCAACCAGCACGGTTTTTGAGGCGGACCGGACCCCGGTTCGTACCGCGTTAATTACCCGCGTTTGATTTAAATTTGGTTAATTCCCATTCCTAACCGCTCCCGCTTCCTAACCGCTCCCGCTTCCTAACCGCTCCCGCCCTTTTCAGATCGTGGGGAAACAGTTACTTTCCCCCCCTCTCACCTCTTAGTCGTACGCAACCCAGGTTCCGTTTCCCAAACTTCCTATTCCCAATTCTTCCTTACCCTATCAATCGGCGTAGAGCATCCGGCGGAGCGATCAAGGAGGAGGAGGAGGAACACCGCACACAAGACGGGACGGGTCTTCCCTCGTTGAACCTTAGCCGACGAAATCAAAGTAAGTTTAAATTAAGGTTTCTTCTCAATTCTTGGTCCCTTCTTGGAAAAAGAGGGAAGAAGAAGGGTCGGCAACACCACCGGAGCCGGCGCACGCGGAGCCGCGCTTGCGGGAAGCGCCGCGTGCGGGCGGCGCTCGCATGCGGGCGGCGCCGCATGCGGGCGGCGCCGCATGCGCCCGCATGCGGACAGCACCGCATGCGGGCGGCGGCGCCCGCACCCGCACGCGGCCAGCGCCGCGTGCGGGCGGCGCCTGCACCCGCCCGCGCGCGGGCAACTCCGCGCGCCGGCGGCGGCGCCCGCACCCGCACGCGGACAGCGCCGCGTGCGGGCGGCGCCCGCACCCGCCCGCGCGCGGGCAACTCCGCGCGCGGGCGGCAGCGCCCGCACCCGCACGCGGCCAGCGCCGCGTGCGGGCGGCGCCCGCACCCGCCCGCGCGCGGGCAACTCCGCGCGCGGGCGGCGGCGCCCGCACCCGCACGCGGCCAGCGCCGCGTGCGGGCGGCGCCCGCACCCGCCCCCGCGTGCGGGCAACTCCGCGCGCGGGCGGCGGCGCCCGCACCCGCACGCGGACAGCGCCGCGTGCGGGCGGCGCCCGCACCCGCCGCGCGCGCGGGCAACTCCGCGCGCGGGCGGCAGCGCCCGCACCCGCACGCGGCCAGCGCCGCGTGCGGGCGGCGCCCGCACCCCGCGCGCGCGGGTAACTCCGCGCGCGGGCGGCGGCGCCCGCACCCGCACGCGGACAGTGCCGCGTGCGGGCGGCGCCCGCACCCGGCCGCGCGCGGGCAACGCCGCGCGCGGGGCGGCGCCGCGCCTCCATGCGGGCAATGCCGCATACGGGCAGCGGCGCCCGCACCCGCCGCGTGCGGGCATGTCCATGCGGGCGGCGCCGCACCCTCATGCGGGCAACTCCGTATGCGGGCGACAACGCCCGCGCCCCATACGGGCAGCGCCGCACATGTGCGGGTGTTCCAGTCCTTTTAGCCTGACGGAGTCCTGAGTTACCAACTCCTGTATCACAGGTGCGTGTAGGTCAGGGCGGACCATCAAGACGCAGAGGAACCTAGTGTCAGACAGGAACGCGACAACGATAAA
>CM054936.1:12045105-12072605 GCA_029168755.2 Tillandsia fasciculata
GCATAGAGGTCGTCGAAGATTTTTACTAGATATCCTTGATCACATCCCAGAACCTTTGGTAGAAAGCCATACTGAACCCATCCGGTCCAGGAGCCTTGTCCCCCCCCCCATCTGAAACGTCGCAGTCCTGATTTTCTCCAGTGTGAACTGCGAAGTGAGGTTATCCTGGCTCAACGCAGAGTTATCCGGGAAGAGATCACTCCAATCGCCGATGGAAGAAGCAGGGAGGGTGCTTGGCGCAAATCTATCTTTGAACTCGCGCAGAAAGTAGTCGCTTTTATCCTTTTCCCTGATGAGTGTGATGCCCTCGTCCTCGATAGCCCCGATGTGGTTGACTCTGTGTCTCCCATTCGCCATAGCGTGGAAGAATTTGGTGTTGCCATCCCCTTCTTTTAACCAATGCTGTTTAGCTCTGGTCTGCCAGAGTATCTCTTCCTCAAGAACGATATCTCTTAATTTAGCCTTGAGAATAGTTCTCGACTCTAATTCGCAAGGGGTCAAGCACCGCTGTTCTTCAGTCGAGTCCAACCTTTGAAGTTCATCCGCCAGATCCCTTTTGGTGTTCTTGATGCTATGAAAGTTGGAGTAAACCCATTCCTTAATCCTCTTTCGACAGTGTCGCAGTTTTGCAGTAAACGTGAGCACACTCCCTTGTCGGCCTTGCCTCTCGCCGACCTCACGCCACCAAACCGGAATCAGCGAGTTGAAGTTGGCCCGCGTGAGCCAGACCTTTTCAAATCTGAAGAGATTGGGACCCCGCCACCGCTCCGTTTTAAGTAGAATAGGGGAATGGTCAGAAGTGATTCTAGGGAGAGCCGAGACTGTTGACATCGGAAAGGAGAGGTCCCAATCGGTCGAGATAAGGAAGCGGTCGAGTTTTGCTAGAGTGGGCGTGCATTGCAGGTTAGACCACGTGAACCGCTGATTGGTCATCGGGAGATCTATCAGCTCGAGCTCATTAATCGTGTTGGCAAACAGATCCGAAAGACGGTTACACCATGTCCGCCCACTTCTCTCATCATCGCAACGCGTAAGGTTAAAGTCACCACACATCACCCAGGGGCCAACGCAGATCCCTTTTAGGCTGATCAGTTCCTGACAGAAGTCAGCTTTCCCTGCCCAGGTAGGAGGGCCGTATACATTTGTCAGAAAAAAGGAGAACCCGTTGTCATTGCTTCGCAGGCGCAGCGAGACTGAGTGGTCGCGCACCACAACTTCCGAACAGGAGAAGTTCTTAGAATTCCAGCACGTAGCAATACCGCCCGACGCCCCAATAGAGGGGATGAATAGACATTTGTCGAACCCAGAACCCGCAAAAGATCTGATAAAAGAGCGTGAGAACATGCTCACTTTTGTTTCTTGCAGGCAAAGGAGAGATAACCTACGGCCACCTACTACAGATTTAACAAGACGACGTTTTGCTAAATCATTAAGGCCTCTTACATTCCACGTGCAGATATCTAACATAGGAACAGGAACAGCAACAACCCTAACACACACGAGGGCGCCGGATCGCTCAGGCCGGAGGGCAGATAAAATCCTGGAAAGCGGGGGCTTCCACGTCGCTCAGCTGAACACCAAACTTAGCACATTTGAGCTTGACCTTGGACCTCTTGTGTGCCAGAGCAGTGTCACATGCGGCGCGATCGACCAGAGCGGCGGTTGCAGGATCGGGCGAACTTCCATCCAACCGGGCGGTTTTGCGAGCCATTGCAAGTTCCAGCGCCGGCTTGCCCACTTTCAACGCGAGCCGCGGGCTCTTTCTGGTGCACACGGAGGGCCGTGCACGGTTACCCGCTCTGGTCGTCGGTGAAGGACCGAAAGCAGCAAACTCCGGTGGTGCAGGCGCAGAGTGTCGGGCCCCGACAAGTACCACCACGCTGGTCGGGCGCTCAAGCGGCGGCACAGCGGCACCAACAATGGCGTCTGCCGGGGGAACAAGGTCCCCTGCGCACGCATCGCGGGGTACCAACCCCCAGGCGGGGCCTCCCACAGGGTCAGGAGAGGCGGGAAGCACCGGTGTCGTGCCTAGCAAGGTGCCAGACCCAGCGGGCCCAAGCAAGCCCGGAATGCGGATGAGGGTGGGCTCCCCTGCGCCCTTTAGCTGAAGGGGAAGTGGGGCCCCGATCGGGGGCAAGGCCCAGCTGGGCCCGCCCAAAGGAAGGTCCAGAGAGGTGTTGCAAAGGCCTTCAACTCAGCCTCGGGGCCTAAGGCAGCCAGGCTTGGCCCACCAGAGTCCAGGGCCCCAAACCTAGAAGGAGCAGGATAAAGAAACAGGACGAAGACCTCAGAAGGCGCGGCAGTCGAGGGGTACGGCGCTCGAGAGATCGTCCGCTGCAGCGACAGCGACCTCGAAGCATCCACCAACTCGGACGACCCCCCGTTAGCCAGGAGAGGGCCATAGCCAACCTCCCTGATGGAGGGGCTCAAGAACCAAACATGCAAAAACAAGCAACAATTTGAAAAGCGGCCGGAAAGGAGGGGAGCACGAGTCTCGAGCTTCATCAGTCCGTTGGGAGAGCCGTCGATCACCAAGCCCAAGTCGTCTCGCGTGGGGTTGACGTCACCACCTGGAAGATCCCCCGAGTAATCGGGAGGAAGCACCTCGTGTATAACCATCGGTCCCTCAGGGTCCAGTACACCGGAGTCCGGCGCCACCACCAAACTCGCCGGAAGTAGTTTCTGTACCGACGGCACTGTTCTACGTCGTCTATCCCGGATTTTAGAAGATCCCCAAAAGTCACTCTGTCCGGCTCGGGTGGCTTCTCTGGAGCCAGAGCTCTCCCCGCCAAGCCCAGCCAAGGCCACCCGCCGAGCGAGCCGCGCACCATGAGGGTCCGTTTGATCACCCCCCTCGTCTGCCCCCCCCCCCCCACAACAGGTATGCCACGGTCCTCTCCGCCGAATGGCGCAGTACTTTCGATTCTCACCGTCGCCGAGATGACGACGTCTCCCATGGAAATTGATAAAATTTTCGGAATATCTGCCAGATCATCTACCGCTACCAAACATCTGTAGCCCGACATATCCAACATGTTAATGTTGTTGTCGTCCGCTTGCAGGAACCGACCAAACCCGCCCACGATTGCGGAGACGCAATTCAGCGCCCAGCATTCGAAGGGCAGATTAAGTATCTTAATCCAAGCCTTGTACATAAGTCTAGAGCGGTCGGCACCTTCATAGGGGTCCCAGTGGAGACACCGGAGTTTGCAGTGGTGAAGGCGCAGAAGTCCGCAGTTGAATGTATCCTCAGGGCGCACCCATTCCGGAAGAAAAATCACGAAGTCGCGATCTCGATGTCGTGCCACCAAAAAATCAGTTGGAAAGCCACCGAATTTTTCCGCCAGGTCCGCGGCAATTGTGCCTTGTGGAAATGGCCAAGGTTCGACCTCCCGATGATGTCCGCGAGAACCGCGTTCTTGCACTGGTTTTGCCGCGAACGAAAATCATCCGACAGAAGGATGAAGGTTTTCATGACATCAGGTCGGAAATCCCTACCCCGGTGCATGATGCGACCCTTAGGATGGGAAGTGCAAGCGCGCGCTTGATGACCGGTTCCGCGACACTTCGAGCACCGAAAGGGATCTCTGCAATCTCGAACCAGATGGTCAGAGGCAAGACACCGGAAGCATTTCTTAGTTCTGGGGGATCGGAAGGAGGAAGAAGGCCTTGGAGGAGTGTAATGCTTGGACACAGGATCTGCCACAGGCCTCCTGAGGAGAACTTCTTTAAAAGAAGGCGGTCTAGGCTCCGTATACGGCCCCGGAGTGCCCGGGTTCACCCTCTCTACCTGCTGTACAAACCGCCGAGGTCGAGGATCCTTGTCCTGTCTCCTCAGGATGGAGTGAGGATCACGAATGCAGGACGGGGGAGCACGGGGGGTGGCCAAGCTCGTGCAAAGGGGGTTAGCCCAGGACACCTTGGATGTTGACTTTGAAGTGAAGGGTCCCCTGCGGCAGGAGGATTCTACAGCGGAAGCGGGTTTGCGTAGCAGAGGCCTCTCCCAGCTGCTCAGATTCTTCCTGCCGAGGCGATGTGATGCTGAAGTGGTGGGCCTGTCGCACCTTCTTTGTCCGAGGAAGGTACTCCCAGGTTGGTATCCAGTCTTCTCCGACCTGCTCCAGCGACGTCTGGTCACGTGGGAATCCAAGGTTTTCAAGGTTTTGCCCCCCTCCCTGTCAACTCTGACCCACTTAAGGGAGGCTGATCTTCGGGGGACACGATCAGGGCCCTCCACCCCAGAGCGATTCCCATATGAACGCTCTTTCCTGCCGGGGGAGGGCGGAGAGATGCGCCGGTATCTGCTAGGCCCGCACCCTCTCCCTCTCTCTCTACCTCTACCTCTTTCTCTCTCTCTATCTCTACCTCTTTCTCTCTCTCTACCTCTACCTCTCTCTCTCATACCCGCAATTTTTCACACATCGGTCGATCACCTTTCCTCAAGATAAATCTCCTCGAAAAGCATGCCAAACACTTAGCATGCCAAATCTCCTCGAAAAGACGCGCCGGATATTTAAATGTTACAAGATAAATCTCAATCTCCTCGAAAAGCATGCCAAACACTTAGCACGGATTCCGGCGCACACTACGGATACCGCGACCTTCAAAACCCCATTTCGGGAGATCCGTAAGTCGGATTTTCGATCCGATCGTACTGTCGTTCATCATTTTTCGGGCTCTAACATAGAAAAATATCCGCAATTCCCGACGATCAACACAAGAAAACTCGATTATTCAACACCCCATGGCAAAGACTTTATTAGCAAGGAAGTAAAAGAGTACAAAAAAGTCACGATATTACATTTGGAGACGAAGCAACCCACCTGAAAGTGTGCGTCGATCCAAAGTCCAAACAGAACGTGGATAATTCTCAGGTTCCCATAGTCCCCACGAGTCCAAGATCACCCAATCTGCGAACCACTGCAAAAAATATCACACTCGGCATAAAAGAAAGCTCCTCAAAAATAGCACTTGATGTTTTACAAAACAGCACAGAAAACCCAGGGATTTCACCTCTGCGCAGTCCTCAAAAAAATTCAAAAAAATCACCATTGCATTCCTCGCGATGTGTAGATACAAATCGAGTACTTATACGTCTCATTCCGACACTCGTAGGCCAAGAAAATCCATAAATACTCCGCCGCTGTCCAAAATCTGTCGTAGAAAATAGGTCCCAAAGATGATCCGAAAAACCTAATAAATACTCGAAACGGAGGGAAGCAGTAAGTACAAAAAATGTAGCCCTACCTGTCATGAAGAAAATGCCGCAAGAATCACTTGAAAAGTCCCTCGGGGTAGCCCAGGGGAGCCCGCAGACCGAAATACGATGAAAAAAAACACTGGAAGAAGTAAAATCAAATATCCAAAAGAATTTCTATTAATTGAAAATAGAGTGCAGTGTAACATGCAGATTAAATGTTAGTTTTCCAATTTAGGTGTAATTGGACTTTTATATATTGAAGAAGCTGTATACTCACAAATCAAATCTCTGATTATTTTTTTCCAGTAGACTGAAGATGATTAGGTATGTAGTGCACATGAATTTATGATCGTACGCGGGTGCAATCGTATACACACATTAGTTATGTCTGATGTCCCTTGAAGCCACTCTCCTGTCAAACTATTGCACTGTGCAAGTGAATTTGCTGAAGCTACAAATAACTTGCTTTTGTTTGGCCAATCCTCTCCTCTTTTATCTTTAGATTAGATTACTATTTTTTGAGAAGTCCAACTTAAAACATATTAATTTGAGTCAAAGGTAAGTCACACGGTAGAAAGAAAAAAAAAATACATGCTTCAATGGATTAGGCATAGAAACTGTTTAAAACAGTTTGTATCATCATAAAATGTGTTAGTTGCAACACTGATCCCCAAACTTTTGGTCAAGCTTCACTTCCCTCAAATTTATAAGTTCGAACATGTAGTGCACTGATTCCGCAAAATGACGAAAATGCAGTGAAAATATTTGTAATACATTTTAAATGTAATTACAAGTGAATTTGGAGTATTTCGAATCGATGCAAAGACTGTCGAGTCGAAAAGTGAGTATGAGTTGAGAAATTGGAAGCTTCAAGTTGTGAAGCTTAAGTTGTTGTGCGCCGACTCCGCAAAATGCCGAAGTGCGGCAAAAATACTTGTAACATATTTTAAATATGATTACAGTCGAATTCGGTGCGTTTCAGACCGACGCGAAGGGCATCAGGTTGAAAAATGAGTTGAGATTCCAAGACTTAGCATGTTGCAGGAATTCTGTTTTTTTTTTTTTTTTTTTTTTTTTTTTTTTTTTTTTTTTTTTTTTTTTATCGGCAAGCAGTTTTGAGGCCTTTTGCAAGGATCTGGAGCAGTCAAAAATTTAAAAAGAAATCATGGGGGACTTCAGAAAACTTTGCAGATAAAAAGGGAAGAAGTGCTGAGGTGAGAGATCAAAAGAAAATAGGAGAACAAAGATGAGCAAAAGGAAAAAAAAAAAATGGAAACTGCAGTTTGCTGTTGTAGTTTTATCGGCAAGCGTTTTCGGGGCCGTTCTTACGGTCCTAGAGCTCTCAAAAAAATACAAGGGACCTTTTAAGGGCTTCAGAAAAATTTGTAGATGAAAGAAAAGTAGAAAAATTGCAATTTCAATATTTCAGTTGGTGACAAGAAGTGGAGGAAAAGGGGTTCCCGAAATTGCTCACTTCAGGAGCAAACTGCATGAATTGGGGGCAGTTTGGGAAAAAAAATTTGTAAATTGGGGCAATTGTGTTAAATCACACTCCTACCCAACTACCCCCCCCCCCCCCCCCCCCCCCCCCCCCCCGCAGTCATTAATTCCCTCCCTCTCTCTCTCTTTGAAAGCCTCCACCCACCCTCCTCTCTCTGTTGGAGCAGGAAGAAAGAAAGAAGAAAGAAAGAAAGAATAGAAGAAGAAGGTGGCTGCACCCACCTCTCTCCCTCCCTTCCTCCCTCTTATTTTTTTAAGGTACCATCTCTCTCTCTCTCTCTCCATCTGTTTGCACCAGGGAAGGCAAGGAAAAAAGAAAGGGAAAAGAAAAAAGAACAAGGAGGGGGGGTAGGGATGCTGCAGCAATGCTGCTGCCAGCAGCAGCTGCCTAAGCAGCAACCCCAGTTGCTGCTACTGCAACAAGTAGCAGCAACTGCCCAAGAAGCAACCCTAGCTGCTGCTGCTGCAACAAGCAGTAGCAGTTGCCCAAGCAGCAGAACCAGCTGCTGCTATGTCACGCCTCGGGTGTAAACCAGAATCCGGGCTCTTCCACAGATCCGCCGTACACACGAAATTTTTCATGTACATGAAGCGCTGGTAAGCTGCTCAGATATAGGAGATATAATAAAAGAGCATAAAAACAGAACTAAACTAAAACTAATACATCTCAGACTGAAGCTGAAAAATAAAAGTACAATATAACTCTCAATAAGTACAAGTGTCTCTCCCAGCTTACCAAATAAATACAAACAGCTGGCTGAAGCCAGACCCAAAATAATAATACAACTGTCTGAGAGTATAGGGTATACAACCAAAAAACTGCTAAGCTCGCAGACAGGGCAGACGAACGATCTAATCCGCGATGCTCTTACCTCGATCTGCTGAAGACAGCCCCGCAACTCCCGCAGAGGACTCTGCAAAACAAAGGGGGAAAATGTGGGAAAAGACAATGGGGGTGAGAACTGCTATAAAATCAGTAGCCTCCCTAGTGGGTTAAGCCTCAAAAACTGACATGCCCACTAGGTCTACCAGAGGCAAAAAGAAAAGCTAGGTGGTATGCTGTAAGCTGAACTGCTGATAAATAAAGATAAAGCTACCACTACTATGCCTCTAAATGCAGTGCTAGAAGGAGTGTAGTAAGAATGTATCAGAGCAGTAATTGTCTGTCTAAACCCAACCAAGGACCAGTAACCCCTAACACTATCTGTGGAATGGTCTCAAGTATCTGCTAACAGATCGGCACTCACTGATCGGCACTCACTGACCGGTACTCACTGGCCGCTGTATAAACCGCCTACTCCGGAGTGTCACTCGAGGGGAGCGACCCACACGAGTAAAGTATCTCTGTCGCAAATATCACGATATAACAGGACTGGATCACGACCATAATCGAAGTGGGAAAAATCCATCCACTAAGGAAACCCGATCCCCCAATCTGATGCACTAGTACAACCCGATCGACCGCTCAATGTCTGCGGTCACCGCGATACCCCAAGACCCACGGTCTAGTATAACAACCAATACCCAGTTGACCGCCCAAAGTCCGCGATCGCCGCAGTAATCGACTAATAAGTCCATCCTGTCCAAAGTCTTAAGATCCTGCCTACACTATCCCAACACAAGCTCGAACCCGAGCAATAAGTCCCCTGAGCCTAAATAAATAGAGAAAAGCGGGAAAACATGGTTTCTTCTAAGTCAATTTCTAGCATTATAGTGTAGCAGAAAAAGGTGGCCTATCTAGATGTCCATACAAGTATGCATATGTCCCAAGATAATAAAATACAGTTTTCAGTTTTCTGGCAGTCATTATGGCATGATAACACAATCTTTATAATCGATCTCACAAGGATACTAGATACAAGCATAATGTCCATTTAACTTATAAAGCATGTCGATGTTATTTCAGGGTGCAATACAATATTTTAATCATATTAGTTTAGTCCAATAGGCCTAGTGGGTGTGCCAAATTAAGAGGTTCACAACGATCACCCACCTCGAGCGCTAAACCCAAGTCCAAATACGCCCTCGCCCGAGAAGTACATGCTCGCCGAGATAACTGTAAAAACGTCCAAAATAGTACCCGATTAAACACACAGATTTACACTTAGATGCTGTCCACAAAAACTAGTCCAGAAAAAGCTCAGTTTTCACTTGCGAGATGAATCCCGAAAATTCCAGAAAAATCACCGCTGCGATCATTGCGACGATTAGATAGAAATCGAGTACTTAAGGCTTCGTTCCGACACCTGTGGGCCGAGTTACAAAATAAACAATTCGGTAAGCGCGCAACTCCACAAGAACCAATCCTGTCAAAAATCTGCCCAGAAAAGGTGATATTTTTACCTTCGGAAAAAGCTAAAAAAAAATCCAAAAAAATCACGATGATATTACCTGCAATGTGTAGATGCGAAACGAGTACTTGCACGCCTCAATCCGATGCTCGAGCGCAAAGAAATCGCAGAAAAACCCCGGTGCTGTCCAAAACTCCGCCGCAGAAAAAAGGGTTCACAAAACTGCCAAGAACACCTAGGAAAACTCAAAACAAGGGGGAGATGAAAATATGAAAGTTGTAACGATACCTCTCTTGAAGACAACAGCGCAAGAATCGTCAAAAAATACTATCGGAGTAGTCCGGGGGAGCCCGCGCACCGAAACACGACGGGAAGGGCCACCGGAGAAGAAACGTCACGACGCGCCAAATCGCTGTATATCTCGAAAAAGGTGCCTCCTAAAATCCTAGGATATCTCCAGTGGATGCAGCACACAGGGATGAACAACTTTGGTGGAGAACACTCTGTGAAAATCCAGCCAGAAAAGTCTGAAATGCTGAACAAACGGGCCTATTTATAGGCTAAACCGAACAAATCAATAAATGCCCAATAAGTCCCCGGATTCGAGCACTCGGACTGAATTCGGGCGCCCGAATCCGCTAGGGGATTCCCCGCGAGGAGCGCCCGGAATCCCCTAGGCTTGACACGTGTCCCGAACACGGGATAGCGTGTGCAAGCCCAGCCGCATCGCTCCACGTGGCGCGCCCCGGGTCAACGGAGTAGGTGGCGCCCGCCCATCCCCAGGCGCCACGCGTCCCGCGACAGTGCCCCACGTGCAGCACTATCGCACCGCCTGCCCCCCTGACGCGCACGCGTCTAGAGGTGCCTCGTATGCACTTCGTGCACCGCGCTCGGTGAGCCTGCCAACCAGAAGCCGCCACTTGTCCCTGCGCTCGGTCCACGCACCCGCTTTTGGGTTCCATGGACTGCGCCGCGTGCGCCGACCAACCGGAGACTGACACGTGTCCCGCGCCGGGTCCATTCACCCCGCCGCGCCGCTCTGTGGACCGAGCGTTGTAAACCGACCAATGTCAGACCGCCACGTGGCATCCCAGCGGCTTACGGTCCCCCCCCCCCCCTCATGCACTAGAATCCACTGAAAGCTTTTAGGAGTCCATTTTTGGGCATCCGGGCTCAGAAAAATACAAGCAAATAGCCGTTTTCAAGCATTTTTCCACGCTGAATCCAAATCCACCCTCCATTTGGGCTAAATTCTTTTTTAAAGTTTCACAAAATAGCCGAAGCCCGAACATGAACCAGAAACCTCACTGGGTCCATCCAAAATATCCCTTTGATGTATTATGGGCCCAACACACCAATAATAGGTGTTTCACACAGTGGATTCCCGGGAAAACCGCATGGGGACCTGGACCACTACATGCTAGCAACAGCAGTTGCGCAAGCAGCAGCTGAGCACCCAGCAGCACCAGTTGCTGCCGCTGCAACAAGCATAATAGCTGCCCAAGCAGCAGCTGAGCACCCAGCAGCACCAGTTGCTGCTGCTGCAACAAGCAGCAATAGCTACCCAAGCAGCAGAACAAGCTGCTGCTAGCAGCAGCAGCTGCGCAAGCAGCAGCTGAGCAGCCAGCAGCACCAACTGCTGCTGCTGCTACAAACAGCAGCTGTGCCACCAGCTGCTGCTCAGCAGCTTAGCCAGCAGCAGCATTGGCTGCTGCAGTTGCGGCCTTCGAAGCTTAAGAAGAGTCATCATCTTCTTTCCTCTTCTCCATTGGGCAAGGACATCAAGAGACGAAAAATTATTCAAATTGGGTTTTCTCCAATTTTTTGGGCATTTTCCCTAAGTTAAAGATATCAAAATTTTCTTTAGCATGCATGTCAAGAATAGGATTTTCATTCCCTTCTCTTTTAATTTGTCCAAAAAGCCCATCAGGAGACATGAGGGTGAACCTAGGATTATTCTTTTATGTTTTGTAAAGGGTTCTTAGTTTTACAAATTTCAAGGGATTAGTGAATCATAAAAAAATAATTTCTTCATGATTTTCCTTTCATTTTAGGAAAATCTTGGAGATCAAGAGAGCAACTTTTATCTCTTTCAAAAACAAAGGGAAACATTGTGGTGGGGGATTCTAGCGAACGAGGGTGATCTCTTCTCTTGTCTTTTGCTTTTAATTAGAAGCATGTTAATAGAAAGTTAGGGTAGCTCATGGACCACATTATGTAAAGAATTGGACTTGTTTGTAAACACAGTAAATTATGTTAAATGCGTGCTACATGTTAGTGTGAAAATGTCTATGTTGTAAGATGAAAATTATGACCTAAGAGAAAACCTAGTTTAAGGTTCTAACAAGTGGCATTCACCTTAGGACTTCACGAGTGGCATTATGCTTGAGTCAACTAAGTCTGTATTAAGAGCTAAAGCTTAACTTAGAGTCAAATCTCTAAGGGAACATAGAATGGTTGAGGTAGAAATGCAAAGTGAGTAAAATCCCTAGAGTTGTCTTAGGGGGTTGGGTTTAATGTACCTTCACTTTAACTTCAACTTGAGCAAAATTGAAAGTAAAGGAATTTAAGTCCAATGGACTTTGGGGTCACCTTAAGGCAAGGACCTAGGGTAAAGAAATATGTAAATAAAAGATAAGCTAAAATCTTAAATGAAAAGAGAAAGAAATTGTCAAGGGCCAATGTGAACTAGAGGCTCAAATGAGAAAGAAAGAAAAGGGCACAATGTGCGAGAAAGGCTAAGAACCAAGGCAAAAGAAAAGAAAGAAAAGAAAAAGATAAAGATAAAACGGGCGTACCTTCGGGTGAAACGTAACTCTTGTCGGAGCCAAGGGTAGTGTCCCTCTCCCGGGCAGTGACCCGTATGACAAGTTCCCCCTTGGACGGGATAACACTTGAGGTGTTATCGGCAACCTTAGAGATCTTGCCTTATGGTAGCATGACTGCCGGCCTGGGGCCCGTTGGGTAAGATTCTCCGAGGGTTTAGCAACTTTAATTAAAGCACGAAGAAAAGAAAAAAAGTGATTGGTCAAGTCAAGTCTTAGATAGAGTGGCACCTTGGAACGACATAGTGTCATGTTATGGCAAAGATAGAGTTATTGAGCATATTAGATAGAATTTACATCTTTCAATACTGTATTTGTTTTCTATTGCTTCTATTAGACCAAGCAATGCAGGACATTTTTGCTCGGTGGTTGAACCCACTGGGAACTTCGTTGTAGTTCTCACACCCTTTGGGTGACATCCCCACAGGTCCAAGTACATCGAGCGAGACACACGACAGGGATAAGGCCCCAGCAGAGTAGCGACCTAGCAGTTTAGAGTCGCCAGTACATTTTGGAGCATTTACTATTTTGAGCGAAATTTGTATATGAGGAATATTGTAAACATTAAATGTTTTAAGTTTTATTTTGGAAAAAAAAAAAGAAAGTTGTAATATTTAAATTAAAGTTGCATGTAAAGAGAGTTGTGATACAAGTAAAGTTTAATGTTTCGCTCATTTTGTATCTTTCAATATCATCTAACTGTTTGTTTGAATGAATGAAAGTTTTTAATTTCATAGTTTAGTCCTCTGATTGTTTACTCTTCCGCTTACACTAAACTGTGACTGTTGGAATAAACCGTTCCTTTCGGGTATTGAAAGGTCATGCCGATTGGCAGGTTTGTTGGCGCTCCTGAACTGTCCAAATTGGTTGTCTCGGGGTGTGATAGATAAGAGTAGTATCAGAGCCTAGGAATAGTCCTAGGTGGTTAGCGAACCTTAGGAAGACCCTAGGGTTTAGGTACGCGAGAGTGTGTGGATCTTTTTGAGAAAGTACATGATGGGCTTTATGATTCCCAGAAGGATATTGGGAATGGATTGAGGGAAATGGACTTCCACTAGCTAACAATATGTTGGGCGGCCGACAACGCAACGTTAGGAGTGGGAGGAAGTATTCCTCTTCACTTTCGCATGATTAGGTTGATGGATCCTTTATTGTGTTTATTAATTATTCCGCATTCAATTACGCAAACGTCCGAGTTATAAAATTTGGACTAATGTTTATTGTGGTGTACAGATAGTGAGGCCACCGCGAAGGGAGACACGTTTGACGCGGCTCGAGCCAGGGGAGGGCTCCGGGTCGAGCGACGTTTGCGAACTACGAAGCAGATGGCTGCGCTTATCGGCGTGGTCCAGCAGCAGGCGAAGGCCTCGTTGCGCTAGGAGAAGGCTTCCCGCCGACGGGAGGAGGAGGCTTCCCGTCGGCAGGAGAAGGCATTTTAGCGCCAAGAATAAGTGTCGAGACGACAAGTGGAGCAGATAGAGAGGCTCCAGGATATGTTGGTGCAGCAGATTGAGTCTACGTGGATGGCGCATGAGCCCACAGCCTCAACTCAGGTGAGGGCGACTACAGGAGGTGTGGCTATGGCGGCTGAACCGGTGGCGGCGCGCCCCGCACTATTGTTCGGGGTTACTAGGGAGGTGCCCCAGCGGGCCGACTCGGAGACTGGTGATGTCGAGAACGCAGCCCAAAGGGTGGAGCAGGATCAGGCGATGGAGGTTCTCGCCAGTTTTCAGAAGTTTCATATGCCGACCTGTAGCGGCAACAAGACCGACCCCATGGTGGTGGAGTCCTAGATCGACTCTATGGAGAGGTTGTTTTTGACCCTTCGGGTGCCGACGCGGGACCGCGTTACTCTAGCGGTTCCCTATCTTGATAATGTGGCACACCGATGGTGGAAGGCGAAATTGGGGAGGCATACTAGAACGGCGTTGCCTGAGCCAACTTGGGAGGAGTTCAAGAAGCTCTTCTTCACTACTTACTTCCCCGACAGTGCCAAACAGCAGATGGAGGACGACTTCAAGAACCTTCGCCAAGGAAGCCGATCAGTCCAGGAGTACGAGTGCGAGTTCTCTCGCATCATCAGCTGCTTGCCCACCGTCGTGCGGAGTGAGTGGGACAAGGAGCTGTGCTTTGAACGGGGCCTTCGACCAGCCATTTATTCAAAGGTCCAGCCGTTCAACATCGCGACCTATAGGGAGATTGTTGATAGATCCCGCCTCGTGGAGTGGGGTGACATGGTGGTGCACCGAGAACGAGAGGCATACGAGAAAGATAAAGGAAAATGAAAGAAGAAGAAGTGGCACCAGGGCGGCTCTAGGGGTCAAAGCCACTATCAACGGTTCCCTAATCAGCCGCGACAACAGCATCGCCCTCGGGGGCCTCGACAGCCTATGGCTCCCGAGCGGTGTGCTATCTGTGGAGGACAGAATCGACCGACCGAGTGCCCGAAGCGCGAGGGGAGATGCTACAAGTGTGGCCGGCCAGGCCACTTTCCTCGGGACTGTTGGAGGGGCACGCACCTCACCCCTGCCGCGCCGATGATCCAAGGTGCCCCGAGGCAGCACCAGAAGGTGGTGCCAGCTCTACCAGCTGCGCGCCCAGCCGCACCGCAGCGGCCGCCGAGCGGGCGGGTTTTTACCGCTCAGGCAAAGGAGGAGGAGCCCGTGGTCGATGATGTCGTGGCAGGTATAATTTTTATTAATGATGTTCGATACAGGGCTCTATTCTACATAGGTGCATCGCATTCATTCATATGTAGATCCTTTACCATGAGACACGGTCTAGGTGTTTTACAATCTACTAATACTATGACGGTCCAAGTGCCGGATGGTTCTTTGGAGATTTCGGATAGTTGTCCTGCCTGTCCTGTGCGGATTGGCAAGTGGATTATGACCGTGGACTTCTTGGTCTTGAGATGGCTAAGGGGTTATGACGTGATTTTGGAAATGAATTGACTCTCCAAGTACAACACCACTATCGACTGCGAGCGGCGGGTTGTTACTTTTCGAGAGCCGGGACAGAAGGACTATGTTTCCAAGGCGTGTAGGGGTTCTCTATTTGCCTCGGTGGTTTCTGCTTCGCGAGCCAAGAAGCTTATCGATAGGGGGTGTGTGGCCTATCTGGCTACCATTGTGGAAGGGCACAAGGAGGAACCCAATGTGGAGGATATTCCTGTGGCGTGGGAATACCCCAATGTATTTCCCACGGAGTTGCCAGGTATGCCAAGGGATCGGGAGATCGAGCTCATCATAGACTTGGTTCCCGGGATGGCTCCGATTTCAAAGGCTCCTTATAGGATAGCCCCGATGAAGTTGAAGGAGCTTAAAGCTCAGTTGCAAGACCTGCTGGACAAGGGTTTCATCAGACCCAGCGTATCTCCTTGGGGAGCTCCAGTCCTGTTTGTGCGGAAGAATGATGGGTCACTTCGGCTATGTGTGGATTATCGGGAGCTCAACAAATTGACGATCAAGAACCGATATTCATTACTGCGGATCGACGATTTATTCGACCAATTGCAAGGTTCTCGGGTATTTTCGAATATTGATCTTCAATCGGGATACCACCAGTTGAAGATTAAGCCGGAGGATGTTCACAAAATGGCTTTTAGGACTCGGTATGGACACCATGAATTCACTGTAATGCCTTTCGGGTTGACTAATGCCCCGACGACATTCATGGATTTAATGAACCGCATCTTTCAGCCTTTCTGTAAGATCTTGACTTTCTTGGGTCGTCGTTGACCTCGTCGTCTAACGTTAGTTGTAGATGTCTTCCTCTGCTTGACTTTTGGGGGATGGGGGATTGTGTGTTAGCCGTGTTAATATTTTTTTTTGGTAGGGCTCGCGAAACGGCAACCGGCGGTGCGATCGGATCGCTAAACCTACACCCGGATCTCCCGGAATAAATTCGCGAAGTGTGGGGGGTGCAAGTACCATGCATCGAGATCCGTGCCATAGTTTTGCATGCTTTTCAGGGGCGACTGGGGGTTAAACTCGCGTAGGAGCAGGGGTTAACGACCTTTGACGTGTCGACTGGCGGGCCTGCGATCCCGGTTCTGACCCGACCTATCCCGCACCGTTCCGGTACACACCGGTTAGGGTTAGGGTTTACGGGAGATTTAGGGTCCCTTTTCCCACCTATTTATATGCGACTTGTTTTGATTTTTCGGGGAAGAAACGTATAACCTAGCCGTCGGGAGGTAAGGGAAGGGGGATCTCGTCTCCTTGCTGTGGGCGTACTGGTGGCAGAAGACGTTCGGGATCGCCATTTTCCAGCGGGAACCTCGAGGTGAGTCTTTCGGTTCCCTTCTCTTGAGTTTTTTATTCTCCTTCTTATTCTTCTCGCCGGGTTTATGAACGGGGAAGAGTCGGGGCCGTGCCGCCGCCGCCACGCCGCCGTGGCCGCGTCGCCTGGCGGTTGCTGCCGTCGCCACCCGCGCGGGCCTTCGCCCGCGCGGGGTGCTTCGCTGCCGCGCGACCTGGCGGCTGCCGCCGCCGCCAACGCGGGACGCCTCGCTGCCGTGCCGCCTGGCGGCTACCGCCGCCACCCGCGTGGGCTCGCGCCCGCGCGGGGCGCGCCGCCTAGCGGCTTCTGCCGCCGCCCGCGCGGGGCACCTCGCTGTCGCGCCGCGTGGCGGCTGCCGCCGCCGCACGCGCGGGGCGCACTCCCTGACGCGCCGCCTGGCGGCGCCCGCGTGGGCCTGCGCCCGCGCGGGGTGCTTCGCTGCCGCGCCGCCCTGCGGCTGTTGCCGTTGCCCGCGCGGGCCTGCGCCCGCGCTGTCGCTGCCCGCGCGGGCCTGCGCCGCGCAGGGCTCCCTGGCTGCTAGGCCGCCTGACGGCTGTCGCCGTCGCCGCACGGGCCTGCGCCCGCGCAGGGTGCCTTGCTGCGGCGCTGCCGCCGTGCGGGTCGACGCCGCGCGGGGTGCCCTGCCGCCGCACCGCCGGTGCGCGGGCCTACGCCGCGCGGGGCACCGCCTTGTGGCTGCCGCCGCACCGCCAGCACGCGGGCCTGCGCCGCGCGGGGCACCGCCTTGCGGCCTGCGCCGCGCGGGGCACCGCCTTGCGGCCTGCGCCGCGCGGGCCTGTGCCGCGTGGGTACCACTGCGCCCGCGCGTAATGCCTCCGCCGCCGCGCCGCCGCCGCTATCGCGTCGCCGCTGTCGCATGGCCTGTCGCCATGTGGGACCTTGCCTCCGTCGCCGCGCCTCCGCCGCTATTGCGTCGCCGCCGTCGCATGGCTTGTTGCCATGCGGGACCTTGCCTCCGCCGCCGCTGTCGCATCACCGCCGTCGCATGGCTTGTCGCCATGCGGGACCTCGCCTCCGCCGCCGCCGCTATCGCGTCGCCGCCGTCGCATGGCTTGTCGCCATGCAGGGCCTTGCCTCCGCCACCGCACCGCCGCCGCTCGACCCCTCCGTTCCCCATTCGTGCATGCGCTTTTGTTATGTTTGTTCGTCGGTAGCGTCTCTGTTTTCACTGGTCCCGTTGGTTGGGGTTTTCGTAGGTCCGAGCGTCGGTCGAGAAAGGGGGAACGGGTAGCAAGTCGACTTCCGGCGCACCGAACAAGCGCTGTCCAGGTTGGTGCCTTTCTCTGTTACTATGGGAGTCTGTGGGGAACTTCACTCTTTTTCACATGGATATTATATTATACTTTTCATCATCGTATCTAACCCTTTTTCATATCAGCATGTTTATCTTGTACCTCTAATAACTTTGGGAAAACTATGGGTGAGACACTTCCTTTTTATCACACATTGAGCCCAAGGTTTGCTTGCACGCACACCGGCGGTTTGGCCACCGCATCGGTGTATTTTTTCAGAAAGATGGCATGTCGGCCCGTGTACCCCACGACTAGTGGTGATGGGGACCCCTCATGGCTGCTCCAGCACCGCACGAGCATCGGGGAGGGGTATGGGCAAATCAAGAGAGGCATATGC
This sequence comes from Tillandsia fasciculata, assembly GCA_029168755.2. Classification (NCBI taxonomy): domain Eukaryota; kingdom Viridiplantae; phylum Streptophyta; class Magnoliopsida; order Poales; family Bromeliaceae; genus Tillandsia; species Tillandsia fasciculata. The sequence goes on from CM054936.1 coordinate 12,062,856, forward strand.
ACGAAAATGATGGTTTCACGGAATTAAAAAGGACAAGTTGACAGGTTGGCGCAATTAGGGATACTGTGATTCTCTTGAGAGAGGAGGAGCACGGGCGCGTTGGTGGTGGTTTGCCTTTGTTTTCAGTTTTACTTATTGCACTTTTTACTTGTCTCTTACTGCATTTGTTTTTTCGTCGCTGACTCCCCACTCTGTGATAGGTTGGTCGAGCGCGGGCTCGGGACGACAGTAAGGACGGATGCGAGGATATGTCTTAGGTTTAGTGTAGTGGAATATTAATTGTTAGGGTTTAGGTGGTTGCTTTTGTTACTTTCTGCTGGTGGTGTGATGTGGATATGTTATGACTGTTGGGTCCCTATTTACTTCTGTGTTCAGTAGTTAGCGGTCTATTTTTGCGAAAGGTAAAACATTTGTGAAAATAGCTTTTAAAATAAAAGGTCGGTAGGCACCAATTTGAAAACCCTGGGATTTATCCTTTCTAAAACTCGATGACCGTGTTAGCTAGTTCTTCATTCTCTACTTTTCTCTCCCCTTTTTATGTATGTCGTGATTGTGGTTAATGTACGATCTTGTTTTAAAAGTGGGTTAGTACGCCTGACCTAGCTGAGACCGCCGTGCACGCGTGGAGGAGACCCTGCGAGCAGGGTTAAGGAATTCGTGCGTGTGGCGGGTCTGTCGCGTACCGGGGGACCCTGTAAAGGAAAATTTTCAAAAATTCACGTTTTTCGCTGTACCGAAAAACCCCCGGGGCGTGACATTTTCCTAGATCGATTTGTCGTGGTCTTCATTGACAACATTTTGGTCTACTCCCGAAGTGACGATGAGCACGAGGATCACCTACGACAGATATTGCAAGTGCTTCGGGAGCGAAGCCTATTCATGAAGTTGAAGAAATATGAATTCTAGCTTCGGGAAGTGGCATTTTTGGGGCATGTGATTTCTGAGGCGGGGGTGTCTGTGGACCCCAAGAAAATTGAAGCTGTTAAAGATTGGCCCAGACCAATCAATGTAACCGAGGTTCGAAGCTTTATCGAACTTGCGGGGTATTATAGGCGGTTCGTGGAAAGGTTCTCCAAAATTACCATTCCACTTACCGGCCTCACAAGAAAAGGGGCTAAGTTCGTTTGGAGCGATGCTTGTGAAAGAAGCTTCCAGTTGCTCAAATACAAATTGACGTCGGCTCCAATCCTTGCTTTACCTATCGCGGGGAAAGAGTTCGTGGTGTATAGTGATGCCTCGGGGAGTGGTTTGGGGTGTGTACTTTTGCAGGACGGAAGGTTATAGCCTATGCCTCCCGACAGTTGAAGAGTTATGAAAAGAACTACCCACCCATGACCTCGAGCTTGCCGCGATGATATTTGCATTGAAGTTATGGCCGCATTATCTCTACGGGGAGCATTGTGAGATTTACACAGACTACAAAAGCCTCAAGTACTCGTTCACTCAGAAGGAATTGAATCTGAGGCAGCGTCGATGGTTGCAACTCCTTAAAGACTACGATGTTAGCATCTTATACAATCCGAAAAAAGCAAATGTGGTGGCCGACGCGTTGAGCAGGAAATTCGAGAAGAATCTCGCTATGGTCATTACCGACTAATACCCGTTGCAATCCGAAATGCGACGGTTTGTCTTGGAAGTTGTGGCTCCCGGTGCACCCGCGAAGCTTATGACACTTAGGGTGCAACCTACCTTGTTGGAGAGAATCAAAGAAAAGCGAACAACCGATGAAAAGCTCCAAAAGGTAAGATCTGATGTTGAGAGCGGAGATGCGAAGGATTTTAGTGTGGATTCTGCGGGAATCTTGAGGTTTCGGGGTCGTGTGTGTGCCTAGCGACGAGGACATTTGTGAGATGATTCTTCAAGAAGCACACCGATCGTCATATACTATTCACCCCGGCGGTACTAAAATGTACAAGGAACTTGAAGGTACAATTCTGGTGTCCGGGAATGAAGAAGGATGTTGGGCACTTTGTGGCTAGATGCTTAGTGTGCCAACAGGTCAAGGCCGAGCATAGACTTCCGGCGGGCAAACTTCAAAGCCTACCAATTCTCGTTTGGAAGTGGGAGAATATCACAATGGATTTCATCGTGGGCTTGCCTAGATCTCAGGCGGGCCACGATGCGATTTGGATGGTGGTGGATAGGTTGACCAAGACGGCTCATTTCCTGCCTGTCCACACCACATGGTTGAGGGACAAGTTGGCGCAATTGTATATTGAAGAGATTATGCGCCTTCATAGAGTTCCTATTTCTATTGTGTCGGATAGAGACCCCCGATTCGTTTCACAATTCTGAAAAGCTTCCACGAGACTCTGGGGACATGCATAGACTTCACTACAGCATATCATCCTCAGAGCGATGGTCAATCTGAGAGGACCAATCAAATCCTCGAAAATATGCTTATGGCGTGTGTCCTGGATTATGGCTCAGGGTGGCAACGGTATTTACCCATAGCGGAGTTTGCCTACAATAATAGCTACAAGGCCAGCATTGGGATGGCGCCTTTCGAGGCGTTGTATGGCAGGAAGTACCGATTTTCGTTGCATTGGAGCAAGGTCGACGAGAGGTCAACATTGGGCCCTGATGTTCTGCAAGATGCCCGAGGTAAAGGTGCAAATTGCGCGTCAACGTCTAGTGACGGCACAAAGTCAGCAGAAGAGCCATGCGGATAAAAGGCGACGCGACCTAGAATTTAAGGTCGGGGATCATGTGTTTCTGAAGGCATCACCCACGAAGGGTGTGGTGCAATTTGGGATACGGGGAAAGTTAAACCCTTGCTTTCTTGGTCCTTATGAAGTCTTGGAGCGTGTTGGCCCAGTGGCCTATAAAGTGGCATTGCCCCCTGATTTGGCGGGAGTTCATGATGTGTTCCATGTATCACAACTCCGCCAGTATGTCCATGACCCGAGACACATAATCAACTACCCACCGCTTGATCTACGGGAGGACATGAGTTACGATAAGTTCCCGTACAAGATTGTTGACTGGCATGAAAGGAGGCTAAGAAATCGCTCCATACCTTATGTGAAAGTGTTTTGAACGAGGCACATCGAAGAAGAGGCCACGTGGGAGCCTGAGGCCGTGATGCCGGAGCACTACCCTTGCCTATTCGAGGAATAAATTCTAAGGTATGTGAGTTTTTGTTTCGCGGACGAAACTCCTAAAGGAGGGGAGAATGTAGTGCACCGATTCTGCAAAATGACGAAAATGTGGCAAAAATACTTGTAACACATTTTAAATGTAATTACAAGTGAATTGGGAGTATTTCGAATCGATGCAAAGGCCGTCGAGTCGAAAAGTGAGTTAGAGTTAAGAAGTTGGAAGCTTCAAGCTAGTTGTGAAGCTTAAATTGTTGTGCGACGACTCCGCAAAATGGTGAAATGCGACAAAAATAGTTGTAACATATTTTAAATATGATTACAGTCGAATTCGATACGTTTCGGACCGACGCGAAGGGCATCGGGTCAAAAAGTGAGTTGATGTTTCAAAGCTTAGCATGCTGCAAGAATTCTGTTTTTTTTTTCTTTTTCTTTTTTTTTTTTTTTTTTATCGGCAAGCAGTTTTGAGACCCTTTTGCGAGGATTTGGAGCAGTCAAAAATTTTAAAAGAAATCGTGGGGGGCTTCAGAAAAGTTTGCAGATAAAAAGGGAAGAAGTGTTAAGATGGGAGATCAAAAGAAAGGAGAACAAAGAGGAACAAAAGGGAAAAAAATTCTGAAAACTGCAGTTTGCTGTTGCAGTTTTATCGGCAAGCGTTTTCGGGGCCCATTCTTACGGGCCTAGAGCTCTCAAAAAAACACAATGGATCTTTGAAGGGTTTTAGAAAAATTTGTAGATGAAAGAGAAGAAGAAAAATTGTAATTTCAATTTCTCAGTTGGTGACAAAAAGTGGAGGAAAAGGGGTTCCTGAAATTGCTCTCTTGGGAAAAATTTTTTGTAAGTTGGGGCAATTGTGTAAAATCACACTCCAACCCAACTACCCCCCCCCCCTGCAGGCATTAATTCCCTCCCTCTCTTACTCTTTGAAAGCCTCTACCCACTCTCCTCTCTCTATTGGAGCAGGAAGAAAGAAGGAAGGAAGGAAGAAAGAAAGAATAAAGAAAGAAGAGAAGAAGAAGGTGGTCCCTCCCTCCCTCTCATTTTTTTAAGGTACCATCTCTCTCTCTCTTTCCCTCTGTTGCACTAGGGAAGGCAAGGAAAAAAGAAAAGGAAAATAAAAGAGAACAACGGGGGTGGGGGTGCTGCTGCCTGCCGCAGCTGCGTACGCAACAGCTGCCTAAGCAGCAACTCCAGCTGCAGCTGCCCAAGCAGCAACCCCAGCTGCTGCTGCTGCAACAAGTAGCAGCAGAACCAGCTACTGCTGCTGCTGCTGCTAGCAGCAACTAAGCAACCAGCAACACCAACTGTTGCTGCTTCAACAAGCAGCAGTAGCTGCGCAAGCAGCAGTCCCAGCTGCTGCTACTGCAACAAGCAGCAGCAGCTGAGCCAGCAACAGCATTGGCTGCAACTTGCTGCTGCCAGCAGCAGCGTTGGCTGCTGCAGCTGCGGCCTTCGGAGATTAAGAAGAGTCATCTTCTTCTTTCCTCTTCTCCATTGGGCAAAGACATCAAGAGACGAAAAATTATTCAAATTGGGTTTTCTCAATTTTTTTTGAGCATTTTTCCCTAAGTTAAAGAGATCAAAATTTTTCTTTAGCAAGCATGCCAAGAATGGGATTTTCATTCCCTTCTCTTTTAATTGGTCCAAAAAGTCCATCAGGAGACATGAGGGTGAACCTAGGATTACTCTTTTATATTTTGTAAAGTGTTCCTAGTTTTACAAATTTTATGGGATTAGTGAATCATAAAAAAATGATTTCTTCATAATTTTTCTTTCATTTTAGAAAAATCTTGGAGATCAAGAGAGCAACTTTTGTCTCTTTCAAAAACAAAGGGAAATATTGAGGTGGGGGATTTTAGCGAACGAGGGTGACCTCTCCCCTTATCTTTTGCTTTTAATTAGAAGCATATTAATAGAAAGTTAGGGTAGCTCGTGGACCACATTATGTAAAGAATTGGACTTGTTTGTAAAAACAGTAAATTATGTTAAATGCGTGCTACATGTTAGTGTGAAAATGTCTATGTTGTAAGATAGAAATTATGACCTAGGAGAAAACCTAGTTTTAGGTTCTAATAAGTGGCATTCACCTTAGGACTTCACGAGTGGCATTATGCTCAGTCAACTAAGGCTGTATTAAGAACTAAAGCTTAACTTAGAGTCAAGTCTCTAAGGAAACATAGAATGGTTGAGGTTAAAATGCAAAGTGAGTAAAATCCCTAGAGTTGTCTTAGGGAGTTGGGTTTAATATACCTTCACTTTAACTTCAACTTGAGCAAAATTGAAAGTAAAGGAATTTAAGTCCAATAAACTTTGGGGTTACCTTGAGGCAAGGACCTAGGGTAAAGAAATAAGTAAATAAAAGATAAGCTAAAATTTTAAATGAAAAGAAAAAGAAATTGTCAAAGGGCAATGTGAGCTAGAGGCTCAAATGAGAAAGAAAGAAAATGGCACAATGTGCGAGAAAAGCTAAGAACCAAGGCAAAAGAAAAGAAAGAAAAGAAAAAGATAAAGATAAAACGAGCGTATGAGTGAAACGTAGCTCTTGTCGGAGCTAAGGGCAGTGTTCCTCTCCCAGGCAGTGACCCGTATGACAAGTTTTCCGTTAGACGGGGTAACACTTGAGGTGTTATCGGCAACCTTAGAGATCTTGCCTTATGGTAGTATGATTGCCGGCCTAGAGCCCGTTGGGCAAGATTCTCTGAGGGTTTAGCAACTTTAATTAAAGTACAAAGAAAAGAGAAAAAGTGATTGGTCAAGTCAAGTCTTAGATAGAGTGGCACATTGGAACGACATAGTATTATGTTATGGCAAAGATAGAGTTATTGAGCATATTAGATAGAATTTACAGCTTTCAATGCTGTATTTATTTTCTATTATATTGCTTCCATTAGATCAAGCGGTGTAGGACATTTTTGCTTGGTGGTTGAACCCACTGGAAACTTCGTTGTAGTTCTCACACCCTTTGGGTGACATCCCCACAGGTTCAGCCATATCGAGCGAGGCACGCGACAGGAGTAAGGGCCCAGCAGAGTAGCGACCTAGCAGTCTAGAGTCGCCAGCACATTTTGGAGCATTTACTATTTTGAGCGAAATTTGTATGTGAGAAACATTGTAAACATTAAATGTTTTAAGTTTTATTTTGGAAAAAAAAAAAAGTTGTAATATTTAAATTGAAGTTGCATGTTAAAGAAAGCTGTAATACAAGTAAAGTTTAATGTTTCGCTCATTTTGTATCTTTCAATATCATCTAACTGTTTGTTTGAATAAATAAAAGTTTTAAATTTCATAGTTTAGTCCTCTGATTGTTTACTCTTCCGCTTACACTAAACTGTAATTGTTGAAATAAACCGCTCCTTTCGAGTCTTGAAAGGTTAAGCCCGATTTGCGGATCTGTTGGCTCGTCCGAACTGTCCAAATTGGCAGTCTCGAGGCGTGACAGAACATGTACATCCTAATTTTTTAAAACTGTTCCTAATTTTTTAAAACTGTCTCACTTTAGATTCTCAATATTGGTGCATCTGTACATCCATGAATCACTTACCTATTGAACTTGATCTCATCTCATATTTCATATTTCAGTTCTGTTAGTTTTTTTATTATTTGGAAATTGAATGGTTAGATTGAAGTACGAGATTGATGGAGTGTTGTCTTGCACGCCGGATGTACAGATGGAATAGAGTCAAATCATTTTTCCTATGATGCAATGACTAAAGTAAGACAATTTCAAACATCTAGGCTTTCAACTTCAAACTTAAAAGCCAGAGGACCAAAGTGAAAGTTGGCAAAAAGTTCAGGGACTAGTAGTGCAATTTACCCTAATATTTAAGAGACACAGCTTCAGGTTTGCTACGATCATTCAGGAGGATAAATCTTCTCAATAATGAAGTTGAAAATAAGTGTTGACTATTGCTGGGAATGCTTTTACAGCAGCAATGACCTCTACTGCTGCTAAAATCTTCTGTACAGGATAAAACTATAAGACATTGGAGAACCGTGGTAAAATTAGATTGACCATATATACAAAATGCCCTCGACTTATTTCCGATAACCAAAACCTCATTGGCTGACCTGCAGAATCATACAACCATCACTTGCCAAACTTGGCAACAAAAGATTCGACAAAATGAGGCCAGTCCAGAAGGGGAAGACGAGAGTAGATTCAAGAGCCAAGTTAGTACCATAGTGAAATAAGTCCTATGGCAATTCCTGTGCTTCCAATAATTCATGGGCCTCCGACAATTCTTGAATTTCTGAGAAGGATTGTGCTTCTGCTTGTCCCTTCTTCAGCATTTCAGCATCAGCTTTTAGCTTTCTCGGCCTTCCTCTAGACCTCATGGGAGTCACATCAACTGCGGCATCTAATGATGAGACGACTGGCTCCGCATCAGCAGTTTCATCCACTGTAGGCATATTCCTGACATGACTGAGAAGCTTATTCATGTGCCACTGTGCGTAATCAAACCGATCTTTTGTCAAGGACGATTCTTGTATAATGATGGAAGCAAGGGAACGAAGAGCTTGCGACCGATACTTGTATCCCGTGCTTTTTGGAAACAATGAGCTTTCTTTACGCCACCGAGGTAAAAGATATTTATCCGGAAGTAGGAAGAAGTTCTTCAATGGTAAAACCCTAAGGGCATGGCGACACAAAATCCCAGATGACTCAAACTCCTTGCAACTGCAACATATCGATTCATCTGATGAAATCCACTGAATGATATGCCCTCCATTAGACTGCAATCGATGTTGAACGAGGTACGTGTCTCTTTGAGCATCATAAACCGCAAATTGTGTTGATTCCACAAGCTCTTTTTGAAATAGATCAAAGGCGAAAGGGGTAAGAATACTCGCTGCATGCTCTTCAATCGGCATGCATGTCTTAATCTTCATATTCTGGTAGTCTTGTCTTATTGTTGCTTCCTCTGCTGCTTGGTTTTGGATGTCAATTGCGGTGGCGACCTAATATAAAACAAAAAGAAATGAGGTTTACTAGTTCGAAACCAGAAGCAAAAAAGCAAAAAAAAGGAAGAGTCACATGAGAGGAAGGAAATAATTGATGGCAGAAATATTAAAATACCTGCCCGACAAAATCTCTTAGATGAGTCTGAGAGTTCAAGAACCCTCTGAAGAACGATTTGATCGATGTTGAAAAACCAGTTGCATTCAATCCACCAAAGAACCACCCTCGAAGGAATGGTAATGCCCAATTTTCCCGGTTATATGTAAGCAATGTTATATGGCGGTCTGAGCCAAGTCCAAACTCACTAACCATCTGACTCCATTGTTGAGTAAAATCCTCCAAATTATCCAAATTAGAGATTCTTTGAAACTCGATCATTAACCTCTCTAAATGAGGGCCAAGTGGCATGGAAAACCAGCTCGATAATTTGGAGATGATGTGCCATGAACAAAATGCATGTTTTGTGTTTGGTAGCTCGCTCATTATAGCTTCTTTAAGTCCTACATCCAGATCGGTCAGCAGTGTTTGCGGGAGCTTCCCATCCATTAGACAGACCAAAGACTACACAAAGAAAGAAAGAAAATATTAAAGACATATAAAAGAAGATAAAGGGGAAATGTGTAACAGAAATAAAAATTTATCTAAAATAACAAAATGCGCTCAAATACAAAACGCTGAAATAATAACCTATATTTAACCCCCTCGATTGTTTAGACTACTAGAACTTTGGCCCTTCCTATCACATTTTCCTTTTTTTTCCATTTAGGAATTGTTGGAAAATTCTTAATGGCATAAAGGGCATTTCAGATAATAATTTAGGACTATCTAACAATTCAACAGTGGATTTCATATTTAAAGAGGGCGGAACAAACAAATGACATTATTTTTAGCAGAGTTTTCTACAATTTAGCCTAAAAAAAAAGGAAATATAGACAAACCTGCAAAGCCCACCTAAAGGAAGATGGTCTTTCATTCTGCAATAGAACACAAGCAAAGAAGATGGCATTGCCATAGTTGTCCATGCCGAACCAAACTCCAAAAGGTCGGTCATATGCATAAAGCCGATATGTAGTATCAAACACCACTACATCTCCAAAAACTTTGTATGCATGAATTGAGTCTGGGTACGACCATAATACATGCTCAAGCTTGTCATTCACATCAAGAGTAAAATCATAACGAAAACCTGGACACCTGTCTTTCATCACCTTGCATGCCTTGAGAAGCTCCACTCCTTCGTTCTCGCGATTAATGTTCTTCGAAGCCTGTAAAAAATTCCTCAAATCCCTCTCAGTGAACGACAACTGCCCTGCCTTCACTCCTTTTTCCATCTCGAGAGACCTCATTATAAGATTCACAGTGCAACCGGCCTTCACAAGATACAAAATTCGCTCCCGGTCCACCGATGATATATTCCTGTAGGCGGGAAGATGACGCACTTCATCGCTATCAAGCAACTCATGGTTATGCATGTTACTGAATTGAACGACCACCCACCGGCTCGTACCCTTTGAGACGTTCTTCTTGATTATCATTTGCGCCTCACATTTGCATCGCGAAGATTTCTTATTTCTTTGGCGCTTGAGCTCGGCTGTTTTACGTGGAAGGGACACACCAGCACGGTGGCACACAAGCTCTCGCTTATATACTCCTAAAGGGTGAGAAGGGTTTCCCTTCGAGCGCTCTCTCCTT
>CM054936.1:12080105-12087605 GCA_029168755.2 Tillandsia fasciculata
GTACCCAAACTTCTTTAACAATTGCTCAGCATAATGCTCCTGTGATAAAATTATCATATCATCCTTTCTGATAATTTTTGTATTTAGGATTACATTGGCTTCGCCTAAATCTTTCATATCAAAGTTTTGAGTTAATAAATTTTTAACATATTGGATCACATCCTTGTTAGTTCCAAATATTAATATATCATCTACATATAAGCACATAATTACAACTTGATCCTCTATTCTTTTGCTATAAACACATTCATCGGACATATTAGTTTCAAATCCGTTTGAAATAATTAAATTATCAAATTTTTCATGCCATTGTTTAGGAGCTTGTTTGAGCCCATATAAAGATCGACTTAACTTACATACTTTATTTTCTTGGCCTGATATTATAAATCCTTCTGGTTGCACCATATAAATTTCTTCTTCTAATTCTCCATTTAAAAATGCAGTTTTAACATCCATTTGATGTATAATTAATTTATGAATCGATGCTAGAGCTAACAAAGTTCTAATAGTTGTAGTTCTAGCAACTGGAGCATAAACGTCAAAATAATCAACTCCAGATTTTTGGTTAAACCCCTTAGCTACTAATCTAGCTTTATATTTTTCTACGGTACCATCTGGTTTTAATTTCTTTTTAAATATCCATTTGCAACCTATTGGTTTACATCCAGGAGGTAAATTAGTTAAAGTCCAAGTTTGATTTTCTCTAATTGACTGAATTTCATTTGTTATAGCCTCTTTCCAAAATTCAGCATCTATGGTTTTCATTGCTTCTTCATAAGTTGTGGGTGTATCTTCTAGCAGCATTATATAAAAGTCTTCTCCATAATCTTTAGGTATTCTAGCTCTTTTACTTCTCCTAGATTCTCCTTCTTCATCCTCATTTTGATTTCTAGGTCTAATTCTCGATTTTGGAATTTGAATATTTGCCTGTATGTTATTATTTATATTAATTTTATATGGAAATTTATCTTCAAAATAAATTGCATCTCTAGACTCTATAATTGTATTATTTGATATTTCACTTATTTCAGAATTAATCACTAAAAATCTATTTGCGTTGCTATTTGTTGCATATCCTACAAAAATTGCATCAACAGTTTTAGGTCCTATTTTGTTTCTTTTTATTTCAGGTATTTTTACTTTCGCTAAACATCCCCACACTTTAAGAAAATTTAAATTTGGTTTTCTATTTTTCCATAACTCATATGGAGTTTTATTAGTTTGTTTTACAGGGACTCGATTTAAAATTATAGAGGCAGAAATTACTGCTTCCCCCCACAAATTTTCAGGTACACCTGAATTTAAGATCATTGAATTTACCATATCCATTAAAGTTCTATTTTTTCTTTCAGCTACTCCATTTGATTGAGGTGAATATGGAGCAGTTACCTCATGTATAATGCCATACTCTTGGCAAAATAGTGTGACAGCATTAGAGGTGTATTCTCCCCCTCGATCGGATCTAAGAATTTTTATTTTATTTTGTGTTTGATTTTCAGCTTCAGCTTTATATATTTTAAATTTATCTAATAATTCAGTCTTCGATTTCATTAAATATACATAACAATATTTAGAAAAGTCATCTATAAATGTTACAAAATATTTATTTCCTCCTCGAGATGCTCGACTTGTATCACATACATCGCTATGAATTAATTCAAGTAATGCAGAGTCTCTATCTACACTTTTGAAGGGTTGACGAGGGAGTTTAGCTTGTATACATATTTGACATTTATCTTGATTTATTTCGACTTTTGGAATTAAATTTAATTTTATCATATTTTTTAATGATTTAAAATTTATATGTCCAAGTCTAGCATGCCAAATTTGAGAAGAGCACTCGACATTTAAAACTTGAGAATTTATATTCACATGCAAAGAAATTACATTCAATTTAAATAAACCATTACATAAAAATCCTTTCCCTACAAAATTTATTCCTCGACTAATTACAACTTTATTACTTTCAAAAACTAGCTTAAAACCTCTCTGAACAAGTAGGGGTCCACTAATTAGATTTCTCCTTATCTCCGGCACATGATAAACATCGTGAAGGGTTAAGGACTTGCCAGAAGTCAACTTTAAATCAACTCGACCAATTCCCAACACATTTGCTACAGCGTATGTAGCCAAAGTCACAGTTCCTCCACTTGAGACCTGATAGGTCGAAAACCAAGAGCGATTAGCACACACATGCACATTAGCCCCGGTGTCAATCCACCAATCATTAGCATCTAAAGTCATATTTATTTCTGAAAAATAAGAAACAGACCTGGATGCCATCTCAGTGGTACTAGGTCCAGCCGTCAGCATGTGGACTTGAGGCTGCCCAGTAAAAGATGTTATCTGTTTCGATGCTGTGGGAGAAGTCTTCTTGTAAAAACAGTCCTTGGCAAAGTGGTTCGTCCTGCCACACACGTAGCAGCACCGACCCCCACTTTTTCCCTCAGCCCGAGTTCTTTTATTATTATTATAGTTATTATTTTTATTATGATTATAGTTATAGTTATTATTATTCCTAAAATTATTAGTATTATGGTTTTTAAATCGCCTTTTATTAAATAATTTCTTTTTATTGAAATTATTTCTATTGTGACTTTTACTTGATTTAAGATTTTCTTCCAAATTATTTATCACAGGTTGTTTTTCTTCTTTCTTATCTTTTGTTCGATTTATCTCTTCAATTCTAATAGAATTTAGAACATAATTTAAAGTTAATTCACCTTGAATATGATTTAGGTTATGGACATGAGTTGACCATGAAGGTGGTAATTTATCAATTAGACTAGCTACAACATAATTTTCATCTAAGGTCACACCACTCGATCTTAGTTGTTCCACTATTAATTCAAATTCACTTAATTGATCAATTATGGATTTATTTTCTACCATTTTATATTTTATAAAATCAGAAGCTTTAAACCTTTTTTGTCCAGGATCTGATTGACCATATTTAGCTTCTAAGGTCTTCCATAACTCTTTAGCTGAAGTAATATGACAATATATATCATATAATTTTTCATTTAAAGCTGTCACGCCCCGAGTCCGCCAATTTGTACGGTTCGGGCACGCCAACAGACCCGCCAATCGGGTAAAACCTTTTTCTACCCGAAAGGAACGGTAACATCCATAATAACACAACAAGTGTATGCGGAAGCTCAATATCAGAGTACTAAAAATCACTATAAATTTAAAACTTTCATTCAATAACTAATGCGGAAATGAAAGCATACAGGAGTGAACCATAAAATTAAACTTATTACACTTTACAATTCTGAACTTGCAAATAAAATATTACATTTCCTTTACATAATTCCTCACCATACAAGGTTCACTCAAGAAATATATAGAAAGGGATACCTCTGCTAGACCCTCTAGGTCACTATGCTGCTGGGCCCTTGCCCCTGTCGTATGCCTCGCTGTCGTCTGCATCTGATCCGTCTCGACCGCTGCATCCATTCCCGAACCTGTGGGGGGGTCACCCAAGGGGTGTGAGAACTTACGAGCGAGTTCCCAGTGGGTTCAACCACCGAGAGAAAGTGTCCTACACCACTTGGTCCAATGGAAGCAATAATAATAGTGTGCTAGGAAACTAAAATCCTCAACATCAATATGCAGCTATGCAATAATATATCACTACACTATCTGTGTACAACCATCGACCCAGCACTACTCTGTCTAGCCACACTAGGCTGCTAAGCACCAACTCGGCCACTATGCCGCTGTATACTGGGTTCAACTAACCCGGCCACCCTGGCCAATCTATTTTTCTTTATTCTTTAGATTCTGGTGCTTTAGTTCAAGTTAACCCTCAGAAATTCTTATCCAACGGGCCCGAGCCCGGTAGTCCTGCTACCATAAGATAAGATTTCTAAGGTTGCCGATAACACTCGCAAGTGTTACCCCGTCCTGCGGGGGGACTTGTCATACGGGACACTGCCCGATAGGGTCACTGCCCAACTCTGACAAGAGTACTCTATCTACCAGTCATACGGGTCGCTGCCGGGAGAGGGACCCTGTCCAACTCCTGACCGTTGTACGTTCGCCCCCGGAGGTACGCCCGTTTTATCTTTAATTTTTCTTTCTTTTCTTTTTTTTTTCTTTCTCTTTTATTTTAGTTCTTAGCCTCTTTGCTTTTGAACACTTGCTTTCCTTTCTTATTCGAGCTTATAGCTCCCATTTTGCCACTGGCAATTCACTTTCTCTTTTCTTCGAGCATTTAGCTCCTTGCTTTCACTTTTAGCCCTTCGAAAGTACCTCGTCCGACGGGTCACTGCCCAGGGAGTCCTGCTCCACTTGACGAGTCTCAAATTCGAAGGCGTCATTAATATCCTCTTTTATTCTCTTTATCTTAAGCAATTTTTTGTCTTACTTATTAACTTTGCTCTATCTTGAGCATTTGATTGTCTTGCTTATTAATCACTTTTTCATCTCTTACCCAGGTCTTGCCATAAGGATAACTAGAGAGTCTCATGGACTCTTAAACATTTCTCTTTTATTTCTTTAACTCAAATTGAAGTTAAAGTTATTATCCATTTGCCCAAACACCCTATGACCTTCTAGGGTTATATTTTGATCAGCTTATTAACCTTGGGATCTTATCCCACTTTCCTGATTCCTCATTGAATCCTAGAGTTAACTCTATTTTCCTGTTCCACTATTAACTTAGAGTTACACGGACTCTAATTCCATGTTCCGCTGTTATTTTAGAATTACATTGACTCTGCTTTTCTGTTTTCCCTTTCATATCTCCACACTTGATCCACTTTTCCATCCTCCTGATTCCTTACTGAATCCTAGAGTCAACTTGACTCTATTTTTCCTGTCTGTGAGTTTAAACTCTTCTAGCTCAACTTAGGTTCCCTTTACCTAAGTCCCATGTCATACCTGTCCTAGAGTTCCATGACTCTATGCTGACCTCTAGTTCACCTTAGGTTTCCTTTACCTAAGTTCCATGTCATACTCATCCTAGAGTTCCTTGACTCTATGTTGAACACTAGTTCTCCTTAGGTTCTCTTTACCTAAGTTCCATGTCATATACACCCTAGAGTTTTCTGACTCTATGTTGATCACTCTATCCAGTGTCCTTAGGTTATCACCTAAGACCATGCCACTCATCCTTCCTAGGATAACTCCTAAGTTGATGTCACTCGTCAAACCCCTAAACTAGGTTTTCTCCTAGTCTTACTACCAACAAGTTCTGTTCCCTTATATCACATGATTCCTAGGGTTGTACCCTAACATGATCACAGTCATCAAGTAATTACTCATTTCTACGCATGCAATTATTTTCATATCCATCATAAAAATAATATTTATCCTCTAAGTCCTTTTTGCACATGGAAATGAATTATCTCCTTTTGGCAACTGACAGTTGCATTTATCATCTGTGTCCATCTACACATACAAATTTATCCCCTATTGTGGATAAATCATAAATATCACTTTTCCTCTAAATTTCTCTACACATGCACATATATCATCTATTATTGGCAACCAACAGTTGCTCTTTTCATCTGTGTTCCTCTAAACATGCAATCTTATTCATAATTACCTAACGCCTCTAACAGGCTACTATCATGCTTCGAATCGAAAAGCAAAGGAGCAAGGGGAGAGGTCACCCAATTTCGGCAGAATTCCCCACCTTGTAGTGTACCCAATTGCTTGTAGACACTTGCAATTGGTCTCCGCGCGATTCCACTTGTCTCCTCGAGCTTGCACGCAAAACGATTCACTTCTCACGAGTCTGCACGCAAAACGGTGCACGTCCACCAAACCTCGAATCTGCACGCAAAACGGTGCACGCCTCACTGTCGGGTTGCACGCAAAATGGTGCACATTTTTCTTGTCCTCGGATTGGCACGCAAAACGAGGCGCGCCAAAATTGTCCCCGACAGTCTGCGCAACAAAACGGCACAGTATAACTCGGTTCCTCGTACAGTCGCGCTGTCCATCGGCTTTTTGGAACGCCTCGCGCGCTCCACGAGGTTCACGGCGTGCTCGCTTGCCCCACAAAATCCTCTTTTTTTTCTTTTCCTCTCTCTCTATCTCTCTCTCTCTCCCTCACTCACTCACGGTTGGAGAAGAAAGGAAAGAGGAGAAAAATGGAGGTGCGGGAGAAAGAAGAAGAAGAAAAGGAGGGGAGAGAAGAAAGATGGTCCACGGGCCACCGGTCTATGGTGCACCCGTCAGTCTACAAGACCCAGCCGGGTGCATCCGGTCCACGCACGCACGCGCACCTGGCGCCCCCTGTTGACCCGCGCCCAAGTGCGCTCCAGCTGTGCGCCTCGCGCAGCGCGCCGCGCGTCTTGGAAATCCGTTTTCGTCCTGTTTTCTATCCATTTTTCGTCCGTTTCCGTCCAAATTGACAGACGACTTCGTTTCAGCTTAATTTACCACAGAAAAATTTTAAATTTTCAGTTTGGGCCATTTCTGGGCCACCAAAAGCCTCGCTGTATCTAGAATCATTGGCGGACCCCGTTCTCACAATCCGGGTATCCTATCAACCCGAAATTTTTACTGTGACCTTAAAACATAATTACGAAGCTCCCCAAATTTTCTCAGAATTTTTCGACACTGTTGGCGGAGCCCGTTTTCACTATCGGGTATCCGATCAACGCGAAACTTTTTCTGTGGTCTTAAAACATATTTACGGGGCTCCCGTAATTTTCTCGAAATTTTCCGACACTGTGAATTTTCCACTAAAAATCTGGGCCCCCTTTCTCAAATAAATTTTTAGATCTCTCCATTTTAACCCGATTTGGGCCCAACTCGCGTCCACATATTCTTTACTTCCCTAACTTTCATAACACTAGTATTTCATACCACCTTTATTTACATTTATTTATGTACCGAAAATCCGGTACTTTACAAAAGCACATAAAATTCTATTCAAGCAATGGTAATTAATTGTGTCAGGAGTGAGGGTGGGGGTGGATGGTGCGGCCTCCGCAGTGGGAGAGAGAACAGGTGCACTTCTTTGACCTCTACGTTGGTTTACTACCGAAGGTGCCTCAGAATGACCTGGATTCGAGGTCACCTCGGTCGGATCAGAGATGGCTGAGATTAATCCCAAAGTGGTGAGCCAAAATTGCATTTGATTCCGCCACCGACGAAAATTTGTTCCGTCGAATGGTTTTGGTTTAGCCGATATGGCATCATCCATTACAGTTCTCAACATTGTTTAAATATACTGTAATGAATAAATAGAGCAAATAAATATTGACTGTAAAAATAAAATTATAAATTTAAAGCAGTACAATATGATAAAACACAAAACTGAAAAATTGATGCTAATAATAAAAGCAAGCAATAAGCAAAAATAAAATAATATTGCTCGGTTTTTTTTCTCCCTTTTTTTTTTTTTGTTCTCAATAGATAATAACAAATATGAAATTATCTCTAATATTAACAGAATCTAATTACTCTGTTTTAATTAGATTTAACAGAGAAATTCCTTTTTATTTTTTTTTATTTTTTTTTCTCTCTTTTCTTTTGGAT
>CM054936.1:12090105-12112825 GCA_029168755.2 Tillandsia fasciculata
TTAACTCTCATAACCTCTTGGATCTTGCTACCATCCAAAATGCTATAGCCGGGTTAGATATTTAGTTCTATTATATCGTTTATATATAGAACTAATCCAAATTCCGGGGATGTCACATTCTTCCCCCCTTTAAGCCCTGACGTCCACGTCAGACTCAAGCACACTCACAAGCACCAGGCGATGTGAGACTCGTCTCGCTAGCCTTAGCCGACCTTGTGAGGAGATGCACTCCACTCACAACGGTCATTAGCCGGGGAGCCTCGCTCTACCCGCTATATAACCCTGACTCAGCCGAGACTCATCTCACATTTCCGGCTGGTGAAAGGCTCTGATACCACCTAAATCTGTCACGCCCCGGGGTCGAACCTGCGACCCGGGCTCGCCAACAGATCCGCCGTCTGTGCGGAAACTGCCGCACAGACGAAGCGTCTAACCTGAAAAAGAGAGATCTAGCTGAACAAGTATCAGAGCAGGAGAGAAGTAACACATAAGAAATAAACTGAAAACAAGAGTCACTAAGTGTAAAGCCCAGGTACAACATCCACCGTCCCCCAAAAATAGGGTACAACAACACTATCCAGTACAAAAGTGGGAAAAACAAAAATACCCGGGTAAACTCTACCTCAGACTCTACAGGTCCAGAAAGCACTGATCAGCCAAGCCCTTGCCATGGTCAGAAGACTCCGCACGTGCCGGCCCAGGAGCAGCCGCCTCAGAAGCACCTGTCACACACAGCGGGTGTGAGATCAACTGAAAAGTCAGATCTCAGTGGGTACCGATGTCCGATCCACGGTAGCCCACTAAGTCCCCTGGAGGTAAAATAGATAAAAAGATAGATAGATAGATAGATAGATAGATAGATACTGAAATGAAAGCTGTAAATAAATCTATCACTATATACCTCAATGTAATGCTGTACTAAATGCCATCTAGTAACATATCAAATGTCCACCCGCTCATGTCAGTCCCCGCAGCCACCTGGTAACTCGGCCAGGGGCGAATTTCCACCTGGTATCTCGGCCAGGGGAATACCCTCCTGGTAACTCGGCCAGGGGAAAATATATCCTCCTGGTAACTCAGTCAGGGAAAATGCCCTCCTGGTAACTCGGCCAGGGAAAATACCCTCCTGGTAACTCGGCCAGGGAAAATACCCTCCTGGTAACTCGGCCAGGAAAATGCCATCCTGGTAACTCGGCCAGGGAAAATACCCTCCTAGTAACTCGGCCAGGAAAAATACCCTCCTGGTAGCTCGGCCAGGGGCATCGAATACAGCTGTGTATTCCGGAGCGATTACCCAAAAGCATAGTACGTGTCTTAGTCGGAAACCATAATTCACGACTTACACGGCTGACCCGCACTTACCTGATACCCCAAGGACAAAATACCTTTGCAATTGGAAGCAAAATGGGCATCCCGTAATACTTTCGGAAGAAACCAACCCACCTACGAAGAATCCGCAAAACCGTGCGCCAAACAGAGGTCCCGGTGGGATCCTACAGCTCCACGCAGCACCACGCGTACCACCGACCATGTAGAAAGTCAACACTGAGTCACCACTGCGGATAAAAGGAGATAAAAGGGATCAGAAAACCCGCGCTAGACACGGCAGAAAAACCCCACCCGGCGACGAAGAACGCCGGGCGCCGCGCGGAAAGCCTTTCGCGCACCCGCCGCGGCGCACCGGTGAGCCGCCGACAACGGTACAGTGCGGCTCACGGCCAAATTGCTCCAGAAAACACGCCCTACGCGATGGTGGCCAGCCGCGCGGCCGGCAGCGCCGCGCGGCCCGAGGGCTGCCCGCACGGCGCCCTGCAGCGCCGCGCGCCACACGCGCGGCCTGCAGGGCCGCGGGGCCCAAAAGGCACCCGCGCGGTGCCGCGGGGCCCAAAGGGTCGCCGCGCGGCCCTCAGCAGCGCCGCGCGCCTGGCGCGCGGCCTGCAGGGCCGCGGGGCCCAAAAAGGGCCCCCGCTCGGTGCTCTGCAGCGCCGCGCGCCTCGCGCGCGGCCTGCAGGGCCGCGAGGCCCAAAGGGCCGCCGCGCGGCCCTCAGCAGGGCCGTGGGGCCCAAAAGGGCACCCGCGCCGGGCCCTGCAGCGCCGCGCGCCTCGCGCGCGGCCTGCAGGGCCGCGGGGCCCAAAGCGCCGCCGCGCGACCCTCAGCAGCGCCGCATGCCTGGTGCGCGGCCTGCAGGGCCGCGGGGCACAAAAGGGCACCCGCGCGGTGCCCTGCAGCGCCGCGCGCCTTGCGCGCGGCCTGCAGGGCCGCGGGGCCCAATAGGTCACCCGCGCGGCCCTCTGCAGCGCCGCGCGCCTGGCGCGCGGCCTGCAGGGCCGCCCGCGCGGCACCCTGCAGTGCCGCACGCCCAGCGCGCGGCCTGCAGTGCTGCGCGGCACAGGGGCCGCCCGCGCGGCACCCCTGCTGTGCCGCGCGGCACCTCTGCAGTGCCGCGCGCCAAGCGCGCGGCGGCCTGCTGTGCCGCGCGGCACAGGGGCCGCCCGTGCGGCACCCCTGCAGTGCCGCGCGGCCCCAGCGCCGCAGCCCGGGCAAAATCGGCGCCCTGCTGCTCAATTTTTGGCAGCAGGGCGAGCGCTGCGCGCGGCGATCATGCGCGCACGCGCTGCGCAGCCCCCCAATGCCACGCGCCGCCGCAATTGCGCGTGCGGCTCGCGCGTTCCACGCCTCGGACATCAAGTCCACCAGCCACAGCAGCAAAAAGAAAAGAGAAAAAAAAGAAATGGAGATGAGAGAAGAAGAGCCAAAAAGAACCCATTCACAAAAACCAAAAACACCAACCTCGTCGATGTTCGCCACGCACGCTTCGCTCGACTCCACGTCTTCACAGCAAAAACCAAGGTCCAAGAAACTCCCTCCTCTTCCTCCTCTCTTCTTCTTCCTCCCTTAGCTTCAGACCAAAAGCCCCAAAGCTGAAGTTGCTGCCTTTGCTTTTTGGAAAAGAGAAAGGTGAGGTGGCAAAGGGGTGGTGGCTGCTTATATAAGCACAAACATAAAATTAATTAAGGCATAAAAACATAATTAGAGAGTTTAATTAAATTCTACCTACCAAATTCATTAATTAAACTCCACCAACCTCACTGCCATGCTCCTCCCTCACAGCAGCACTAACAAAAAGAAAAAAAATAAAAGCATTCTCAAAACCTTAATTACCCAAAAATAATAAAAAAAAAAGAATAAAATAATCCAAAAGTGACCACCACAACTCATTTTTTGCCTTCGGGCCTTCCGCCGCCGCCCGGACCCACCCGAACTCCGCTGTAAATCAAAAATACACGTGCTCGTGCCTTTTCTTAGCTGAAAAGCTCGTCGGTGGAGTCAGAAAGCTCAAACCAAAAACCGGTACACTACACTCTCCTCCCCTTCAAAAGGTTTCGTCCTCGAAATCCAAAAAGCTCAAAAATCATGAGGGGGCCTCAAATAAGTGTGGGTAGGTAGTCCTCAGCTCATCCTCGGGCTCCCAAGTAGCCTCTCTCTCATCATGGTGGCTCCACAATACCTTCACATAAGGGTAAAAAAGTCATTTCACATCTATTCTGTTAAAATATAAACAGTTTTCAAATGGTAATAAACCAGAGGGGTAGATATGAACAACTTAGGATTCTTGAAGAGATAAATATTAAAAGTTGAATTTTATAGGGATATATTTGCTATTCGACATATTTGCAGGGACCTGTTTGCAATTAACCCTAATATAAATTATTAATTGTCCTTAGTACAAGTGGCAAAGGGCTTCATGTTTGATATTTGAGGTCTTGAGGTTGAAGTCTAGTTGCTTTATTTTTTAGCTAAGTTTATTTTAAAAATAAACGAAAACGAAGCGAGTAGCATGCTATCTGTCTCACCAAAAAAAAAAATACAAATTATATTGATTAAACTTATAATATAAAATTTAATTTAAATATGACTTTTATAACCTTTTCTAAATTATCTACTTTGAAATATAATGTAATATAATAATATTTGAGCAATGCTATTACTACAGACAAAAAGAGTGTAAATCTTTCACTCCTAATCTAAGGGCCCATATTAAGTTCTTGTCTTGTCAAAAAAATTTTAATACTAAAACTTCGAATGATTTTTAAACCCTAGAATGAATGGTGTAAGATTGTAATATAATGGGCCTTTGTAAATGGCAAGATTACAATGTAGGACATTGATTGACACTTTTATAAAGTGTCGAATTGAGTTGGAGCCATTATTAATTGTTTTTAGCGTAAGTGGTAATTAAAGAGCTTGATGGTTGAAACTTGAGGTTCCGAGTTCGAAATCTAGTTGTTTTATATTTTCAGCTAAAGTATATTTTAAAAATAAACGAAATGGATAGTATGCTATTTTTCTCTCAAAAAAAAAAATACAAATTATATTGAATAAACATATAATATAATTTAATTTAAATATGACTTTTATAAACTTTTGTAAATTATCAACTTTAAAACATAATGTAATATAATAATTTTTGAGCAATGCTATTACTATACCAAAAAAGGGTGTAAATCTTGCACTCCTTATCTAAGGGCCCATATTAAGTTCTTGTCTTGTCAATTTTGTTTTAATACTAAAACTTCGAATGATTTTTAAACATTAGAATGAATGGTGTAAGATTGTAATATAATGAGCCTTTGTAAATGGCAAGGTTACATTGTAGGACAGTGATTGACACTTCTGTGAAGTGTCGAATTGAGTTGGAGCCATTTTGACGCGAAATAGATGTGAAAATGGACTCGGACAGTTGAAATCGGCTCGATGTGCATTTTGACACCTTTCCGATGCCTGAAAGTTGGTTTAGGGATTCGAAAGTTGTGAGCTAAGCTGAAGTCAATTCGGACCCTAGGTCCGAATGCCCGATTGCATTGTTGTGGAGCTCAAATGATTCGGGTGGGATTCCAAACGCCCCATTGTATTGTAGTTAAGCCCGAAAGTTGAAGTCACTGTTCACACACAAGTTCCAGGCGCCCCAATATACTGTGGACGCCCGAAAATATGAATGAGGATGACTGAGTTATAGAGCTTTCGCAGTGAACATGTAATTCAATACAATAGATTCAGATGCATGATTCGTGTGAGGACCCGAATCCCCACTTAAGGGTTTATTGTTGGATTAGTGGCTTTGGGGAGTGTGTGTGCGCGTGTCGGGCCTAAAAATTGGATTTCTGGTGAAATTGGAGCTTGTTTGCTTCTCTGGAAGCCCATTCGGGGTGATTGAGGTTTTTGCGCGCTTATTGGAACCAAGGATTTGACCCGGCATGAAAAATAGATCAATTTTACTTTTCTGGAAATTTTCGAGAAATTTTAGAAGTGGAATTTGGCCGAACGGATATCGGATTTGGATTCAGCGGGCGAAAATGAGCGGAATGGACTATTTACTTGAATTTTTCGGAGCCCGGACGCGAAAACACGGATTTCGAGGTGATTTGGTACTGTTCCGGCGGCCGGAGAGGCGTCGGCGGCGGCGGCGGCGGGCGGCGGAGCGCGGCGGTTGGCGGCGGCGGAGGTGCGCGGTCTACCGCGGAGGGCGTGCACCGGGCGCGGGCCACGTGGCGCCTCCCGGTTGGCGGGCGCAGTGAGCGCGGTCCACGGATTTTCGGCGCGGGTGCACGGTGGACCGGGTGGACACGTGGCGACGTGTGGTTGGCGGGTCCTGGTGCGCTCGGTCCACGCGGCGGCGGCGGCTGCCTCGGGAGGCGTGCCCGACACGGCTCCGGCGGCGGCGCGGCCGCGCACGTGGCGACGTGTGGTTGGCGGGTCCTGGTGCGCTCGGTCCACGCGGCGGCGGCGGCTGCGGCTGCCTCGGGAGGCGTGCCCGACACGTCTCCGGCGGCGGCGCGACCGCGCACGTGGGCGCGGCCGGGTGACGTGGGGGCGCCCCGTGGTTGGTCGGGCGCAGCGGAGCAGCTAGGGGTGTCGGGACACATGGCGTCGCGCGGTTCGCCGGCGCGCGTGCGCCGGGTGCGGGGTGTTTGGCTGGGCCATGTGGCGGCCCGAGAATTTTTCGGGCGCGCACAGTAACGGGCCGGGCTCGTTACTGTAGCAGCCCGAAAAATTTTGGGCGCCCGGTTTTGGGCCAAAAGTCCAAAAAAGGTGGATTTTCGGGCTGGGCCTATAAATAGGCTGCTTGCTGAGGATTTTTGCCCCCTTTCCCGAGCTCCTCTGCCCTTGGCCCCTTTAGCAAAGTTGTAGATCTTCGTGTCGCGCATCTTTTGGCAGAGTCCCGAAATTTTTGGAAGCCGCGACGTCGACGTTTTTGGCATCGTAGCGCGGAGCGACGAGTTTCTGTTGGAGGCCCGTTATCGTCACATTTCGGTCTGAGAGGTCCACAGAGCTACCCCGACTGTATTTTTGGGCGATTTTCACAGCGTTGGAATCACGAGAGGTACGTCTTCGATTTCTGTAATGATTGCTTGGTCTCGTTTGGGGTTTTTGGCATGGATCCCGAGGAGTTTTTGAACCCCTATTTTTCTATTGGAGTTTTGGACAGCGGTTCCTTATCGGACTTTTATCTCCGCATCCGGACATCGGAATTCAATTTTTCAAGGCTCTATCGACATCTACACTTCGCGAGAATTGCCGTCATATTTTTACTGGAACTTTTGGAGATTGTTTTACAGGTGAAAATTTCGCAGAAAGAGGACTGTTCATTGCAGATTTTTAAAATGTGGAATTAAGTGTAATTTTTGGATGTATTTTGTAACCAGGATGCTTTGAATACTACTTTGGTACTGTTGGCTGGGTGATTGTGTTGGTATATCTGTTTTTGGGCTTTTTTAGCTGTACGATCCTGGACAGTTGTACACCTTCAGGTGGGTGGCCCTGTCTCCAAGACTTATGGAACATTCATTAAATCTGCTATAGTAAGACCATGCATGATAATGATACTCTTGTGTAGTGTGCTAGAAAGTGATAGCTGGTAATTCTAGCGCTATTGGATTATCATGCAAATCTCTTATTTCCTATTATCTGTAAATTATTGTTATCTTGGAACTTGACCTAGCACCCATGTCATATGTTTCATGTTCAGCCATACTTTAGAAAACTTCAACTTGGGCTAGGATTATTCTACTTTAGATGTTCACATTTATTATTATTCTTCTTGGACATAGTATTTTACTCGCCCGGGTAGCGGGCCGAGTGGTCGGGTTTCTTTTAGTGTGGGATGCATTTTACACTCGTGCTTGGGAGCAGAGTGGAGTCTGGTAGATGTAGTTGGTTGTTCATCTGTGGCAGGAGCTGTTTGGATAGACGGTGGTCCCGAAATGTTTTATTTTCTTGTTTTATCTATCGCCGCTGTGTTAGTGGCAGCGGTATATCAGTGTTAGCAGGACCTTGAACCCAGAACTGTTTTTGGACACACACACATATGATTTTAGTCAACCAAATATTTTCTTCCAAGCGTCGTAGGGTCGCCTTAGTTTGTTCTTGTATGATTGGACGAAGGCATTAGCTCTACGAGGCTTGGATATAAAAACTCGTTTTCAACTGTTTTTCCTAAAAAGAACTAAAAAATCATTAAATATGGATTTTTTTTAGATCAAATGGCTTTCGGTAAGAAATGTCACCTTTTTCCAATAAAGTTAACCACCCGAGATGATTCGAGTGGTCTGGGTTCCAAGGTCTGCCTTTTTCTTGGGACGAGAACAACGAGAGGCTATGCCTAGAGCCTGTTCTTATTTGATTTGGGTTGTAGGTTCTAGTCTTTCGGGGTTCCCGGACCCTTCTTTGTGTCAGTTGTGGAGTTTATCCTGTCAGTGAGTCTGCGAGGTTTGGCCTGTTGAGGCAGTTGTTCGCAGTGGATGCGACGCTCGGCTTGTTTGGCCTGTTGAGACAGTTTCTCGCAGTGGATGCGATGTTTGGCCTGTTGAGGCAGTTATTCACAGTGGATGCGATGTTTGGCCTGTTTGGCCTGTTGAGACAGTTTTTCGCAGTGGATGCGATGTTCAGCCTGTTGAGGCAGTTGTTCGCAGTGGATGCGACTTTGTGCTTGGAGTTGGTGGAGTTGCTTGTGTCTTGAGATTCGAGAGAGCTGATCAGCTGAGTTGTCGAGAGTGCTGCGACCGTTGTGCGAGATATTTGAGGATCCTGAGTTTGTTTCGTTCAGAGCGTGAGCATGGATTTTGACTATAGCCTGTAGTGCCAACTCGACAGAGTGCGCGGATGCCCTTGTCCTCGTTGGGGTTGCTCCCCTCAAGTGCCACGTCCGGGGTGGGTCTGCACTCTGGTATCGCGACTTGTCGACGCCGTCCCCTTGACTGAGCCAGTTTTGGCAGTTACGGACACAGTCCCTCTGGCTGAGCCAGTTTTGGCAGCTACGGACATACCTACCGTAGACCCGTCCTGTTGAGGATGTGTGGTAGTAGGTAGACGCAGGTTTGACTGGACCCGAGGAGGCAGTCAGTTCAGATTGGGTGACTATACTGATATGTTAGCAGATGCATCATATTTTCATCTGTCCCACTTTTTGAGCATCTAGATAGGGGCATAGTAGCTGTAGAATTTATTTTCCAGCTTTTTTCCTTCAGCACTGCATTTGTTCTTCATGCCTCTAGTAGACTTAGTGGGCAGACCGTTGGGCTTGTTGACGGCACCCACTGAGAGCTACTATGGGATGTAGTTCTCACACCCGTCATGGTGTCTCTTTCCCCCAGGGACTTCTACTCCTGTTTCTGCTGTTCCAGCTGCCGCTTCTTCAGACTGAGGTAAGGGAGTCGCGAGATAGATCCCTTCCCGTCATCTCCTGAGAGAGAGTAGAGGTACCCTTACTAGATTTTGAGAGTGGTATGTTGAGTGACCATGTAGTGAGGTATCGAGTTGTACTTTTTTTCTTTCTTTGAGAGACTTTTGTATTTTGTTTTGGTGAGGACTTGTTGTATATTGTGAGAGTTGTATTTTTATATTTTATTTCTAGCAGTTTACTCTCAGCTCTGATATCTGTTTAGTATAATATCTTTCTTTGCAGGTTTGACGCTTCGTCTATACGGGGTTCACCGTATGGGCGGCGGATCTGTTAGCTAGCCCGGGTCGCAGTTTCGACCCCGGGGCGTGACAATTCGAGAGACCGAAAAGTTTCAGGTTAAACTGCGATAGTATCGGGCAGTTAAGTGCAAGTGAGGGTGCCCAAATGTCTATGATTTTGAGGTTTCGGATGCCCGAAAGTTAGTTTTGAGTGCCCGAAAACCCAAATTTTTTTGAGGGATGATTATTATGTTTTTCGAGGGCTTTTTCATAATTGTCATTTTTTTAATAAATCACCAGGAACGTCCAGCTATTTCCTTCTTCCTTTGGTGAATCCAAATCCCCTTCGTTCTTGTCTCCTCCCTCTTCTTCTGTTACTCAATTTTGATCAAGATAGCTTGAGTGTGATTTCTCCTTCCTTGTTGAGTTATTGAGGATTTGGTGACGTGTGTTGAGGACTTTGGTGGCATACGTAGCTGAGAAGAATAAGGGAGTGAGCAAATCTTTTCCATCCTGGTATTGGAGGTAGGTTGAAATATCATACTTTATTAGTGATTAAAACTCTTTTTGAGATTCTAGTTAACGTTGGGTTTAACTGAGAATTCTTTTGTGATTTTCTTTCGAAGTTGGGTTGTTGTTAGTCTTTTTTAATTAAGATTTGGGCGGTTGAAAAAGAGGTGTTAAGCATGTTTTCCTCCACCTTCCTAGGAGTATTTTTCAGGTAGGTTCTATGTCGCCAAAATCAGCGTGCTACCTCATATTTCTTTGTATTATTTACATATAGGGATACTCTGTTGACATAGTTGAGATAATAGTAGTATATTACAAATACATACTTATTGAGTGGATTATACATAGTTGAGATAATAGTAGTATATTATAAATACATACTTATTGAGTAGATTATACTTTGCATGATTACTCTATTTTTTTCTCATCGAGATTGGTAAAGATATGTATGCTGTACAGCTATTATGGGCATCATGTGTGTTTACTACTTGAGAGAATGTTATTATCTGATTATACAGCAAGATATCATTTATTGCCCCAAGATAGTGGGCGGTGACACATAGTGAGATATATCATGATTGTGCCAGAAGGCATCTGGACAGTATTACTGTGATTTTTTTTTTTTATCGTTGTATTGATTATAGCCTGCATGAGCCAGATTGAGCTCGACAAAGATATATACTTTTACTTGTTGGGGTCGCGCTCCTTGAATGCCCCTCTAGAGCTATGGTGGTTGATATAGATGAGCTAGATATCTACATACTGGCGGGCCACTAGGTCAAAGTGGTTTTAACAAGCATAGGCGGCGCACGCTTGATCAGACTTATGAGTTGGTCGATGTGATTGGGTTATACAACTTTTCTCATACTGTATTTAGTTGATGCATATGACACATGATCCTATCTTACAGCTTTTAGTAGCATAGATGCATGGTAGTGATAGTTTACTTTCAGCTGTTATATCATGTTATTCATATCATTCAGTTTACTATTTTGCCACAAGTAGACCTAGTAGTGTAAGTCGTCGTTGTTATCGACTGTACCCACTAAGGACTATTGTTTAGTAGTTCCCACACCATCCTTTGTCGTTTTTTTTATTTCAGAGCTCTTAGTGAT
Source organism: Tillandsia fasciculata (assembly GCA_029168755.2). Lineage (NCBI taxonomy): Eukaryota > Viridiplantae > Streptophyta > Magnoliopsida > Poales > Bromeliaceae > Tillandsia > Tillandsia fasciculata. The sequence goes on from CM054936.1 coordinate 12,100,690, forward strand.
CGTTGCTAATCGAGGAAAGGGGATCGCGGGATAGTTAGCATCTCCTATCCAATTGTGTGTGTATAGATGGACCGCCAGTGGATGTATATAGCAAACTATACCTAAAGACGGGGCTAGCGAGGCCAACAGTGCTGTATTTATTTTGAGTTATATATGATGAGTGGGTGTACATGTACAATGTTTACTATATTTATAGAATTGTATGCAGATTCTGATACTTGTTAGTTGTGGGCTCCTATGATTTGTTTAGTTGTAGACTCCTAAAGTTGTTTATTGAAACAAGTTGTGTTTGACCTTTCGTGTATGCGGGGTGCGGTCTATACATACGACTGGTCTGTTAGTGCACCCAGAGGACTTTCGTTGTGGCTCGAAACTGATAGATTAAGTTAGTATCAGAGCCTATGAATATGTCAGTTAAACTTAGAAAATCCTAAGCTATGGGCAAAACCTAAGGATGTAAGACGTGAGAGACGTGATTTGCAGCGGATGTAGTGAACCATACTAATGCAAAATAGTGGAGTACTACTAGAAAGTGAGTTGGAGGAACCACCTCTATAATTTGGATGAAGTTTCAAACTCATTCGAGTATTTTCAGCACGAATTCAGTGCTAAAATGAGTTTTAAAGAAAATACCGTATTGGATTTCGGCACAAAAGAGTCCCTAGAATAGTCAAGAGACGACCGTGGCATGTCTAAAATGAGTTTTGAAGGTTTCGGAACGATTAAAATAGGATTGGGGCTCTGTGGAGCGAAAACAAAAATTTTGGAGGAATGATCATGTTTCGAAGTCTAGTTATTTCGATAAAGAAGAATCATAAATTTTTAATATGAAATAGTTTTGGGAAGTGTTTGATATGTGTAGGAGGAGTTTCGTTTGTGTTAGATTTGATTTGAATATAAAATGAAACGAAAATTAAAATTCCGAAGCAAAAATAAGAAGAAAAAAAAGAGTGCAGGGAAACATTGTTCACTGTAACGGGGTCCGGATCGTGGGATCAAGGTCTGGACCGTGGCCATGAATCCTTGAAAAATCCTTGTTCAAGGTTCGGACATTCAGCGAGTGACAGTGTAGGAAAGGTTCGGGGTCCAGATCTTGATGGCAAGGTTTGGACCGTCGGTAACAAAAATGCTCGGAAAAAGTGTCATTCTTGTAAATAAGTAGTGAGATAACTTATATAAGGTAATTTGCCCCCTTTGCTATGTGAAACACACATTAAGAGAGAGAATGTAAAAGTCTACTCCCTCTTCCTCATTCTATCCAAACACTCAAAAATAGGTGTACAATATATACCCACTTATCTGAGGGTGAAAATTTATTTACTAGTCACTCTAAAGTGACTAGCACCCTTGGATGGATAAAATGTTTAACGAGCGTGAAAAAAGAAAAAAAAAAAAACAAGCATTTTCCCAAATTTTTATTTTAACACATGGTGTTAATTCAGCAAGAAGTAGCGTACAAGGGTGTTATTGTAATTTAGTCTAAAAAAGGAGCGTACGACTGATAGAGCATCTTTTCAAAATCGAAAATTTATATTGCCGTATCGAGACGCGGTTCGTTCTCCCATCGCTTTCCCCCCACTCCCGACCTCTCACTTTTACTTTTGCAAACCCTCAAATTTCTCGAATCCTCCCAAAGTTTCCTATCGAGATCTGAGATTTACGAGCCTTGGCGAGCGATTCGATCCCTTCTCGTCTCCTTTTAGTGCGGTGAAAAGGGAGAAGAAGAGTAGGGATCCATGGAGAGTTTGATCACACTAGTGAACAAGCTCCAGAGAGCGTGCACCGCCCTTGGTGACCACGGCGAGGAGAGCGCACTTCCAACGCTCTGGGACTCGCTGCCCACGATCGCCGTCGTCGGAGGACAAGTAAGGCATCGCCAAACCTAATCCGTAATCGATTTCTATTGATCTGATTCGTTTTAGTTCGTATTGGTGGCGATCTACGTGTGCAATTCGCTAGGTCATGGGTTTTGTGGTGTAAATTGGGGATCTTTATTGTTCTAAACAGCTGTGTGTTGAGATTTGTGAGTGAAGTTAGTGTTTTGGTCTTCTATCGAATGTTGCATAGTAGCTGTCAAATTGTGGGACTTTCTTTCTTTTCTCATGTTGATCAATATACGTTGAGTTTATTAATTCCCCTTTTGGTGTTTCTTATCTATATTTCTTTGCGCTATTTAGATTGCACATTTTTCAGTTTTGCTATTGTCATCTATTTTGGAATTTTTTTTTTTTTTCTTTGTTTGAATGATTGAAAATGGGGATATTAATTGCTTTCTTGCTCCTTTTGTTCCACCTGTATCTTGCCCTTGTTTTAGTCATTTGTTAATATATTAGTCAGCTGATTAGCATGTCAAAATAATGCAACAAACTACTGGTTTGAGTGAAACATTGATAAAACAATATAGCTATTAGTGCATCTTCTATGTATTGATCCATCTGCTAAATATCTTGTTGGCTACTACTTCGATTTAGTGTTAAATTTTAAGCTAAAATTTAGTCTTGAAAGAACAGACCTGGCCTGGTGTTTTTCTCAATATATTTTACTGTCTTTGACCGAATTTGGGATGAACATTGAAATATTATTTATGTGGGTGGTGTTTCTTTTTCGAACTTTTATTTTTAGCATGAAAACTCTTGAAGTTTGTTGAAACTTTACCAACATTTGATTCTATTTTTGGCTTTTTCCTTGGCAATCTTTGTTGCGAAGTAGAGTTCGGGTAAGTCTTCAGTGTTGGAAAGCATCGTAGGGAAGGACTTTCTACCGAGGGGTTCAGGTAAACTCTTTGGGAGTCTGCTAATGGTGAAAATGTTCTTTTGTTAATTTTCTTTTTAGTTGTATTTGAGTACTAATTATGTTGATCAAATTTCCCAGGCATTGTTACTCGTCGTCCCCTTGTATTGCAGCTCCATAAGATTGATGAGGGGAGAGAGTATGCAGAATTTATGCACCTCCCGAGGAAGAGGTTCACAGATTTTGGTAATTATTTGCTTATTGAAATAGCTAGTTTGTAGATATGTTGAAAAGCCGCACATCTTATGCACATACTGTATTTGAAAAGGCAATATTACAATTGCTAGTGCCTGGAGGAAGAAATCTAAGCTCTTATTAGAGGAATAATTCTCTAGAAAGTATAGTGGAGTTGTTGATTTCTATTTATGTATTGTTGATTGTTATTTATGTCCGTGTATCAGAATGCATGATATGAATAGTTTTCCATTTGACAGTAGTAAAATCTATGAAAGCATTGCCTAGTTGGCATTAGGTCGTTCTTCTATTAACTCTTTGTAAATTTCATAGATACTATGTTTTCACTTTGTCTGAAAATAGGGAAATTTTTTTTATCTGATTCATTATATCTTTAATTATGTCTTATCGTCAATCAAGGGTCTGCTCTGCAGATCATTTAAGTGCTGTTTATTTGTTTTGATACTTATGTCATGTCTCTGGTTTGCTTTTTGGTTCTACTTGTGTATGTGTCTATTTACTTCTATTTGCCTATTAGTTTTCATACCATCTTGGGTGAGATTCTTTGCCCTCTTTATGCAGCACTTGTCAGGAAGGAAATTCAAGATGAGACTGATCGAGAAACTGGTCGCACAAAGCAAATTTCTCCTGTTCCTATCCATCTAAGTATATATTCCCCAAATGGTGAGATAATGAAGCTGGACCATAAAGTAGTTTCATCTTATTCCTTTCACTTTGGTGATATCTAAGGTCTTCCATGTTTTGTCTGTGGTTATACAAAATGTTTTGTTTCACGTGATTTACTGAGAAAGTATTTCGAAACCCTGATACATTTGGATATACAACTTTCTAACTTTTAGTATTTATTTTAATTGTACCCTTAGCTGCATGTTAGTTGGCAAGTATCTCTGTCACACGTCCCTTATATGATCTGCTGTGCCAAAAATTTATTTTACATTCTAATCTTTTACTGATATTCCTAACCAGAAGATGTAATCCTACTATTAGGGCCAGTATGTCGACTAAATGTGTTTCACCATTCAAAATGTCCATTCTTCTATATTTTTTGATGTAGTTTACCAATTTTGATAATCAATATATGTATGACCAACAATTATGGGCCTCTTTTAGTGTCAGAACAAGTTATAGAATGATGACTTGTGGTCGATGGGAGTTTAATTTCGTGATTATTACATAAAGGTTGACTTTAGTTCATTTCGAGGTCCTAACTGTCACGATTGTTGCATTCCACCTACAAGGTGATTATCATGTCCAAAAAAATTGGGTTGCCAATCCGTTCTTATTCACTTTTAGGCATCTTTTCATTTTGAATAACAATTGCTCCTTGAGTAAACGAGAGGAGATATGCTGGATAAGTTGTTTGAGCATTCAAATAGTCCACCAGTTATTATTAGATTGCTGTTGTTACACCTTTTTTTTTTTTTTTTTAAACTTACTGTATATTTCTCCTTCATGTTTTCTATATGCTAATAACTTTGAATCTGGCAGTTGTGAACTTGACACTTATTGATCTTCCTGGACTTACAAAGGTAGCTGTTGGTAAGTTACTGGTTGTCATGTTTAAGTTTTTCTTCTTTTGATTTTCTCTTTCCAAGGTGTTTTTGTTTAATGTGAAATAATTAACCTTTTCTTCAGAGGGTCAACCTGATAGCATTGTTCAAGATATAGAGAAGATGGTTCGCTCATACATTGAAAAGGTACTGTTTTTAAAAGCTGACACGTGGTATCACCAAGGAATTAAGTATCTCCCCGTGCCTTACGGCACGAGGCGATACGTTTCGTGCCACCAATTAGGGGGCACGGTACAGGGGGCTCTTTTGGCCCCTATGTGCCGTGATACTCTCTGAGTATCGAATGAGACAGAACGATATCTGTAGGGTATCACGGCACGTGCCGGTGCGTGCCCACACAGGCACACAATGTTTTCATTTTTTTATTTTTTACTTGACCTTTTTTTTTGTTTCTCTCATAAACCTTTATCATTCTTTTATCTCTTTTCTTCTCTTCACTTCTACCTTTTATTCTCTTCTGCACTCTTTTCTTTCCTCTCACATCTCTTCACCTATTTTTTTTCCGTTCTATTTTTTCCTCTCCTTTTTTCTCATAATTTTTTCTTTAATTTTTTTCTTTCAATATCTTATTATTCTTCAATCACTTTAATTTTAAAAGAAAACGCAAAGAAATAGCAAAATCGAAGATCTTCTTATTAGGTAAGTCAAGAAATTTACAACTTAATTTTTTTTTCATACATTTAGAATATATTTAACTTGTAAAGTTCCTTAAACAATTTTTTATTAACAATTTATAAAAATCTGAAAATATATTCACTTGATTTAGTTATTATATGGTCTATTTTTAACTTTTTTGGATGGATTTAGCATTTTGTGCGAGATTTAAGATATTCTTAACTTTGAAAATTTTATTATTAGATTTAAAAACATGAAAATTCTAATTAAATTGAAAACTACATAGAAGCAATTGATATTTAAATTTGCTTAATGTATATGCCATATGGTTTATTGTTAATTTTTCATAAATAAATCTCACAAGTTTGTTTATTTAAATTTAAGAAAAAATAATTTTCTTGGATGAATCTTGCAAATTTTGCATAAAAATTTTTTTTAAAAAATTTTCTACGATTTATATTTTATTATTTTTAAAATTCTAAAAAAATAGAAGATAAATAAAAAAAAATAAAAGTTAATCAATTATCATAAACTTGCTTAATTTATTCATCGTATGGCTTATTATTAAATTTTCATGGATAGATCTAACAATTTCTTAAAAATTTTTAGGAAAAATAATTTTCTTCAATTTTTTCATAAATATTTTTTAAAAAATTGAAAATGAAAAGGAATTATCAGTGCATTTGTGATCCTATAATAGTTAGTCTAGTCATCGTACGGTCTTTTATGGAATCAATACGAATGAATCTTACAAATCTTCATAAATTTTTTTTTTTTAAAAAATTTCTTTATAAACTATAATTGTATTTTATTTCACATATAAAGAAGAGTGTTATTATATTAAGCTATTAACTAGTAAGTTAATAAGTTATTATTGACATTAGATTAAGACAAATCAATACACAACCAAAATTAATAATTATTACTCTAAAATTTTTAAAATAACATTATAAAGCTTTATTGGACCTAAAAAAGTTAAAATAAGACCGTGCCAAAGTGTGCCATTAAAAGATTGTGCGTACCCGTCGTCACGCAAGCATGCCTGTGCCATACCGTGCTAGGCAACGACCGGCACACCCCTGTGCCACGACACTTTAATCCTTGGGTATTACCTTCTTGTTTGGGATCGGCCAAATCCAGTTTTCATTTTTGTGCCCTACAATTTTCAGCTTTGCATTCTCTGTTTGGTAGAGCACCTCTGAGTTTCACGCATGTTTTGTTCAACTATTCATCCATCAAGCTTAGGACAAGAAATTTCTTCCATCTCGATCCCTTTTTAGTTTTTTGCAGTACTGACATGATCATATGCTTTCTTGTCTACATAATTTATGTTTTTTGTTGAATTTCACATTTCATTTTTCCTTTTGTTTTGTTGTCTTTCTTTGACTCATAGTGAGATCATCATTTCTGTTTTATATTTGCATGGCTGATGCATCATATCAAGGAATTAAGTGCCGTGGCACGGGGGCGTGCTGCTCGCCGCCTGGCACGGTACAGTACCGGCACGCTTCCGTGGCGACACGTGGCACGCTTGCGTGCCGATAAATACGCATGACCTCCCAGTGGCATACTCTGGCACGGTTTTTTTTTTTTTTTGTTTTCAATAAACTCTTATAATATTGTTTTGAAATGTTTAGTAAAAAATTATGAATATTGGTTATATATAGCTTACTATACTCACCAATTAACATATTGATAATTTTTTTTTATATATAAAGTACAACGGAGTTTTTTTCAAAATAACCCTGTAAAATTTTATAATTTGCGAAATAACCTTATCAAAATTTTATTTGTAAAACTAATCCTATTTTTGTCATATCAGCTTGCCATATCAGTGCCACGTACAGAAGGCGATGAATCGTTCACCGCCTTCTAAAGACGGTGGGCCGCCTTTAGTTATAATTTTCATGATTAAGTTAAATTTCAAACAAAATTATAGAGAGATACATAAATAAAATGGGAATGTGGGTACGAGTCAGATTTTTAAGAGGTTTAAGTTCTTATTGTAGAAAGATAAGATAAAATGAGAATGTGGGTATCGATTAGATTTTTAAAATATTTAGATTGTTATTATTTATTAACTAATATAAGAAGGAAAAGAGATAAAAAATATTTTTAATCATAAAACCTAAATCTTTAAAAGATTTAGATTGTTATTAGTTAGTGAATAATAACAACTTAAATCTTTTAAAGATCAGATTTATAACCACTTTCTCTTATCTTCTATCTTTTCTTTTTATATTAGTTAGTAAATAATAATAATCTAAATCTCTTAAAGATACTCACATTTACCAACAATCTAAATTAGTTAGTAAACAAAATAATCTAAATCTCTTAAAGATTATAACAAAAAAAATGTACGGTACAACTTGTGATTTTTTTAAAAATAACAAAAAAATTGTATGTACTATAAGCATGCGATTAAAAAAAAGAAGAAAAAAAAAGAAAAAAAAAGCCGAGCGGCACGGCACGGGTGATATCCAACGGGTATCGCCGATATCATGGCGGGGGGGCGATACCCCCTGTACCGTGCCCGTGCCGCTTGGCTCGGCACGGGGCGGCAGTTGAAACCCTGCATCATATCAATGAGATTCCGAAGAGAATCTAACTATTTTCTCTGATTTTCAGCCTAATTGTATCATTTTGGCAATATCTCCAGCCAATCAGGATCTTGCTACCTCTGATGCAATAAAAATTGCTCGTGAAGTAGACCCTAAAGGTATGTTTCTGTAATTTGCATAAAACAATGAAGGATACTTATCTAGTAGCAATTTCTCCCAATTTACCTTGTGGCATTTGATATTTGACAGGGTACCTATAAATTTTTTTTAATGATTAACTGATGGAATTTAAAGGGAAATCAATGATGTAGTTTGAGGGGTAAAATTGTTGTTTGGTAACTGTTTGGTCGGGTTGGAAGGAATCTTACTGCTGAAGGGTACGTTATGACAGTTTAAACTATCAAAGGGGGTGTATGTGATACCATCAACTTTGAAGCGGTGTTCATGAAATTATGGAGTGTAAGAAGGACACCTAAGAAATTTTCTCTTTTACCTACCTTTGATAAAAGCAAGGATTTAAGTGTCGTGGCATGGGGTCATGCCGAAAACTTGCCTGTACGGTATGGCATGGTGCGTGCCGGGCCGTGCCGATGAGTATCTGTCACAAAAAATACATGTGTGCCGACACATAATGGCATGAAATATTTATTTTCTTTAGCAACAAAAATTTATAATTGCTTATTATATATTTTTATCAAATATTTTGAACTTTATTGAGAAAATTATTTAGTAATTTAAAGAAAAAAAGGGATTTGAGCTGTGCCATAGGTATGGGAGTTGTATCGTGCCGGTATCTAATTGGCACGATACAACACGGTGGATATGGCCCGTGCCGATGGATACTTAAATCCTTGGATAAAGGCGATTGAACTGGGTTCATTATCAAAGGCATAATGAGTTTCATTTTGGGAAATTTATTTAACTAGTTAATAGATGCACTACTGTTGCCTTAAGTCCATCAGCTTTGATTATTATTCTTATTCATCAAGTTCTTTTGCATGCTTACTCAAGCCACATTTTAATCGTATATGGTTTCTTGATTAGAGTGTAACCACTTAAACATTTTGGGCATGTCTGTACTGCTTAGATATATTGGGCATGTTTGTTTCACCGAAAGTGGTGGGGTTGAAGTTTTTTTCAACTGTAAATATCCACTTTTGTTGTTTAGTTTGCCATAAATTAAATTCACCTGTAACTCTACTTTCCCAAAGCGCCATAACTAACTTCGCCCTGGGCGGCGGCGAAGTCAATTATGGGAGAGAAAGAGATAGATAATAAAAAATCAACTGTTGTAACTTTTTTTCACCCTCGTGAAATTTTTGATGAAATAAACAAAAGAATGGGATAACTGCACTTCAAAGCTACTGGCTTCCTATCATCCAATCGGCGGTGGAAAAATAATTTCCGTCTAAACTTTAGTTCAACTAAAAGTCATTTTCAAACTGAAAATCAATTATGGGCAAATAAACAGACCCTTTGTTGAATGTTAACAAAATTTTCTTTGTTAATACAGGAGAGAGAACATTTGGAGTGCTAACTAAGATAGATCTTATGGACAAGGGTACTGATGCTGTAGATGTAAGTCCAGATCCTTTTTTATGTACATAACTTTTATACAGAAATGCTATTGTTTTATCCTAGAAATTTTCTTTAGTCTATCATGCTAAGGTCTTTGAGTGATATCTTTTGCTTGGAAATCGTATGTAATCTTGTCTTTCTTGTAATTTGTGGGCATAGATTTAATCATTTTGCAGTGGCCTTTCTTGGCTGAGGTCATAATTATTTTAGTTCAATTGTGTCATGTCTTCTTTGTGGCTAATCTTAATTTTTTTAAGTTAAATTATGTGTTTTGCTATATTTTCATTATACCTTAAATATCCTTTTATTTTAGCACTATCTTTGTAGAATGTTCCCATCATTGTGGCTAATCTTTTTTGCCAACGCCTTATTAATATTTTTATTCCTAATTTTGTTTTTTTGGTGTAGTATAGATTTTGGAAGGAAGAGCTTTTCGGCTACAGTTTCCATGGATTGGTGTTGTTAATCGCTCCCAGGCAGATATTAACAAGAGTGTTGATATGATTGCCGCAAGACGAAGAGAGCGAGAGTATTTTGCAAATACACCAGAGTACAAGCATCTTGCTCATAGGATGGGTTCGGAGCATCTAGGAAAGATGCTTTCAAAGGTTCATTTTCTGTATAACCTTTCTATACTCCTGTTTTTCATCTTTATTTTATAAAGTTTAGGTGGTGATAACATTTCTTTTATCTAGATGCGGTCATTACACTGTTTTACAAATTCTTGTTAATGTGCAGCATTTGGAACAAGTTATCAAGTCGAGAATCCCGGGTATACAATCTCTCATTAATAAGACGATTGCCGAACTTGAAGGTGAACTTAATCGTCTTGGGAAACCAATTGCTGCTGATGCTGGGGTGAGTGAAGTCTCTTTACTATTTAATTGCATCCTTAGTTCTGTACCTTTTGATTGTAAGTTAGGCTCGTTTCTTTTTTTTTTTTTTTTTTTTTTTTTTTTTTTTTTTTTTTTTTTTTTTCTTTTGTAGATCTATTGATTCTTAAAGAGTTCCATCTCACTGATAAATTTCCTCTCTAGATCTTTTCATTTCCTCTTTTGTTATAACCAAGGAATTAAGTATCCATCTGTGCCTTACGGCATGAAGCGATACGTATCATGCCACCAATTAGGCGGCACGGTACAGAGGGGGGTCTCTCTTGACCCTCCTGTGCCGCGATACCCTCTGAGTATCGAACGAGACAGAGCGATACCCAGAGAGTATCGCGGTACGTGCTGCTGCTTGCCCACACAGGTGCACAGTTTTTTTAATTTTTTTTTTTACTTAGACCTTTTGTATTTTTTGGTTTCTTGCATAGACCTTTATCCCTTTCTCATCTATTTTTTTCTTTTCACTTCTACCTTTTCTTCGATTATGCGCTTTCTTTTCTTTCTTTTCACATCTTTTACTTTATTTTTTTCCTTTCTATTTTTTTCTTCATTTTTTTCTCATAATTTTTTTTTTTAAATTTTTTCTTTCAATCCCTTATTAGTTTTTGATCACTTCATTTAAAAGAAAAAGTAAAGAAATAGTAAAATCGAAGATCTACTTATTAGGTAAGTCAAGAAATTTACAACTTAAATTTTTTTTTCATACATTTAGAATATATTTAACTTGTCAAGTTTCTGTTGTAAAGAAATATGAAATTATACAAATTTTTATTAACAATTTACAAAAATCTGAAAATATATTCACTTGATTTAATCAGTATATGGTCTATTTTTACTTTTTTTGTACGAATTTAATATTTTGTGCGAGATTTAAGATATTCTTAACTTTGGAAATTTTATTATTAGATTTAGAAATATAAGAATTCTAATAAAATCAAAAACTAAATAGAAACAATTGATATTTAAATTTGCGTAATTTATATGTCATATGATTTAGTATTAAATTTTTATAAAAAAATTGCACAAGTTTTCTTATTTAAATTTAAGAAAAATTAATTTTGTTGGATGAACTTGCAATTTTTTTATAAAAATTTAAAAAAAAATTAATTTGCTCGGATTCATATTTAATAATTTTTAAAATTCTAAAAAATAAAAGATAAAGCAAAAATTTTTTAGAAGTTAATCAATTTTTATTATTGCTTAATTTATTCATAGTATGGTTTATTATTAAATTTTTATGGACATATTTTATATATTTTTTAAAATTTTTAGAAAAAATAATTTTTTAAATTTTTCATAAATATTTTATAAAAATTTGAAAATGAAAAAAAACTATCAGTACACTTGGGTTCTCATTCTAGTTTAAGTCTAGTCATCGTATGATCCTTCATCGAATCAATACGTGTAAATTTTTATAAAAATTTAAAGAAAAAATAATTTTTCTATGAGTTGTAGTTGTATTTAACTTCACCTATAGAAGACTACTATTATATTAAGCTATTAACTAGTAAGTTAGTAAGCTATTATTGACATTAGATCAAGACAAATTAATACATAGCCAAAATTTATAAATATTACTCTAAAGCTTTTAAAATAACATTCTAAAATTTTATTGGTCAGAAAAAATAAAATAAGACCGTGCCAAAGTGTGCCACTAGGAGGTCGTCGGCACGCAAACGTGCCTGTGCCGTATCGTGCCAGGCAACGACCGGCACACCCCCATACCACGGCACTTTAATCCTTGGTTATAACTTTGTTTCTAGTTTACTGATATTGGTTCACTCAGTGTTGGTTGGATAATCACTGCTTACTGTTTTACTCTACTGTTCATTACCTCTCCTTTCTTGGCATCTGAAGTTTTTTTTTTTATATTTATTAATTGTGCTACACTTGATTTCTTCTTGTGCTAAAGTAGAAACTATGTCATACCATGTGTGCA
>CM054936.1:12112925-12140425 GCA_029168755.2 Tillandsia fasciculata
GAATTTTTTTGACACTGTTGGCGGAGCCCGTTCTCACTATCCGGCCTCCGATCAACGCGAAACTTTTTCTGTGGCCTTAAAACATATTTACGGGGCTCCCGTAATTTTCTCGGAATTTTCCGACACAGTGAATTTTCCACTAAAATCTGGGCCCCCTTTCTCAAATAAATTTTTAAATGTCTCCATTTTACCCGATTTGGGCCCAACTCGCGTCCACATATTCTTTACTTTCCTAACTTTCATAAACACTAGTATTTCATACCACCTTTATTTACATTTATTTATGTGCCGAAATTCGGTACATTACATTCTACCCCCCTTAAAATAAGTTTCGTCCTCGAAACTTGAATCACATCTCGACTCCTACTTGATCGAGAGGGAGGAAATCTTGCCCTCACTACTGGGCTCACTGTATATCGTGACCGGCATCAAATTGTCCTGCTCGCCGAGACTACACGAGCAACTCATTCATGAATCCCTATCTCAATTAGGGACAAACTCAGACTGGTGTCTGGCCACTTTCACCAAGTAGGTGAAAGACACAGTTGAGCACTTGTTCTCTCAATTGCCACGAATGACCCAGTTTTTACTTGCGAAATTTCACTTTAATTCCGCCATCATTCTTTTCACAACGAGGTTGCATCTGCAACTAATTACATTTACCGCATTTTTCGGTCGCTCCGCTGCCTAATGTGGAGGGCAAAGGCCAATCCACAGTCCTCAACTATCTCACACGCTACTAGCGCTCTAAGTCCACGGGTTATCAGCTAACCCGATATCTCGGACTACTAATAGGTCCACAGACCACGGTCCAATAGGGGCCTATAGCCCAACAGTCCAACTCTGTATAATGGCTCTCACTAGCACACAGACCCAATCGTCATACGGGTAGATCCTCACTTAGGATTACTACACCAACACTCCCACTAGGAGCTACAGTACCTCAATCACCACTAGCTCTACGGCCTGGTCATATCACACTCTCAGTGTACTAATAGCCTCAAGGCTCACACGTGGCATTCCACGTCCCCGGGTCATCGCTCGGACTACCGTCCCGACCAAATCTCTATCATGCCCCGCCATCAGGTCTCGGGCCGCTGTCTCTCACAGCTGACTGCGCCTGCCCACTGGGCTACAGGCCCACAGTCCACAAACATGGTCCAGGCACGGATCGTCCCTAAGCGAACCCGCTAATCGTCGCCACGCGACCACTACGCTCACTGAGCAAAATCAACTAACTAGTCGTCAATCCACGACCCAAACTCTCTATCAACTCTGGCCACACTGGGCAAAGGCTAATACGCCACCTAATCAGCTCTCTCTGGCTAAACGATACTGTGCTCCATGAGCACCCAAACAGTTGGGCGTCCTACGCCCCCACGCTAACTTGCGTAAAATCCAGTGTTAAGCAACTTGCTTAAACACGCATGACTCCTGTACACCTCTCCCAACTGGTTGAGGCACCACAAAACTGTTCACCAACTCTGGTGATTAACACGCAAATCCTACGGTGGCAATCCTTGCCATTACACCGATCCATCAGACGGCGCCACAAAACTCCCGCTCACTTGCGAGGTTTTCGAATCTCGAAACCTGTCTGGGTCTTACCAACCCACTATGCGGCAATTAGCCACAATTATACGCCACACGGTCACTACCGTCATCAGGGCGAACTTTCGCCGCTAGGCCCGTAAATCTTTCTTGCCCTAACCCTTAGGATACTTACTTGGTTCTCGCAACATAGCGATCACCATTTTCTTCGTGAGTCGGTCTCTCACTGGACCTTACTAACCATACTTTGCCAGCAACCAGCTGACACAAGCTTAAAACACCCTATGCTGAAGGTGTTGGCTGCGCCGACAAAAGTTCGGCGGCCACTGCCACTTCTTTACTGTCGCCCCTACATGCGGCGACGCCGTATACTCATGCGTCATTTATGCAGCCTCAGCTTGCTGCGCTATCAGCCACTGGAGCCTATCTATCTGCTCCAACTGTCACATTGACGCCACTCTTAGGCGTCGGAATCTGTCTTCCTGTCGGCGAAAATTTTCGCCGACGGCAAGAAGTCTGACCTGCTGCTTGGACCACACCAACAAGTGCGGTCACCTGCTATCGCAGCTCGTGTACCTCGTTTGACCCCGAGCCCTCTCGGGACTCGAGTCAAACAGGTGCGTTTCCCTATGTGGTGTCATCGCTAATATGCACACCACAACGAAACAACCAGCCCAAACTTAGCCATTTGAGCAACGCGCAATCTATATACCGACAAAAAAGGCTCGTCGACCCAATCATGCGAAAGTATAAGAGGGTACTCCTTTTCATCTCCAACATTACGTTGTCGGCCGCCAACGTAATATCCGAAGAATGAAAGCTCGTCGCCCTCGATCAGTCCCAACATCCTTTTTGGGAACAACAATAACCAATCAAATACTTTCGCCCAATAATCCACACACTCTCTCGTGCTAATCCCTAGGGTCTCCCTAAGGTTGCTAACCACCTAGGACTATTCCTAGGCTCTGATACCACTCTAATCTGTCACGCCCCGAGTCCGCCAATTTGTACGGTTCGGGCACGCCAACAGACCCGCCAATCGGGTAAAACCTTTTTCTACCCGAAAGGAACGGTAACATCCATAATAACACAACAAGTGTATGCGGAAGCTCAATATCAGAGTACTAAAAATCACTATAAATTTAAACTTTCATTCAATAAAAACAGTTAATGCGGAAATGAAAGCATACAGGAGTGAACCATAAATTAAACTTATTACACTTTACAATTCTGAACTTGCAAATAAAATTATTACATTTCCTTTACATAATTCCTCACCATACAAGGTTCACTCAAGAAATATATAAAAAGGGATACCTCTGCTAGACCCTCTAGGTCACTATGCTGCTGGGCCCTTGCCCCTGTCGTATGCCTCGCTGTCGTCTGCATCTGATCTGTCTCGACCGCTGCATCCATTCCCGAACCTGTGGGGGGTCACCCAAGGGGTGTGAGAACTTACGAGCGAGTTCCCAGTGGGTTCAACCACCGAGAGAGAGTGTCCTACACCACTTGGTCCAATGGAAGCAATAATAATAGTGTGCTAGGAAACTAAAATCCTCAACATCAATATGCAGCTATGCAATAATATATCACTACACTATCTGTGTACAACCATCGACCCAGCACTACTCTGTCTAGCCACACTAGGCTGCTAAGCACCAACTCGGCCACTATGCCGCTGTATACTGGGTTCAACTAACCCGGCCACCCTGGCCACTCTATTTTCTTTATTCTTTAGATTCTGGTGCTTTAGTTCAAGTTAACCCTGGAAATTCTTATCCAACGGGCCCGAGCCCGGTAGTCTTGCTACCATAAGATAAGATTTCTAAGGTTGCCGATAACACTCGCAAGTGTTACCCCGTCCTGCCGGGGGGACTTGTCATACGGGACACTGCCCGATAGGGTCACTGCCCAACTCTGACAAGAGTACTCTATCTACCAGTCATACGGGTCGCTGCCCGGGAGAGGGACCCTGTCCAACTCCTGACCGTTGTACGTTCGCCCCCGGAGGTACGCCCGTTTTATCTTTAATTTTTCTTTCTTTTCTTTTCTTTTTCTTTCTCTTTTATTTTAGTTCTTAGCCTCTTTGCTTTTGAACACTTGCTTTCCTTTCTTATTCGAGCTTATAGCTCCCATTTTGCCACTGGCAATTTACTTTCTCTTTTCTTTGAGCATTTAGCTCCTTGCTTTCACTTTTAGCCCTTCGAAAGTACCTCGTCCGACGGGTCACTGCCCAGGGAGTCCTGCTCCACTTGACGAGTCTCAAATTCGAAGGCGCCATTTACATTCTCTTTATGCTTTTAGCCACTTTTAGCTTGCTTTTAATCTTTGCCTTTTGCAACAATTTTTCCTCTTATCCTAGGTCTTGCCATAAGGATAACTAGAGAGTCTCCTGGACTCTTAAACATTTCTCTTTTATTTCTTTAACTCAAATTGAAGTTAAAGTTATTATCCATTTGCCCAGACACCCTATGACCTTCTAGGGTTATATTTGATCAACTCTTTAACCTTGGGATCTCATCCCACTTTCTGATTCCTCACTGAATCCTAGAGTTAACTTAACTCTATTTTCCTGTTCCACTATTAACTTAGAGTTACACTGACTCTAATTCCATGTTCCACTGTTATCTTAGAATTACATTGACTCTACTTTTCTGTTTTCCCTTTCATATCTCCACACTTGATCCACTTTTTCCATCCTCCTGATTCCTTACTGAATCCTAGAGTCAACTTGACTCTATTTTCCTGTCTGTGAGTTTAAACTCTTCTAGCTCAACTTAGGTTCCCTTTACCTAAGTCCCATGTCATACCTGTCCTGGAGTTCCATGACTCTATGCTGACCTCTAGTTCACCTTAGGTTTCCTATACCTAAGTTCCATGTCATACTCATCCTAGAGTTCCTTGACTCTATGTTGAACACTAGTTCTCCTTAGGTTCTCTTTACCTAAGTTCCATGTCATATACACCCTAGAGTTCTCTGACTCTATGTTGATCACTCTATCCAGTGTCCTTAGGTTATCACCTAAGACCATGCCACTCGTCCTCCCTAGGATAACTCCTAAGTTGATGTCACTCGTCAAACCCCTAAACTAGGTTTTCTCCTAGTCTTACTACCAACAAGTCTTGTTCCCTTATGTCACATGATTCCTAGGGTTATACCCTAACATGATCACAATTATAAATAGCTAATCTATTTCATGCATGCAATTATTTTCAACTCATCCATAATTAATAATTGTCTCTACGCATGCATATTCATCATATATCTTTGGCAACCAACAGTTGCACTTTTCCTCTGTGTCCATTTGCACATGCACATATATTCCTCTATCTCTGGCAACCAACAGTTGCACTTTTTCATCTGAATCCATCTACACATGCAATCTTAATCATAATTACCTAACGCCTCTAACAGGCTACTATCATGCTTCTAATCGAAAAGCAAAGGAGCAAGGGGAGAGGTCACCCAATTTCGGCAGAATTCCCCACCTTGTAGTGTACCCAATTGCTTGTAGACACTTGCAATTGGTCTCCGCGCGATTCCACTTGTCTCCTCGAGCTTGCACGCAAAACGATGCACTTCTCTCGAGTCTGCACGCAAAACGGTGCACGTCCACCAAACCTGCACGCAAAACGATGCACGTCACTAAAATCCACACGCAAAACGGTGTGCATCATTTTAGTCTGCACGCAAAACGGTGCGCGTTAAATCAACCGGCACGCAAAACGGTGCACGTACCTCGAATCTGCACGCAAAACAGTGCACGGTCTACTGTAGGGTTGCACGTAAAACGGTGCACGTTTTTCTAACCCTGTACGAAAAACGATGTATAATATTAGAGAGTGCACGCAAAACGATGCGCGACAACACAACTGGCACGCAAAACGATGCACGTACCTCAAATCTGCACGCAAAACGGTGCACGCCTCACTGTCGGGTTGCACGCAAAACGGTGCACATTTTTCTTGTCCTGCACGCAAATCGATGCAAAATATTAGACTTGCACGTAAAACGGTGCGCGATAAAACGATCTGCACGCAAAACGGTGCACGCTTAACTGTAAAGTTGCACGCAAAACGGTGCATATTTTTCTACCCCTGCACGAAAAACGATGTATAATATTATAAACTGCACACAAAACGGTGCGCGATAAAATAATCTGCACGCAAAACGGTGCAAGTTTAACTGTAGGGTTGCACGCAAAACGGTGCATATTTTTTCTATCTCTGCACGAAAAACGATGTATAATATTATAAACTGCACACAAAATGATGCGCGATAAAATAATCTGCACGCAAAACGGTGCACGTTTAACTGTAAAATTGCACACAAAATGGTGTACATTTTTCTACCCCTGCACGAAAAACGATGTATAATTTTAGAGACTGCACGCAAAACGGTGCGCGTTAAATCAACCGGCACGCAAAACGGTACGGGGTCAAATTTAATGTCCAAAAAGAAACCCTACAAATTGTGCCCAAAAATATCGAAAAATAACGTTACCTCGTAAGTTGCGCCGCCCACGAGATCCACAGCGCGACGTACCCCACGAAATCCCCTTTTTTTTTTCTCTTTTTTTTTTCTCTCTCTATCTCTCTCTCTCTCTCCCTCTCTCGAAGCTTGGTTGGAGAAGTCTGGAGAAGAAGAAGAGAACAGAGGAGGGAAGGTCTGCGGGGGAAAAAAAAGGAGGAAGAAAAGAAAAAGAAGGAGAAAAGAAAGAAAGTGGTCCGTGGACCGGGTCCACGGAATCATCCAATAAAAAATCGTCAAATGGCGGTCCACGACAAAGGGGGCGCGCACCGGGTCCACTGGGCGCCCCACACGCCACACAGGCGCGCGACCTGCGCATCTGTGCGCGCCAGCTGTGCGCCTCGCGCAGCGCGCCGCGCGTCTTGGAAATCCGTTTTCGTCCCGTTTCTGTCCATTTTTCGTCCGTTTCCGTCCAAATTTGACAGACGACTTCGTTTCAGCTTAATTTACCACAGAAAATTTTAAATTTTCAGTTTGGGCCATTTCTGGGCCACCAAAAGCCTCGCTGTATCTAGAACATTGGCGGACCCCGTTCTTACAATCCGGGTATCCTATCAACCCGAAATTTTTACTGTGACCTTAAAACATAATTACCCAGCTCCCATAATTTTCTCAGAATTTTTTGACACTGTTGGCGGAGCCCGTTCCCACTATCCGGCCTCCGATTAGTGCGAAACTTTTTCTGTGGCCTTAAAACATATTTACGGGGCTCCCGTAATTTTCTCGGAATTTTCCGACACAGTGAATTTTCCACTAAAAATCTGGGCCCCCTTTCTCAAATAAATTTTTAAATGTCTCCATTTTAACCCAATTTCGGCCCAACTCGCGTCCACATATTCTTTACTTTCCTAACTTTCATAACACTAGTATTTCATACCACCTTTATTTATATTTATTTATGTGCCGAAAATTCGGTACATTACAGCAAGTCTGTCAGCAAAATCCCGCTCCTCCTCCGCAGTCAAAGGCTGAATAGCTCCAGGAGCCCCACTACTCGAAGATGGCGCTGACGGCACAAAAGGTGCAACAAGAGGCACAGGGACCTCAGGAACAGCTGGGGGTGGTGCCTCCCTCTGAGCAAGCAGCTGCTCAATCCTCTGCTCCTGGCGGCGCTGACCCTCCGCCAACTGGGCCACCAAGGCCCTCAACTCAGTAAGCTCGGGTGGTGTAGGCTGCTCTGGCTCAATAGGGGGCGAAGGGACACCCCGGGTGGGAATCCGACGTCGTGGAGGCATCCTGCCACAAGAAACCAAACATCAGCAACAAAACCCCACACGACCCAATCTGGCGAAAGTCAAAAGACATCCCCCTATTTCTGTAACCTTATGTTGTCTGCAGCCAACATAATGGTTCAACAGAAATAGACTATGTCGATCACTCTTCACTCACAGGAAGAGTTAACAATAAAAATCACCGACTTTCGCAACAAGTCACGCCACTCACGCCCTATAATCCTAGGGTCTGTCCAAAAGCCTAGGGTTTCCTAAGTCCCAACTGACCTATCCCTAAGCTCTGATACCAACTTAATCTGTCACGCCCCGGGTGTAAACCAGAACCCGGGCCCGTCTACAGATCCGCCGTGCATGCGGTATTTCCCACATACACGAAGCGTCGGTAACCTGCTCAGATAAGAAATAATAATAAAAGAGCATAATAATAGTCAGAGCTAACTAAAACTACTGTATCTCAGACAGATGCTGGAAGTAAAAGGTACAACAGTAAAATAAAATACATATGTCTCTCCCAGCTCACTACTATAATACAAACAGCTGGCAGAAGCCAGTCCCAAAAGTAAACAAGAAAACTGTCTGAGAAGTTCTGGTACCCAAAATCTCCTGCTACGACCCTCGGTGGCTCGCTAACTAGTCCGCGATGCGCTTGCCTCGATCAGTTGCTGACGGCCCAGCAACTCCCACTGAGGACTCTGCAAAACAAGGGAAAAGAAAGAAACAAGAAAAACAATGGGGGTAAGTACTACTATAAACAGTAGCCTCCCCTAGTGGGTAAAGCCTCAGCTCAGATATGCCCACCAGGTGCTCAGAGGCGAAAAAGGGAAAGGAAAAGAAAGGAGATGCAGATAAATAAAGAAACTGATAAAGTGCTATCCCTAATATGCCTCTATATGACCAACCAACAAGGATGGAGAAAGTGATGCATCAGAATCAAGAAGCCTGTCATAATGACCCAATCTGACAGCCAGTGAACACTGGCACTGCCTGCTCTGCTGTCGAACTCAAGAAACCAGCATGGTGCCCGGCGCTCACACCGTGGAACTCAAGAAACCAGCATGGTGCCCGGCGCTCACACCGTGGAAAGCCTACTCCGGAGTGGCACTCGAGGGGAGCGACCCACACGAGTAAAATATCACTGTATCAAGCATCTCTGTAACCACTGTCTCATAATAGCAGGACTGGATCGAGACTCACGAAGTGGGAACAACCCTCCACTAAAGAAAGCCCGATCCCCAAAACACCCAATCTGATGCAATAGTACAAACCGGTCAACCACCCAAGATCCGTGGTCGCCGCAACACCCTGCCATACCCCAACCTGTCCCAAATCCCCAATACCTGCCTACACTGTCCAACATACGCTCGAACCTGAGCGACTAAGCCGCAAGTGTCAACAATGGAAGAAGAAAAGAGCAAAAGCATGGTTTCTCCTAAGTCAAGTCCCAAAATAGTGTAGCAGTAAAAGATGACAATAATTATGTGACCAATTTAATCATGCAGTGTTCCAATATTTTGTCCAATTTCTAAGTATATACAGTTTGAAGTGACATAAGCTAGGGTGACCGTCTCACATGAACAAACATCAGTTTTGCAGTCCTCTATTTCTATTTGTCTCCAAGTATACAATTCCAGAATCAATAAGCGATTAAATCGAGTGATTAATCTAACAATAATTTATTAGAGATCTGATAACCAATAATCAATTTCCTAGAGCATGCAAGTCTACCAATCAACACAGTTAGCATTGTCATAGCAAGGGTACTCTGATATTCCTAGTGGGCATACAAAGAGAGGAGTACAACAACCACCCACCTGAAGCGCAACTGTCCAAACTCGTACAGTCAGAAAATACCAAAATTCCAAATCCTCGCTCCCACAATTTTAGCACACCCGCAACATTCCTGGTACATCAAGAAATCCACTAATTACACTAGACTCCCAAATTCAGCACTAATTACCACATACAATCACGAGTACCAAACTGTCAAATTATCACCTGCAGCAAATGTCCAGAAAATTCCAATAAAAATATCACGGCGATCCTTGCGTCATAGCTTCGAAACGGTACCTTGCACGTCCAAACCGGAGTTCGTAAGTCAAGATAAAAATTCAGCAAGAGGGCACTCTCATACAATAATCTGTATTAAGGACTGATTACTGTTCACAGAGAAATCATTAATTTTCACCTCGAAGTAAAAATCACAAAAATCCAATAAAAATACGAGCGCGTTCCTTGCGATCCGTAGATGAAAAAGTTGTATAGGCTCGTTTCCGTCGGACGCTCGTGCGCAAAGATATGGCCGAAACACTCCGCTGCTGTCAAGGAATTCCATACAGAAAGAGGGGTCACTTGTTGCCTCGAAATCCGTGCCAAAACCTCGAAACGGGAAAGCGCGACTAAAACGAAAGATGAAGTCCTACCTCTTAGGAGTCCACTGGTGCAAGAATCACAGGAAAATGATGTCGGGGTAGCCCAGGGGAGCAAAAATACTATCGCTGCGCCGAAGAAGAACACTAGGAAGCAACGTCGCGCCGCACCGTAAAATGGGGAACCTCGGGATTCGTGCCTCCAAAACTCTTGAAACTTGGCAGGGAGATCAAGGACTTGGAGATGAAGATTTTTGCTTAAGGGTGCTCGGGCTGAAGATGAACAGGTTGGGAGAAAAAAGGGAAAGAAGGCAGCTCGGGTTGGGGGATTATATAGGCTGAAAAGAACAAATCAAATAATTCCCAACATGTCCCCACTTTCGGGCGCATCCTGGATTTCGGGCTGCTACAGTAACGGGCCGGCCCAGGATTTCCGGGCGCGCACAGTGCGGCCCGGCCCACCGCACAGCCCAGTCCACAACACTCCCGGACCCCGCTGCACCCGGAGCACCTGCGCCAACCAATGGCGGCGCGCCACGTGTCCCCGGCGACCGTGCACCGCGCACGCCGCGCCGTGCACCGCGCACGTCGCCGTGTCTCCCGGTCACCTGCCCGCGTACGGCACCTGCCCCGGTCACCTGCCCCACTAGCCGCGTGGACCGGGAGCACAGGACCGCACCAACCAAACCTCGCCACGTGTCCACCCGGTCCACCGTGCACCCGGCCCAAACTCCGTGGACCGCGTCTGCTGCGCCGGCCAACCGGAAGGCGCCACGTGGACCGCCTCCGGTGCACGACCCCGCGGTGGACCGCGCTCCTGCCCGCGCCCTCAGCCGCCTGCCCGCGCCCTCAGCCGCGCTGCCCGCGGCGGCGCCGCCGCCCGCCGACGCTGCCCGCCGCCGCCGGCCGCCGCCGGCGATCGCCGGCGACACTGTTCCGGCGTGAACAGTACCCGCAAGCTCCAAATTAACAAGCAAATAGCCCATCTTGACCGTTTTCGCGCGCTGATTCCAAAAACGAGGTCCGTTTTGCCAAATTCCGCCTCCAAAATTTGCCGGAGGCTCCCGCAAGCGCCAAAAACTGTCAAAACTTCCGGGAGTCCGCTTTTGGACATCCGGACTCAGAATTGGGCAAACAAAAAGCCAATCTCAAGTGTTTTTCCGCGCTGAATCCAAATCCAGGTCCGTTTGGCCTAAATCCTTTTCTAAAATTTGCAAAAGCAGCCGAAGGCCAAAAACTAACCAAAGCTCCAGGGTCCATCTGTGGCATCCGGATGCACTATGGGCAAACAAAAAGCCAATCTCAAGTGTTTTTCCGCGCTGAATCCAAATCCATCCTCCGTTTGGCCTAAATCCTTTTCTAAAATTCGGCAAAAGCAGCCGAAGGCCAAAACAGCTAACCAAAGCTCACAGGGTCCATCTGTGGCATCCCTTCGATGCACTATGGGCCAGATACACCATCAACAGGTGTCTATACAGTGGATTCACGGGAAAAGCTGTATGGGGGTTCGGGATACTACACTTGTTGTATATTGTGAGAGTTGTATTTTTATATTTTATTTCTAGCAGTTTACTCTCAGC
The DNA here is from genome assembly GCA_029168755.2 of Tillandsia fasciculata. NCBI lineage: Eukaryota > Viridiplantae > Streptophyta > Magnoliopsida > Poales > Bromeliaceae > Tillandsia > Tillandsia fasciculata. Next base: position 12,124,186 of record CM054936.1, read on the forward strand.
TCTGATATCTGTTTAGTATAGTATCTTTCTTTGCAGGTTTGACGCTTCGTCTATACGGGGTTCACCGTATGGGCGGCGGATCTGTTAGCTAGCCCGGGTCGCAGTTTCGACCCCGGGGCGTGACAATTCGAGAGCCCGAAAAGTTTCAGGTTAAACTGCGATAGTATCGGGCAGTTAAGTGCAAGTGAGGGTGCCCAAATGTCTATGATTTTGAGGTTTCGGATGCCCGAAAGTTAGTTTTGAGTGCCCGAAAACCCAAATTTTTTGAGGGATGATTATTATGTTTTTCGAGGGCTTTTTCATAATTGACATTTTTTTAATAAATCACCAGGAACGTCCAGCTATTTCCTTCTTCCTTTGGTGAATCCAAATCCCCTTCGTTCTTGTCTCCTCCCTCTTCTTCTGTTACTCAATTTTGATCAAGATAGCTTGAGTGTGATTTCTCCTTCCTTGTTGAGTTATTGAGGATTTGGTGACGTGTGTTGAGGACTTTGGTGGCATACGTAGCTGAGAAGAATAAGGGAGTGAGCAAATCTTTTCCATCCTGGTATTGGAGGTAGGTTGAAATATCATACTTTATTAGTGATTAAAACTCTTTTTGAGATTCTAGTTAACGTTGGGTTTAACTGAGAATTCTTTTGTGATTTTCTTTCGAAGTTGGGTTGTTGTTAGTCTTTTTTAATTAAGATTTGGGCGGTTGAAAAAGAGGTGTTAAGCATGTTTTCCTCCACCTTCCTAGGAGTATTTTTCAGGTAGGTTCTATGTCGCCAAAATCAGCGTGCTACCTCATATTTCTTTGTATTATTTACATATAGGGATACTCTGTTGACATAGTTGAGATAATAGTAGTATATTACAAATACATACTTATTGAGTGGATTATACATAGTTGAGATAATAGTAGTATATTATAAATACATACTTATTGAGTAGATTATACTTTGCATGATTACTCTATTTTTTTCTCATCGAGATTGGTAAAGATATGTATGCTGTACAGCTATTATGGGCATCATGTGTGTTTACTACTTGAGAGAATGTTATTATCTGATTATACAGCAAGATATCATTTATTGCCCCAAGATAGTGGGCGGTGACACATAGTGAGATATATCATGATTGTGCCAGAAGGCATCTGGACAGTATTACTGTGATTTTTTTTTTATCGTTGTATTGATTATAGCCTGCATGAGCCAGATTGAGCTCGACAAAGATATATACTTTTACTTGTTGGGGTCGCGCTCCTTGAATGCCCCTCTAGAGCTATGGTGGTTGATATAGATGAGCTAGATATCTACATACTGGCGGGCCACTAGGTCAAAGTGGTTTTAACAAGCATAGGCGGCGCACGCTTGATCAGACTTATGAGTTGGTCGATGTGATTGGGTTATACAACTTTTCTCATACTGTATTTAGTTGATGCATATGACACATGATCCTATCTTACAGCTTTTAGTAGCATAGATGCATGGTAGTGATAGTTTACTTTCAGCTGTTATATCATGTTATTCATATCATTCAGTTTACTATTTTGCCACAAGTAGACCTAGTAGTGTAAGTCGTCGTTGTTATCGACTGTACCCACTAAGGACTATTGTTTAGTAGTTCCCACACCATCCTTTGTCGTTTTTTTTATTTCAGAGCTCTTAGTGATCGTTGCTAATCGAGGAAAGGGGATCGCGGGATAGTTAGCATCTCCTATCCAATTGTGTGTGTATAGATGGACCGCCAGTGGATGTATATAGCAAACTATACCTAAAGACGGGGCTAGCGAGGCCAACAGTGCTGTATTTATTTTGAGTTATATATGATGAGTGGGTGTACATGTACAATGTTTACTATATTTATAGAATTGTATGCAGATTCTGATACTTGTTAGTTGTGGGCTCCTATGATTTGTTTAGTTGTAGACTCCTAAAGTTGTTTATTGAAACAAGTTGTGTTTGACCTTTCGTGTATGCGGGGTGCGGTCTATACATACGACTGGTCTGTTAGTGCACCCAGAGGACTTTCGTTGTGGCTCGAAACTGATAGATTAAGTTAGTATCAGAGCCTATGAATATGTCAGTTAAACTTAGAAAATCCTAAGCTATGGGCAAAACCTAAGGATGTAAGACGTGAGAGACGTGATTTGCAGCGGATGTAGTGAACCATACTAATGCAAAATAGTGGAGTACTACTAGAAAGTGAGTTGGAGGAACCACCTCTATAATTTGGATGAAGTTTCAAACTCATTCGAGTATTTTCAGCACGAATTCAGTGCTAAAATGAGTTTTAAAGAAAATACCGTATTGGATTTCGGCACAAAAGAGTCCCTAGAATAGTCAAGAGACGACCGTGGCATGTCTAAAATGAGTTTTGAAGGTTTCGGAACGATTAAAATAGGATTGGGGCTCTGTGGAGCGAAAACAAAAATTTTGGAGGAATGATCATGTTTCGAAGTCTAGTTATTTCGATAAAGAAGAATCATAAATTTTTAATATGAAATAGTTTTGGGAAGTGTTTGATATGTGTAGGAGGAGTTTCGTTTGTGTTAGATTTGATTTGAATATAAAATGAAACGAAAATTAAAATTCCAAAGCAAAAATAAGAAGAAAAAAAAGAGTGCAGGAAAACATTGTTCACTGTAACGGGGTCCGGATCGTGGGATCAAGGTCTGGACCATGGTCATGAATCCTTGAAAAATCCTTGTTCAAGGTTCGGACATTCAGCGAGTGACAGTGTAGGAAAGGTTCGGGGTCCAGATCTTGATGGCAAGGTTTGGCGAGTGACAGTGTAGGAAAGGTTCGGGGTCCAGATCTTGATGGCAAGGTTTGGACCGTCGGTAACAAAAATGCTCGGAAAAAGTGTCATTCTTGTAAATAAGTAGTGAGATAACTTATATAAGGTAATTTGCCCCCTTTGCTATGTGAAACACACATTAAGAGAGAGAATGTAAAAGTCTACTCCCTCTTCCTCATGCTATCCAAACACTCAAAAATAGGTGTATAATATATACCCACTCATCTGAGGGTGAAAATTTATTTACTAGTCACTCTAAAGTGACTAGCACCCTTGGATGGATAAAATGTTTAACGAGCGTGAAAAAAGAAAAAAAAAAAAAACAAGCATTTTCCCAAATTTTTAACACATGGTGTTAATTCAGCAAGAAGTAGCGTACAAGGGTGTTATTGTAATTTAGTCTAAAAAAGGAGCGTACGACTGATAGAGCATCTTTTCAAAATCGAAAATTTATATTGCCGTATCGAGACGCGGTTCGTTCTCCCATCGCTTTCCCCCCACTCCCGACCTCTCACTTTTACTTTTGCAAACCCTCAAATTTCTCGAATCCTCCCAAAGTTTCCTATCGAGATCTGAGATTTACGAGCCTTGGCGAGCGATTCGATCCCTTCTCGTCTCCTTTTAGTGCGGTGAAAAGGGAGAAGAAGAGTAGGGATCCATGGAGAGTTTGATCACACTAGTGAACAAGCTCCAGAGAGCGTGCACCGCCCTTGGTGACCACGGCGAGGAGAGCGCACTTCCAACGCTCTGGGACTCGCTGCCCACGATCGCCGTCGTCGGAGGACAAGTAAGGCATCGCCAAACCTAATCCGTAATCGATTTCTATTGATCTGATTCGTTTTAGTTCGTATTGGTGGCGATCTACGTGTGCAATTCGCTAGGTCATGGGTTTTGTGGTGTAAATTGGGGATCTTTATTGTTCTAAACAGCTGTGTGTTGAGATTTGTGAGTGAAGTTAGTGTTTTGGTCTTCTATCGAATGTTGCATAGTAGCTGTCAAATTGTGGGACTTTCTTTCTTTTCTCATGTTGATCAATATACGTTGAGTTTATTAATTCCCCTTTTGGTGTTTCTTATCTATATTTCTTTGCGCTATTTAGATTGCACATTTTTCAGTTTTGCTATTGTCATCTATTTTGGAATCTTTTTTTTTTTTCTTTGTTTGAATGATTGAAAATGGGGATATTAATTGCTTTCTTGCTCCTTTTGTTCCACCTGTATCTTGCCCTTGTTTTAGTCATTTGTTAATATATTAGTCAGCTGATTAGCATGTCAAAATAATGCAACAAACTACTGGTTTGAGTGAAACATTGATAAAACGATATAGCTATTAGTGCATCTTCTATGTATTGATCCATCTGCTAAATATCTTGTTGGCTACTACTTCGATTTAGTGTTAAATTTTAAGCTAAAATTTAGTCTTGAAAGAACAGACCTGGCCTGGTGTTTTTCTCAATATATTTTACTGTCTTTGACCGAATTTGGGATGAACATTGAAATATTATTTATGTGGGTGGTGTTTCTTTTTCGAACTTTTATTTTTAGCATGAAAACTCTTGAAGTTTGTTGAAACTTTACCAACATTTGATTCTATTTTTGGCTTTTTCCTTGGCAATCTTTGTTGCGAAGTAGAGTTCGGGTAAGTCTTCAGTGTTGGAAAGCATCGTAGGGAAGGACTTTCTACCGAGGGGTTCAGGTAAACTCTTTGGGAGTCTGCTAATGGTGAAAATGTTCTTTTGTTAATTTTCTTTTTAGTTGTATTTGAGTACTAATTATGTTGATCAAATTTCCCAGGCATTGTTACTCGTCGTCCCCTTGTATTGCAGCTCCATAAGATTGATGAGGGGAGAGAGTATGCAGAATTTATGCACCTCCCGAGGAAGAGGTTCACAGATTTTGGTAATTATTTGCTTATTGAAATAGCTAGTTTGTAGATATGTTGAAAAGCCGCACATCTTATGCACATACTGTATTTGAAAAGGCAATATTACAATTGCTAGTGCCTGGAGGAAGAAATCTAAGCTCTTATTAGAGGAATAATTCTCTAGAAAGTATAGTGGAGTTGTTGATTTCTATTTATGTATTGTTGATTGTTATTTATGTCCGTGTATCAGAATGCATGATATGAATAGTTTTCCATTTGACAGTAGTAAAATCTATGAAAGCATTGCCTAGTTGGCATTAGGTCGTTCTTCTATTAACTCTTTGTAAATTTCATAGATACTATGTTTTCACTTTGTCTGAAAATAGGGAATTTTTTTTATCTGATTCATTATATCTTTAATTATGTCTTATCGTCAATCAAGGGTCTGCTCTGCAGATCATTTAAGTGCTGTTTATTTGTTTTGATACTTATGTCATGTCTCTGGTTTGCTTTTTGGTTCTACTTGTGTATGTGTCTATTTACTTCTATTTGCCTATTAGTTTTCATACCATCTTGGGTGAGATTCTTTGCCCTCTTTATGCAGCACTTGTCAGGAAGGAAATTCAAGATGAGACTGATCGAGAAACTGGTCGCACAAAGCAAATTTCTCCTGTTCCTATCCATCTAAGTATATATTCCCCAAATGGTGAGATAATGAAGCTGGACCATAAAGTAGTTTCATCTTATTCCTTTCACTTTGGTGATATCTAAGGTCTTCCATGTTTTGTCTGTGGTTATACAAAATGTTTTGTTTCACGTGATTTACTGAGAAAGTATTTCGAAACCCTGATACATTTGGATATACAACTTTCTAACTTTTAGTATTTATTTTAATTGTACCCTTAGCTGCATGTTAGTTGGCAAGTATCTCTGTCACACGTCCCTTATATGATCTGCTGTGCCAAAAATTTATTTTACATTCTAATCTTTTACTGATATTCCTAACCAGAAGATGTAATCCTACTATTAGGGCCAGTATGTCGACTAAATGTGTTTCACCATTCAAAATGTCCATTCTTCTATATTTTTTGATGTAGTTTACCAATTTTGATAATCAATATATGTATGACCAACAATTATGGGCCTCTTTTAGTGTCAGAACAAGTTATAGAATGATGACTTGTGGTCGATGGGAGTTTAATTTCGTGATTATTACATAAAGGTTGACTTTAGTTCATTTCGAGGTCCTAACTGTCACGATTGTTGCATTCCACCTACAAGGTGATTATCATGTCCAAAAAAATTGGGTTGCCAATCCGTTCTTATTCACTTTTAGGCATCTTTTCATTTTGAATAACAATTGCTCCTTGAGTAAACGAGAGGAGATATGCTGGATAAGTTGTTTGAGCATTCAAATAGTCCACCAGTTATTATTAGATTGCTGTTGTTACACCTTTTTTTTTTTTTTTTTTAAACTTACTGTATATTTCTCCTTCATGTTTTCTATATGCTAATAACTTTGAATCTGGCAGTTGTGAACTTGACACTTATTGATCTTCCTGGACTTACAAAGGTAGCTGTTGGTAAGTTACTGGTTGTCATGTTTAAGTTTTTCTTCTTTTGGATTTTCTCTTTCCAAGGTGTTTTTGTTTAATGTGAAATAATTAACCTTTTCTTCAGAGGGTCAACCTGATAGCATTGTTCAAGATATAGAGAAGATGGTTCGCTCATACATTGAAAAGGTACTGTTTTTAAAAGCTGACACGTGGTATCACCAAGGAATTAAGTATCTCCCCGTGCCTTACGGCACGAGGCGATACGTTTCGTGCCACCAATTAGGGGGCACGGTACAGGGGGCTCTTTTGGCCCCTATGTGCCGTGATACTCTCTGAGTATCGAATGAGACAGAACGATATCTGTAGGGTATCACGGCACGTGCCGGTGCGTGCCCACACAGGCACACAATGTTTTCATTTTTTTATTTTTTACTTGACCTTTTTTTTTGTTTCTCTCATAAACCTTTATCATTCTTTTATCTCTTTTCTTCTCTTCACTTCTACCTTTTATTCTCTTCTGCACTCTTTTCTTTCCTCTCACATCTCTTCACCTATTTTTTTTCCGTTCTATTTTTTCCTCTCCTTTTTTCTCATAATTTTTTCTTTAATTTTTTTCTTTCAATATCTTATTATTCTTCAATCACTTTAATTTTAAAAGAAAACGCAAAGAAATAGCAAAATCGAAGATCTTCTTATTAGGTAAGTCAAGAAATTTACAACTTAATTTTTTTTCATACATTTAGAATATATTTAACTTGTAAAGTTCCTTAAACAATTTTTTATTAACAATTTATAAAAATCTGAAAATATATTCACTTGATTTAGTTATTATATGGTCCATTTTTAACTTTTTTGGATGGATTTAGCATTTTGTGCGAGATTTAAGATATTCTTAACTTTGAAAATTTTATTATTAGATTTAAAAACATGAAAATTCTAATTAAATTGAAAACTACATAGAAGCAATTGATATTTAAATTTGCTTAATGTATATGCCATATGGTTTATTGTTAATTTTTCATAAATAAATCTCACAAGTTTGTTTATTTAAATTTAAGAAAAAATAATTTTCTTGGATGAATCTTGCAAATTTTGCATAAAAATTTTTTTTAAAAAATTTTCTACGATTTATATTTTATTATTTTTAAAATTCTAAAAAAATAGAAGATAAATAAAAAAAAATAAAAGTTAATCAATTATCATAAACTTGCTTAATTTATTCATCGTATGGCTTATTATTAAATTTTCATGGATAGATCTAACAATTTCTTAAAAATTTTTAGGAAAAATAATTTTCTTCAATTTTTTCATAAATATTTTTTAAAAAATTGAAAATGAAAAGGAATTATCAGTGCATTTGTGATCCTATAATAGTTAGTCTAGTCATCGTACGGTCTTTTATGGAATCAATACGAATGAATCTTACAAATCTTCATAAATTTTTTTTTTTAAAAAAATTTCTTTATAAACTATAATTGTATTTTATTTCACATATAAAGAAGAGTGTTATTATATTAAGCTATTAACTAGTAAGTTAATAAGTTATTATTGACATTAGATTAAGACAAATCAATACACAACCAAAATTAATAATTATTACTCTAAAATTTTTAAAATAACATTATAAAGCTTTATTGGACCTAAAAAAGTTAAAATAAGACCGTGCCAAAGTGTGCCATTAAAAGATTGTGCGTACCCGTCGGCACGCAAGCATGCCTGTGCCATACCGTGCTAGGCAACGACCGGCACACCCCTGTGCCACGACACTTTAATCCTTGGGTATTACCTTCTTGTTTGGGATCGGCCAAATCCAGTTTTCATTTTTGTGCCCTACAATTTTCAGCTTTGCATTCTCTGTTTGGTAGAGCACCTCTGAGTTTCACGCATGTTTTGTTCAACTATTCATCCATCAAGCTTAGGACAAGAAATTTCTTCCATCTCGATCCCTTTTTAGTTTTTTGCAGTACTGACATGATCATATGCTTTCTTGTCTACATAATTTATGTTTTTTGTTGAATTTCACATTTCATTTTTCCTTTTGTTTTGTTGTCTTTCTTTGACTCATAGTGAGATCATCATTTCTGTTTTATATTTGCATGGCTGATGCATCATATCAAGGAATTAAGTGCCGTGGCACGGGGGCGTGCTGCTCGCCGCCTGGCACGGTACAGTACCGGCACGCTTCCGTGGCGACACGTGGCACGCTTGCGTGCCGATAAATACGCATGACCTCCCAGTGGCATACTCTGGCACGTTTTTTTTTTTTTTTTGTTTTCAATAAACTCTTATAATATTGTTTTGAAATGTTTAGTAAAAAATTATGAATATTGGTTATATATAGCTTACTATACTCACCAATTAACATATTGATAATTTTTTTTTATATATAAAGTACAACGGAGTTTTTTTCAAAATAACCCTGTAAAATTTTATAATTTGCGAAATAACCTTATCAAAATTTTATTTGTAAAACTAATCCTATTTTTGTCATATCAGCTTGCCATATCAGTGCCACGTACAGAAGGCGATGAATCGTTCACCGCCTTCTAAAGACGGTGGGCCGCCTTTAGTTATAATTTTCATGATTAAGTTAAATTTCAAACAAAATTATAGAGAGATACATAAATAAAATGGGAATGTGGGTACGAGTCAGATTTTTAAGAGGTTTAAGTTCTTATTGTAGAAAGATAAGATAAAATGAGAATGTGGGTATCGATTAGATTTTTAAAATATTTAGATTGTTATTATTTATTAACTAATATAAGAAGGAAAAGAGATAAAAAATATTTTTAATCATAAAACCTAAATCTTTAAAAGATTTAGATTGTTATTAGTTAGTGAATAATAACAACTTAAATCTTTTAAAGATCAGATTTATAACCACTTTCTCTTCTCTTATATCTTTTCTTTTTATATTAGTTAGTAAATAATAATAATCTAAATCTCTTAAAGATACTCACATTTACCAACAATCTAAATTAGTTAGTAAACAAAATAATCTAAATCTCTTAAAGATTATAACAAAAAAAATGTACGGTACAACTTGTGATTTTTTTAAAAAATAACAAAAAAATTGTATGTACTATAAGCATGCGATTAAAAAAAAGAAGAAAAAAAAAGAAAAAAAAAGCCGAGTGGCACGGCACGGGTGATATCCAACGGGTATCGCCGATATCATGGCGGGGGGGCGATACCCCCTGTACCGTGCCCGTGCCGCTTGGCTCGGCACGGGGCGGCAGTTGAAACCCTGCATCATATCAATGAGATTCCGAAGAGAATCTAACTATTTTCTCTGATTTTCAGCCTAATTGTATCATTTTGGCAATATCTCCAGCCAATCAGGATCTTGCTACCTCTGATGCAATAAAAATTGCTCGTGAAGTAGACCCTAAAGGTATGTTTCTGTAATTTGCATAAAACAATGAAGGATACTTATCTAGTAGCAATTTCTCCCAATTTACCTTGTGGCATTTGATATTTGACAGGGTACCTATAAATTTTTTTTAATGATTAACTGATGGAATTTAAAGGGAAATCAATGATGTAGTTTGAGGGGTAAAATTGTTGTTTGGTAACTGTTTGGTCGGGTTGGAAGGAATCTTACTGCTGAAGGGTACGTTATGACAGTTTAAACTATCAAAGGGGGTGTATGTGATACCATCAACTTTGAAGCGGTGTTCATGAAATTATGGAGTGTAAGAAGGACACCTAAGAAATTTTCTCTTTTACCTACCTTTGATAAAAGCAAGGATTTAAGTGTCGTGGCATGGGGTCATGCCGAAAACTTGCCTGTACGGTATGGCATGGTGCGTGCCGGGCCGTGCCGATGAGTATCTGTCACAAAAAATACATGTGTGCCGACACATAATGGCATGAAATATTTATTTTCTTTAGCAACAAAAATTTATAATTGCTTATTATATATTTTTATCAAATATTTTGAACTTTATTGAGAAAATTATTTAGTAATTTAAAGAAAAAAAGGGATTTGAGCTGTGCCATAGGTATGGGAGTTGTATCGTGCCGGTATCTAATTGGCACGATACAACACGGTGGATATGGCCCGTGCCGATGGATACTTAAATCCTTGGATAAAAGGCGATTGAACTGGGTTCATTATCAAAGGCATAATGAGTTTCATTTTGGGAAATTTATTTAACTAGTTAATAGATGCACTACTGTTGCCTTAAGTCCATCAGCTTTGATTATTATTCTTATTCATCAAGTTCTTTTGCATGCTTACTCAAGCCACATTTTAATCGTATATGGTTTCTTGATTAGAGTGTAACCACTTAAACATTTTGGGCATGTCTGTACTGCTTAGATATATTGGGCATGTTTGTTTCACCGAAAGTGGTGGGGTTGAAGTTTTTTTCAACTGTAAATATCCACTTTTGTTGTTTAGTTTGCCATAAATTAAATTCACCTGTAACTCTACTTTCCCAAAGCGCCATAACTAACTTCGCCCTGGGCGGCGGCGAAGTCAATTATGGGAGAGAAAGAGATAGATAATAAAAAATCAACTGTTGTAACTTTTTTTCACCCTCGTGAAATTTTTGATGAAATAAACAAAAGAATGGGATAACTGCACTTCAAAGCTACTGGCTTCCTATCATCCAATCGGCGGTGGAAAAATAATTTCCGTCTAAACTTTAGTTCAACTAAAAGTCATTTTCAAACTGAAAATCAATTATGGGCAAATAAACAGACCCTTTGTTGAATGTTAACAAAATTTTCTTTGTTAATACAGGAGAGAGAACATTTGGAGTGCTAACTAAGATAGATCTTATGGACAAGGGTACTGATGCTGTAGATGTAAGTCCAGATCCTTTTTTATGTACATAACTTTTATACAGAAATGCTATTGTTTTATCCTAGAAATTTTCTTTAGTCTATCATGCTAAGGTCTTTGAGTGATATCTTTTGCTTGGAAATCGTATGTAATCTTGTCTTTCTTGTAATTTGTGGGCATAGATTTAATCATTTTGCAGTGGCCTTTCTTGGCTGAGGTCATAATTATTTTAGTTCAATTGTGTCATGTCTTCTTTGTGGCTAATCTTAATTTTTTTAAGTTAAATTATGTGTTTTGCTATATTTTCATTATACCTTAAATATCCTTTTATTTTAGCACTATCTTTGTAGAATGTTCCCATCATTGTGGCTAATCTTTTTTGCCAACGCCTTATTAATATTTTTATTCCTAATTTTGTTTTTTTGGTGTAGTATAGATTTTGGAAGGAAGAGCTTTTCGGCTACAGTTTCCATGGATTGGTGTTGTTAATCGCTCCCAGGCAGATATTAACAAGAGTGTTGATATGATTGCCGCAAGACGAAGAGAGCGAGAGTATTTTGCAAATACACCAGAGTACAAGCATCTTGCTCATAGGATGGGTTCGGAGCATCTAGGAAAGATGCTTTCAAAGGTTCATTTTCTGTATAACCTTTCTATACTCCTGTTTTTCATCTTTATTTTATAAAGTTTAGGTGGTGATAACATTTCTTTTATCTAGATGCGGTCATTACACTGTTTTACAAATTCTTGTTAATGTGCAGCATTTGGAACAAGTTATCAAGTCGAGAATCCCGGGTATACAATCTCTCATTAATAAGACGATTGCCGAACTTGAAGGTGAACTTAATCGTCTTGGGAAACCAATTGCTGCTGATGCTGGGGTGAGTGAAGTCTCTTTACTATTTAATTGCATCCTTAGTTCTGTACCTTTTGATTGTAAGTTAGGCTCGTTTCTTTTTTTTTTTTTTTTTTTTTTTTTTTTTTTTTTTCTAGATCTATTGATTCTTAAAGAGTTCCATCTCACTGATAAATTTCCTCTCTAGATCTTTTCATTTCCTCTTTTGTTATAACCAAGGAATTAAGTATCCATCTGTGCCTTACGGCACGAAGCGATACGTATCATGCCACCAATTAGGCGACACGGTACAGAGGGGGGTCTCTCTTGACCCTCCTGTGCTGCGATACCCTCTGAGTATCGAACGAGACAGAGCGATACCCAGAGAGTATCGCGGTACGTGCTGCTGCTTGCCCACACAGGTGCACAGTTTTTTTAATTTTTTTTTTTTACTTAGACCTTTTGTATTTTTTGGTTTCTTGCATAGACCTTTATCCCTTTCTCATCTATTTTTTTCTTTTCACTTCTACCTTTTCTTCGATTATGCGCTTTCTTTTCTTTCTTTTCACATCTTTTACTTTATTTTTTTCCTTTCTATTTTTTTCTTCATTTTTTTCTCATAATTTTTTTTTTAAATTTTTTCTTTCAATCCCTTATTATTTTTTGATCACTTCATTTAAAAGAAAAAGTAAAGAAATAGTAAAATCGAAGATCTACTTATTAGGTAAGTCAAGAAATTTACAACTTAAATTTTTTTTTCATACATTTAGAATATATTTAACTTGTCAAGTTTCTGTTGTAAAGAAATATGAAATTATACAAATTTTTATTAACAATTTACAAAAATCTGAAAATATATTCACTTGATTTAATCAGTATATGGTCTATTTTTACTTTTTTTGTACGAATTTAATATTTTGTGCGAGATTTAAGATATTCTTAACTTTGGAAATTTTATTATTAGATTTAGAAATATAAGAATTCTAATAAAATCAAAAACTAAATAGAAACAATTGATATTTAAATTTGCGTAATTTATATGTCATATGATTTAGTATTAAATTTTTATAAAAAAATTGCACAAGTTTTCTTATTTAAATTTAAGAAAAATTAATTTTGTTGGATGAACTTGCAATTTTTTTATAAAAATTTTAAAAAAAATTAATTTGCTCGGATTCATATTTAATAATTTTTGAAATTCTAAAAAATAAAAGATAAAGCAAAAATTTTTTAGAAGTTAATCAATTTTTATTATTGCTTAATTTATTCATAGTATGGTTTATTATTAAATTTTTATGGACATATTTTATATATTTTTTAAAATTTTTAGAAAAAATAAATTTTTTAAATTTTTCATAAATATTTTATAAAAATTTGAAAATGAAAAAAAACTATCAGTACACTTGGGTTCTCATTCTAGTTTAAGTCTAGTCATCGTATGATCCTTCATCGAATCAATACGTGTAAATTTTTATAAAAATTTAAAGAAAAAATAATTTTTCTATGAGTTGTAGTTGTATTTAACTTCACCTATAGAAGACTACTATTATATTAAGCTATTAACTAGTAAGTTAGTAAGCTATTATTGACATTAGATCAAGACAAATTAATACATAGCCAAAATTTATAAATATTACTCTAAAGCTTTTAAAATAACATTCTAAAATTTTATTGGTCAGAAAAAAATAAAATAAGACCGTGCCAAAGTGTGCCACTAGGAGGTCGTCGGCACGCAAACGTGCCTGTGCCGTATCGTGCCAGGCAACGACCGGCACACCCCCGTACCACGGCACTTTAATCCTTGGTTATAACTTTGTTTCTAGTTTACTGATATTGGTTCACTCAGTGTTGGTTGGATAATCACTGCTTACTGTTTTACTCTACTGTTCATTACCTCTCCTTTCTTGGCATCTGAAGTTTTTTTTTTATATTTATTAATTGTGCTACACTTGATTTCTTCTTGTGCTAAAGTAGAAACTATGTCATACCATGTGTGCAGAAACGTTAGATATTTTCGTCCTATATGCTATATTTTATTTAACAGTATCATCTTTTGTATTACATAATTAACAGAAATTTTTATGTTTTCTGTGTTATCTTCAGGGTAAATTATACTCGATTATGGAGATATGTCGTATCTTTGATCAAATTTACAAAGAGCATCTTGATGGCGTGTGCGTATGTTTAAATATGTTTCATAAAGAAAAGTTTTCCTTTTCCTTTATTAATTTTTGAATGCATTAATGTTTGTCAAATTGGAAGTTTGTGATTCTCTTATAGATTATTTTCAATCTCCTACTGAAAATTGATCCACTGAAGTCTCTTTTTTCTTTCTTGAATCAAGAATGTAATATTAAGAGTTCAAAATTTATACCATCTGACAATTTGAAAACTTTTAGCATTGTTGATCTTCACATTAACTGTATCGTAGACCAAACTTAGATTTGCAAAATTATGTACTATTTAAATATTTATTTGAATGTTTATCAACTTCAAATTAAATATTAGCGAATGGTATTGTAAAAGATTCCATTACATCCATCAGTTATCATCGTTAGTAACTACTGCTTGCATTTACATCTATATCTTCTGGGCTAACCATAAAAGCAGACAGTTGTTCTATGCTTTCTGTCTTGAGTTATAACATCCTTACCTTTATATTGGACTTGACCTGACATTTCATCTTTTTTTCATAGAACACATTGATAAATTCATTTTTTCTCATTATTCAGGCATGCAATGCACGCCATCTGTAACATTAAATTGTCAACTCGTATGTATGAAAGTACAAATGTAGACTCTTCAGCTGACTTTATGGTTATTTAACTCACCAATGATGGCAGGAAATTTATGCTAATCTCTTTTACACTTGAAATTGTTAGTGCCACTAAGAGCTATCGTTTAGGCAAAATCCGCAAATCACTAAATAAGTTGTTGGATTGTTATCTACCAATTTTTCTACTTTGATCATTTTGCTACAGTCCATTGTTGTGTATTAAGTTTGCTACCCATGCACCTTTAGTACTTCATCAATTGGTTTCTTCATTTGATTGTCTAAAGTTTGTGTTCACATTTTAAATGCAGCTAGTTTCTTGTTCTGTCTTACCCTGGGTTTCAAGTGTCGCTCGGCACAGGGTGGCATGTACCGTGCCTCTGAAATGGGGGCACGGTACAGGGGGGGTATCGCCCCCCCCCCCCCTCCCCCCCAAGCATCTCGGCGATACCCTTTGGGTATCGCCCGTGCCGTGCGGCACGACACTATAGTTTTTCCCTTTTTATTTTTTATTTTTTAATCACATGCGTAGAGTATTTTGTTGTTTTTTTTTTAAAAAAATCACATGTTGTACAGTATATATTTTTTGTTTTTTTGTTTTAATCTTTAAGAGATTTAGGTTATTTTGTTCACTAACTAATTTAGGTTGTTGGTAAATATGAGTATCTTTAAGAGATTTAGATTATTATTATTTACTAACTAATATAAAAAGTAAAGAGATAAGATAAAATGAGAATGTGGTTATAAATCTGATCTTTAAAAGATTTAAGTTGTTATTATTCACTAACTAATAGCAATCTAAATCTTTTAAAGATTTAGGTTTTATGATTAAAAATATTTTTTATCTCTTTTCCTTCTTATATTAGTTAATGAATAATAACAATCTAAATATTTAAAAATCTAATCGGTACCCACATTCTCATTTTATCTTATCTTTCTACAATAACAACCTAAATCTCTTAAAAATCTGACTCGTACCCACATTTCCATTTTATTTACGTATCTCTCTATAATTTTGTTAGAAATTAACTTAATCATGAAAATTATAGCTAAAGGCGGTCTACCGTCTTTAGAAGGCGGTGAGCCTTCTGTATGTGGCGCTGATATGGCAAGCTGATATGACAAAAATAGGATTAGTTTTACAAATAAAATTTTGATAAGATTATTTCGCAAATTATAAAATTTTAGAGAGTTATTTTGAAAAAAACTCCATTGTATTTTATATATAAAAAAAATTATCAATATGTTAATTGGTGAGTGTAGTAAGCTATATATAGCCAATATTCATAATTTTTTCACTAAACATTTCAAAACAATATTATAAGAGTTTATTGGAAACAAAAAAAACAAAAAAAAATCGTGCCAGAGTGTGCCACTGGGAGGTCATGCGTATCCATCGGCACGCAAGCGTGCCACGTGTCGGCACGGAAGCGTGCCCGTACCGTACCGTGCCACGCGGCGAGCGGCACGCCCCCGTGCCACGGCACTTAATTCCTTGGTCTTACCTCAGTAGATAAAACTTTCTGAACCTTCATAGGCATGCCATGCACTTATAAAAAGTATATGCATATATAGGATTGAATGTCGGTATTCTTTCCTTGAGAAAGAAAGGCGGCCTTTGACCAGTGATATTTGATAAA